>CM075335.1:71856621-73056621 GCA_037788925.1 Mytilus galloprovincialis | reverse complement strand
CTGCCAGGAAACATTACATTCACTCTGTGGTTAAAGTTTTTAAAATTTTAATTATTTTCTTTAACTATCCTGGATTTGTACCAAACTTGGACAGAAGCTTGTTTATGATCATAAGATAGTATGCAGAAGTAAATTTTGTAAGATGTAATATTCAATTTTTTCAGTATTTTACATATAAATGGACTTATTGTTTCTGCCAGGAAAACATTACATTCACTCAGAGTTTAAAGTTTTTAAAATTTTGATTTCTTTTTTATACTATCCTGGATTTGTACCAAACTTGGACAGAAGCTTGTTTATTATCAAAAACTAGTATCTAGAAAGAAATTAAGTTAAAATTTTGTTCTTTATTTCCGTATTTTACTTATGAATGGACTTAGCTTTTCTTCTAGATACATTACATATAGTCTGCAGTTAAAGTTTTTAAAACATTTATTCATAAACTATCCTGTTTTTTTTACAAAACTTGAACAATCAAAAGTTAGTATAGAGAGGATATATTTATTATTTTTTTTCTCATCTTTGTTGGGGCATAGGACATTTGAGCGAAAAAGAAAAAAGCACATAGGGTCATTTGAGCGCCGACTTCATAGGACATTTGAGCGCCGGGATATTAACCTTACCTGAGTTTTCAGACAGGACATTTGAGCGAAATTTTCCCTGATAATTTTACACGAATTAAGATTTTTTTTTAAAAGTAAGAAAAAAAAGTAAGATTTAGTTATAAATATTTTTTATTTTATTTCACACCCGAGTAATTCGACCGGTTCTGGCTGGTTTATGTAAGTGAAATCCTAAGTTGATCTCTATTTACCAATCAATTCTACTATAATTCATTGGCTATGCAAATTTTTATGGATGGTACTTACAAATATTGCCCAAAGTTCTTTAAACAGTTATATACTATTCATGGCTATAACAAAGGAAATTATGTCCCTCTTGTATTCTGCTTACTTCCTGGAAAGTCTGAAGAAATTTACGTGAATTGCTTTTCCTCAATTGTCAAGCTATGTTCCGATCAAGGTCACACACTTCAACCGAAAGCAGTACACGTCGATTTTGAAGAACGGGTAATGAAAGTTATGAAGGATTTTTTCCCGTCTATAGAATTTGCAGATTACCTGACTGATACTTATATAACAGATGAATCGTTATTTCCCCCTCATCTCTGGGCCGAAGTTCCATCCTCGTTAAAACGTACTAACAATGGGCCCGAATCATTTCATGCCCATTATAACGAGCAGTTCTATCACAGTCATCCATCAATTTATACTTTCCTTGACACTATTATCAAATTGCAATCTGTGACTTACATAAAAATTCGGAGTTTGAACATTGATGCACCGCAGAGCCGAACAGAAAAGGAGAAGGAACAGAATCTCCGGGATTTGCATTCGAAATACTGCCAGCAGGAAATTACGAGGGATTTTTATGTCAGAAGCCTGGGATATAAGTTCCAAGCCCGAACAGACTTGTAAATAATGCCGTTGCCGAGTTTTATGTTTTATGACAGTGCTTTGTTTTTAGTGCTTTGTTTACAATTAAAAGATGTTTTAATCTTTTTGTTGGTAAACTCCTGTTTTATGACTGTGCTTTGTTTTTAGTGCTTTGTTTTTTACAATTAAAATATGTTTTAATCTTTTTGTTGGTAAACTCCTCATTTAATGAACTATATTCGTAAGAAAATGTGGTATGATTGCCAATAAGACAATTCTCTATCCAAGACTTGTTTTCGCTCAAATGTCCTACGCTTATTCTTATTTTCGCTCAAATGTCCTAAAATTTAGGCGCTCAAATGTCCTATACTTTGGCGCTCAAACGTCCTTTTTTTTCCGCTCAAATGTCCTGTCAATGCGCTCAAATGTCCATTGCCGCTTTGTTGAGGCTGCTATTAACATCAAAAGTAGGCGAGAAACCAGGTTCAACGGAATCCTTACAAATTTAATATACAATAAGCAGTTTTTTTTTTAATTCATTTTTTTTTTATTATTAAAGTTTCTGTTATAAAAGTCTGTTGGAAAACATGTTTTTTTGTTCTATTAAACTTTTTTGTGTGTTGCATAATGTAAAAGGATAATTCTGAGGATAATTAGATTATTTAGATTTTTCTAACTGCATAAAATAAAAAAAAAGTTTCAACTTTTATTAAATATGAAACAAACAATATTTAAGAGAAGCAACTTTCCTACTTAAAATGTTTTATTTTTGGATTTTTCCTGATTTCACAACTTTTGAAATCATAAAAATGGTCACTTTAATTAAAAATAATAATTCAAGAGAAAAAATTCCCTAATTGCATGTTGTTTAAATTGCAATAAAAACACAGAGGTTTAATTTGTTTATTTAATATTTTTATCTAAATTCACATTTCGCCTTAATTCAATTCCCATCTGGCCTTAGTATACCTTTTTTACCTGGAATTTCCAGTTAAGGCGAAATGAGAACACACCGTCACAACCCATAAAGAGCAATACTTAACTATCCTTAATCCCAAACCTTGCCCTTAGCACTAAAACCTAACTCTTACCTAGAACATCCCCATACCTGACCATAACCATGATTGAACCCTTACTCTAAATTATCTGGATTCTTAAAATAAAAGACGGCTGTTCATTTAAATTTTGAAATAGATATTGATAAATCTCAAGCTATTTATGCTTGTAATTTGTTAAACATGAATAAAATTAAAGAATGCACAGTGTTCATGATTTTTTTTAATTTCAGGGAAAAATAGAAATGGAATTAGAGTTAGTAACAAAAGCTGAAGCAGAAGAGAGACCATCAGGTCAAGGTCAGGAGGAACCAAACATGAATCCTCATCTGGATCCACCAAAGTAAGTTGTTTAACAATAAACATACAATAAGGTGTTAAGTTGACTTTTAAAATGTACTCTCTTAATGACTTTGTTGACTTAAATGTACACATTTTATGACTGTTGACTTAAATGTAGACACTTAATGACTTTGTTTACTTTTAAAATGTACACATTTAATGACGTTGTTGAAGTTAATGTACACATTTAATGACTGTCAATGTAAATATGTAAATATACATACCTTATGGCTTTGTTGACTTAAATGCAAGATGGATGAAATTATCAGTCAGCATCATTGTTGTACATGCATTAACAAATATCAATTGTAAAAAAAAAACCCAAATGATTCAATTAATACATAACTATAGGGTGACAGTTAATAATTTAATGATGTGATTACTTATATCACTACTTTATTTTACAGACGTCCAGAGACCTCCTTCTTTTGGTTAGCGTCACCATGGAAATCATTCAAGCATATAATTTGGCGTAATTACAAATGGTGGATCATTGGTTTCATTGTCCTAGTCTTGGTTCTTCTCCTGTTATTCCTGTTCATCTACTCATTACCTGTAAGTATTACCAAAAAAACATTTTATCCTTTATCTTGCATATATTCTTATAGATTGAGGCTGAACTTGCGTTATAATGAAACCTTGAATGTGTGAAGTTTGCTATCACTTCAGTGTAATGTGTTAACAATATAATAAAAAATGCTAACCTTAACAAAATAGAAATATAAATATTTATGTTTTCTATATTGAAATGTGTTTCTTTTTCTTTTACAGGGAGACATATCTGGGAAGATTATTGGCAATTAATGATACTGTCTGAACCACCTTTTTGGTATAAACTTTTGAAAAGTTATTAGTGTTACAAAAGTGCTGTGTATGTCAAAAGACAAAAGTGAATGTGAAAAGCAGCTACTGCATTGTGTTTTTTTACAGGATATAAATAACTGCTGTTGATCATTCATGTGAGATTTTAAACTTTATATACAGGTAGACCAATTACATGAATTAAATTCTAGATCCTATTGTAAATTTTGTTTGTAGAATAGTATTCCATTAAATGAACAGCTAGTTGGATTTTATCTAAGTTAAATAGTATTGACTGCTTAATAGTTTAATACAGGTGGGGAATCATTTGCCTTATGTTTGAACTAAAGACCCAAGTGGTCCTTAGTGGAATACTTCCATATTTAAAAAACAAAAAACCAAGAAAGTATGTTTTTTTCTGAACCCCTGTGACCACTTCTCCAGATCTACCTATGTATTATATGTCACGGTCAAGAAGAATTGGTAAGGCTGCAGTCTGGGCCAAAAACTTTTCCATCAACTAGTCCGGAGCATCAGACTAGTGGCTAACAGTGCAGACTATAGGGGTACAAGCAGCTGTAGGTTGCTTTTTCTTATTCAGTCTTATAATTTATTATTACAGGCTTTCAACTTTTCATGTAAAACTACTTACTGACTTTGTATTAGCATTGAGCTTATGTATTAATTGTTTTTATCATAGGTCATTGACATGAGTCTGGAAGTTCAATGTTTACTATGGGAATGTTGATACGATTGATCAGAATGTTATAACATAAGTGTATTGCTTAAAAGAAGATAATTTATTTTTATATGACTCTTTTCTTTTTTAATAAAAAACAAATTATTTCTAAATCAAAAATGACATTTATCCTTGCAGAAATCAAATCTGTTGTTAAAATATCTTTGAAAGGTCAGATTAAATTTAAATACACATACATGTATGTGAATATCTCATTACCTTATTTAAATACATCTTATCGCTATTTGTCCGCCATTACTGGACAACACACAGGTTCCTGTAAAATTTTGACTTCATAAGACAAAATATCTGATGCCACAATGGAAAAGTTATTGTTGTATGATGTCAATAGTTCTAGTGGAACAGATTCTAGGGTCAGCCGGGAATAGCGATAAGGTGTATACATAAGGTTCAATTAATATGAAATGATAATTGTTTTAATTTACTCTATAAAAAATCAATTTAGATTTTAATGGAACATTTATTTAGAAAACTAGTCAAAAATATAATACTTGTATTTTTCTATGAATTTTAATGTACATTATATATAAAAATTGCAAGCATTTCTATCTTTTGCATTGTAATTGGCATTTTTGATATTAAAAAGCTTTTAATATTTTAGTGAAGCATGGCATTGGTTACTATTTTATGAATTTGTAAATGATTGTTTTAAAAGATATATGTGACATGACAACGAATAATGTTATGTGTTTGTAATATAAATTTGATATATACAATCTAACTTTTTGAATTTATTTTCATAGTTTGTGATATTTTGTGAGATCTTCCATTGAAGATATTGTTATGGGACAGTTTCACTATGCAAATATGTTATTTTATTTATATAATTTTTTTACACAAAATAGTGTTATAAATGTTCTATTTGAAGTTTGGCAGTTTTTGTTTTTGGGGTCCTGGTCTATGTACCACCATTTTCTGAGTGAAATTGTTACTGTTATTAGATGAAAAGAAGCAGGGTTTAACAAGATGAAAGAAGTTGTTTATAAATGGTGCTTTTGAAGATTGTCTAAATATTTTTTCATGTGGCTGTGCTGTTATACCTTCAGAAAAAACACATTTTTCACTCAGAATTATAAATTACTTCCTGCTGACAGTTTATCTATGACATGCAATACTCTCCACATAACTTGATAATCTGTGATATACTATTGTTTAAAAAATTAAAATAACCATACTTAAACCTCAAAATTTGTAATTATGCTCATTTATTTTATGTCATTATTGTTTTATTATAGAACACAATAAACACATGAGAATGGACCGTAGCACATCTTTTAAGATTTTTAAAAACATTAAGGCAATTTATTACTTCCGTTTTTTTCAAAGATATTCAATGAAAGAGATATTTCAAGTAACACTTAGTTTTAGTGGGTTTTTTTTAAATTACTTCAACGGTTTGAAGAAACTTAAAATCTTTTTCTTTAATATTCTGTGGCAGAACTACATATGTTGTCACATAAGTTTATTTTTGTTCTCTAAATCTTCTTATTCCAAGTTAATGCAAATTAAGGTTCCTTGACCTTTTAGATCTTGTACAACCACATTTAATGTTTAAATATTATTAGGCACAATGCTTGTATTTGTTATATAAATCATAAAGTGCAATTGTATCTATAGGACTGTTTTTTTAGATCTTTAGTTATATACTTTGATATATTCTTTGTAGATTAATTTATAAATATAATCAAATAACAATAAAGTTGTTCTGTTATTGTGGTTTTATTTATAAGTAATTATAACTTCTTGTCTTTCCTGCGATGAAAGTCATGGAAAGCGAGACATAGGGATTGGTCTTCCTGTCAAGATGATAATTTTTCAACAATTGTTAAATTTTTGTGCTTAAGTGAGTTAGAAAGTTGCATTACTATCAGTACATATCAGTTTGATGACTATTTTGAGTCCCTGCCCCCCTATGTCATGATCCAGTGACTTTGAATTAATTAACAATTTTGAATGTTAAGTTTTCTGCTTAAGTTAGATTGAAAGGAACTTACAAAAGACAACATTTTTTATAAAGTTGCATTTCTGCCTGTTCACATTAGTTTGTTGACCATTTCATTGTACTTGTCCACTAGATCAGGGTCTAGTGACTTTGAATTAATAAGCAATGTTGCTGTCCATCCGATTGTCTTTTTCTGAATTTCATGCTGACCAGCGAGGCATATCATTTATTTTTAGCTCACCTGGCCCGAAGCTTATGCCATCACTTGGCGTCCGTCGTCTGTCGTCGTAAACTATTTTAAGAATCTTCTCCTCTGAAACTACTAGGCCAAATACTTCCAAACTTTAACTGAATGTTCCTTAGGGTATCTAGTTTATAAATTGTATCCGAAGTTTTGATCTATCAACAAACATGGTCGCCATTGCTAACTAGAGGCTCTTAAGAGCCTGTATCGCTCACCTTGGTCTATGTGCATATAAGACAAAGGACACAGATGGATTCATGACAAAATTGTGTTTTGGTGATGGTGATGTGTTTGTAGATCATACTTTACTGAACATTCTTGCTTCTTACAATTATCTCAATTTATAATGAACTTGGCCCATTAGTTTAACAGAGGAAAATATTTTGTTAAAATTTTACAAAAATTTACAAAATTCACAAAATTATTAAAAATTGACTATAAAGGGCAATAACTCCTTAAGGGGTCAACTGACCTTTTTGGTCATGTTGACTTTTTTGTGGATCTTACTTTGCTGAACATTATTGCAGTTTATCTCTATCTATAATAATATTCAAGATAGTAACCAAAAACAGCAAAATTTCCTTAAAAATTACCAATTCAGGGGCAGCAACCCAACAAACAGTTGTCGGATTCATCTCAAAATTTCAGGGCAGAGCAAAACAATTGAACACCATGTCTGAATTACTCTTATTGCTTTGGTTTAAGAGTTATAAGCCAAAATCTAGAGTTTACCCCTATGTTCTATTTTTAGCCATGGCAGCCATCTTGGTTGGTTGGCCGGGTCACGCCACACATTTTTTAAACTAGATACCCTTATTATGATTGTGGCCAAGTTTGGTTTAACTTGGCCCAGTAGTTTCAGAGGAGAAGATTTTTGTAAAAGCTAACGACGGACGACGACGACGGACGCCAAGTGATGAGAAAAGCTCACTTGGCCCTTCGGGCCAGGTGAGCTAAAAATGAATAAGAGAGGCATGAAAGAAGACTCACTCAGCAATAAGTTTACGATCTAGTACCATAATCTTGAAATGTACTTTAAATTTAGTAATAAATATGTGCAGTGATTATTCCTAAAATATTTCAATTTGAACTCACTGAGACAATGACTTTTGCATTGAGGTGGCTTAAAATAATCCCAACCCAGGACAAAAGAGGGGGTTCCAACTATATGTCCCCATTCAAATGCATTGATCGGCAAAAAAAGGGGGGTTCCAACCTACGGACCCCCCCCCCCCCCCTCCCTGGATCCGCCAATGAGAATGTAATAAGTGCCAATTACTCATTCTCCACAAGAACCCAAATGACACAGAAATTAAAAACTATAGATCACCAGACATCCTTCAATAATGAGCAAAGCCCATACCACATAGTCAGCTTTAAAAGCCCCAAAATGGTAAATGTTGCAAGAAGCTACTGTCCAAGTTTGGTAAAAATCCAGGATAGTTTAAGAAAGTTATTTATTATTTAAAATTTTAAAAGTTTAATCACAGAGTAAATGTATTGTTTCCTGGCAAAAAAAAAAGTCCATTTATAAGTAAAATACGGAAAAAATGGGTTTTTTTTAACAAATATACTTAAGAATATTACCATGATTACCTTATGATCATAAACAAGTTTCTGTCCAAGTTTGGTAGAATTCCAGCATAGTTTAAGAAAGTTATTAAAATTTCAAAAAAAAATAACCACATTTTTTTAAAGCAAAAGTAGAAGAACATACAAGTCAAAGATATTGTGTTGTACAAGTTATTATCTTTTTCTCAACAAAAATTGTACAAGTAATTACTGGTACAATAATATTTGTACAGGTTATAACTTGTATGATGGCATCATACAAGTAATTACTCATATAAAGTGTTTGTACAAGTAATAACCTGTACAAAATAATAAAATGTACACGACATATACAAGCTATCAGTCGTTGAAAGTTGCCTTAATATGGTTAGATTGTTTAGGAAAAAAACATTTGTGTGCATAAATAAAAATTATGAGATAATTTTGAAATAACCATAAATGACCATGTTTCTTTTTATGAATAAAAGTCTACCCAATAAATTTCAAATATGTGTCCAAATTCGTGGATTTCGGCAAATAATCGGTATAGTTTACTACCAGTCCACAATGTGATATTAATTAATTAATATTGTAATTTTCAATGTTATTGATAAATGTTATATCAGTATTGCAAATCTAATCCTGAATTCTGTCTATCCTATTTTTGGGATATTGTTTAAGAAATTCATATATTACGTTACTTTGTGCGTTTATGGTTTTGGCTAACTCGGCTGTGAATTTTTATGTGCTGGTTTAGATAGTTTTATGTAACCGTTTTTTATTGTGTTGTTAGTAACCACTTCGATTTTATCATGTATATCTATTATATAGTCATTTTATAAAACATCACTGGTTGCAAAATTATGAATTATTCGAAATAACCAGGATGTTCTTATTCCAGGCAGAAACCCTAGCCGTATTAGGCACAACTTTTTGGAACTTTTCGTCCTCAATGTACTTGTCTTGGCTTTCGAACTTTTTTCATCTGAGCGTCACTTTTATTTGTAGCTAAAACAAATCGTTGACAATTGTTTTCCTTTTACTGTTCGTAAAACCTATCTTCCCACAATGTATTTCAAAATTCTATCTCATTAATTTTGTTCATGCACACAAATGTGTTTTCTCATGAACAATCTGACCACATTTAGGCAACTTTCAAAGACTCATAGTTTGGATATTATATTTTGATTTCACGTCCCCTCACGCATTCACGATGTCCTCAATCAGAACCGATCCCCTCACGCATGTCAGAATGAAAATATGAGGTTTTTATATTTATTAAGATGTCGATCAACACCGGACAGCGTACACACCGCCCAAAACGACATTTATACCCATTGACCGAAAAAAAAGTAAATTTGAACTTGAGGGTGTGTAATTAGAACCATTTTAGAATTTAAATGTAACTTTTTTAGGCAAATTGTCTTGCGGCAACTGATTTTGTAGGAGTTTAACTCCATGTACATCAGTAAATGATACATGTATCTCTTCGTTTAAGTATTCACCACAGCATAGCATTCTCCGATTTTCAATATTTTGACTAGTCGAATAAGAAAATTGCGATTTAGAAATGTATATACCTTTCGAAGCGGTGACAATTGCTCCACTCAAGCACAACCGGAAAATCCTCTCACGGTTTTCATTGCAGAACCAAATGTTCTGCGTGTGTAGATTACCAGCCGTGTATATACAAAATATAAAATTATTTAATGTGTAGAAAAAATAATTTATTTGTTTGTTTATTTATCGTTAATCATGATCGACTTCGTCTTATATTCATAATTTGTATAGATCATTATAAATTGATTACTTATTGTGTTCATTGTTAATTGGGCTTGTATTAAGTTATTTTTCTTATGATTGTCGGTAAATTGTTTTCTAAGTGTGTTTTTTTCAAAATTTACATTAAGAGCTTGCATTGAGTTGTTTTTTATGAATGTCGGTAAAAATATGGTTTCTCCTTTTCACGGATTGTGTATTTAGGACTTACATTTAATGATCATTTAATAGAAAATGGCATTACAAGTCTCACTTTTGACCTCGAATAGAAAAAGATTTAACCATATTTTAAGCGTAAGGAACTGCTAAATATATGATAAAAACTCACAGCAGCAGGTATTGCTGCCTTTTCATGTAACAATTTTTGTTTTAAAGAAGAAACATTTTACTATGTTATAGTTCTGTTAACTTGGCAAGTTGACTTCAACATACACCAGTTTAAATGTCATAATGATATCTAACTGTTTGGAAATGTACATGTTTCCCTTCTTTCTTTTTTTTTTTAACTTTTGGATTAGTAAAAATCCGGTTAAAATCTCCTTTTAGTTTTGAAACAGACATGCACATGTGTAAATAGTTTTACAAATATTTGACTTACTTTGTTAGTTAAAACCTTTTTCTTTTACAACAAACTGCACGAAAATGTGTCTACCTTTGTTGTTGATCAGGCTGATTTAATTGATGGTTGCCTAACGTATAGTGGCAAATATTTCATATTTTTTATATATTGATATTGTATTATATGTCTCTGGCTAATTGAAGCATAAATAATTCTAACTGTAAAGGGGTCATCCATAATTGTCAACCATTTTCCAAAGTGTACAAAACATACACTTTTTCAGACCCCCCCCCCCCCCCACCCCCCCACCCCCACCCTCCCTCAAAAAGTGTACATCAACCTTTTTTAGATTTCAAGAGAAGAATCAATCATTCTTAATAAAAAGAAGATCCTGTCTATTATATTTTAGTTTAATATAGAAATTTGCATTGAAAATAAACTAAAACACAGGGATCTCCATGGATGAAAATTGAACCATGGAGGAACTTTCACCATTACAAACCTTGTCTACGCTGTACAGTGTAGCGCGATCGGAAGTATTTTATCCCTCCATACAAAGATGGTGAACATGCTAATTCATTGCTTATTTAAATTATATTTATTTGAATTTTCATTATAGAATTAGAAGTATCAATATTTTCATTTATTGCCGTTTTTAACCATTCAAATGCCAAGTCTTCATGGTCCCCCCTTAGTCGAGAATGACCAAAAGCTGTCATGCAGGTCCCCAAGCAGATTTCTTTTATTTTTGGTAATTGTTATGGGGGTTAAAAATCATCTGATGTGGAGCTTATTTTTCGTGGACACTGTCAAATTCAGAGCCCATTACCTGTATGGCTGATTTGCAGCAACAACAAAACAATTCGTACGGGTTATGTAAAAGGTTAAAGAGATTTGTAAAGCAAACGTTGACAAATGAAAAGGTTTTTAATGACTTTATCTGGAAAAATTGATGCTGTGCAACATGCATCTTTCGAGTCTGAATAGAAACCGGAAACGCGGATGTATCAATTTGATTGTAATATACGAAATGAACTCGGAATTTAGATACGATATTTCTTTACAGGAAATATTTAAGTTTTTACTTTTAAACTGTTAAAGTAATTCTAAATTATCGTTACTCGAGTTATTTGCGATGTAATAATACATGTATTTACTGTTTTGCGTCTTATTTTGTACTTCTTAAAAAAGGGGGATGCTGATTGCGTAAGTCAAAATAAAGCACGTGTTCGACTTGTTAAACTGTATTCTTTGTAACTGGATTAATTTATTAATTTATTTATTTAATCTAAATGATCATAATCATTTGCTGAAACTTAGTTGATTACTTCGACAATGGATCGTCTATCCTCAGATAGTATTCTCCTGTCTGGTTTGTTGATCTACCTGTACAAGCTCAGGTACAAGTAATTAGCGATCTTAATCCGGATATCCCTCAGGCGTTAGAACTGTATTGGATTATAACATAAAAAGCCTAAGGGTTATGCAATTACTTGCATTTGATTATAATTGATAAAAAAATGGCGTCGGGCTACAAAAAACGATGAAGTTTTGAACTATGGCGGAAGACAATTTAACGATGGCGCAAGACAATTTAACGATGGCGCGAGTCATTTGACGATGGCGCAAGACATTTGAACGATGGCGGGGCTCCATCGTTAAACAGGCCATGGAGATCCCTGAAACATATCTGACTGTTTTATTTGATGACATCTATCTGTGATGCTTGTGTTTTGTCAGAATAATTTAGAGTACAAAGATTAGTGTTTCCCCTATCACTCAGTGGGAAGGGTAACTCCAATGAAAAAGTGCACATATAGCATGCAAAAGATTAACAAAAGGGCACATAAATTATGCTTAGAATCAAAGAAAGGGAAATGCATGATTATATTGCATTGGTAAAGTATGGACTGACAGTTGTTGATGGAATCAGAGCTCAAGACAGGCAATCAATAAAAGTGTAATGTTTTAAAACACTTTAATTTTATTTAATTTCCCGCCTGTATTTCTATTTAAAAGGTCCCTGTAAATATGCCATTCATGGCACTAGAATCGTTTATGTATATATACTGTACCGTGTACATATATTGGATATTTTTTAAGTTATGGTTAAACCTCATATTGAGGTGTCCTAATTAAAGGAGGCTTATAGTAAGAAAAATAAGTTTACTCCCGGTTTACTGGTTTACTATTTTGGAATGCATTACAAGTAGACTGGTTCCCGATCGCAATATTAAGTATGTTACACAGAGAGAGTATGCTAATAGCTAATAGCTAATACCTGGAACGTAGTCCCGGGAACCAGGATACCCAATGGGATTCATCAACGCAACACGAACAATTTGGCACTCAAAATACCGTTACGTTTTCGGAGTTGAAAGTAACGCGAACAAAAACTTCTTTTGAAGTAAATCGGTAAAAAATGTGAGCACTTATTTCTATTATAATAAGTAACAAATTACACAAATCATACGACCTTCATACAAGTTCTCTTATTTGCGTGTGTATGTAAACCAGTAGCGTTACGGCCCTATGGATACGAAAAAAATGCCATGAGTCGACTAACAAAATCGGCAATTTAATATAAAAAATGAAAACAATATTTTCTTTAGTTATAAGCAAATTAATTTAAGTCAAAAAACACTTTCTGTAAAATAATAATCTTACACAAATGTAACGTAAATTTCACATATTTTTTCAAATCTACATAGTTTAGGTGTGACTAGGAACCGATGACATTTACCTGAGTCTTCATCATATCTCTTGCTTATCTTTTGCAGCAAAAATAGTATTCATCTGTAGCATCTTCCTCATATTAAATTTAAGTAATTGTACATCTTCCTAAATATACACCACTTATTGTTCATAACATTACCTCTTTATTCAATTATATCAAAAATTCTCCATAAAACAAAAGACAGAATCCATGTCAATTTATTCCCATTACAACGGCAGATTTAAGTAGTCCCTTCTACTAGGCAGTGACAAATAATTGAGAGAAAAGATTTGCCTTCAAACTGCAATTCTTATCTTCTTTTTTCCATCATCTTCTTTGATTTGCCACTTTTACTAAGTTTTTATAGTATAGTTCATTCAACCTTCCTTACGCATAGCTATTCTCATGACTACCATGTAACTACTAGTAAAGTACATTTTGATTGATTAAGCATTATTGACAACATAAACATGTTGCACTGAAGTTTTTCCATCAATAAGTACAAAAGGAAGTTTTGATGAACTTTTTAAAGTGTGTATAGATAGAGCTCAAGTGTGTACTGTGTGTTAGAATAATTTTTTTGTCATAACAAAAAAAAAGTTGTCAAATGAAATATTATGTTTGTATACCATAGGTGCTGTATATGAGCAATTATATCAACATTTTAATCCTTTGGAAGAGCTTTCAAAGAAACCTTGGTATTGGTTGGAACCAAATTGACCCAATATTTATCAATATAATAAAATACTGGTTTAAAGCGTAGAATTTTAAAAATTAGTAGTTGGAAAGAAGCACATACAGTTTACTTTTACTGGAAACCAATTTGAGTGAAGTAATAAGTCTTTAAGTTTTGACTATTATCATTAAATTATTACTATGTCATCAGGTATGGCCGAAAGATCACAAAATATGTAAAGTTCTCTTAGTTCTCTTCATCTATTAGCATTATAAAATGGGATTTAGTAACAGTTCTGTGCCAGTTGGGTAACTTTTTCAACTGAATACAAACAATTGATTTATATTTTTCTTGAAATATTAGGGTCAAATAACAAGATACTGAGAGTTACACCTCTGATTTTCATGGTTGAAGATCAAATGTCTAGCTGGTTCAATGGTATAATGCATATGTCAAAATCTTAGTCAATACATCACAGACTGAACCCTTTAAACAAATTTAAGCAATTTGTTGATGTCCTGAGGAAGGGATGATTCCTATCCCCTTTCATAACTAAATTATGATGTTGGACATGTTGGATGGTGAGGGAATGGTTTTTCAGTGCCCAAGTTTATGTTTTCTCCATAAATCATTCTGTAATCTGCCTCGACATGGACACCTCATCAGGAGTTTTTTAATACATTGATTCAATTATTTTCAACCTATTCTTACCACATAGCCCTTTCATGTGGAAACTTTAGAACAATGATGATGGTTAAATTGATAGCTCTTCCAGTGGTTGTGGGCATTGTATTCTGTGTAACACAAAAACTCAGATCCTCAACTAATTTGCCTTTCAGACAAATACATATCAATCTGGTAACGCATGGGGTGAACCCCAGCACACCGGAAATTATCTGGGTGCCAACCTTGCTGCCGATAGACTAGGGGGATCTGTACAGGTATGCATATCCTTACTACATAATTTTGGTCGTCGCCTCTTTTTCGCTAATTTATTTCCTTTTTTTTTCTTGTATGAAATTGCCTTGTTGTCTTGTAGTCTTGTCGATAGATCTTAAAATATTACTTGTATCATTAAATTCTGCCAAAAACATCATTCTGTCTGAATATATATATCACGTTTTGTAACAAGAGATAGTTTTCAAGCAAAAAAAATTGTTCCAATGTTTACTTTATTTGATAAATGCACTTTTCAATGGTAATTTTTGCACTATTCCAGGTATAGGTTATTTAATCATTCTTTACACTAGAGTATATTTTACGTAGTAGTCGTATGATATTAGCTACATATACTCTGGAAATTGAATCTTACCATATATTACAAAGTGGTAAACAGATTTTTTTTTGAATTAGGAGCCTTTTATCAAAAAGTATTCTGAAACTTAAAGAGAGGTTATGAAAATAAGTAGTAGCTTTATTCAAGAAAGGGAGATAAGAAAGGTAATAAGCCTTTTGTTTTAAGGTAATATTTCAAGATCTTAAGAAACTCCCTCCTCTGTTGCATGTCCTGGTAAAATGGTGAACATATTTTGCTTGCTTAATTTGTGACTCGTTCTTAGATTCCAGAAAAACGAGACTTACGAATGAGAAATCAGGTAAGGCAGCTATTCCAGATCTTGTTTTTCTACCATTTTAATTGTCATGTGACTTTGTTTATCTGTGTTTTTAACAGTGTCTGATTGCACTGTAAAAAAATTGTGATTGATTGATTTGTATTCTCCTCGACACAATGGAAATTAATCCTGCACTTCTGCATATTCAACTAAATTTTAACTTTATGCATTTTATAAATATATTAACCTAACAGAACTATCTTTACCTAATGTGCCTGTTTTATTATCTGTTAAATTCAGCTCTAGTGTGTTTCACTTGTTATGAACAAGGTTTTAAACCTTTCCTGCTGCCAATAAATTGTAATTTTAAAATTGCTTGAATAATTTAGTTTATCAAATAACAAAAAATGTTTTAGATTGAACTGAAGACAAGCCAATGGATTATTTGATTCCCATTGTTATAAAAACTCAAGCTGTCTAAGAATTATAAAAACTCAAGCTGTCTTTATTTTTGTTTGGTGTGTTTTATGTAGCCACTCATTTTAAAGTTTGATACCAACATTGTATTTTATGTTACAAAATTGACAGCAGTTCTAAATTGTCTCCCTTGATAGTGCTGGTCACATTGATTAATAAAGCAGGATTTTATAACCTTCCTTCACAGACCTATAAACCAATCACCAATTCTTGTATATACCCTTATAACCATAATCTAACATCTGTATTTAAAGCTAGACATTATCAAAAGTAATAAATATGCAATTTTATGCTAGGAAAAACTTGTATCCAGATAAAGGCTCACACATCAACAAGATTGACCACATATGGCTTGTTATAGTTGTTGTCTTTCAGGTCTTAAAGTAGCAAAAAAGTGGGGGGCTTTCATGTCATTCATTTTTGCTTTAGGTTATAACACCAACCAAATTAGGAAAATACCATAGATAATCTCATGTTTTAAAATCTCGTGTTTTAATTTTAATGTACATTTTTTGTATCTCATGATTGAGAATGTGAAGATAAACCATTGAGTGTTAAAAAAATAAAAGTTCCTGTTACTGTCTTTAAGTCTAGACCCTGGTAATTTCTCAAGTTAAATTTTATTATTTTTCATTTTCTTATTTTGAGGAAATTTATATTGAATCACACATGTTCAATAGACTCTTGGTGATTTAGACCTTTGCATATTGTAAAGACATGTATGTCTGTTAATGAATGCTGTATCCTGACAATGCAGACAATTTGATGTTTTTTGTGTCTATTGGTTTCGGTCTCAATGAAACTTATGCTCAAATCACCTGTCTTTTATACTATAAAACAATTAACATGATTTAGAAATATAGTTTTGAAAATATCACATATATTATGGACAGTCTTCATAAGACTGGTCTTACATATAACAAGACTATGACCATCACATGGAAATAAATTAGAATTTTTTTTAAACGATTCACAACATATGGTAGCATATTTGACTGCAGATAATTTATTTTCGCCTGTTCATGTCCAATACATGTAATAGTTATCAAAACATTTCCCCCTTACATTGTATTGATAGTTTCTGTAAGACTTTCTCAGACAATGCTTTTAATTTTACCAGTTCTGAATTTAGCTGCTGTTTATTTAATTAACATTGAACTTTTGATGTCGTCCCTTGATCTAGAGGAGACATTTAAATTGAATATTTAGATGTGAAAACTGTTAAGATTTTAAAGTTTAAACTTTACTACCAATTGCAGAAAACTATAAAACCAATGAATTTCACATGCACATTTATAAAAGCTAGAATTGTGATGAGAATACGTCGATGGAAGCTTTAAACGACCTTGACCAGATACGTGAATATTAATCAGTCCATTCAACGTTATAGCATGGAAGTATTATATTGACAGGAACTCCAACGAAAAATTAGCACATTCGCACCCCACTGATTTCTTTGGGAAAATAAAAGGTTCCGACTCAGTATGTCAAGTATGTGATAACTCATTTGTGGGGTATCTGCGATGCCGCCCTCGCGTGTGTAGTTTACAGAAACTGATCTTATCACGTGATCTGTTATCGAGGGTCTAATCTACCTACCAATGTAAATAAACACGGAAACTCCCGTGGCTAATTGCGAATCGCTACATGAATAACGACACCTGTTTCTATTCAATAATTAAAGACTACAGCTGAAACAATCTTAAAAATCGGTCCATATTTAACAGAATGACAAAAGAAAAATAACTGAATTTGGAAAGAATGTAAGATTATTTTTAGTTTTGTCTAATATGTTTTTATCACTAGAACTAGGAAATCGGGAAATATCGGATTATGCAGATTACATGACTCTGAAGTAGAGTGTTTGCAGAAAATAATTTGATGTCCGTGTAGTGTGCCTGATGGCGCCTGATAACTCAAATTTTAAGTTAAAAATTGTAATTTTAATCGAGTGTAACACAAATATTAATAGTTTTCTCGATCGTAAAATGTAACTTAACATATTTATAGAAATTGTTTTAAGCACTAAGAGGTGGATAATTATACGCCCATGATTGTCTCTCCATATAGTATGTATCAAGTTAAAACACATATTACATGTACACCTTCTTTTTTTTTAAATTCAACCTGGTCCGAGATTGCTCTGGCGTCTGACGGATTTGTTTTGGGAAATTTATAAAATTTTCTTTTTGTTGAAATGAATGAAACATTTGACACCGGACTTTCAGTAAACAATTTAACAAGTGATTTGACAGCAGTAAACCTCAATTATACATGCAGATTACAACTATTTGTTTCCTTACACAAGACATTTATTATAATTCAATATAAAAATAAGAAGATATGATTGCCAATAAGACTACTCTCCACCAGAGATCAAATGAAACAGAAGTTTTCAACTATAGGTCACCTTACAGCCTTAAACATATTTTAGCAAATCCATTTCATATATGAAAAAAATTCTATTGGCCTGATTATGCACAAAACAAATAACAGAGAAACAAATAAGCGAATATAAAGAATAAATAGATATTTGCGATTGAAAATGATGTCCATGCAAACGATTATGTTTTTTTTCAGTTTTTTTTTTTTTTTTTTTTGGGGGGGGGGGGGGGGTCGTTAAATGTCATATCCTTGACATTTATGTATACATCCGGTTACTTCGGTAAATTCCGTAATTACGAGTATCCCGAAAACGTCGTTGAACCCATGCATCGATACAACTAATTGAAAGATGTCAAATTAATTAACAGATACTTAACGATTTTGCGGCATCGCACTATAAACGTTTGAAGTCGGTTTGTTGGAGTTCCTGTCAATATAATACTTCCATGGTTATAGTATGTGTGTTCTATTTTCGAAGGTGTGAGATCGTAGGTTTGAATTGACCAATGGAAACGATCGTTCCTTAGAGAGTTAATCTAATAAAGTTTGTTTGGCTGATTACGTCGCACTACCTTTCGCTAAGCTAAGCCGCATATGAGTGTATATATAGTATTAGAAGGTAAGTCTAAAGAAGTCATTATTTTAGAGTGGGATCGGCATATAAGGGATCGGAGTGGTCCCGATCCCGAAATCCTGAAATTAATAACATGAAATCCTGAAGTCACAAATTTAAAATATATCAAATCCCGCCATCCCAAAATTCAAAATAGACATCCCGGATCCCAAAAGGGTCAATAGAACATGGGTTTGTAGGTCAGGTTTGTAAGCATGAAATCTCTATAGTCAAAAAATGCCAGTGATAGAAAGATAAACAGATTTTAAAGCAACTGTCTAGGGTCAAATAAGGGAGGGGAAAAAGCCAGTATTAGTACTATTTCGCAGAGCGATAAACTGATGCATGGACAGACCAAGGAGGTGGGAAAAATTTAGTTGATTATATATGAAATAATCAAAGCATGACGGGAGTGGGCAACCCTCTGGTCAGTCAGAGCCCCCACCCCTTTATGGAAAGTTCTGGATCCACCACTGAGATTTGCAGGTTTTCTTTGTAAAGATACCTTAAAATATCACCAACTCTGACTTATAGCACACAGTTATATTCATTTTAGCTCATTAGCTTGTCTCACGTACTGGCTAAAAATTTTCATTACGGTTCACTGGCAAATATTTAATGATATTCATGTGTAGATAATCTGATAATCTATACATGTGTGTGAGGAGAAGTTAATATCAAGCTGGCTTTCTTCTGTAAAAAATGTCATAGGCCAAGTTATGGAGGTGAAAAAGCCAGTAACAAAACGATGAACAGATGATCAGGTTTTCTTCCTATAGATCCCTTAAAATTTCCCCCACTGAGGACACAATTTGATTCACATTAGCTCATTAGCTGCACTCACTCGCCATTAAGTTCATTGCGGCTCACTGGCTTATATGTAGAAAAGCTGATAACATGTACATACATGAGGGTGTTAATGCCCTTTACTGTCAGGCGTCAAACAGTCATTCTAGGCTACTGTTAGCTTCAAATTGGTTAAAATTTAACTGTGATTAGTCAAAATATCCTTAAGGTGATTTGACAGATGTCTCAAATAATTATCATTACTGTTATTTTTGGAAAACAAATAGCCTGATTTGTCAAATTCAGCTGATTTTTTTATCGTCTGAAAAAAAGTGTACATTTTATCGTCATGTCTAAAAATTACCCTTAAATCTTCATTTGGCAAGAATACTTCAATAAGGTACCGCCATAACAACCCTCATACATGAACATGTATATGGTCAGATCATATGTTACTGTATGGAATTTGTACTTTGCATGCCTTTTCAAATGAAATTGTGATGCCAGAATGCATTCTTAATAGCACAATAACCGATGAGAAGAGGACACATATGTCAACCAAAATTTTTGCAGACATGTCTAAATGTGTGAGAACACCCTATCAAGCTTGCGCTCATGTTGTATTAAAACTTTTTTAGGAAGCTGAAAAATACCAACAATAGAAAAGTAAACAGATAATCGATTTGTAAAATATCAATGCGTTGAAAAGCCAATGATCTACATACATGTACATTTGTGAACCATAAAATATAACTGATTTAATTTACACCACAACTGTTAGAAAAAACCTTTATGTCTATATAACTTATCTCATTCTAGTCTATTCAACTGACAGAATCAGTGTAAATTTCATGAATTCTTAAATCACATGTATAATCATGGACTATTTTCTATAGCAATATCTGTTAGCCATTTAGGGGTCTTTTGCATTTAAAGTTCAGTTTAAGTGGGTTTATTTTGCGAAAAAGAACTAAATTTCCAGAGCATAGTTTACATTTTCTTCATATATTGCTGTGTCAAACTGACCTTAATATAAAGGACAATATATAGAATTAAAAATGGTATATCACATTCTACACATCGAGATTTTAGCAGGAAAGACTGCCATTAAAGTATTTAATTATTGCAACTTTTTAATTTGATCTCCTCCACTAAATTGAAGTAGAATATTAAATGAAGGTTTGTCCACATTTTGGAATATGTGTATACATGTATAGAAATAATGTTGAGCCTGTTTTAAGATGCATGAGATAGACTTCAATATTTATTATTGATTGAAAATAAATGGAATCATCTTTCAGAAAAGTTTTATTCTATGGAAATGTATCCCCCCTTTTTCATAAATTGAAAATGTTACATTTGCCCCCTTATTTCAAAACCTAAGCTTGAATGTAGTGCCCATACTTGCCCCAACTGTTCAGGGTTCAACCTCTGCAGTCGTATAAAGCTGCGCCCTGCTGAGCATCTGGTTGTAACATGTACAACAATCAAACATCAACCCACACCAACTGAATGTAATTGAAAGACATCTAAAGGTCAATATACTGCTGAGTGAGTCTCAAACAGAAGATAAAATAGGGAAAAATATAGTGAATTTTGGAGAATTTCAATTATTAAATGTACATCCATTTGAAATATTTAAGATATATTGTTTCAAATTTTTTAGTTCTAGGTTCCACGGTGACCTAGCTACCAGTTTAGAAAACTGTGATTTAAATGCTAGTCTATTAGAGGGATATTTCATTTTCATTGGTTGTAGATATGGAATCTTATTTTATCATGAAGTCAGATTTGAAAAATGACTTTGGGAATGAAGATGTAGTAAAGACCTAATGTTAGTTTTAGACTTATATATGAACTTTATAATTTTAGTCTTACATGTATATAATTATGTGTACATATATCACTGATTCAGTGGCAATGGTAAATAGACACTGACAAGTCTTCAGTGGCGGATCCAGAACTTATCATAAAGGGGGGGGGCTCCAGTCATGCTTCAGTGATTCCCTATACAATCAACCAAATTTTTCCCACAAAAGGGGGAGAGTCCGGGCCCCCCAGGATCCACCTATGGTCTTCGATAACATTTTATAGTTTTGAATGTTTTGTCAGTTGACTAAAACTAGGTGGAGGTGTGTGTGTTCTATATTTCCAACAGAGGGACACTCAACCTATATCAATATGTGCATGAAGCAAATTGATAGTTGCTGGATACTGAATGATTATACCACAAGAAAGTTTTAACCTGTGCTTATATACTTAAAATATGATAAAAAAAAAATCATGTCTTTTTCAGGACTTCTGAATCCAACCATGTAGTATGGAATGTTCTTGAGATATGGTTTTGGTCGATGAATGTTCACTAAGGACCTGTACTGCAAAGTATATCACTGGATTGAGCTCTCTGTCTAAGTGTATTATTAAAGTACTTTGCTTTGAGCTCAGTTCATTGTTATGCAATTCATTCTTTGTGAGATAAAGATTTGACAGACAACTCTCATGTACAAGGATTTGTCAAAGTAGTATCACCTCATGTACAATGTAAGTATTAGGGAGATAAAAGCATTCTATTTTGAGTTGAACCAAACATATTATAAAAAAAAAAAGAACAAATTTACCAGAGAAAGCTACTCCCGCTACTAGCAATATGATGCTAGATTGTTTTAATACATCTGTACTGCCTACTGATGACTCGGTCCTGAGTGTAAATGGTCCTTCAATTATGTTAAAAAAAATTATAAGGCCTATCTAGGCTTATCGATTTCTAAAACTATATTTCATTGTACATATGTTTGAAATTTTTATACAACCGCAGAAATTTTTGCGGTCGTAAATAGGTATCCTGTCGTCGTCGTCCGAAGACGGATGGTTTCCAGATAATAACTTTAGTATATATATGTAAAAAGAAATCAATAAAAATTATAGCACAATGTTAATAACCACAAAAGGAAGCTTGGGATTGATTTTGGGGGGTATATAGTCCCTAAGGTTTAGGAATAAGGGTTCCAAAGGTGCCCAAAACAAGCATTAATCTAGTGTCAGTACAAAAAGTTGTGTATAAGTATTTCAATTGTTCTGATATTGTACCATAATGTTTAATTCCATAAGTAGAAGGTTGGGGTATATTTTTTGGGTTATGGGGCAAACAGTCTAGGAATTAAGGGTCAAAAACAAGCATTTTTGTAGATTCAAGACCATAAATTGGAGTTCTCTTTCTTTGTCCAGAATGGTTGTTGAATTACCTAAAACCAATGCTTTATGAAATCTTCTTTGAAAATTGGAGTTGTCTTTCTCTGTCCAGAATAGTATACGTAGTTGTCAGAATCAACTTAAATTAATGCTTTATACAATATACAATGCAAAATTCACTTTACTACCAACTGATAAATTAAAGCAGTCTTTAATAACCATTCAGTGATTACAAGCACTTTGATTATCATTCTAGCCCTTTTACAAATGGAACCAGATGCTCCGCAGGGCGTAGCTTTATACGACCGCAGAGGTTGAACCCTGAACGGTTGGGGCAAGTATGGACACAACATTCAAGCTGGATTCAGCTCTAAATTTGGATTGTGATTAAATAGTTGACACAGCATAGGTTTCTGACACAGAATGAATGTGTTCTAATGAACTTAAATTTTTTGTTTTCTCTTAGAGCAATTCACTATGCTGTTGAATATTAATCCTCTCAAAAAAATGTTTGAAGAAATTTTCTTTTTTATTTATGAAATTTCAAATGAGAAAAATTGAACCCAATTTTTTTCATCACATCCCCCTTTCCCTTATTCCAAAACTAATCTCAATTAAAATTTCTAATGGAGTTTGCAACAATAACTACTCATTTAAATACATCATAAAATAATAAGATGTTAAAAAACTGCTTGTAATCACTGAATGGTAAAGATTATTTTAATTTATCAGTTGGTAGTAAAAAGTGAATATACATTGTATATTGTATATAACAAAGATTTAAGTTGATTCTGGACAAAGAAAGATAACTCCAATTAAAAAAAAATCTTGCTATTGCACAATATTTTGCAATTAGATATTTCTTGCTTACTATTCTGGACAAAGAAAGATAACTCTAATTAAAAAAAAATTTGCTATTTCACAATATTGTGCAATTAGATATTTCTTGCCATTGCGCAATACTGTGCAATTGAAAAGACTTGCTATTGCACAATACTTAATATAATAATTTTAGATCCTGATTTGGACCAACTTGAAAACTGGGCCCATAATCAAAAATCTAAGTACATTTTTGGATTCAGCATATCAAAGAACCCCAAGATTTCAATTTTTGTTAAAATCAGACTAAGTTTAATTTTGGACCCTTTGGACTTTAGTGTAGACCAATTTGAAAACAGGACCAAAAATGAAGAATCTACATACACAGTTAGATTTGGTATATCAAAGAACCCCATTTATTCAATTTTTGATAAAATCAAACAAAGTTTAATTTTGGACCCCGATTTGGACCAACTTGAAAACTGGGCCAATTATCAAGAATCTAAGTACATTTTTAGATTCAGCATATCAAAGAACCTAACTGATTCATTTTTTGTCAAAATCAAACTAAGTTTAATTTTGGACCCTTTGGACCTTAATGTAGACCAATTTGAAAACGGGACCAAAAGTTAAGAATCTACATACACAGTCATGACAGTTAGATTCGGCATATCAAAGAACCCCAATTATTCAATTTTGATGAAATCAAACAAAGTTTAATTTTGGACCCTTTGGGCCCCTTATTCTGTTGGGACCAAAACTCCCAAAATCAATACCAACCTTCCTTTTATGGTCATAAACCTTGTGTTTCAATTTCATAGATTTCTATTTACTTATACTAACGTTATGGTGCGAAAACCAAGAAAAATGCTTATTTGGGTCCCTTTTTGGCCCCTAATTCCTAAACTGTTGGGACCTTAACTCCCAAAATCAATACCAACCTTCCTTTTGTAGTCATTAACATTGTGTTTAAATTTCATTGATTTCTATTTACTTAAACTAAAGTTATTGTGCGAAAACCAAGAATAATGCTTATTTGGGCCCTTTTTTGGCCCCTAATTCCTAAACTGTTGAAACCAAAACTCCCAAAATCAATACCAACCGTTCTTTTGTGGTCATAAACCTTGTGTCAAAATTTCATAGATTTCTATTAACTTAAACTAAAGTTATAGTGCGAAAACCAAGAAAATGCTTATTTGGGCCCTTTTTGGCCCCTAATTCCTAAAATGTTGGGACCAAAACTCCCAAAATCAATACCAACCTTCCTTTTGTGGTCATAAACCTTGTGTTAAAATTTCATAGATTTCCATTCACTTTTACTAAAGTTAGAGTGCGAAAACTAAAAGTATTCGGACGACGACGACGACGACGACGACGACGCCAACGTGATAGCAATATACGACGAAAAATTTTTCAAATTTTGCGGTCGTATAAAAATTGATTAATTATTTAGTTTCTTAAGTTTGTCTCAACTAAATTTAGTGAAATGTGTATATAATGCTTATACCTCTAAACTCTTTAAGTTCAATTTTTGGCAGCTTCACCTTTACAGTTCTTGATAATGTATATGCTAGCGGGGGCATCATCACCATGACTGTATGACATTTTATATTTTAATATTTTATGATGTATTTAAATGAGTAGTTCTACAATTATTGTTGCAAACTCCATTAGAAATTTGAATTGAGATCATTTTTATACGACCGCAAAAATTGAAAATTTTTTGGTCGTATATTGGTATCACGTTGGCGTCATCGTCGTCGCCGAAGACATTTGGTTTTCGCACTCTAACTTAAGTAAAAGTAAATAGAAATCTATGAAATTTAAACACAAGGTTTATGACCTTAAAAGGAAGGTTGGGATTGATTTTTTGTGTTTTGGTCCCAACAGTTGGCGTCATCGTCGTCGTCAAAAAATGAATTATTGGGGTTCTTTGATATGCCAAATCTAACCATGTATTCAGATTCTTAATTTTTAGTCCTGTTTTCAAATTGGTCCACATTAAGGTCCAAAGAAACCAAAATTAAACTTAGCTTGATTTTAACAAAAATTGAATTCTTGGGGTTCTTTGATATGCTGAATCTAAACATGTACTTAGATTTTTATACAATTGCAAAAATTGAAAATGTTTTGGTCGTATATTAGTATCACGTTGGCGTCATCGTCGTCCGAAGACATTTGGTTTTCCCACTCTTACTTTAGTAAAAGTAAATAGAAATCTATGAAATTTAAACACAAGGTTTATGACCTTAAAAGGAAGGTTGGGATTGATTTTGGGTGTTTTGGTCCCAACAGTTTAGGAATTAGGGGCCAAATAAGCATTTTTCTTGGTTTCCGCACAATAACTTTAGTATAAGTAAACAGAAATCTATGAAATTTTAACATAAGGTCTATGACCACAAAAGGAAGGTTGGGATTGACTTTGGGAGTTTGAGTCCCAACAGTTTAGGAATTAGGGGCCAAAAACAGGTCCCAAAATAAGCATTTTTCTTGGTTTTTGCACAATAACTTTAGTATAAGTTTATAGAAATCAATGAAATTTTAACACAAGGTTTATGACCACAAAAGAAAGGTTTGGATTGATTTTGGGAGTTTTGATCCAAAGGAATTAGGGGCCAGAAGGGTCCAAAATTAAACTTTGTTTGATTTCATCAAAAATTGAACTATTGGGGTTCTTTGATATACCGAATCTAACCGTGTATTGAGATTCTTAATTTTTGGTCCTGTTTTCAAATTGGTCTATATTAAGGTCCAAAAGGTCCAAAATTAAAGTTAGTTTGATTTTAACAAAAAATGAATTCTTGGGGTTCTTTGATATGCTGAATCTAAACATGTACATGTACTTAGTTTTTTGATTATGAGTCCAGTTTTCAAGTTGGTCCAAATTGGGGTCCAAAATTAAACTTTGTTTGATTTCAACATTAATTGAAAATATGGGGTTCTTCAATTTGCTGAATATAACCGTGTATTTAGATTTTTAATATTTGGGACCGGTTATCAAATTGGTCCACAAATAGGTCTAAAGGGTCTAAAGTTGAACATTATTTGATTTCATCAAAAATTGAATTCTTGGGGTTCTATGATATGCTGCATCTAACCATGTATTTAGATTTTGGATATTGGACCATAATAGGTAAATGTCCAATTTAAAATTTTTAAGTTGAAGTTCTTAGACCACATTTATTCTGTGTCAGAAACCTATGTTGTGTCAACTATTTAATCACAATCCAAATTCAGAGCTGTATCAAGCTTTTAAAAATGTTGTGTCCAAACTTGCCCCAACTGTTCAGGGTTCGACCTCTGCGATCGTATAAAGCTGTGCCCTGTGGAGCATCTGGTTGGAATAAGGGAAAGGAGGAGATGAAAACAAATTGGGGGGAGGGGGGGGGGGGGTAAATTTTTCTAATTTCAGATTTCAGAAATTAAAAAGAAAATTACTTCAAGTATATTTTTTTTCAAAGGACTAATATTCAACAGCTTGGTGAATTGCTCAAAAGAAAAGAAAATATTTTAAGTTCATTAGACCACATTCATTCTGTGTCAGAAACCTAAGCTGTGTCTACTATTTAATCACAATCCAAATTCAGAGCTGTATCCAGCTTGAATGTTGTGTCCATACTAGCCCCAACCATTCAGGGTTCGACCTCTGTGGTCGTATAAAGCTGCGCCTTGTGGAGCATCTGTTCCATTAATTTGTTTGTTTCTTAATTTGTGTGAATTAACATTGTTACAGTTAATGTTAATTACTACACTTTCATACCACAACAAATATTGTATTGGTACATGTATCACTTATATTTGTATCCATATAACAAAACAAAAAATGAAAAGGAATAATTTTGCAATACCTTTTGAATACTATAACTTTTTAGATATTTAGACATATTAAGACTAATTAAGTAGATGTTGATAATATCTGCTTGACATGCTTGAAATTCTATCAGATTACTTTTGGAGCAGTTATGAGTCTTTGAAGCATGCTCACAAAGGTTCTTTTGGTGAAATCATTTTCATATTTTCTTTGCCTCGACCAGCTTTGGAGGAGATATAATCAAAGAATTGATATAAATCAGCACAGAGGTTTACTTCCTAGCTCATTTAGCCCCAAGCATCATGTCAGGCATTGCCATTACTAAAACCCAATAAATGTATTCTAATCTGAGGAACAATTCGACATTTTAACAAACAAATTTACTAATGATACTGACGATCCACCACAAAGTAATAAAAATAGAACCATACCAATAGTAAGAGAATACATATAAAAAAGATGTGGTATGATTGCTAATGAGACAATTCTCCACAAGAGAACAAATCGACACAGAAATTAACAACTACAGGTCACTCACGACACTGTACGGCCATAAACAATGAGCAAAGCCAATACCGCATAATCAGCTACAAAAAGCACCGAAATGACAATATAAAACAATTTAAACGAGAAAACTAATGGCCTTATTTATGTTAAAAAAAATTAAACCAAAAAACTAATATGTAACACATAAATAAACGGCAATCACTGAGTTACAGGCTCCTTATATCATGTTCTCAAATGTTCTCAAATCTAGATATCATCTCCCATTTAGAAAAAAACACGTGAAAAAATGAACCTATTATGTGTTGCTCTCCTAGCTACAAAATGTATCCAAAATCAAAGATGTAGAACATATTCTATCATAATCATTTGGTAACTAATGTAATTACTGTCTCCTCCATGCCTGTCTTGAACATAAAAAAATATTAAATAAATAACACTTCTAATGCTCAGATTGGTTTTCACCGTGCAACACAGTTAATAACACCATATAGGAAAAACATAGAACTCCTTTTGTCATAAGACACTGTCAAACATCCAAACATACTATCCACACTCATCTGTGTCCACACTTGTTTAGAATTAAATTATAAGGAATGACTAATATTTTTTTCTGTCTATTCGAAATAACGTCAAAGGATTATTCAGAATGTATGGCATTTAGAAAAGCACTTATTGACCATGTTTTAGAATCTCCTATTTTACAAATCAATGTAGCAATCATTGCCTGGGCCTTGAAGTTGGTCATCAGGTGCAAAAAGGGTCAATTTTGACGATTTTTTTGTCCTTTCTCTTGCCCCAGGGATGCTGGTAAAGGTATCCCAGGGGCGGATCCAGGATTATCGATTAGGGGGGGCGCAAAGTTTGCAAAAAATTTTTAGAGGTAAAATTATTGAAATATTCTTCTAAAGGGGTGAAATGTAGATATCTCGAACTATTGTGTGGTAAAATTATCAAGAAATTAACTTATATTATATATCAAGCTGAAACCGCCTTAATCCACACCTGACAACAATCTACAATCACCGTAATTAACAAGAAATATGTAAGCTTCTATTCATTGAGACTACCCCCATATATTTCCCAGAAAACGGGACTGAAGACAATAAGGATAGAGACAGACCTCAATTCGGAGTACACACAAGAGGCAAAATATTGGCAAAATTCAAATATGTCACTGTAATCTTTCTTGATTGCCCTTACTACTCGATAACAATCTTTAACAAAAAAATCAGAGATAGAGAAGAGAAGAAAAACAAAGATAAACTAGATCAAAACAACAACCAAACAAAATCAACAAACTTCTCCTTAGTAGTGAAAAAGTATAAGGGTACCAGAATTGTAACAAAAAAGGACAAAAATAAAAGGCACTATCCAGCACTGGTAATCGACAAGACAAAAGGGTATAGATCAGTAACGCAAGCAAGTAGCCTGGATAAAGAACTGTGCTATCAAGTAGACTACTACAATAGACAGCTAAAATTACTAAATAAGAAGTATAGAGCACCTAGATTCTCACAAGACCAAATAATATCTAATAAACCCAAAAACAAAACCAGGGTGAGATATAGGAAAAATTATAAACTACTGTCAGACGGCATCCATCCAAATAGAACATTAGCTAAACTATGGGTTTATAAAATGGTGGAACTGTCCCTAGAAGTGTCTGAAACCTGTTAAGGAAGTATCAACGAAATAGGGAAGCCCTGTTTTCAGTTGCATAAGGTAACGGTTATTATACAGATATATATTAATAATACCAGACAGGGAAGCCTTGTCTAGGTACAGTAAATATAAGGGAGGTAATACAGAATAGGGAAGCTCTGTTCTGCAGATATCGTAGTGAAATATTGACTATAGATAGGTAAATAGTTCCGTAGACAAGGAAGCCTTGTCTCCAGATTTAAAAGGTATAAGCATATTCTAACAGAGAAAAAATAGTAATAGGGAAGCCCTATTAACTAGAGGTAAGCATAGTTTTATTTAAGAAGGGAACAAAACAAAAAAAAACAAAAAAACAAGGAAGCCTTGTTTTCTGAGCGAAGGAAAGGAATATATACAACAAGGAGAAAATTAAAAAAAAAAAAAAACAAAAAAAACAAAGGAAGCCTTGTTTCTTTTATTTTTAATAAAGAGGTCAGTGCTATTAATCAACTAATAGGAAAGGGAGATAATTATTGAAGAAACAGGGAAGCCCTATTTCTATCATTCGAGAGTGCAGTCTATGTCAAACGGATGAGGAAGCCTTGTCCAGAAAAAAAATAATTAAACGCATGATAGGGAAGCCCTGTCAAAATTAGGATAGTCTAGCTTCATTCGACAATCAAATATAGTCAAGGATAGGGTAGCCTTGTCCTTTAAATAAAAAAAAAAAAAAAAAAAAAAAAACATAAGATAGTCTAACCTCGGCTGAAGTACAACAATCAAGGATAGGGAACCCCTGTTCTTTAAATAAAAACAGTACAAAATAAAATACTTCATAAGAAATTGGTGTAAGGAAGCCTTATACAATCTCTCAGACAGATAAAAAAAAATAATAGGGAAGCCCTATTTTATTTAATTAAAAGTATGACAACTAGAAAAGGTAGTACAACAGGTCCCAAATCGTCACAAAAATTAAATCAAGACGAGGAGGAAGCATGGACATGCGCTAAATGTACCAAAATCTTCAAAGAGCCAGAGGCTCAACTTATGGAATGCCAAAGGTGCAAGGAACATTTTTGCATATCCTGCCTAAAGAAAACAAAAGCGGAATACAGCATGTTATGTAAAACAGATGCAATGTGGTTTTGTGGAAAATGCAGGATAGTCATGGAACAACACGCAGTTACCGATATTGAGATAGAAAAGTGCAAACAGATAATGGAGAGTTATGAGGAAAGAATTACATCACTCGAAAAAACAGTTGAAAATAAATGTGACGAGGACAAAGTCAAGCAGATTGTTTGTGAGGAAATTAAGAGCTGCAATGAAGAGATGGTAAAAATGATGGTAAAAGAGGAAGTGAGCAAAATAGAGGCACCAATCACAGAAGAAGGTTGTGACGAGGATAAAGTGAAAGCCATAATAACAGAAGAAATAAGCAAGATACAAAAGCCAGATAATAAAGGAGATAGTGACTCCACTAACAACGAGATAGATAAAGCAGCGAAAAATACAACAAGGAAGGAGACTGTTACAAATGTCCTCGAAGAAATTAATGAGAGAAAGTCCAGAGAAAATAACTTGATCATCTTTGGGATTCCGGAAATAGACGAAGAGAGCAAAGAAGTAAGAGAAAACACTGACAAAGAAAGACTAAATGAGCTATTCAAAGATTGCAAAATACAATTGGATAAGGAAAACTTGAAGACAATTAAAAGACTTGGGAAATTTAACAAAGAAAAACTAAATAGACCAATCCTAGTAAAATTACCAAGTGCAGAGCCTAAGATCACCTTATTCAGAAATATACACTACATAAAAACAAATCCCAAATATGCAAAAGTGGGAGTTAGTAACGACCTAACCCAAGCAGAAAGAGAGCAAGAGAAAAGATTATGGGACCAAGCAAAAAAACAAACTGAGGAAGAGATTTCGGGGACTACCACTTCAGAGTAAGGGGCCCACCTTGGGCAAGGAAGGTTGTCATATTAAAGAAGATAGACTCCTAAAAGGAAAAAGAGGAAAAGAGGATGTAAATAATTTTAATGGTAAAAAGGTTTTTAAAAATGTAAAAACAGATAATTTTACAGTTTTACCCAAATTGAGCTGTATATACACAAATGCAGATCAGTTATTTAACAAGCTGCCTGAACTAATAGTACGAACACGAGACGACAAACCAAAAATAATTGGTATCACAGAGGTTAAACCAAAAAATAATCGTTATAAACCAGGAATCTCAGAATATTCTTTAGCCGAGGTATCTGACTACAACATGTTTGGTAAAAACCTAGACGTCGACACAGGCAGAGGTCTTTTATTGTACATAGATAAACAACTGGACGCATCACAGGTCCATATGAATACAGAATTCCAAGAAAACTTATTTATTAAGATTAATTTAAATCAGTCAGACCAGCTATTATTAGGCTTGATATACAGGTCACCATCAAATAGATCACAAGAGTACACTAAACAATTAAATTTACTTACTACTGAAGCGTGTAATAAAGGCTACTCACATATCTTAATAATGGGAGATTATAATTATCCAGAAATAAACTGGGATAGTTGGAATTCACCAGGTGATAGTACAGAAAGTAATGACTACAGATTTTTAGAAAATCTACAAGAAAATTTCTTATTTCAACATGTTACAAGACCAACAAGATGGAGAGGCACCAATACACCACATACCCTGGACCTGATTTTAACCAATGAGGAAAATATGGTCTCAAATTTAGAATACCAAAGTCCACTAGGAAAAAGTGATCACTGTACCATGAAATTTGACTTCAATTGCTACACAAATATTAAAAGCAAACCTAAATTAATTAAATTATTCAGTAAAGGAAACTACATAAAAATAAAAGAAGAATTAAATAAAATTAAATGGCCAGAATTACTACAGAAAGAAAATGATATAAATGAAAACTGGAAATCAGTTTTAAGTATAATTCAAGATATGGACAAAAAGTATAAAAAAAAATAAAAGAAAGGAAACAAATCGGTAGAGGGAAAAATAATTTCCCAATGGACAAAAACACCATAGATAAAATTAAAAGGAAAAACATCCTGTCAAAAAAGATTACCCATAATAACGACCCAGAAGTGAGGAAGGAATACAATAAGATAAGGAATCAAGTAAAAAGTAGGGTAAATAAGTTGAAGAGGGAATATGAGAAAAATCTATCAGAAAAAGCTAAAGAAAACCCTAAAGCTATCTGGAGCTATATCAAGTCAAAAACAAAAACCAAAGAAGGAATTGGGGACTTACATTTGGATCCAGAAGACACAAAATCAGATAAAACGGAAGATAACAGCAAAAAGGCCAAATTACTAGTAGAATACTTTTCCAGTGTCTTCACAAAGGAACCTGATGGCAAGGTACCATCACCAACGCCTGTATTAGTAACTAATGATATGCCATATCAAAAAATTAAGGAAGAAGTAGTGCTGAGACATTTAAATGCATTAAAAATAGACAAATCTCCAGGGATGGATAAACTACACCCCAGACTGTTAAAAGAGATCGCTGAATCATTGGCAAAACCTTTATGTATAATTTATAATCAATCACTTGAAAGTAAGACCGTACCTAACGATTGGAAGAATGCTATGATAAGTGCAATATTTAAAAAGGGAAATAAGTCACTAGCCAAAAACTATAGACCAGTCAGTTTGACATCAGTAGTATGTAAAATAATGGAGAAAATATTACGTGAATTTATAATAGAGCATATGAAAAAGAACAACCTATTCTCTAAAAAGCAATATGGATTTATTGCAGGAAGGTCAACTGGTCTCCAATTATTAGAAGTGATTGATAAATGGACAGAGGCACTAGATCAAGGATTAGACATAGACTGCATTTATACAGACTTTACGAAGGCCTTTGATAAGGTACCACATAAAAGATTAATAGCCAAAATCAAAAATCTAGGTGTCCATGAAGATATAGTAGGGTGGATAACGAGCTTTTTAGAAGATAGGAAACAAAAGGTCGTAGTGAATGGTGAAGAGTCAGACTGGGCTAACGTTACATCTGGGATACCCCAAGGATCAGTATTAGGACCACTACTATTTGTTTTATATATAAATGATCTCCCAGACCAAGTAGATTCTGATGCATACCTATTTGCAGATGACACTAAGATCTTCAGAATACTAGTAATTAAAACACAAAATGACAGACAAATTTTACAAGAAGATCTTAATAAGATGGAATCCTGGAGTGACAAATGGCTACTAAAATTTCACCCAGAAAAATGTAAATATATGAAAATAAGTAAGAAATCAAATAGCACTGACCATCCACCAATCTATAACCTACTAAATCATCCTATAGCACAAGTTAAAGAGGAAAAAGATATTGGAGTCCTCATTGATGCAGAACTCACATTCGAAAACCACATTAGTGAAAAAGTGAACAAAGCAAACTCCATATTCGCAGTTCTTAGAAGAACATTTAAATACCTGGGAATAGAGACATTCATGCCACTATACAAAACCATGGTTAGAACACACCTAGACTATGCCAGCTCAGTCTGGTCCCCATACAAAAAGAAAGATATAGACAAAATAGAAGGTGTTCAAAGAAGGGTAACAAAACAACTAACAGGGCTAAAAGACATGAGCTACCCAGAGAGACTAAAAAAACTAGGCTTACCTACATTATCCTATAGGAGAATAAGAGGAGACATGATCGAAACCTTCAAAACAATGAACGGACACTACGACAAAGAAGTTAGCTCATATTTAAGAAAGGCAGACGATTCTCAACAAAGATGTAGTAGTAGGACCAACAGTAATAAAGTAGTTCATCAAAGATTCCAATCTAATATCCGTAAACACTCTTTCTCTGTTAGAATTGCTAAAACCTGGAACAAACTACCAGATAAAATAACAAAGTCACCATCGATAAATTCATTCAAAAATCGACTAGACAAATATTGGTCAGACGAAGAATTATACTATAATGACTATAGAGCAGAAATATCCGGAAGTCACGGTCAAAATAGTATAAGAAACACATTAAACTACGAGTCTGGTGAAGAGGAACCTTGAGGGATCCTGTACTGGAAATCAACTATAAGTAACTATAAGTAAGTAACACGCTGACCCTCCATATACAAAAAATCTAGCCAATGCTATGTCAATGGTTGCTTGGAAAACTGGTGTTGCATTCATATTAGTCAACCGAATATCTTCAGGGGGACTTCAATAATGACGTACTAGTAATAGGTTTGTATGCTTTCTAGTGGATCCTCCAGACCAAATATCAAGTGACTGACTAACGGAAGGAAGGACAGAGGTAAAACAATATGTCCATGTTCCGCGGAGAACCTCCGAGTTATGATGGCAAGGTCTCCTACAAATCTACAACAATCTCCTAACTTACGCACTTAGGAATTCATATTGCATATATGAGTGAGTTTATAAAGCTACAATAATAAAGCTGCAGCCTCACAAACAGAAGCTGCAGATCATGCGAACATTTTATTTTGATTCTGTGTCAATGTGTCTAAGCCATTTGTATATGATTTCAATAAAGTGAAATTTAACTGCCTTACTTAAGAATTACTGTATAACACCAGCCCTTAAAACTTGGTTAAGAAGAGAAGACAGATAGACAGGCGGACCGACGGACGCAAAGTGGGACGAGATAGATTACAATTGCTCACCTGACCATTACAAGAGCGGATTTTGTGAAAAAAGGATGTTTTGGGACTTCGATTATCAAAGAAATAGATTATAAAAACTGCAAATACAATGTAACATTTGTTTTTTCTTTAACTGCTAAAAATCTATATTATACTTGTCATCCAACGCAGCTCCGCGCTTGACACCTTCCTTTGAAATAATTTATAGAACTTTAATAAATCGTAGGTCAGTTGATAAGTAATCACGTTGATTCTGACAAACTGACTGTTTTTTTATACTTTGACTGTTAAAAATGATGGAATGGTCTCTTCTGATACTTAAATAAGCTGAAGACAACCCATGCTTTGCAAATTTTAGGGGGGGGGGCGCACGCCCGCCACGCCCCCGCCTAAATCCGCCCCTGTATCCAGCTGTAGCCCGCATGTAGAGTGGACCCTAGTTAACAAATTGCCCCCAACAGTTGTTAGGTGGGAGTGAATCTGATCTTGGTTCAGCAGTCTGCAGAAGGTCATTTGGACCAAAAATTGCACTATTTTTGCAAGTTTTATGCCTCTGAACTTCCTGTTTAAGACACAGATGTGAAGCCAACCCCTCCAGAAAACAGAGTTTCAGCCAATTTCAATTTTCCAAGTCCGTATTTGTGCTCAAAATGCAACTTATACATGAGAAACATGAATATGGATAGCCTCAGGTTGACGGAACATGCATAAATTTAAACACAAGTATCATAAAGTGGACTTCTAAAAGTATGGAACGCCATTGGAGCCAAATAACAGTGTTTTGGGTACACCCGTCATATGACGGTCACCGCATGGTAAGGGTTAAGAAAACAGACAACATTTGAAACTGCAGCTTGTATGCATATGAAGATGTCTGTGTGGCAGGGTTTAAGTGACCTTAACCTAATTTTCTTGGTTCATTGCTTAATGTTAATTTTTCATGGTTTTGTCAGTTTATCAGGTACATTTAACTAATATATCAACTATATTTTGTGAATCAAGGTGTACATTGACAATAAAATTGAGAATGGAAATATGGAATGTGTCAAAGAGACAACAACCCGACCATAGAAAAAACAACAGCAGAAGGTCACCAACAGGTCTTCAATGTAGCAAAAAATCCTACACCAGGAGGCGTCCTTCAGCTGGCCCCTAAACAAATATATACTAGTTCAGTGATAATGAACGCCATACTAAACTCCAAATTCCTTTTGAAAGTTTTTTTATGCCCCACCTACGATAGTAGAGGGGCATTATGTTTTCTGGTCTGTGCCTCTGTTCGTTCGTTCGTCGGTTCTTCCGTTCGTTTGTCCCGCTATAGGTTAAAGTTTTTGGTCGAGGTAGTTTTTGATGAAGTTGAAGTCCAATCAATTTGAAACTTAGTACACATGTTCCCTATGATATGATCTTTCTTATTTTAATGTCAAATTAAAGTATTGACCCCAATTTCATGGTCCACTGAACAAAGAAAAAGATAGTGTGAAGCTCAGGTTAAAGTTTTTGGTCAAGGTAGTTTTTGATGAAGTTGAAGTCCAATCAACTTGAAACTTAGTACACATGTTTTTAAAACTATGATATGATCTTTCTAATTTTAATGCCAAATTAAAGTATTGACCCCAATTTCACGGTCCAGTGAACATGTAAAATGATAGTGGGGCATCCGTGTACTATGGACACATTCTTGTTTTACCATGATCTCATCATTATGTTATTACATTGTATTCAGTTTTGATTAAAAAAACAAGCAGTCAAGAAATTTCAGGATGTGCACTCTTGTTGATGTGTAGCAATTTCTAAAGTACATTTTTACAAAAATAAAAGGAGCAATAAGTTATAGTCAGTTTCATTGTTGTTCAAATAAGCTTTTACAAAATGCAATTAATTTATGAATTTGAAATACAATTTATTTTCATAAAAGCAAAAAAAGAAGACTTATATCAGTACAGGCTATGGAAGTAATTTAAATCAGTAAATCAGAATCCAGAAACAGTATATATTTTGGCTTCGTTGGGTTCACTTTCATATGTATTACAGCCTATGTACAGTGTGCCTGTACTGTCTATGTCTAGAGATAATGGACAATTAATACCTAACTGGTCCTTAGTGTTAAGGTAATGAATGCACTGTCCTGTAGTATTGAGGATATGAATCATGTGATGATGATAGTCTATAACTATAATGTTGTCAGATTTTGTAGCCACCAAATCTTGAGGTTTCATAGTTTGTTTATTGTTTATATCTGGATTACCGGTGTATACCCATCTCACTCTGTTTGTCTTATCTAATGCCACTATTCTACCTCTATCTTCTTCATCTAGAACATCAATGACATAAATGTTATTGTCATTGTCTGTAGTTATTCTGAAGGGAAGAGTAAATATCAATTTCCCTTTGCTGTTAGTGTGATAAACTTTTTCTTTTTCTCCATCCATACTCATCATGATAACTTGTCTTGGACCATTGACAGGGAAGGGTTTTGTTTGGTTCTCTCTTACACCCACTAAGATCTTATGGTCACTTGTTACATGTACACCAAGGGTAATTAAAGGATTTACACTGAACTTTGTTGGATTCACTTTACTGGTGCTACCTGAAAGTTTTGTAAGGTTTGATTCTTTTGTAGATAGAAGTAGGTCACCTGATGGTAGCAATGCCATGCTAACTATGCTTGTCTTAAAAGTGTGCAAATCACATAATGATTCATTTGTTAATTTTAGTTTATGTAGTATATGGCTTGGATGACCAGTGATAAAAATACTTAGGTCATCACAACAGACTAAATTTTCAACACTCATTAGCTCTGTTTTGTATTGCTTTATCACTTTAAAATCAAATATATTTTGTTCATCATCAGATTCCTTTAATTCTCCAAGGTAGTAATCTTGAACTACATTTTTACCTGGGACAAATTTAGGCAACCTTTTAAATTTAGGGTTAGCAGGTACTATTCTTTGTTGTCTTGAAGTTTTCTCCTCCGAATATATGTTGAAAACTTCATTAGCAATATTTGAATTTAAGGCCTGGTTTAAATTCTTTCTCCTCAGGTCTAAATCTTTGTTGATCTTCTGTGATCTATTTTGAGCATTATTCACTGATTGCATCAGAATTTCCTTTCTCTGATCAAGTTCTTTCAAAAGTTTATTGGTATGCTTTTCAACTTCATCCTTTAATATTTTTTCTCGGTTCAGAATATTCTGCCTTTCCAATTCATATTTGCAGTCTTCTGAAGATTTCAAAATTCCAAGTTCAGATAATACTTCTTCATTTTGATCTATTTCCTCCTCAATCTCAGAATTAAACGTTTTCATTGATTTCAATGTAAGTTGATATCCTTCAGCTAGTTCAACCATAGTGTGTTTGTTATGAATTTTTGTAATACACAAAGGGCAGACAACTACTTCACAAGATTGACAAAATAAGAAACAGTTGTGTTCACTATGAATTCCACATTGAATGTTACTTAAATCTAGTTTATCCTTAATCTGTTGCTGGTGAGAAGAAATGTCCTTTATATCTATAATTGTATGCTGGTCAGTTGATTTCACTTTTTTATGAAGTTTCTGACATTTTGTACACAGGAGAAAGTCACACAGTAAACATTTCCATTTGATCTCCTTTGATTCCTCACACATCTGACATAACATTGGAACTTGTCCTTTCTGAAATGATTTTGATAATGCCATTATGGTGATTTAGTTTAGAAATTTTGCCTATGAATATAAGTGATATTCTTGATCACTTGATTATTTCAGTTGTCAAAATAATATCCTGGTGTTTACTCTTCGATTACCTGTATAGATCAAGGTTACTGTTATCTTCCAAGGTAATATGTAGCACATGATATCCAGACATTTAATCAATGAATCTAATACTTTAAAAATTGTATCACTGAAAAGTTATTCTTAAGGCGAAGTGTACGTAAATAAACTACACAATGGATTTTTTTAAAATATCACATATGAATTCTTCTTGTAAAATTACACCAGAAAATAAAATAAAAAAAGGGGGTAACCGTTTTCGTTTTTGAGATACGAGCCGTTGAAATTAACAGCATGACACTCCAAAAATACAAAGGATATATAGGGGAAATCATCAAAACTAGCAGATATTTTTACATTATCAAGATTTTCTATTTTGTTGGTCAATAGAATTTTTTTTTAAATTGATATAAGATTCAAAAATGAAAGACGAATCCATCGGTGCAAAGAAAGTCCTTAGCAACCGTGCTAGTTTTTACGCTACTCCTTGTTGAAATTTGTTTTTTTGGCCGGAACATTAGAATAATACGGCGACGTCATTGTCTACAGTAACGTCGCCACAACTTCTACGTCGTAACTCTATTATACCGTACAATGTCGTGCATGTGTATAACCCATCTTCCTATGTATTACAAATGATCTAAGGTTATAAGTTGATAAGGAAATAAACTAACTGATTTTAAACAATGTTTCTGTCGCAAAAGAAAATGCAAGTTTGTAAATAAATTTACCGCAAATGAAAGAAATTTACCGTAGACTCTAATTTCATCTTTTCTATATTAGAGTGATTTCCGAACCCTTTTTTTAATGCTTGCATGGATTGTTTAATTCTTTTATGAATCAAATATCGAGTTTGAATTTGTCCCGGTTAACACAGTGTTGTCAGAATGCATTGATCGGTTTAATATTAGGATCGGGTATACACCTCGTTTTCAATCTTACTTCTGCATGTTTGTATTTAAAAAAGTAGACCTATTTTCTGCATATTTTTATGTTCGTCATTTCTGCATGTTGTTAATCTGAGGATTTGCACACAATATATTTTACATTATAAATCCTATTTCATTAGTCATGTTTACACACATGTTCAAGACGCATCTCTGCCAAAACATACTTTATTTTAAAAAATTTCCCGTCTCGATCACTTTCCCTTTTCTTTAACTAAATGACAAAGAATGATGTAATGTTTGCTGAATGAAGTTTCAGTAACATAAGAAAATATTTGTTTGTTCCATGCATTATTTGTTAAAAATCCACATTTAAGGATTTAAATTGATTGATTGATTGTTGGTTGCTTAACGTCCAGTGGCAAATATTTCATGCTAGTTCAGGACGAGAACAAGTTAACAATAAATACAATAGGAAGTTTTGTTCATAACAGAGGCCATCCGGATGATGGTCGGAGAAATTTGGAGTGCCACTGACTGGAAAATGAGGGTATATTGGATAGGGACCGAAATTTTGCCGTGCAACAGTCCACCTACGCAACCCTCAAATTATAGTGGTTGCAATGGTTTTTAACGGGCATAGAATGCGGCACTCTCTTTACATGAGGCATCGGATTTAACGTCCCCATTCTGACCGGACGTGACTGCGAGCGTAATACATCCTGCACAGCCAAACGGACGCTCCTCTTCGGCAAGTGTTTTACTGCCATTCGGGAGAAGACCAAGCGACCATATTTCGTTTCCCCAGTCACCCTTGGGGTAACACAGATTTAAACAATAAGCATAATGCATACTATGGCTCTTCAACTATTTTAGTTCTTATACATCCGTGGCTTTAAAATGTTCTGCTTTATTGTCCCTTATCTAGGTTAATCCAGAAAAGAGCTTCGGACGCTTGAAATTTATAACGTGTTGATTTCATTTAATCTTCAGAATTTTTTAGACCGCAATGAGGTTAAAAAGTAGGACTCGCTTATGTATACATTTTAACAAAATAGAAAAGATCAGAGTATTTGGTATAACTACCCGTCGCAGATATTTCATACATGAATATTCAAAATGAAAACCTTACACCTTAGATGATCCTTTTGAGATCGACGTACCTAGTGCAACAATGACCGGAACATACCCAGTGTTATGAAATAATATTTGTATAGGGTAATGCTTTAAATAGCAATGAATATAGTGTAATGCTTTAAATTAACTGGTGTAAAATTAATGATATAAGAATGCGACCTTATGAGAATATCATGTTCGATGCTTTAAAAATTTGCCTAATAAAATGTTATAAGAATGTACTCTGTGTAATGCACGGAGATTATTCATACTGTATTGCTACACGGGTTTACCTAGCGTAGTGCCGTACGAATACTAGCCTCTACATAATGCAAATCCATAGCTTTCCTATTTATATTATATAAAACAATAAGGAGATGTGGTATGACATCCAATGGGACAACTACCCGCCACTGGTTAAATAAAGTCGATGTAAGCAATAACTATTAACAACCAAACTGTTTTCAACAATTAAAGGGACAAAAACATAATGTGTAGGCCACAAAATACTCCGATATGAAAAAAGCAAAAAATTTCAAACGAGAAAATCAACGGCATTCATAAAAAAAATAGTTACGAAAAACAAATACCATGTTGTGAAGTGACAGACTTGAACCAAAGTGAATAACAACCAGTAAACCATTAGTCCAATAATACAAGACTTTGGAGGGGGGGGGGGGGGGTCCGGGGGGTTGGAACCCCCTTTTTTTGGCCAATCAATGCATTTGAATGGGTACATATAGTTGGAACCCCCTTTGTCCTGGGTTGGGACCAAAAAGCTGGATCCGCCCCTGCTAGTACACCACAGGCTTCTCAATTCTTGTATTATCATGAACTAGGTGAAAGCATAGAGCTGACCGAGTGCGAGATCTTCCTGGATAATCATTGAGGTCGTTTAAGCATCCCTTGCAGTAGACTTCGGTTAAATTAAAAAAAAAATCTGTAAACTGCTTAAATGCTATCGAAATGTATTAAAAGTCTGAACTCATTTCACCTCTAATTCCACTAAACATTAAATTGCAGTAACAAGTGTCACAAAACTTTCCTGATCTCTTTTCTTTAGCCGTAATGATATATTCTACTCATTCAGAATCTTGAATTGAGACTTGAGAATAAAAAAATGTTACTTCAAAATCACATTCTCTAATTTGAAATGATGCACACAGGCACCATAAAAGAAAACAAATTTTGCAATCTCTTCGAATTTGAATTTGATAAAGAAGAAATGACGTGTTATATTTTTATCTTACATGCATCATGTGTATGTGTACTTTCAATTTCAATTTAGTTCTAAATTTAGATTTAGTTTTTCCCATAAATTGCGGACGGAATAGAAGACACCTGTTTATTTTCTGCACATGTAGAAAAAGTTGAAAACTGGGAGTTGAATGACATAGATTTTACTTATTCTAAGATAAATGTTTAGAGTGATCACTTTTTAGTTTACTGAGTATTTTTTGGGGGACTAATTTGTTAATTTTCTGTGTCTTTGTTCTTCCGACTTGTAAGTGTTGCACTAGTGGTCAAATTATATTCTCTTGGTATCGTCTTATTTTCTAAATGGATATAAATCATGTCCTAAAATTTTCATTTGCACAAAATACGAACATGTCAACATTTTTTTAATCTAATAATTAATTTCACATGTCATTTATTAATTGTTCGTAACCTAAAACTTTATGTTGAGTACTACATGTGTTTTCGTTCAAAACTGCGGCTTTTAAAACAATATTGTTGGGTCAATTCAGGTTTCATTTTAATTAATTTGATATCAATAAAAGTAGAATTGTCACATGTTTATTTAGTTATAATTCTGTTGTGAGACGTTTTTACAATCTGTTGATATCATAAGTTTTACACGAAATGCCTTCCATGTCCCACGTACGCGTCTAAAACAAAAACAGTCAACTGATATTAAAGTCAAGTTTGCACGAAACAATAGAATGCTTTGATTTCTAACTGGAGTAATTCAGATAATTTCTCATGATTAGGTTTTAAGACAGCACAGGCGTGCTTGTTGGATTCATGATAGACCGCACGAAGTAGTTTCTCTTTCGTGTGTCCTTTCTTGGAGTAAGGGAGATAACTTGCGTAACTAACGTCGAACGTTATTAATCCCGTATTCCGCTAGGGGCGTGCAATTACGTACACTTCGCCTTAAAACTTAACTATAATTGTTGATTCTACATTATAAAGATCATAAGATTTCTGTCCCTTTTCTAGTGAACTTCTCAGTTTTCATACAATGTTAATGTATTCACAGAAAAGAAAGTCCCACTTTGCCATTCTTTAAGATTTATAATGGTTGTTCTTTTTTCTCTATTAAACTTGTGAGAAAGTCACATGATTAATATAAACTGAAATTAAAAATATTTGATATATAGTGTTTGTTAGGGGTCATCCATAATTGTCAACCATTTCCCAAAGTGTACAAAACGTATGATTTGATTTTGTGTGTTTTAATGCCACTTTTAAGCCAGTTTTTTTTGGTGGAGGAAGCCAGTGTCTTTCTTATGTACAACAAATGTATAACATGCATTTAATCCATGTTAAAATATAATATAGTCAAGAATTATTCAATGGTGATGGGTAAATACCTGTAATACACCAATGTATGTACCGTACAGTGACCTATAGTTTTAATTTCTGTGCCATTTGGTCTCTTATGGAGAGTTGTCTCAATGGCAATCATACCACAACTTTCTTTCTGGTACTTAATTAGTTTTTAAAAAAAATGTATATGCCATGACTTCTAGTTGGGTGACAAAAAGTACCTGTAAATTAATATAAGAATTTATCAGCTATATGTATTAACTTGAAATGTACCTGTATAATTTCAGGTCCATTTTCAGGTGGATCCCATTTCATTAATAATTCATGTATAAATTTATGGACACATGAATCACTGCCATCTAATAACTCCAACATGTATTCTTCTAAATCTTCTGCATTTCCTATACTCAGAATGTAGCTGTTAAATACAATTACAGTTTTTCAATGTCATAAATTTACACAACACTCATTCAAATAACATGAACAACTAGTCTCTTTCATCGTAAATGATTACTGAATATGTTTATGTTGTAATATTTTAGTATTTGTCATAGATACTTTTAGTTGAAATAGGCATATATTTTTATTCATACATATAGGTTTCTATAAAAGTAAAAAGAATACAGTAGAAGTAGTCTTATTACTATGGATGCCTTTATCGGTCTAGATGTTAGACTGGTGAAACAGTTGTCCCAGTGTAATTAACACTTACATTTGTGCTGTGTAGGTTCTAATTGCCTGATCCTGTGACTGACTTACGATGAGTTCAAACTGGGAAGTCTACATTTTTTTGCCTGTACACATGATGACTTGCTTACAGGCTTTTAAATTATTAGGGAAATTATGCTATCATGGCTATATTTGTTTTACATTTCACAGCGGTATAATACTGTTACAAATGTACTTTAATCAATCATCTCTTATCTTATTGATTTTGTATTTCATTCTATCATATATCAAATTTATTTGTTCACTTGTGTTAATACATGTATGTCTTTTGATTGAGTTAAGCTATTTTAATTGATATTTAATACCTTTTCTTTCTATGTTGTGATCATGATGTTACACTATTGTTTCAGATAAGGGTGAAGGTTTGGTACCATTAAAACATTTAAAAATTATTTGCACCTGTCCTAAAGTCAGAAAGCTGACTACATAATGGGTGCCACGTGTGGAGCAGGATCTGTTTACCCTTCCAGAGCTCCTGAGATCACCCCGTTTTTGGTGGGTATAGAGTTGCTTAGTCTTTAGTTTTCTATGTTGTGTTTTGTGTGGTATTGTTTGTCTGTTTGTCTTTATTTTTTAGCTTTGACGTTGTCAGTTTATTTTTTAACTTCCGAGTTTGAATGTCCCATCTACATCTACATCTGTCTCTGATAAAGGCTACAAGGCATCAATAGAAAGAGTAATCTTATTACAGGAAATTGTAGTTATATTTTAGATACTTTTCACAAAACACTTCAAAGTGTTGACAAATAGATTAAATCAAAGAGCTGAAAGCTCTGAAGAAAAATGACGCCACTGTCTCTAATATTGGGATAGTTTTTATGCAAGTCTTGATTTTCACATACCGTAGTTAGTTTAACAATGCAACATGTCTTGTAAGCATATAATTGATATTCGTATATGTGTGTGTGTGAAGTGAAGGTGACAACTGGCTGTTTTTTAAGACAAATGAATAGGTCAATACTACCTGAATTGTACAAATAAATACTGTAGAAAGGCTTGTATATTTCTCACTGGTACATAGTCTGCATCCGGGTCCGTTCGCGCCCACTAATGTTCTCCCCTTTCACTTTCACACCCTACATGTTCGCACCCAATCTTAATTGGTTTTGTGTTTAATAACTCTATAAGCAAGTGTCTTCTTATAAGTATAATTGTTGTCATTGTCTCAAAATAAAGTGAGACAGCATTTTTTTTTGTGTTGAATAAATCTTAATCATGTTTTAGATAGCGTATTGTTAAAAATTATAATAAATCCTTTCTAAATAAAGTGGTATTTTGTCAACGTTTTATTTTGTGTTGAATAACTGGGTGCGAATGAGTAGAGTGCAAACGGACGATGGATGCGAACGTGCGAGGTGCGAACGTGTAGGGTGCGAAAGTGTATTGGGCGCGAACAGACCTGATACCACATAGTCTGAACCCCCTTCTCCCACAAAATATGAAGTAAATAATCTTTTTGTTACTGTTATCAAAGGTCTAATGAAACTCAGGTAATTTCAAACATTTGTCAAAGAATTCTAGTCAAACCGGCACCTGGTTAAATTGGCACCTGGACAAATCAGCACCTGGTTAAATCGACACCTGATATAGTCAATTCGTCACCCATGTTAAATATAAATTTTAACAGTATTTTAAGCAAAAAGAGTAAAAATAAGTAAGGGGTTGCCAGAATTTTTTTCAATATTTAAGCAAAAAGAGTTAAATACTAACTTTCACATTTTTGGGTGTTCATGTACATTTTGTATATATTTATTTTTCTCAACTTAATGACTTTTTTGGTGTATTTTTAATGATATATATATGAGTAGTCAAAATAATTATTACGTCTGGCAAGGCTTTTTTAATTTCATTCTGGGACACCTTTCTATGACCGCAAGGCTATGTTAATTTTTTTCGTAGGAAGACATCACAGAAAAAAAATAAAAAAGCCTTGCCAGACGTCATAATTATTTGGACTAATACATGAGATATTGGATATTTTTATGCATTATTTAAACCAGAACTTGAGCATTTTACAGGATTGTTTGTTTAATGCTTTTTAAACTTTACTGAAAAAAAAACACCTTAAATTTGCTTATTATTTGGCATGAAAGTTTGATTTATTGAAAGGGACTCATAGTTTTCCATTTTATTTTAATAATTGTCTAATTGTTAAAACAACAGCTTGGGTAAGGGCTTCGTTGTTTACCTTTAATAGGCTTTATACACAACAACATAATTTCACTTTGGTTTCGTTGTTTACCTAAATACACAACAACATATTCACTATGTACTTGGTAACAGTTATTAATTAATTGAATAGAAAATATTATAACAAATATTATTGGATGCCGAATTGACGTCAAATAGGTGCTGATTTGACTAGATCATGTAGACTTGTACGTTTCAATTCCTCTGCGATCGTTTGCGGTATTTTCTTGAGAAAAATCTATTTTCCATCATCAAAGAGAAGAAGAAACTGCTTGAAAATGATTCTGGAACGCTTCATGATTGTTAAAATAAGTTAAATTCACTCAAAATTCACTCAAAAAAAACAGCATATATAGCTCTCATACGATCAATAATGGAGTATGGATCAATTATTTGGGACCCATATACCCAAAAAGACATTGACAAACTAGAATCCATACATGTACAAAAGAGAGGTGCTAGATTCATTACCAAAGACTACAAATCAAGAGAGGAAGGATGTATGACAAAAATGCTAAAAGAACTTCAGCTCCCGTCATTACAATCAAGACGCCAACAACAACGACTGATCTTCTTTTTCAAAGTGGTTGAGGGGAAGATACCAGCGCTTCCTCCCGACGATTTAATCCAATTTCATAGACCAAAGAGACAAATCAAAGCAACAACATATAATAACTTTGTAACAAAAAACATTATAGACCACCAAGTCCGTAACAACAAACGTGCGGTCATAGTTCCAACCAGTAAGACAGAACAATACAAGAACTCTATTTTTGTGCGCACTGCAATAAACTGGAACCATCTGGAAGACTCAGTAGTGTGCGCCACTACTACCGAGGAGTTTAAATCAGCACTCCTCAGTAAGCGCGACTAATTGTGCGCAGACCAACCCGTCACATAATAGCCGAAAGGAATCTGTGACGTACCCATCCTAATTACACAAGTGGGAAATACAGATACAGAAAAAACAATTTTAAAACTTGCGATGTTTAAACAGGAAGTTTCAAAAGCACGTGTAAAAGAAGAAATTAACCGGTGAGAGTGGAAATCCGTACATAACAGATATCACTATAGTACGATTTTGAAAGCAAAACAGTTCCATCCTTTTGTAAAACAGTCTTTAATATACCTATCACATTAATGTTTGAAGGGTCTTAAGCTTATTCAAACCATAAAAGTCGGTATGAAACACCAAAACGGAATGAACAATAACCGATTACGTTTTGTAGTTTACAAATTCTAAACTGGTTCCCGTCAAACTACAAGGTGTAACACCACTAATTCAGGCCCGGCCAGAAAGCACATACCAGAAAGTGGTACATATTTAACACAAAATAGTTCCTACGCATGGACATAACTTTCAATATATTTAGAATATTTAATTAATTTTGGTATCAAATGAAAGCTGCATGACTGGTGATCATTGCAGAACAATTTTTGACTGATAAATTTGAATAATAAAAAAATGGCATGAAATTTAAAAAGGAGGGTACATTTTGCCTTTTTGTCAGATCGGAAGTACCTGTTTTGGTACATCCGAAGTACCGGGAACCAGTTCTTTCTTATATGCAATGTAAGGTATGTTGATTTTTTCAGTACAGGACACCAGAAGGTGTTGCTTTGACATGCAATGATTGTCACTTGATTTGAACTTAAGATAAAAATGCTGTGACCACTCGAAATTGAGGAATTTAACATAGAAAGCAATGGGGCCATTAATTAGTGGTGTACTTCCTATTACAGAGAATCACCAGAAATCCAATTTTTAGAAGTTGTACCTATTCCAATGAAAATAAGTCCAATTTGATGTTAGTAATCATGTTTAATCATCTTTTTTTTGGTCAACCGTCCTGCTTATGGGAAATTTAAGCTCTTAAATTGGCATACTCAAGTATGTTAGCCTTTTATGGTCATACAGCATGCATGCAGTTAAGACTTGACTCCAAGTTCTTATTTTTGCATTTTTTCTGATTGAAATCAATAAAACAAGTATTTTATGACTTGTATATGGAACAAAATAGCTCTTGGTCAAAATAATCTTATGATTTTTCAAGTTTTTTTGTTTTTCTTATGGTAGCCTTTTACAATCAAGGCAAATGGTACATACTCATATAAGAATTCTAAAATCTCACTGTACATGCAATTTTGAACCAGTTTAGCAAGTTATCTAGCTGAGGGATATATAAATTGCTCTTATTAATCTATGTTTTACCACAGAATTATGGTATATATAAAAAAAAAGCCCTTTTCCAGTTTCAAGAAAAAAGGGGGGATAATTTCTCATTTATGTCTTAAGTTTAAACTGATATATTTTTATTTAATGAAGAACCTCTGATAAAAATATGACTATTAGTAAGCACATAGCTTTCCTAATAGAAATTAATAAATAAAACAATAATATTGAGAATAAAAAAGGTATATTGGCCAATGGTAATATCCATATGCAGTTTTCTTTGAATAACCAATATGTTACCACCAGTCCAATTTGAGCTTAAAATTAATAAAATAGTATTTGCACTAAAGCTTTATATGTTTTTTATTGCTTGAAATAGATCATAGAATGAAATAAAGTAATGCTCAAGTCAATATAGCAAGTTTGGTTCTGTTATTACAGAGAATCACCAGAAATCCAATTTTTAGAAGTTGTACCTATTCCAATGAAAATAAGTCCAATTTGATGTTAGTAATCATGTTTAATCATCTTTTTTTTGGTCAACCGTCCTGCTTATGGGAAATTTAAGCTCTTAAATTGGCATACTCAAGTATGTTAGCCTTTTATGGTCATACAGCATGCATGCAGTTAAGACTTGACTCCAAGTTCTTATTTTTGCATTTTTTCTGATTGAAATCAATAAAACAAGTATTTTATGACTTGTATATGGAACAAAATAGCTCTTGGTCAAAATAATCTTATGATTTTTCAAGTTTTTTTGTTTTTCTTATGGTAGCCTTTTACAATCAAGGCAAATGGTACATACTCATATAAGAATTCTAAAATCTCACTGTACATGCAATTTTGAACCAGTTTAGCAAGTTATCTAGCTGAGGGATATATAAATTGCTCTTATTAATCTATGTTTTACCACAGAATTATGGTATATATAAAAAAAAAAGCCCTTTTCCAGTTTCAAGAAAAAAGGGGGGATAATTTCTCATTTATGTCTTAAGTTTAAACTGATATATTTTTATTTAATGAAGAACCTCTGATAAAAATATGACTATTAGTAAGCACATAGCTTTCCTAATAGAAATTAATAAATAAAACAATAATATTGAGAATAAAAAAGGTATATTGGCCAATGGTAATATCCATATGCAGTTTTCTTTGAATAACCAATATGTTACCATCAGTCCAATTTGAGCTTAAAATTAATAAAATAGTATTTGCACTAAAGCTTTATATGTTTTTTATTGCTTGAAATAGATCATAGAATGAAATAAAGTAATGCTCAAGTCAATACAGCAAGTTTGGTTCTGTTATAGGTGTAACACCACTAATTCAGGCCCGGCCAGAAAGCACATACCAGAAAGTAGTACATATTTAACACAAAATAGTTCCTACGCATGGACATAACTTTCAATATATTTAGAATATTTAATTAATTTTGGTATCAAATGAAAGCTGCATGACTGGTGATCATTGCAGAACAATTTTTGACTGATAAATTTGAATAATAAAAAAATGGCATGAAATTTAAAAAGGAGGGTACATTTTGCCTTTTTGTCAGATCGGAAGTACCTGTTTTGGTACATCCGAAGTACCGGGAACCAGTTCTTTCTTATATGCAATGTAAGGTATGTTGATTTTTTCAGTACAGGACACCAGAAGGTGTTGCTTTGACATGCAATGATTGTCACTTGATTTGAACTTAAGATAAAAATGCTGTGACCACTCGAAATTGAGGAATTTAACATAGAAAGCAATGGGGCCATTAATTAGTGGTGTACTTCCACAACACTTTGTTCGAGTGTAGTGGAATCCTACAAGCAGAAACCAGTTAGTTTGTAAACTGGTTCCTGACTGATTACTACACAATGACCTCTCATGCATAATGATAACACAAGCAAATTCCAGTTTGTATAGAAAATAGTAAATACGAAACCAAGCGCGGTAGGCAGAGAAATGTAATGAAGTTCAGGTCGCCAGTAATGGAACAATGACTACGTCATTTTCCAATAATCATACATTAAAATATATCAAACATTAAATCCAAAGCGATTTACTGATTATTGCACAATCATCACTTTGTACATAATTTCAACATATTGTAAATATTTCTCTGGCTTCATAACCTCCACAACCTTACATGGTTATGTGATTCCCTAGTACACCTGATATGTTTTACCCTAAACCTACTGTGCATTTTCAAGAGAAGCTGGAATTCCAAGCTTTTCTAGTTCTTCACACATCCAATCTTCTATTTTCGTTGCCATTTTCGGGAAGTCTATCGGGTATTTACCTTCGATCGTAAGGTAAAATCCCGAAGATGCGATTTTGGTAAAATAAAATTAAAACATATCGGTAAAACATTCCGCTTTTAATTGTTCCAGAAATATTATAAACGGTAGCATATATAAACATGTCGCTGATTGTTTTTTATACTGAACATACGAAAACGTCCCACTGTATCGGGCAACTTCAAGCTCACCTGCACTAAAAGACCATGATAGCTTTTATCATTCCTATGCGTCCGTCGTCCGTCCATCCCGGTCTCTGAAATATATTAAAAACTGAAATAATACTTTTAGCAGTTGTAGGTTAAAAGTGTAAACTGAAAAAAGCATTACAGGACTTTTTTTTTACCCCCTCCAGTCTAGTTTAGTATCTTCTGTATTTCGTCTTTTCCAGTAAGATAGTATACTTGATTTATTATAGACAGGGGGGGGGGGGGGGGGGGGGGGGGACAATTATTTGAGTGTTTATATTGTGTCTCAACACCCTATATTTACTTTATATTGAATAGTTATGATGTTAATGATACACATTATAATTTAGATATTACCGAAGTGTCACTTAGTCTACCTAATAAAATTGACTGAATGGAAACGGGAATGTGTAAAAGAGACAACCAACCGACCAAAGTGCAGAAAACAGCCCAAGACCACCAATTGGTCTTCAACACACGAGAAAATCTGGTATCTAGTGGAGGCTGGCCCCGAAACAAAAAATGTACTCTAAGGTGTACTATATATATATAGTTCCACCGAAAATGGACCGTGACCATATCGGCTAAATTCAGAAACATAAATAATGAACTGAAATAAAACTTTAGGCTCTACAGAGCCTGTGTCGCTCACCTTGGTCTATGTGAATATTAAACAAAGGACGCAGATGGATTCATCACAAAATTGTGTTTTGATGATGATGATGTGTTTGTACATCTTACTTTACTGAACATTCTTGCTGCTTAAAATTATGTCTATCTATAATGAACTTGGCCCAGTAGTTTCAGTGGAAAACTGTTAAAAATTGACTGTAAAGGACAATAACTCCTTAGGGGGTCAACTGACCATTTTGGTCATGTTGACTTATTTGTAAATCTGACTTTGCTGAACATTATTGCTGTTTACAGTTTATCTCTATCTATAATAATATTCAAGATAATAACCAAAAACAGTAAAATTTCCTTAAAATTACCAATTCAGGGGCAGCAACCCAACAACAGGTTGTCCGATTCATCTGAAAATTTTAGAGCAGATAGATCTTGACCTGATTAACAATTTTACCATGTCAGATTTGCTCAAAATGCTTTGGTTTTTGAGTTATAAGCCAAAAACTGCATTTTACCCCTATGTTCTATTTTTATCAATGGCGTTAGATGGCCGGTTCACCGGACACATTTTTTAAACAAGATACCCCAAAGATGATTGTGGCCAAGTTTGGATTAATTTGGTCTAGTAGTTTCAGAGGAGAAGATTTTTGTAAAAGATTACTAAGATTTACGAAAAATGGTTAAAAATTGACTATAAAGGGCAATAACTCCTAAAGGGATCAACTGACCATTTTGGTCATGTTGACTTATTTGTAAATCTGACTTTGCTAAACATTATTGCTGTTTACAGTTTATCTCTATCTATAATAATATTCAAGATAATAACCAAAAACAGCAAAAGGAGTAGGTTCAGTAAGGCCCATTTTTGGCCCAAAAATATAACAGTTTTACAAAATTGTTAAAATGTAAACTTTTAGTTATTTATTGGACAGTTGAATGCTTCTGTTACATAAATATGGGCTGTTTTTGACAATACAATGCATATATATCGGGTTGTAGCACCATTAAGTCATGCTAAATTACTGAAATCTTCAAAATTCTATCATTTTAGTTAAATTTTAGACGGTTTCCGTGTAAAACGAAAGTGGCCGCATTCGTGTTCATCCTTAATATTGCAATGTAAGTTGTATTTTATGATAATACATAACATATATAAAGGTTGTGGATGAACACGGATGCGGCCACTTTCATTTTTGACAAAAACAATCTGAAAAGTGACGTTTTTTGGCATATTTGAGAGATTTTTCATATTTGAGCTTCAATCGGATCGTTTTTAATGACTTAATCAGTTCAAATCTTTCACATAAACTAATTGAATCAAGTGAAATAGACATTTAAGTGTTTAAAAAGTGGTCAAAATCTTTCTTCAGATGAAACTGAAATTTGAGGTCAAAATGAGTCCTTACCTGACCTACTCCTTTCCTTAAAATTACCAATTCAGGGGCAGCAACCCAACAATGGGTTGTCCGATTCATCTGAAAATTTCAGGGCAGATAGATCTTGACCTCATAAACAATTTTACCACTTGTCAGATTGCTCGAAATGCTTTGGTTTATGAGTTATAAGTTCTATTTTTAGTCATGGCGGCCATCTTGGTTGGATGGCCGGGTCACCATACACATTTTTTAAACAAGATACACCAAAGATGATTGTGGCCAAGTTTGGATTAATTTGGCCTAGTAGTTTCAGAGGAGAAGATTTTTGTAAAAGATTACTAAGATTTACGAAAAATGGTTAAAAATTGACTATAAAGGGCAATAACTCCTAAAGGGGTCAACTGACCATTTTGGTCATGTTGACTTATTTGTAAATCTGACTTTGCTGAACATTATTGCTGTTTACAGTTTATCTCTATCTATAATAATATTCAAGATAATAACCAAAAACAGTAAAATTTCCTTAAAATTACCAATTCAGGGGCAGCAACCCAACAACAGGTTGTCCGATTCATCTGAAAATTTTAGGGCAGATAGATCTTGACCTGATTAACAATTTTACCCCGTCAGATTTGCTCAAAATGCTTTGGTTTTTGAATTATAAGCCAAAAACTGCATTTTACCCCTATGTTCTATTTTTAGCAATGGCGGCCATCTTGGTTAGATGGCCGGGTCACCGGACACATTTTTTAAACAAGATACCCCAAAGATGATTGTGGCCAAGTTTGGATTAATTTGGTCTAGTAGTTTTAGAGGAGAAGATTTTTGTAAAAGATTACTAAGATTTACGAAAAATGGTTAAAAATTGACTATATCTGTGGTCGTATAAAGCTGCGCCCTGCAGAGCATCTGGTTGGTTATTATAGATAGAGATAAACTGAAAAAGTATAGCATACTTGGATGGTGTTTCATATTTAACAAATAAGGTTGTGTGTAAAACTATAACTTACATGAACATGTTGCTGAGAAAAAATGCAATTGAAAAATATTTTGGTCTGGCAGATTGATGGACTTGTAGAGGTGATTTGTATGCCGCAACCAGTATCAGCTGCTTAGTTTTGGTTTATTTACACAAACTTTCTATTTTATTATATGAATAAAATGTGCACTTGTCTTTGCATGTGGGGTCTCCCATGTGAGAGTTTGTGATTATTTGATAAATATTTTATGTTTGTTTCTCACCAAGTCACATTATTCACAATGATTTTACCTCACAATCATTTCTGAATTTATAGTTCTATATACTATGGGATTTGCTCATTGTTGAAGGCAACAATAATATTGAGTATTATTAATATCCTCCGACACAAATTTGTTAAACTATGTTTGTTTTTATGAACTTGATGCAGACACTCAACTTCAAGCCTTCGTTGTGGGAAAAACCAAGTATTGTTTATATCCTTCAAGGCATTGAATAAAGCAACACTTTGTTTTTGAGAATGACAGTAAGTACAGTTGAATTTAGTTTGGACTTTAACCTTCAATAGATTGTCATTTGGAATATTAATAAGAAAGTGAGAAACATGTCAGAATTTGGATGCAATACATGACTACTAAAAACTTACAGATAAAGGGACATTCAATTTAAATGCAAGGATGTGCAGAATTATATATTTTGTATGTAATGCACATTTCATAAGTTCCATTTATCATTTCTATCCCTTTCTAATAAAATAAAACATGGAGTATTCTTTGATAAATTTATTATGAAATATTCTATATTTTAGTATCAAATATAAATCTAAATACATATTCTGGAACCTCAGTATTCATAAATAAGGGAAAAATATCACAAAGTTGGAAATGTCACAACAATTTTGGATTAGATATCTTATCTGAGACTGGTTCTGTATTGACTTCCAGGATTCTGATAAAAATACCACTTACACATTTTTTTTCTGTTTACAGTTAATGCAATCCTTTTTCTCTCCTTGTTTTTAGTGAAGACCATCATTATTTGCAAGTCTAATTTCAATCATGATTATCACATTATAACAGTAAATGTAGACATGATAGTCTCTATTTAACAATAAATGCAATCAGAATAATCACTTCACACAGTAAATGCAATCATGACAATACCCTTTTACGTAATCACTATATAACAGTAAATACAAATATAATAGCCACCATGTGACAAAAATGCAATCAGAATAATACACTTTTGCCAGTAAATACAATCAGAATAATCACTTTTGCCAGTAAATGCAATCATGATAATCACCATTTCACAGTCCATGCAATCATATTTTACCCATATTGAATTATATTTTCTGTTATATTCATAATGCTATAAACAAATATTTAAATCAGTCTAAAAATCCATTTGATTTGAAAACATTTCTTATTATGTCAATGTCTGATTGTCCAATAGGTTGTAAAGGTGACCTTGTGGGACCTCCATAGTAACCAAACCATTCCATAGCAACCTTTAATCCTGGAACTCCAAATCGTTTAGTAACCTGAAATATTCATTAAACATTTTAAAATGATAATGCATACAGTAATTTGTAAATGTAACAATGGGAAAACTCAGACTAGTGCAGCTATACAATACAATGGTATGGTAATGGCCACCCCCTTTACCTTTTAAAGGTTGATAAAACTAAACATTCCTAGACATTGAGAATATATATTGTGTTTTTTAGTTAATTTTCTGTCGCATTGAAAACTTAAATTTAATGAAAACTTTCATTATTTGATAAAAATAAACATGTAGACCATGAATTTCTTCTGTGTTTCAAGTACACTTGCATAGGTACCAATGTCAAGTATAGGAATAACACATTTTGTTATTTCCTTATTGGTGGGTATATCTCAAACTCTTTGACATTACAAAATTAGCAAGATGTACTGCCATATTACAGAAACTTATCTAAGTTATACTTTTAATATTACATTGTATTTTCAAATGAAGACACAAAAAATCCCTTGCATTAGACTGCAAGTTGTGTCCTTGATTAGCATGAAGGCCTAAAGTTCAAAATTAAATGAAGTAAATATCTGGCTAGCTCTTTTTTGATTGGATGTCCTGGTTAGCTCTATTATGATACTGCCCACTTACAGCCATGTTAGGTGCTATGAGTCTGTGCTGTAGTTGTTTGGCCTCCTCCATTTTACCATCTTTGTACAGCTGTTCTAAATCACAACAAGATTTTCCTAGGACATTAGCTAAACCTAACACTCCACCTACACAACCTGTTTAGGGTAAAAAAATAAAACAAAAATTATTAAGTATGCATAGAATACAATCAAAATGAAATAGGTCAAAGGTATTTGCATTCCAAAATTATCAAAATGGTTAAGAGAAACTTTCTTAAAACTGAAATTCTTCTTTTTTGGTGTTATATACCTTTCTTTTGCAATATTTGGTTGTAAAAACAAAAACTCCTTGTCAATAGATTGTAAAATTATTCATCCTGGTCATCAATATTTGTTGAAACTTAACTCATGAATAGCCTTTTCACTTTCTTTTCATTTTTTTTTTAATTTTAAATATTAGAATAAAGAACACCAAGTGAACATTAATATATGCCTCAAACATATTCCTCTTTTCTTGAAATTGTTGCTTGTTTGCTGTCTTATTGACTTGTTATACCCTCTTTATTTATTCATACAAAGTTTTTGTATGGAGGTGCAAAGCAGAGATGAAGCTAATGCTGCTCAATTCAGTCAGCATGGTTAGCCACTAGTCCGATGCCCAAGACTAGTAAAATTTCATTTGGACTATTAAGTTTTTGCAAAACTTTGTTTGGACCAATAAGAAAAATGTCTGAATATTGGTCTCCAGATTAGTACCGGTAGTTGAAAAAGTATTTGGTGCAGACTGTCAATTTATTTCATCAATAACCTACCTACTGCATAAGCTGGAAACAAGAAACTGGCTGATCCTGCTAATATCTGGAAATCATTCTTCTGTGTAGCATACACTAATGATCCTAATTTCCCTATCTGAAACATTATGTTAAAGATTTACTTGTAATAATGTTACCGATCAAAACCAAAACTATTATATAAGTATTTCATCATTTTAATTGGCAGGCAAACAGTCGTGTGATGTTTAAATGAGATGTTTTATTTACAAATAAAGTTCAACATACATGACTTTCCATGCTTTCTGTGACAAAGGTACTGTCATTGGATTTATTGCACCGCTGGTAAATTATCACATTTTGATTGGTTTAAAGCCGTCACGTGGTGACCCCCTATGCATCCATAAGGGGTTAGTAAATTACATAGGGATTCATGCAACCAACTACTGTTAATGGTGACGTCATCTATTAATGTTGCATTTCTTTGTTTATTTTTCAACAAAACAAATGCAGCAGAAAAAGTTCGGTGTGCAATAAATTTGTAACTACTGACCCCCTACGGACCAAAGAGGGTGGATAAAATCCATTATCACACCATGGGTACTTATATAACTTATATAGGGGATTTAGCCTCCAGCCTCACCCCCTATGGATTTTACTAACCCTTTATGGATCCGTATAACTTACAATATGTTACCAATTGAAGATATATTCTGTAACATTATTTCCACTGGATTAAATATTACAGTACTTGTTACTGATGGAATAAAGGGTTCCAGCATGAACAGATATTATAGAATTGTTTATAACAAAGTTTTCAGAGAAACTTCTGTTAGGAGGAACAAATAGACAATGCATACAATTATTTAGGACTTATAAACAAACTTAAGCTGGATTTATCTCATAGCTTCCTTATTTTAACATTCAACATGGTTAATCTACTCGAATTTTTCTATTTGCAGTTAAATTATGTGAGCATAAAATAAAACAGATATCTTACATCTCCTCCGCTGTCCTTTAATCCAATTATATTTTTATGCTCAGATAATTTAATGATAACTTCTGGTGCCAAGTCTATTGCTGTGTTTCCTGGAACACTATACAAAATAACTGGTATTGGACTGGTATCTGCTACCTAAAACAAAAATAACAATTTTGCTAAGCTTTAGGGATATATTATAAAATGGTTTATTACACATGTAAGCAAACAATTCTACCAAGAATGAGAGTTTTCTGTCAAAAGGTGAAAAAGAAGTTGCAGTCTTAAAGTGCTTCTGTTACAAATTATAAAGAATGTTGAAGATCATTAACTCCTGTAAATATTATCAAATCAAACAGACAGTTTAGCATATGCATGGTCAAAACATAATAACAACAAATAATCCAACCAAGTATGAAAGCCTTTTGTTCAACAGTCTCTGAGTATTGATGTATCCAGAGAGACATAGACCATTGCCATATCAAAGAGGGTCAATATAATTTAGAAAGAAAGTCTGGAGGCATATGTAAATTCTGCATTTAATAGGGTTCATATTATCTCCCCTGTTTCAGGAATCTAACTAATTTTAGTTATACTGTATGAAGTGCTAGAACTGGGATATTGTGTGCTAGAGGGTTTTTTGTGCAGAAGCATTTGTCCTGCTCTCAAGGAGGAGTGCTATTTCCCAGGAATACTTACAATAAAATAAAATTAGAGCGAGATCTGCTGGCCTGAAACTAAACAGATAACAAAATTTCATAATTTAATCCTTGTTCACTAGTCAAATCTCAATTAATTGATATAAGATACCGTCTTTTAAGCTATAGTAAGATGTGCTCTAAATATAAGTGATCACAAAATATAGCCTTCGTCTGATGAGAAAATACTAAGGCCAAAATAATTCTTTGTGATGAATGTTACCCTACTGACCCTATTTTATCATGCAAAAAAAAAGCCTATCTTTCTTTTTGAAAGGGCACTTTTACTGTGAATTGTGACCAATAGTTATTGCATATACTTATGGTAAAAACATAAAGAAACTGTAGTATGTAATTTCACATGTTTCATCATCAAAAATAAAATAATTACCAAAAAAAATAAAATATTTCTATCTACCCTCCTATATTTTTCTCTAAAAGGAAATACTGAACACAAATTGTTTTATCAATTGCCAAAGAAATTTAATCTAATAAAAAATGACAGATATCTTATGAAATTGACAAACATGAAAACAATTTCACTGGTGAAAATCTGATTATATGCTATTCCTATAACCAGCCTTTCTTCAACACCTTTTGTAAGAATTACCTTTCCATTTCAGATGGAGTTTATATTGTATTTTGCCCAATGTAAATTTTCAAAATATGCTCAAAACCCTGTGATACTTTAAATCTCTCAGATTCTCTCCTAACAAATCATAATTATATTCATCTTTCTCCAATTCTTAATTTAAGAAGAATCCTACTTTTGTGTAATGGTTGATGAGAGCTGTATTATTCATTCCTCCTTTATAATAACATGGTGTAACAACCAAGGCTGCCTTAGCTCCTACATCTGCCATCTTCTGGGTCATAGATACAGTATCTCTTGTTGCTAAAATTAAATGAAAATTATTATTTTCACACAAATTCTAATAGATGTATATATATTCTCAATAAATTAGAATTTTAGGCGACTGTCATACAAATGAGAGGTTTTAGCTAGCTATAAAACCAGGTTTAATCCACCATTTTCAACATAAGAAAATGCCTGTACCAAGCAAAACGTCTGTGTTCTGTTCAAGAGAATATGAAACACAGATGAATTTAAGTTTACTGATATTCATATTTCACTCTAATGTCCAGAAATTTAAGTTGCAAAAAACTTAGCCATCAAAAATCAAAAATAATTAAATGTACATTTTCCTTCTTTTTTTTTTAAACTATACAGCTTAAATGTCAATAACATCATGCAAAATCTTAGCATACTGCAGAATTACCTTTCTCTACTGATTAGGTTTAGAACTTACATTCACATCCTGAGCCTGCAATGATAAGTTTTTTGTCTCCGACCCACTGAACAACTTTCTTCATCAGTTCTACCCTTTCCTCTGGGGTGAGGTATGCATATTCTCCATTTGATCCCTGCACCACATATCCTGGGATAAAAAAGATATCCTTAGATAATACATACATTAGACATGATCTGTTATGTTTTTTCCACAAGTAAAGTAGTCCATAATATGATGTGATTTGGAAGTACATTTACTTACAGATTGTTTGTTAGGGAAATTCTTAATTGATTCTAGCTATACTGAATTTACTCTAAAATATATTGTTCACTTTTTATTTATCAGCTGTGAAAAGTTTTAAAAGAAAACTTTGCTGGTTGTTATTAGTCTTTGTCAAAAAACTTATTAAATTCCCATAATGCATTTCATACATGTAGTATACAATATATAATAAACAATTTCCACTTTATTACTCAAACAAAAATTGTAGTTCTGTTTCAAGACCTATTAAGGTATATAGGATTTTTTTTCTGAGACTAGTGCCTGTGTGAGATAACTCTCCAAAAGAGACAAAATGACACAGAAATTAACAACTATAGATCAGCCTTCAACAATGAGCAAAGCCCATACCCAAAGTCAGCTTAAAAGGCCCCAAAATGACAAATATAAACAATTCAAGCCTGGATTTTATGTGGATAAATGTATTAATTTGGGTCAAGGAGACCTTGCATTAGCTGTTGTAGTGAAGTACTTTTAATCATTATGAAGTATAGTGTGTGGTCTTGGATAACACTTACAATGTATAGTGATAAGTTATCTTTAAGAAATGGGTCAGTTGGCATACCTGGACACCTATGATAAAAAAAGGGGGGGGGGGGGCAGATGATTGTGTCGATCACTGATGACACTGGTGAATCAGGACATACACCATACCTTTGAAAGGAATCGTGTTCCATTGCTGCAGGTTCCTCTCTAGTTTGTCGTATGCAATCGATTCGTCTGCATTGAAAGGGGTTGCAATTGGAGGATAAACACCACTAATGTCAAGTGTAGACACGCACCTAAAAGCAAAATTAAGTCGTGTTCCGCTTTGTAATGTTTTATGTGTCAGGTGTATCGTCCTCCTTAAAATGTGCGACATTTTAATTGAATTTCACCTGATAAGTGTAACTCTAAACCATATCACCTGCTCGGTCAACTGTCAAAATAGAAACACGTGGTTACCTCCAAAATAGGAGAATTCCGATTTATAAATAGATTCCAGAGACCAATTGTATTCCTTCAAGTTCACCGAACAATCTTGACCTTGACATTAAACCGCTACATAATTATACCCCCGCTTTAAAAAAGGGGGGGTATACTGTTTTACCTCTGTCTGTCCGTCCGTCCGTCCATCAGTCCGTCAGTCCGTCAGTCCTTATTTCTGTTCCTTTTTAAATATTTATTCAAAAACCTAAGTATTGTAATCAAAATAAAAGAATAAAACACGTTAAAAACGTGTAATTCTTGTTTTAGTTAGAATGAAATTTGACAAAAATAGGCAGGACAGGAGTTTTGAGTTAAAAAAAAAAGGCAGGTTGACAATAGAGGGACGAAAGATACCAGAGGGGTAGTCAAACTCATAGATTGATTGAAAATAAACTGACATGGCTAAAAACAATACAAAAACAAAAACAGACTAATAATAGTACAGAGGACACAACATAGAAAACTAAAGTTATCTTTAAGAAAATCAGGATAAACTAATAAAAAAGGCAGGACCGAATCAGTAGAGCGAGAAATAAAAAGCCATGACAGAGATTACAACTCGAACATGAAAATGCAGGACAAAATGTTTCATCCTAGTCTTTTTTCTACAATGCTTGAATGATGCTTGAATTCAGCAACATTGCAATTCGAAGATGGTGACAAATAAACGAGCAAAACCGGGCAAATATCTCAAACGACTAAGAACCGGGGGCAAGGCAACAACATATATCTGGTTCACGTGTCAAAAGGGGATTCACACCCATGGTAGCATACAAGCTATGGAGGACATATGCAGTACCAAGAAGTATACAAAAACAAATACAAATATTTATTAGCACAAACTCATCAACAATAAATGGTTACGGCTCATCCGGGTATATTAATTACATAGTTGATCATACATAATAAGTATTGCAAATAATGACTATATTAATGATTATAAATTAGACATATTGACAATTTTATAGAGTTTGTTCTGCTTTACGCATGTTCAGACTGTCTGAAATGAAAGAGGAAGTCAATTTTAGGATTGTGTATGAATTATTTTTTAATAAAAAGATTATATTATTTTCATGTTTTTGAAATTTTGTAAGATCAACGATTATATTTAAAACTTTTTGGTAAAATATGGCCCTTTTAGTTGAGTATTTTTCACAATGTAAAAGAAAATGTTTTTCATTTTCAATTTGACCAGAATTACATACAGAGCAGTATCTCTCATTTCTTGGAATATTTAGATGTCTTCAGTATATGAGCGCTTATATGGATCTTACATATTGCAGCTCTGTCACTTCTGTTTTTCAATATATCAACATATACCCATTATGTAGACACTCTTGAAAAAGTCGTAACTTTTTTTATTCAAATATATTTGCATTTTGAACTTGCAAACATTGGTCATTAATTCTTTGTTTGGTAGAATTTAAATTACCTTTAACATAATTAAAGTTATTGATTATATAAGACATTCCAAGTCCATTCAAAAGACTCTTGACCTTTATGACCCAATGGTTTGAATCTGCAGATTTAGTGAATATATCATATGCCAAAGAATTTCCCAAAGAAACTATAGGGTTCAGGTAGTTGAATATTGAATATATATAATATTTTATTTTTCAAGGGAATTCTATTGAGTTCGGCTCGACATTCATCATTAGATGCCTTAGTGAACCCCCTAATATATCTTTGATAAATTTAACATGAAGTTTTTCAAAGGGATCAGAGTCTTCAAAATGTGAGTCCCCCCCCCCCCCCCCCCCAAATTTCACTACAAGATGTAAGAAGGGGAGTAACTAAACAATCAAACAATTTTTCAAGAAGTCTACATTTGTTGTTTGGACCTATAGTTTTCTTCATCTTATAGTATGCCTTCCTGGCTTTTTTCATCAGAATATTCACAGCAAGGCAAAAACTGACATCAGACTTTAAAACAATACCCAAGTAACAATAATTTGCAATCTAATTAAAAACCGATCTCTGATCGCTCCCGTTTTCTGGTATGTCGCGTGGGACCACGCGACATTCCAGAAAACGGGAGCGATGAGAGATCGGTTTTTAATTAGATTGCGACATTCCAGAAAACGGGAGCGATGAGAGATCGGTTTTTAATTAGATTGAATAATTTGTAATCGTCTCAAGATATGCAAGTATATACGGACTTGAGGCGATGAACTTACTCGCATAAGAATAGGATATGCTTGAAATGGCAGAGAAGAAAATTCTCCGACAAATCTGAGAGTACTATAACACTAATAAAATTTTTGAAAATGCTTCGGTTTAAAACAAATATCTCCTTTCAATTGATACTCATACCTAATCAAAAAATTCTGCTTTGTGGCTCTGGAATATAGGGAGAATTCGCTGTTCAGAATAAATGAAACCCTTGAAAAATGTATCATGGAAAGTTTTCGAAATTTGAGCCTAAAGAACATTCATCTAAAATCTGTTTACATGCACCAAGAGTTGGACCAAAGAATGGTACGAGGTAGAAACCTGAAAGTTTACCATTGCTATATTCATAATATGAGTTAATAAAATTGTCTAGCTCTTCTTGTTCCTGTTCGTAGATTGTGCATAAAGGGTTCAGTAATTTTGTGATCAACTTAGCTCTTTTGGCTTGGAATATATACGTAAGAGTTCTTAGTCTTGCTTTAATTTCTACGGCCTTTACATCTTTTAGTATTGTAACTTGTTTTTTTTTTTTATATACTTTTCCATATGTTATGAGCGTCAATGAATTTTCCTGTATCTCTATGTATTTAAGAGATGTTTTTTCTTCATTTTTTCATTGTAGCGTTCATTTTCCCGTTATTTTTTTAGTCCTATTAGATTTCCATTCGATTTCCTAATGTGTTTTTTTTTTCTAAATAGCTGAGACTACTATAACACAAAGACTGGTCACTAGCGATTTATACACAAGATTTTTTATGGAAGTGCCAATCAGAGATAAAGTCTATGCTGCTAAAATTATTCCATGAATAACCTACCGACTGCATAAGCTGGAAATACTTATTATTTCCCCGTGATAAACAGGGCATGATACCGTGACTCCAAACTTATCTATATACGTTTATTCATTTACAAAAAAAAAAACATTCAAAGTTTATTAAGTCGATAGTGTTTAAGGAATGGCCGAAGCATCACAAACTATCATGTCTGTCATAATGTATCCATCACGTCCTTCTTTTCTATTAAAAATAACTGAATCAAAACAAGTCTTTAATTGATATGAAACTCGACTACCTTGTCCTTGGGGCTATTTTAATCGTGAAATAACTAAATTTCCACTGAAACTCGATAGCCTGTGTGATTTCTATTTCTTATATAAGTACGAAGCTTTTCATTGTAAACATATCATCCGATATAGCTCAACGCTATACCAGATTAACTTAGAGACAGTCACACATATAATGATAATTGTATCATGTCTCTGGCCATACCTGGTGAAAGTGTCTTATCTAAAAGCAGTTGTTGATCATGTGAAGTGAAACAGGCAACATGATGACTTAAGTAGTAAACAAACTCATCTCATGTCTCGAGGGGGCATTACTACTTAATTGATAGGGGTATCGCTGGGGTTCTGTCACCCACCCTTTTCATATAATTAAGATCTTAAAAATGTAAACCTTTTCATATATTACGACGGTAAAAATGTCTATTAATTTGAAACTGTAATAGAGAAGATTTACAAAGCAAACTTGTGAATGTTCCACAAGTCAATACCTACAAATGAGCTATTGCCGAAATCTTTAGAAGTTGGTCCCTGTAAATGGCTTGACTTGAATCTGGGGACGGTTTTGCCTAGTATATTGAACACTAAACTAAAATAACTAGATAGAAACTAACCAGATGCTCCGCAGGGCGCAGCTTTATACGACCGCAGAGTTCGAACCCTGAACATTGGGGCAAGAATGGACATAACATTCAAGCTTGGTACAGCTCTGAATTTGGATTGTGATTAAATAGTTGACACAACACAGGTTTCTGACACATAATGAATGTGGTCTAAGAACTTAAACTTAAAAACTTTAAATTTCAAATTGGACATTACCTATTATGGTCCAATATCCAAAATCTAAATACATGGTTAGATTCAGCATATCAAAGAACCTCAAGAATTCATTTTTTGATGAAATCAAATAAAGAGTTGACACAACACAGGTTTCTGACACATAATGAATGTGGTCTAAGAACTTAAACTTAAAAACTTTAAATTTCAAATTGGACATTACCTATTATGGTCCAATATCCAAAATCTAAATACATGGTTAGATTCAGCATATCAAAGAACCTCAAGAATTCATTTTTTGATGAAATCAAATAAAGTTCAATTTTGGACCCTTTAGACCTCAATGTGGACCAATCTGATAACCGGGCCCGAACATCAAAAATCTAAATACATGGTTAGATTAAGCATATATCAAAAAACCCCATATATACAATTTTTGTTGAAATCAAACAAAGTTTAATTTTGGACCGCAATTTGGACCAACTTGAAAACTGGGCCTATAATCAAAAATCTAAATACAGGTTTAGATTCAGCATATCAAAGAACCCCAAGGATTCAATTTTTGTTGATATCAAATAAAGTTTAATTTTGGACCACGATTTGGACCAACTTGAAAACTGGGCCCATAATAAAAAACTAAGTACATTTTTTGTTAAAATCAAACTTAGTTTAATTTTGGACCCTTTGGACCTTAATGTAGACCAATTTGAAAATGGAACCCCTTATTCATAAACTGTTGGGACCAAATCTCCTAAAATCAATCCCAACCTTCCTTTAGTGGTCATAAACAAGTTATAGTGCGAAAACCAAGAAAACGCTTATTTGGGCCCTTTTTGGTCCCTAATTCCCAAACTGTTTGGACCAAAATTTCCAAAATTAATCCCAACCTTACTGTAATGGTCATAAACCGTGTGTTTAAATTTCATAGATTTCTATTCACTTATACTAAAGTTATAGTGCGAAAACCAAAAGTCTTCGGACGCCGACGACGACGACGACGACGACGACGCCAATGTGATACAAATATACGACCAAAAGATTTTCAATTTTTGCGGTCGTATTAAAAGACAAGATCTGCAAATAAGTAAGCATAGACGAAATTGTTAGTTGTCTTTCAGGAGTTATTCACTTCCCAATCTAATTAAAATATTGATATCTGATTTCGTTATACTGCATTTAAAAAAATCAGAGATCAACATTTTAATTTTAGATTGTTCACTTCCACGATTTTTTTTAGCAAAAAGGCTATGTGAGCTATTTGTCATCACTTGTTGTCAGTCGTCATCTGTTAATTTTTACGTAGATTTTCTCCACTAAAACTACTAAGCTAAATTAATCAAAAAATGCAAATTTTGCCGATATAGTCTGTCGCTCTTTATAGAAGTAATTTCCGTTGAATAAGGATATTTTGCCCTATTTTGTATTTTGAGCAAAAACTAAAGAAGATAGACAGAAAGTAAAAAGACTAAATGAACAGCAATATAAGATCAACAAAACAGTGATTTTTTCATGAATTTTATTCTCTTGTACAATGTTGAAGAGTGTTCTTTGTTGAATATGCACATAGACTAAGGTGAGCTTTTAATTATATTTTGGGGGGAAACTATAGAAGATAGAGAGAAACTTTAAACAGTCCTGAATTATATTCGAGTCTACAATTTTGGAGTGAGTCAGTTTACACAGACTTAAGTGAGCAGTAGCTTTATATTATCTTCCTTTCAAGTTTGTCCATAATTGAAATTATAAAAGGAAGATATATTTGCAATGTTTTTTCTCCTCCAATTTGTGAAATTGTTAAGAGGAAAGTAGTTTGACACATACAACTCATTTTACCAATTTCATAGTATATGTATAAGGTCCAAAAATGTATCAACAAATTGCTCGAGATAGGCATTAACACGATTAAGGTAACAGGTACGTAAATGGCTTGTCCTGCAATTTTTAAAAGAAGTTGTATGCACGTAGAACTTATTAAAAGATACTGAAAAATCGAAAAATTTAAGTTAGTCACCGATCTAATTTCCGAGTTCCAGGCATTTGAAAATGGTAATGAAACAACATAAAGTAGACATAACGTCAAATTTGAACCAAAAATAAGTTTCAAGCTTTATTTATTCTGCAGTTTAAACCAATCTTATGATTTTTCTATAGAAATCAAATGTTTTTTAGGTCTTATTTTCCTTTCTTTTGATAAATAATTTCCATGGGGTTACCGAACTCCTCTTTTATATATCAGCCGTTGAAAGGGTGTCGCTAACGGGAAAAGAGAGAAAAATCATGACGTCATTGGAGGCTATTTCAGAAGAATTGTAAAGACAACGACTGCCTCATTATAATTTGTTCGGTTATTCAGATGCGCTATAGAGCATATTATCCTGCCTGGAAAAGGATTGATTACGTATTATTGTTTTTTCAGTGATTATGCGAGGTCCTAAGTATTTATAACGTATTTCTGGAATGATTAAAAACGCAATCTTTATAGTCCATCAGCTGGTAAGGTAAAATTTCAGTTCTGTGTTACACTCCAGGGTACCGCAATTTTTTTGTATAAATCTAAACAATAATGTCTGAAGAATATTTTAAGAGTTGTTAGACTTTTGAAAAAGTATCCAAAAGGGGTTAAAAGGGGTCTTATTTAAGAGTATATCATAATCTTTGTTTAATCCATATATACAGAAAAAAGAAAATGTAACCAAGTATTCGGTACTATTTCTCTTATCAAAAAAAAAAAACATCAATGACAAACACAAACATAAACAATGTACATCACAGTCATTAAAAAACACACATATTACTTAAAAAAATAGAGCTGTCAGGGTTTCAAGATCTATATTAAAGTTCTTTAACAACAGAATCACCACATTTTAAGGTCATGAAGAAGGTCAATCCATAGAATCATCTTCATTTTCGTCAACGCCATCTACCGAATTATCATCACCATCATCTTCATCATCTTCGTCGTCATCGTCAGCAATATCAACGATTTGATTATTCTTCTTGCTACAAGCATTCGTACATTTGCAGCCATCTGTACAGGATAAATCTTGTCGAACACATGAACATCTTTTGGTGGCAAAACCAGCTTTACATGAACAGCTTATCAGTATTAATAAAGCATCTAACACTGGCGGTTGGTCTAGCCAATTGATGCTGATCAAATCGTTCTTAACAATCTAACCATGGTTGTTTGGCGATGGAACAGTGTTGTGTTGAAGAGCAGATTTCCAAATCTTTGCCTGAGAATTGGCTCGTTTGATGTGCTTTAACATTGCATCTTTTGTTGGGAGCAGTAGATGATAATTACACATTTATTAATCTGCATTTGGAATAATAATATTAGAACTGATATAATTCTGAAAATAGCAGGCCAATACTTCCACATCCGTGTCAGACGATTTTATACCAATGGAATTGTAACCTTTGTCAGCTACGTGTTTTGCATGAAGAAACATCTTTGTGTCGGCTTCCTCCTGTATGCTTAGAAGTTCAATGCATTCTATACTTGTCACTATTTCATTTTCAACATATATTTTGTGGCACATACTTCCATATGATACAAATAAACTGGGACTATTATACTAATAGTATTAGTCTTAGTCTACCAACTGACAAACATTTCTTCTTGCCGAGGACAAGATTGTTTTGATCTAGAAATTGTCGTAATGATTTGACCTCCCAAGGACCTGCGATCCCGTTCTAAATTTTTTATGGATGTTGTGGGATACTGATCAGTAACAAAGTCAATGCGGGGAGCTCTTTCTGAAACTAAAAGGGTGTTTTATTAAACAACAATTGCCAAATCAGAAAAAAGTACTTGGTATCCTAGTAAAGGATTAAATAACTGCCGTACCATCAAATATCCACATGCTTTCCTCAGAAATGGCTTGCATTTGTTCAACGTCCTTTTCTTAAAGACCACCTAGGAAAGATTTATTTGGCTTTACAGGTGTATCTTCAACGTTTGCAAGAGACCATAGAAGAGGACATAATTCAAACTGGAGTACCTCTCGTATATCCAACTGTCTAGTCTGGGCTATGACATGCAGGCTACCAAAAAGATTTCTATCTGCTTTCAATATGATGCTGTTCTTATCACCCATTAACTGTTAACCTTTTATTTCCTTTGTTGAAAATATAAGTAATGATTGTCTTTTGATTAGTTTGAAGATATTGGTTGACTTTTGAATAAGCCGTTCATTAATGACATTTTCTGATGCCGACTTTCCCTTTCCATACGCGTTTGGAAGGTCGCACCTTAATTCCGAAGAAGCAACAGTACCCGAGGAAAAGCCAGATAACTGCTTAGATGTTTCAAATGGATCTGTAATAGTCAGTTTCTTCTCGCTTCATTTGAGTTTTCAAGTTCTTTTTGTGCGGATGTTTGATTGTTAACAATTCCTGCCAAATCTCGACATTCTAATGATATTGAAGCTCTTTCATGTGTATTTAACAACCAACATTTAGTAAAACTTTGATTTTAACTGAAACCAACAATGCCACCTCTTGTTTTTGTATCTCTGTTCAATGTTTGCTCTATTGTTTGGTCAACTGGAGATCTAGAAAATCCATGAGAGCTTCTCTGAACACAAAAACAACCAGATGAAAGATATTCATGCGCATCAGGATGGATATTTTGCATATGAAGCAAATAGACTGACATGTATCGGGAATAGTTTTGACGGTCATATGCAAAAAACTGAATGCAAACAAAGTAATAAAATCATTTGACAATATGTACAAAATTTTAAAAACAAGACAAAATTCGTTGAATAGTGAAGCAATATATCCAATCAAGAAGGAAAGAAAATGGGAAAAAAACACTATCAAATCAGGAACAATGTATACATTACGAAAAGCAAATAAATAGTAACCAGACGGTATGTCTTATCGACATAGTTTTGTGCCAAAGCAGTGGCGTAGCTTGCATGTATGCTCAGATGCTCAAGCATCCACATCATTTTGACAAAAGAAAAAAGTAGCAGCAGTTTAACTCGGAAGTATCCAAATATAACAAGGCTGAGGATATGAGCAGTCATTTTCGAAGCAGTATGACTGGTCTTTCATTAAGGATAATTTCTTTTATGTAAACAAGATAGTTGAATCGCAGAATAGTGTTTCAAGTTAACTTTTGGTCGTAAAAAAAATCTACGTCATTGGCTTAGGCAAGCGGAGATGACTGATACGTAGATCCGTGGACATGTTTCATCTGAAATTGAACTTAGTGGAGTGATGGCTTCTCATTTGTCTATAGCAACTAACAACTAAAACACCATATCCTGAAATCGTTTATTGCGACATGGTAAATGACGTGATGAAAAAATCAATTTGTAATAGATCGTGATAAGTCCTAGGCTAATGAATTCCCGGCGTTTCTATCTAGGTTCAAATAATACTAATTTTAATTTCAATCAGTAAAGAACAAAGATCCAATGTTCCCCGCCAAACACATTTCATGTCATATTTTATCTTTTAAAGGACAAGGAACAAGGGAATAACTAAAAAAGCACTTTTTTCTTTTTCTTTTTTCTTTTCAATATCTTAAGAAATAAAAGCTTCACAGCAAATGAAATGGGATTTCCATTACAATTTATATTTCAAATGGTCATAACTGGTTAAAAATATTTGATCACGACTTATTTTCCAAATTGTCAAAGACATTGCTTATGATATGAGTTTCACTTAATCTGACAAGAATTGTACACATAAGAGTGCTAACAAGACCGGACGATCGGACGCCCGGTATTTCTATGTCTCCTGCAACGCGTTTAGCTCGGTAATAAAAAAATCAAAACCCAACGTTGTAGACTCAAATTCCTGGAAAGAGGAATCACTTCAGTTCCTATATGTCAAATATAAGATTGGGTGAGAAACTTTACATCAAATATTTATGAATTGAATGATGGTAGTTTCGAGGAAACAATAAAATTTTGTTAAAAATATAAATATATGTATTGGTGGGGATTTTGAATTTAAACAAAAATCTTACTAGTGTCGGAATTCTGAAGGAGTACATGCGCTTAAATAAAAAATAATTTTCTGCATAAAAAGGTCCAAATTTTTTTTCGAGACATCCACATCATTTCAACCCTGGCTACGCCACTGCAAAGAGAGTAAAAAGTCTTAACAAATTCCCCAACTGACTTCTTTCAAAGAGATGTTTGTCGATTAAATGACTTAGCAATCTTAACTCAATCACGACATAGCTAAACACAAAATGTAAACAAGCACACCTTTATTGAGTTCGATAGCGTGCACCCTTTCAAAACGCAAAAAAAACCCAAACTTTTATTTGTCTATTTTTCATAAATATTTTTTTACACATTTACTTTATAAAATAATTTGTCTCACAAAAACAACATACTCGTCAATTTAATGTTTGTGTTCAGTTGCAAATTAATAAGCTTAAAGTGCTTATGTGTGCACTCAGGTATGAATATATTATCGACTGAATCGAAGACGGTAATGTGATAATTTCCGGTATTTCACGAGTATTTGCACGTACATATGTTTTATTGAATAAATCATATTTTAGACGATATATAAATACTGCAAATAGTTTAAACATTGCATACCTGTCAATTTTAAATTTTAATTCACAAAAACGGATAATTGCATTACGAATTTCTTCATGAAATGGGAAAATATGCCTTAATTTTAACCCAAAAAATCGGATTGTTTGTAATGTAAATAAACATTTTTTTAAAACAAAAAATCTTCAGAGTTACATTAAATATGATAGTTTTATATCTGTTTTAGTTGTTTAAACCTATAATTTTTTTTTTTTTAATCGCTTTATATTGAAAATTTTAATTAAAAACTACTTAGTCGTGATAGCTAAATGAGTGGACCATTGAAAGGGACGTTTTTAAACCTCTTTTGGACACTTTTTTTTTAGTCTAACACCTTGTATTTTATCAATAAGATAATGAAGTTGAATTCTATCAACAAAAATCGCGGAACCCTGGGGTGTAACACAAACTCCTTAACTAGAGCGCTTTTGAAAACTAACTGATGGACTATTAAGGACATATGTTTATTAACTTATTGAACAGAAACGATAAAAGATCTATCATTAAAATAGATTCCCGAATGACGAGATACATTCAATGTTCACAGATTCGACCACAATTTTGCTGCTTTCACAATATTGGAGGCGAAATATACCGCGCAACGGGAAATTGAAACTTATAAGCCGAAAACATACTGACAAAATGTCATGTGAAAAAACGAAAAACGGCCAAAAGACAAACAATGGTAAATAAATGGGGAAACGTGTCCATGGGACACAGATGATGCGCCCGCTTGCATATGATGTTATAAAGTGATATCACTAAAAAACTTTAAAAGTGATTCCACCAAAATTTAAACTAGATCTGTGATTTGTTTTGGTAATCAGCATTGTGTATACGTCTTCTAACATTTGTTTGAGGCAAACTAAAGTTAGAGAACGGAAACCAATTTTGGACGGTACGATGGACGGACAGACGGACAAGTGTTAAAAGTAATGCCCCTCCGCTAAGGCGTGTGCATAAAAAAATCACAACATTTAACTTTTAATCCTCCGATAGTTGCAGGAGGTCATGCATATAAAATATATAAAATTATGGTTCAATGACACGAGAACATAACATAAACATGAACACATACTTCGATCCAAATAGTATTGGTCATTTACAAACTTAAGTAGTGTGTTTAGTATGACACGAAGGAGATGTGGGATAAATGTAGATTATAGGCAAAAGACCAACAAAAAGAATATTTCAAAGTTTGTTGCATATTCTCCCTACTTTTTTCTCCATCGTTGGTTTTGTTCCGTTATTATAGTGCGGACAGTGCGTAGATGTGAATATCTAAAAACAAATGTATATAAATTCCAACTTATTTATCTTTTTTTTTTTTCTTGTTATTCGGCTTCGCCGCGGTTGACAATGTTTTTTTTTTCGGGATACCAATCGGCTCTATCCCCCACTCAGCTATGTGTTGTTATAAATTGTTCAACATAGACTTTGAACACACTTTATATGACGTTCAGATAAATGTATCCAATCTAGATTTTGTGAGCTGTAATGATCAAGCTAACAATATACTGAATAGAAAAGCTGAGTGTGATTTTGAAGAACCATCTTTGAGGGATTTTAACGTATGTATTAGATGTTGCATAGATTGCAGTGGCGTAGCTTGCCTTCTGTTTATACCGAGGTAGGGGGTCCCCTGAAGCTTTAGAGGTTTTTACATTTGAACAAGAAAAAATCATTAAAAATAGTTGCTGTTCAATGTTATTTCATCATAATAATGTTCACTATATGCCTTACTATCTATACTCAAAGCTATAAAAATAACAAAATATGTGAAGGTGTCACATTAGACAACCAATGAAAAGTCAGTTTCCTGACTTGCTAGCAGTTACAGAAAGCAGGAACATATATATATTGACATACTGTTCCCAGCAGAAAGCCAGCTCAAATGCATAATGGCTCCCAATATATTTCCAAGCCGTAGTACACTCTAATATAGTTGGCTGTACCTCACACGTGTGTGACACCGTTAAAGTCCACAATTCCTCTAAAGTCCACAACACCGCTAAAGTCCACAACAATTTGCCGCTAAAGTCCACAACACCGCTAAAGTCCACAACAATTTGCCGCTAAAGTCCACAACGCCGTTAAAGTCCACAAACTTTCCGCTAAAGTCCACAAAATGACCTCCGCTAAACAGTACCGGTAGTAAACCGACATTAAAAGAAATATGAAATCGGATAGAATCAAAATTCGATTACCAAAAATAGATTTTATCCTTGATAACTCATCGGTCAAACAAAATATAGAAAGAAACATTACTTATCAATCGATTGTTTTGACGAATATTGAAATATATTTAATATTGATAGGTACTAAAAAAATGTTATAACCCCAAAAAATCACAGACGATGTCACCTGTCCTCGAATATCAGTATGAATCTGAAGAAGTAAGAATTGTGATCACAATGTTTTGATTCTGCAAATCCTTACAACTCCCATCAATTGTCCATTTAGTTATTTTGGAATTATAAAGAAACCTAAGGTTTCAACTCCATCAATCAATGATTTGACTATTTTGTGTGTCCTTTTCGTCATATACATGGAACTCATCAACTCTTTTTATCCTTTAACATCCTTGGATTTCAAATACTCGTCGCTGAGTGTAAATGATGAAGATAAATAAAAAATAGCACTTCATAATTTATAATTGTTTTTTTTTTCACCCACAATTGCAGATCCTTTTGTTGCTTATGATTATTGTTGTCCGTGACATCAGTCACTAACTATTTTTAAGGTGTTTAAAAGACACAATACCAGGAGAAGGATGCAAGGTCAAATTTTCCTGCAGTGGAAGACGAAATGATACGTTATCTCTCACACGATCTTGATTTTGGCGAAAAACACCGATGCTTATATATAGATATAAAAAGATGTGGTGTGAGTGCCAATGAGACAACTCTCCATCCAAATAACAATTTAAAAAAGTAAACCATTATAGGTCAATGTATGGCCTTCAACACGGATATCAAATGGTCGTCCCCTAAATTTCAAAATTATTTTTTTACATCTCAGCACCCCATTATTTTCTATTCCTAATTCGAATGGATTTTTTTTCTTGATTATTTTTTTCAAGGGGCTGGGCGGGGGGGGGGGGGGGGGGGGGGCGGGTATTGTCTTAATTGTCTTAGTTTTTAATCTCTAAACCACCTCATATATCTACGATTATTTCAAAGAACCATCTGATATTCAAGTAGAAATCGATGCATATTACTACTAGTAAATGAGGATCTACAAAAAAAAGTTGTTCAATTCTTCGTTTATGGATGTCTCAAAATTAAAGTCAGAGAGATTAATACGCTACAACCAACCAACAAAGAGCATGCACAAAATCTGTGAATAATGATTTTATATGATTTTGTTGGATTATTTTTTTGTCGTGTCTCTCTCATCATTGGTTTTTTTTTATATATATATCCATATTGAACCATTTTATTTATTTATTATCAACGCATGCAACATCTTATTTTTTTATATTATATTCTTCTCCCGACCCAATATCTACATGAAATATTTGCCACTGTACGTTCAGAAAACATCAATCAATAAAGCATATCTCCTCTAAATTTGTATTATTATAATAATGTAAACGTTATCAAATAAGTGATTCGTTTAAACTTTAGGTAGATTTTATCAGTTACAAGGTGTTTCAGTGACCTAATACGATACATACGGAGTCCGTAAGTTCCCGTGACATGGGCATGAGCGAAAATATAACCTCAAATGGAATTTACTGACCCCGTATATATCGTATTGTCACTTACACACTATGTAACAAATTTGCTGAATTCAGACAGGAGTTGTCTCATTTGCAATGATACCTTTTCAATGTTAAGAACATACTCCCATTGGTCTGTACAAAAAACTAATAGACACGTCTCATTTCTCTCCTTATTTTTTTCCAAATTTCCGATGCAATGAACAAAAAGGTATTAATGAAAATCAAAGGAAGTAACAAATCAAAGATACAAGAGTGGTGTTTCCTCTTCGAAAGATTTTTTCAAAACAGTTCAAAGCTAGAGACCCATGTGTTATTGTGCCTTTTGAAATTGAAAAAAAAATTTTTTTTTCTATATAAGTACTTCAGCGCGGTATATTTTCTGCTGGCAATCCGGTGACAAAAGTCCTAGCTGAAATTTAAGTGGATAATCATCAGTCTATTTGAATTTAACGGTGACACCATGAAGATTATTCGAATGAGATTCTGTTAATTGAAACTCAGTCAAAATTTCCAATGATATTTCTTTATTGACAATCTGAAAATGTCGAAACAAACTCTGACACTCTAAATATTCCCTTTCTACGGACTCTGAGATACAAAAAAAAAGATGTATACAAAAGCCAAGATAACATACAACTTTAAATAGACTTATTAAGAAGGGATATAGTTACGATACTGTTGTCAGGTCACTAAAGATTGCATATTTTGGCGTTAATATTGATTCACTTATAGGGTCTTTGCATCGGAACTAAACACATTTATTATTAATAAACCAGTTGTTGGCATGACACGGGCTATGTTCTTCTCATATATGTTATGATGGTATGATACTAAACCCCTCACGGGGAGGATTGTGCCTGATATTCATATGATGAAGACATAATTTTTCAATCAGTTTAATTGAGGACCGGAGCTGGCATGTCAGTTAACTGCTAGTAGTCTGATGTTATGTATGTATTATTGTCATTTTGTTTATTTTCTTTGGTTACATCTTCTGACATCAGACTCGGACTTCTCTTGAACTGAATTTTAATGTGCGTATTGTTATGCGTTTACTTTTCTGCATTGGCTAGAGGTATAGGGGGAGGGTTGAGATCTCACAAACATGTTTAACCCCGCCGCATTTTTGCGCCTGTCCCAAGTCAGGAGCCTCTGGCCTTTGTTAGTCTTGTATTATTTTAACTTTAAGTTTCTTGTGAACAATTTGGAGTTTAGTATGGTGTTCATTATCACTGAACCAGTGTATATTTGTTTAGGGGCCAGCTGAAGGACGCCTCCGGGTTGGAGAATTTCTCGTTGCATTGAAGACCTGTTGGTGACCTTCTGCTGTTGTCTGCTCTATGGTCGGGTTGTTGACTCTTTGGCACATTCCCCATTTCCATTCTCAATTTTATTTTTAACTGTTATACAAAGCTAAAGGCGGGTGATTCTATGCATATTTCGACACTGCAACTCCTTTCACAAAGGTGTACGAGCTTGAAAATGTTCCCATTTTCAAATTTAATTGGTTATGCTCTAAAATTTTCAGACAGAAATTTTGTTGTTTTATTGAAACACTCCGTGACTAACGTTTTTTCCTGGACTCGAGCATGATCACTGAAGAGACATTAGTCGTAGACTGAATGCCAGGACTCGAGCATGATCACTGAAGAGACATTAGTTGTAGACAGTTGTCTGGACTCGAGCATGATCACTGAAGAGACATTAGTTGTAGACTGAATGTCTGGACTCGAGCATGATCACTGAAGAGACATAAGTTGTAGACTGAATGTCTGGACTCGAGCATGATCACTGAAGAGACATTAGTTGTAGACTGAATGTCTGGACTCGAGCATGATCACTGAAGAAACATTAGTTGTAGACAGTTGTCTGGACTCGAGCATGATCACTGAAGAGACATTAGTTGTAGACTGAATGTCTGGACTCGAGCATGATCAATGAAGAGACATAAATTGTAAACTGGATGGCCTGGACTCGAGCATGATCATTGAAGAGACATTAGTTGTAGACTGAATGTCTGGACTCGAGCATGAACACTGAAGAGACATTAGTTGTTGACTGAATGTCTGGACTCGAGCATGATCACTGAAGAGACATTAGTTGTAGACTGAATGTCTGGACTCGAGCATGATCACTGAAGAGACATTAGTTGTAGACTGAATGCGCATCTGGTGCAGAAAACATGGTACGTTTATTATTACCGCTAGGTTGATGCCTCTGCTGGCGAACTGTTTGTCATGGAGGTTATTACCAGTCCAGTAGCCAGTGACCTTGGTACTATTATGCATGAAAATATGATTTTATTTTATTATTAAATTCAGCTGTGACAAAATGTTACAGATGATTTTGAATTAAGGAATATATCTCGATCATGCAAAGCTCTGATTCCTTGCCCGGCTTTGGCTATACGTTTTGAACCTTTTGGATTATTATAGCTCTTTATCTTTTGAATAAGTTTTTGATTTTTAAGTATTTTGGCCTTTGGAATCACTGGAGAGACATTTAATGTCGATATTCACATCTGGTGCAGAACAATTGGTTCTGTCAATGTTAATCTAGATGTTGAAGGCCGTACGCGTGGTGACCTATAGTTCTTAACTATTTTACATTTACCAGTTGGACATGTACATCTTACAATCATACCATATACCTAATATTGTAGAACTATTGCATACAGTATAAGAAAAACTGACCAAAACACAAAACCTCAACTATAACCATTGAACCATGAAAATGGGGTCAAGGTCAGATGACACCTGTCAGTTGGACAAGTACACCCTACAGTCCTTCCATACACCAAATATACTAGACCTATTGCTTATAGTATCTGAAATATGGACTTAATCACCAAAACTTAATTGCTATACTAAGGTATACAAGGGAAAAAAATTCTGAGACAAGTGCCTGTGTGAATCTCACCATTTATTTAGATCTATAGTTTTTAACTCGGGTTTCTAACTGGTCTCAAAAATTAAAACTTGGTTTGGTTGCAACAAGGATTGGATATGCGGAGTTTTTTTTTTCATAAGCTGAATCAAACAATGTATTTAGATTTAGGATTTTAGGCCCGCTGTCATTTGGTTCATATTTAAGTCCAAGTGGGCCGATTTCATTAAAATATAAAGAATTATCATGGTTCCTTGATTTGCTGAACCTGACCATGCATTTAAATATTGGATATTGGACCATATAGAATGGGTCTCACGGAAATATATTTGTAAGTTATAATATGATATGATCTAATATCACGGCCGACACTCGGCTAACCGAGAGATTGGTCGGTTAATCTATATTGAGTATGCGGCTATATGGGCGATTGGTCTGTTAATAGGGTTGGTTATACGTCTGTTAAGAGTAAAACGCTTAATTTAATGTTAAACTCTATTAAATATACACGGATTTTTGGCATGTTATAAGAACCAAATGAAAAAAAGAAAAGTGTCTAACAAAATGATATCTATCATAGAACAGTTTGCACTTGTAAAAACATTTCTTAGTCTGCGCAGTTTTCAGTAAAACTAAAAGGCGTCGCGCAAGTATGTAGTATTTATGCTTATACGCATAGCAATTTTTTTTTTAATAAAAGGCGAAACAAACAAATTTAGATATCATTTAAAGAACAAAAAATAGTACTGTGGTTCTAAAAAATAAATTGACATAAGTTAATATTTCATAATTGTAAAATAACGTGAATAATACCACGTTTTAGTGAAAATTATGGGAATAAAGTCTGTTAATGGGTTGGACAATTGAAATTGTGTCAGTTAAGAGTTATTTAGCCACGACAATAAGTTTGCTACCTTTATATTTTCCCCTTGAAAAATTTAAGAATGAGATGTTCCTGAGTAAACAAAAATGACAATACGGTGCCACAGTATCCTAGAAAGAGCATTTTTATTTTGACTTTCTTTGCATTTTATTGAAGAGTGTGTCACTTCAATATAGCGTGATATGGATTGGCCTCTGGAATATGCATGAATTTTTCATTGACGTTTTCAATCAGCCTTAATTTTTGTGTCTGTTCGAAGTAGCACGTTCTCAATTCCGACTGAAAGTGTTTTTCTAATACAACACAGGGTACATATAACGTGTTCTCGTTCACATATGAACATGATATTTGTCATTGGACGTTAAACCCGGGGCTAATTCGTCAGCATCATCCAATGGTTTTTTTCTTCTATTACTTAATCATATGTTGTTTACAAATATCACTAAAGAAGTAAACGGAAAGGAGCGAATGCAGCTAAATTTGGTTATTTTAAGTTTCAATTCATTTTATTACGTTTAGTTCCTTTCTCAGTACATAAGTGCAGAGAACTACAGTTGTCTATGGTGGCCGGTGAATTCCATTTCGCGTTTTCACGATTTTGTCTTTCATATTCTATAGGGTGAAATCGCGAAGTCGAAAACGCGAAAACGAGAAATCGGTTTTGCGTTTTCGCGTTTTCGACTTCGCAATTTCGCCATATAGAATATGTACGGCGAAAACGCTAAAACGCAAAATGGCATTAACCTGCCACCATATATAGTTGTCCACATGTAAACTTCTAGAATTTGTCACAAATATAAGTACATCGCAATCCGTTACTGTTTCAACAGCCATCGGTGTTTCATGTGTGTATTCTTAAACAAGTATTAGTTTTTCTCGTTTTTAGCAATGTATCACTCTCTACTGTCCTTATATATTATCCTATATCCTGCGTTTCCATCTAGATTCTCGTGTATACCATGAGGGTCCGGATTGGGGGTATTGTTTATTTATATATTCTTTAAATTGTTATGTCATTTTTTTCTACATTTTATTTATCTTACTCATTATTTTGTCATCCCAATAAATTTTACTTACTGATGTTTAGTTACATTACGACGTTTATCTCTGATTTATATACTGGTTACCAATGTAGATGACACATTTGTGTCATTCATGACAATTAAACAGAATCAACATGATATATGCGATCATTCTTGAATGAAATTAATATTACTTTAATATTACACTTTTTGAAACCATTTTTATCAATTTTCAATTTCATGTGTTGTTTCCGTATATGTTATGTTTCATTGCTCAGGTGTTGTTTTCGTATATTTTAGCCGCTCGTCTTGAGCCTACTCATTTTATCCGATAACACCCCATATAGCAATAAAATTATACTTTTATTGTCATTCATAACTCTTAACAGACCAATTAACAGACCGGGTTTTATACATCCGACCCATTAACAGACCAGATTTTAAATAAAGATTGATTTATGTCACCAAAATACAGATTTTCGTGTAGATTTTTCACACATTGATATCAATATGGTTAACAAAAATAATGCCTTTCTTTTTTCGATGTTCAAAATATTGAATGCAAGTAAATTTAACCAATGTGTCATTTTGTGTACATTTTATGTGTGTAAAATGTGTATAAATTTATTGATGAGTAACCCGCCTTTTCATTTTATAGATCGTACATCGAAGCTAGAAAAATAATAATTACACCACTGAATTCAGTACATTGAATTGTTTTGTTAGACATGAATACTTTTTATGTTAGAAATATATTTAGAAAGTTACGCAATAAAACATGCTGAACTTTCAATGATTTTCTCGATAACACCTGATTAACAGACCAACCGCCGATATAGCCACATCCTCAATATAGATTAACCGACCAATCTCTCGGTTAGCCGAGTGTTGGCCGTGAATATAGTACATAGCCTTCTCTTCTTGAGAAAGGTATTTATGCTAGATATACTTACTGAAGGTGTGATGAGATGATTGAAGCTGTTACTTTTCTCTTAGATAATATTTATGTATGTTTCTGTAACAAAGTTTATCGACAGATGTAGGTATTCCTACAGGCACTTATTGCACCCCTTTACTAGAAGACTTGTTTTTGTACTGTTATGAAACGTTTATGACCAAACTCAGTAGAGACACTTCCCGTTATCTTGATATTTTTTCGTTTTTCCTGTATCTTGGCATTGCACAAGGTCATGTTTTTTTTCTGACTGTCTTTATACTAAATCTATTGGATGTGCACTGATTGATGATTTAGTCTTAGTTGCATGATTGATTAGTTTTTTTTTGGGCTTTGAACTTGCCATCAGTAACAGTGAGTACTCTCAGATCTGTACTAAGAGTCTTTTTTGTTCTTGGGATGAACAAGTACCCAGTCACGTCCACTCTGTTTTTGTGAGATGTATTTCTATTTGTATCCATCTGATGAGTTGAGCCCTTTTCAACAGATTTTTATATTTTTTTCTTATGTTGTTCCAATTAAAATGTTTAACCCCACCACATTCTGTATATATGTGACTGTTACCTAAGTCAGGAGCCTGTAATTCAGTGGTTGTGGTTTGTTGCTGTGTTACATATTTGTTTTTCATTCATTTTTTTTGCATAAATTAGGCCGTTAGTTTTCTCTTATGAATTGTTTTACATTTGTCATTTCAGTGCCTTTTATAGCTGACGATGCAGTATGGGCTTTGCTCATTGTTGAAGGCTGTACTGTACAGTGACCTATAGCTGTTTATTTCTGTCATTTGGTCTCTTTTGGAGAGTTGTCTCATTGGCATCATACCACATCTTTTTATAATCAGAAGTAAATCACAAATTCTCAATTTATAAGTTCTTAGACCACATTCATTGTGTGTCAGAAACCTTTTCTGTGTCTAATATTTAACCACAATCCAAATTCGACCTGTTTCAATCTTGAATGCTGTGTCCATACTTGCTCCAACTGTTCATGATGTACCAAGGGGCTTTTTATTTTATAATAAAGCCAATCATATCAAACAAAGTCACCTTCAAATGACACACCCTGTTCCATTGTGCCAACATGCAAAAATTTTAATGACTTCTGTAAACTGATGAAGTTCTCAAGGATGCTTTGTAAAATAGGTACTTCTCAAATAACAATAATTATACAATTTTGTTTATTATATAGCAAAATAAAATGTACAATAATTTCCAAGTATTTATTGCTTGGTAATAATATTAAACATTGCACAAAAAGAATAAATAATTGTTGTCATTTAAGGACATGTTCAAAATAAATCATGCTATTGAAATATACAATATAATTTTATTTTTGTGAAATCTATACTAGTGTAGTAATTTTTATTATAAAAAAAATGCATCAAAAATCTGTGAATTTTTAGTCATTAGAAAATAAATGGATAAATTGGAGTATACAGATATGTAGTTCCTTGCAGATTATCTTCTCTTGTTAAATATGTGATACAGTTGTGAAGTTGACAGTAGAATCTTGAAAAAATTTGTAAGGTTTCCATGGAACCCAATGTCTTGCCTACTTTTGCTGTTAATCACACACTCAACAATGATGAAAAAAAATCAATAAAATTATTCCTCTTGATACTATCTTTTGATTGTCAGAAGCTTCTGTTCAAGTTTGGTAAAAATCCAGGATAGTTTAAAAATCTTAAAAATGTTTTAAAAACTTTTAACTGCAGACTGTATGTAATGTTAACTGGAAGAAAAAGTGCATTTATAAGAAAATACGGGAAAAAATGAAATTTTATTTTTACAAAATTGACTTCTGGATACTATCTTCTGATCATAAACAAGCTTCTGGCCAAGTTTTGTACAATTCCAGGATAGTTTAAGAAAGTTATTATAATTTCAAAAACTTTAACCAGAGTGAATGTAATGGTTCCTGGTCGAAAAACAAAGTCCATTTATAAGTAAAATACTAAAAAAAATGGAATTGCATTTTTACAAAATTTACTCCTAAATACTATCTTATGAACATAAATAAACTTCTGTCCAAATTTGGTAGAAATCCAGGATATTTCAAAAAAGATATTAAAAATTAAAAACTAAACCCGTAGAGTGAATATTTGTGGACCCCGCCGACAACATTGATGGAATGTAGGATCACTATGTCTCCCTTTTTCGACTAAAGTCGAAAACTCGACAAAATGTTTAAATTCACAGGACGACAAGTTAACTTTAAAAAAATTGTCTACATTCAGAGTTCAACAACTTAACTTTAACATATAATTGTCTACCTACATAGGTCGACAAGTTTCCAGGATTAGTGGTGAGGTAAGGGTTAGAGCAGCAATTGTAAGGATTATGATTGAGGATGTTTGCTTGTCATGTTTTGGGATTTTGTTAGATTTTCGAAATCTTCTGGTTTTATCCATTTAAATTTTTTTCCCATAGAACTCCATTTATCTTTTTATAAATCTTTTACATGTATAATTATAAGCCATTTGTAAAAGTCTTATTAATTGGCTATTATCTTGAAAACAAGCACATTGACCTCTATATATTTTTTTCTTTTTTGATTCCTCAATTAATCCCCTATCAATATATACTAGTTTTATGGAAAGTTATTTATTTTAAAACTGAGCAGCAAACTTCATTAAGGGTTAGATTAAGGGTGAGGGTTAGGGTTAAAGTAAAGGATGATAGTGAGTTGAAGGGTTAATATAAGGAAATGCTCTATTAATGTGTAATTAAGTGCAGTATATTTTGTTACTTAGTGAGATAAAAAAGAAAGAGATTATTTTAAGGGAGTTCGCTTCTCTGTTTCAAAATAATTAACTTTTCAAAAGACTAGTTTACATTGATAGGGGATTATAATAAAGGAATCCATAGAGCAAAAAAATACATAGGTCACCATGCTCGTTTTGATATATTAACCATTGAAATTTTGGCTGGAAAATGTTCTCTCTTGACTTTTCATAGCTTTATCAATGTCCTCAAAAACTATTAAAAATTTTATAAAATTTTATAAGACTTTAACAGACAGCTTATCATTATACATGTACATGTAAAAGAATTAAAAAAAGAAAAATGGGGTTCACTGGGCAAAATTTGTTAAGGCATTCAAATGGATAAAACCAGAGGATTCCAAAAATCTGACCAAAGTTCCAAAACATGACAAGCAAGCTTCCTTAATATAGGCATCTGTTGACTTGTCAACCTGTCTACCAGTCAACAATAAAAGACTATTTTATTCTATCAAATTGTCAACCATTACAATTATAATTTTTCAAAATGATAAGTATTTTTATAACTATAATACAAGTTTTTATTTGCATAGGAATACAAACAAAAGCTGGAACTAATATCTGTGTACTACATTTGAGCCAAAAAAATAACAGCATTAAAAACAATAATTTGTTAATTTACAGTAAATGGAAAAGATAACCGCACAAAAAATGAATCATTTGGCTTTCAGAATTATCGTTTAAAGATTTTAGTAAACAAAAAAAGCAATATATATCTGGTCTGCATGATTGTTATTGTCCATTGGATTGACCACACAAGGGCACCTGTAAAAGAAATAAAATGATACTTCATTTCGTGACAATCCATCGTAATTTCAAGTAATGTTAAAATATATGAATTGGGTAATGTTTAAATATTTGAGTGGTAATTTTTCTTTTAAATAGACAGATTTTGTTGTATATAAAAACATGATTTTTATTCAAATTTATTGATTTTACCAAAAAAAATTGCAACAGAGATTGTGCAGCTAAATTTGTTATAAAATAGAAAGCCATTTTAATAAGCTAATTTTGATTTTCAATTTGTTAACATTACTATTACCTGAGTATTGAATTAATCATTTATTGAGTGTCAAACAAAAGCAGCAGCTATTTAGCTGAAAATTTGAATACATGATAAAATTATAATTATTCAGGATATTTCAATAATCTTTCATTGTTTGATTCTAGTTTTATGACATTTACTTTGTTTTCTCCATATATTCATACCTGCCAATTTTCACGATATAGGCGTGTACTACACAATTTTGACCCTTTGTCACGACTGCATGATCGTGATCGTGAAAAAACTTCTAAAACACGATTTTGTTAAAATTTACACGAAAAATTTCATTGTTCTTGATTTTTAACTGTGTTCAAGGGAGACAATCGTGTATATTGAATGAAGAAATTTAATTTGAAAGAAATACAAAACTGAATAAGAAGCAGATTAATATAATTAAGACATCTTATCTATGTGACAGCACTTGCCATTTCATTGCAAATAAATGTGAGGTTATCTCCCTTTTTCAAGTATTCACAATTCTTTAATATTATAAAAACAATGGTTCTCTTAATGATTCAGTTCATGGTTATTAGGTAATAGTTTAAAAATGGTACATGTATAAGAGAAAGAAGTTAAAAAGAACTATAAGCCTTCTGAACATTAAAACATCTGATTTACATCTATAAAGGCTGCAGTAGAAAATATAAAGATGAAATATATAATTGCAAATAATAAAGATTTATAGAAATTTAAACTGTCCATAAGATTACATCAATTAATAAAATTTGTATGAGGAAAGTAATGCGCTTTTACCATCAGGCATCAAACAGTCTTTATTGGCTACTGTTAGCACCGAATTGAGGACTCAAATAATGATTGGTGCCGTTATTTTTTGGGAAAAAAACTAACTTGATTCGTCAAAATTTATTTGATTTTTTCGTCATCTAAAACTTTGCATGCTCCAAATTTTACAGTAAACGTCATTCAGTAAGAATTTTTACCATTATTGGTTATAAAGGTACCCCCATTACCACCCTCTTGTATGTGGACAAATAAATATATTCTCACCTCAAAAAGATCCAAATTCTACTCCAGCCATTATCCAAAAGGACAAGCTGTGATGCTAACCTGTAATACAATGTTGAATCAGTTATTTAAACTCTTAAAAAAAACCTGTAGAAAAGTTAAACAGCTGTAACTCAAAATACTGACAAATCTGTGTAAAGGGGGTCTAAAATTCCGTTTGACAGCTTCAGTTTTTGACCTTTTTTAACTGGACCAAATAACTACTCAACATAAAGATTCAGCACCCAATTTATTATCCAAAACCTTTTAATTATTTAATGCATTAAATATCAAATAATGAGTAGTTAACAGGGTTATTACCTCCCCTTAATATCAACCTGCTGTGAAATTTGCTAGAACTCAATTCCACAACAACCAAAACACATCACCAGTTATGATAGGCTTTTGTTTAGTAACATGTAGATGATATGAAATTAAAAATTAAAAATCAATTAATTTTGTCAAGTGTCTTTTTAAATGTTTCAACATTAGACAGAACAAATATGCACAGCAACATTGATTGATTGATTGTTGTTGTTTTTACACCACTTTTGGGATATTTCATGGTGACCAGTTTTTATTGGTGGAGGAAGTCGGAGTGCCCAGAGAAAACCACTGATCTTTCATAATGAAACTGGCAACCCCATAGTCAATTAAGATTGGAGTCTAGTGCACCCACCCGAGCAGGTTTGAACTCACAAGCTCAGTTTTGAATGTTAACAGTCTCCACGGAAGTTTCTATAAGTCCTTATGTATAACTTGAGTTTTTGGTCTGTTCCTGAGTGTGACAAATAACGGTTCCCTTTCAGTTAATCATTTAATGTTTGTGATATCAAAGTCATTTTATTTAATTATTACAGTATATTTCTTATAGATTTACACAAAAAAGTCCACTTTATTGTATTTTTTATTAGAAAATGGGAAGAAAGAGTAATAAAAAAATACCTCAAAATGGTTTTAAAAAGGGTTATGTCCCTTGGAATGCTGGTAAAAAAATTAAATTTGGTAAGAATTGTGAAATTTTTAAGTATGTGAGACTGGATTCTGATGTGCATAAATCCAGAGTAAATAAATGTTTAGATGGTGTTTTGTCAGTGCAAAATGCAGACGGCACGGCACAATTGCAAATTGTAAACTTTTGCGGCCAAAACCAAAAAAAAATAACATTAGTTGATACATACCTTAAAGCTAATGTGTCATCTGCAGACCAATTCACATATAAGATTTTTCAACAGAATGCTCTTCAGTACATGATTAACACTGAAATGAAAAATCTCATGTTGTATAAACAAGACTGTAAGGGTGATTTAAAATTTGACACAGAGGCTCAAGTAAAATGGGGATTAGCACGGCAAGAAAGGTTTCAATGTAATATATGTGGATTCAAAAGTGCATTTCATAAATTATATGAAGAAGTTGAATCTCTAAAAAGAGGCAGAAGGGCTGCCACGGTTAACATTGGTGCACAAGTAGGTCTAATACATACACCAATATCAAACAAAAACTTTAGTGAAATCCTAAATGCAGCCAATATTATCTTCCCTTCTTCATCAGGCTTGCAGAAATGTGCAAATAAAGTTTCAAAAGTTGTGGAAAAAGTAAATAAAGATGACATGGAAAATATAAGGAAAAATTTGGCAAATGACAACAAAACACTTGGTCTATCCAATGAAAAGTTGGTTCGAGTTGAATCTGATGCTAGGTATAATAACCCAATTTTTAGTAATGGCAGCACACCTTTTCAGGGGGGTACACAAGTTACCCAAGTTATGTGTGAAAATATGACAAAAAATAAAAAAATAATCTCTCTTTATACTGGTAATAAATTGTGTTTAATTGCCTCAAAATTAAGAGGTAAAGGGAAAAATGTAACATGTCCAAACCATGCTGGTATATGTACAGCTAATATTGCGGAAGATTTCCCAATAGGTAATGAGGGAGAGTATAGTCGCAGATGTGCAGCTGAAGTCAGTGATCACCTTCAAATATCTCATTTCACTTCGGATGGGGATAGTAAATCATTTACCGGGATAAAAAGTGTACATGGAAATAATGTTCAAAGTCTCAGAGATGTAAGGCATTTGTCTCAAAGTTTAAAAAGGGCCATTATGAAATGCATGTTTAGTGAAATTATGTTCTCAGGATCTCGTAAGCAAAATGAGAAGAGTCGCTTTGCTCTTGATATAAAAGCTAGATGTGTAGCTGAGTTAAATACTGGTTTTTCAGTTCATAAGGGGAACCTACAACTCATGAAGGCTCACATGCCAAATGTCATTGATGCCATAATTATGTGTTATAAGGGTAACTGTGGAAGTTCTTGTAAAGTAAACTCCTATGTGTGTGGGGGTGAACCTTCAAAATGTTGGATCAGAAGTTATATAGCAAATGGCAGCACATTAAAGATGACATTTTATGATCAAGAAGAGCTTAGAAGGTGTATAAAAATCTTACTTGGTCCAAATAGCCTGGAGTTAATTTCGGTTTCTAACCTCAACTAAAAAAAGTGAGGGATTCAACCGTTCGCTGAGTAGGTGCAATCCCAAAAATGTAACTTTTCACAGAAACTTCCCCGGTCGGGCTCATGCTGCTGTGCTAATGGTAAACAACAAATATTCCAATTCTGTCATTAAACTCTCTGTTCAGCTGGGTGCTGCTATAACACCAGGTTCATTGGTTGCGAAACAACTGAAACAGAGACATAAAATTGATATTCGCAATGCTCAACGCAAACGTCTCATTTCTTCAAAACTAAGAAGGGCAAATAGTAGGAGGAGAAAGTATAAACTACATGCCAGCATTCACTATCCTCTTTCAGTATATTATAAAAAGGGCCTTGCTGATTCAGGAAATGAAGATTCTGACAATATCTGTGATTAAAATGACTATTCCTATCATGAATAGTAATAGATTTTTATTAAGGAGTACTATTTACTAATCTCACTTAAAAATTGGATTTAAAGCTAGATAGGGCCTTTGCAATTTCAAAATTAAAATGCATACAAATCATACAAATGTTAACAAATATATATATTAAATTGTAGAAAATACAGCTCATTATTTTAAATATAATACATTAACTTTCTACTACCTATATACTTGATATAATAAATTCTTTTGCTGATATTAAACTTTTATTTCTGCTTGAAAATATAAAAAGTATTACTCTAAAAGTATGTCGGATGAGGTTCAAGATTACATTTCTACCTGTACTGTTTGATAGTAAATCAATATCAGGTAATTTTTACCTGTACAGGTGAACTCAGTGTTATAGTTTGAACAGTGCAATGCAGTACTGGTTGTGTTTAGTGCTCATCTTAGCTATATTTTTATATTTTATGTTGTTTGTGTACATAGCTTTTCATTTTTCATGTGGTTTTATGTTACCATTGTCTCTCTACATTTATTTTGTTTGCTGAGAAGAGATGACTTTTCTTTAAAACCATTTTAAATCAAACAGTCTTGGTACGGTTTATGTTTTCGACACCTTGTTGAGTGTGTACCACGACAAACTTGGCGGTCTTTGTTGATATGAGGCGGTTCGTAAGATAAGTGCTCAGGGTTGATGCATCTCTTCTGATGACACAGATGAGACACATCAACTTCCTCTGATAGGTCAAATTTCCCATTGTGCAACATGTATGAAAATCTGAGACCATACAATGTTCTTTTTTTTCTGTCCCAAGGAAACCTAACACTATAAATAGAATATAGCTTCGTCTGTCCACCCATTTGACTAATCAAACACCCGTAAACCCCTGTTTCAAGGAAATTTTCCCTCAAACGTGTTTTCTGTGCCTCAATCCATTCAGAATAGTCCATGTTTACAATGTATGAGCTAGTTTAGTAATAATTTTTAAAAATGAAAGTACAATAAGGTCACGAGTGCACGTGTAGTTTCCCTAAATAGGTGTAATACCACCATTGATTTTCCCCTATTAGTTTTTGTTACTTAAATTGGCATTTTTTTAAAAATTGTACAGTATTTACCTTCATTTCAACTTAAGAAATACTTTGCATGTATAAAGTTTAATCCTTTCCAGTGCTACAGTAAAAATTTCACACTACATTTCATTGCATATAAGAAAGTAACCATCACCGGAAGTAAACAACCCAAATTTTTACAGTGTTATTTACTGGTTACCTGCTTTGGTAACTATGTAACCTCAACTTTCCAAAATATTTTATAAGACCATCAAATTAAAAAAGAATGATGCTTTCAGACACCCAGCATACATGTTAATGACTCAGAAAAATTAAGGTGCATTGAAATGCAGGGTTAATTTTCTACAACTGTCAAATTCAAGCGAATATTTTTTTTTAGACCTACTTTTGTATACAACCGGATGTGACGTACCATGATTTGGTGGTATTACACCTACAGCAAAATTGAATCGTTTTAAATATTAATTATCAACCATTTCTTAAATTTGAAAGAATAGTTGTATACAATACCTCTTCTATTCCGTCGTACTAACATTGATTGATAAATACTGCTGTTAGATATGAAATAGTGCTACATACTCATAGTATAGCCATAAAAAGATTGCGTCTTCTACAAATATAGAGAAAGTGTCAATAAAATTGAAATTAAAGTCAAATACATATAAAAAAATCACATTACAAAATATTTTGAAATAATTTTAAAATGACTTAAATAAAGATTCCAAGGATGAAATAGTTTATGCTCTGAGAAAAATATGCTTTCTTTAAAAGACCAGAGTACAAAATGTATTCAAAATTAACAAATTTCTTCTTCTGAATATCAACTGACTTATGATAAGTATAGGAAGATGTGGTATGAGTGCCAATGAGACAACTCTCCATCCAAATAATAATTTATAAAAGTAAACCGTTACAGGTCAAGGTACAGCCTTCAACACCGAGCCTTGGCTCACAACAAGCTATAAATAGTCTAAAAAATTACTATTGTAAAACCATTCAAATGGGAAAACTAACGATGGTTTGTATGGTAATTTAACACATTTCCTAATTGTTGTGGTTAACTTATTTTAATGATGAGAAAGTTATCTCCCTTAAAAAATAGAAATGTTAAATATTAAACAAATAAATGGAGAATGTGTCCCTCCATTTCCCTCCCCCTAATTAAAAGCAAAAATGAAATAGTTCTTTAAACTTTGAATTTGAAGTTAATTTAAGAGTAAATCTATTTTAAATTCTATGACTAAACAAAACAAAACTATTAACCAAACAAGAAGGTTTGACATTAAATATGAATTTCCTTAAAAGTAATTAATTCAAACATGAAAAGAAAGGACTAGTGACATTGCCTATTTTTTTTCAAAAATAAATAAGAAGATTACCAGCATTAAGCTTGGATATTGGAGAAATTGTTGAAAACAGTGAAACTTTGAAATTTCAAGTCTCACTTTTTAAACAAATATTTTTTTCTTCAAATTTTTAATTTTAATTATTGGTTATGTTACATTTTCAAAATACACAATTTTAAATAGATTTTGATTCAAAATGTTTTTTTAACTTTATTTTGAAAATTATAAACAAAATTAAAAGCTTAATGCACTATAATATTTGGTCTTTTCAATCTCAATTACTATCAAATATCAAATGTATATCATTTCAAAATTACATAAAAGATCCCTCTGAATAAAACACACCTCATCCTGAAAAACAAGATACCACTGAACTATCCATAGAACAAAAGCAAGAAACAGACAATAAAAGCTGACCAATCAGAACTAGCTCAGAAAACAACTATGTTAATTGTTAATTGTTAATTGTTAGAAAAGACTTTGCACTTGAAGCACAATGTATTTCTGAAATGATCATTTGATATTTTTTTTTGTCAATGGCAAATTGTTTTCAAATTAAGATAAAAATTATTCTTATGCAAAATTCTACTATTAAGGGGGTACATCTGACATTAGAAACAGAGGTACTCCAAAAATAACGCCTGGTTTTCTGGAAATCTTAAATTAGTATACTATGAAGCGCATTAAGCTTGAATTTTTAATGCAAACTGATAGACAATTGAATTTTGGCTCAAAATTTTCTCTTTCATCAAAAATATCATTTCTGCAAATTTGTTGGTTAAATTAAGTAAACAATGACATCAAAAGCACTATTTTGTGTAGGAGTAGGCTTACTTTTACATACGTTCTAAATTTGAAGGAGTAATTCGTGGTCTGACACCGAAATAACACCAAGGAGCTAAGCTTCTCAACAACAAAAAAAAATAGACGTCAAACTGCTATATATCAAATGAAATTTTTCTCATAAAGTGTGTGTGGCTCAATTTTATTCAGATTTTTATATTTTTGTTAGCCTCAAAGTAAATATTTTGCCAAAATTTTATGAAAATTAAAAAAGCAAATTATTATTCAATCATTATCAATTTTATTCAAGCTGTTTAAATCAGTTTCAATTAATTAAAAGTTTATGCTGTTTTACAATCTACCACAATGCATTCAATATACCAAAAAGTGAAAAAAAAATTGAATATATTTGCTCTATATTTATTTTAAATTTGAAATAAAACACTACAAATATGTCATCCTTTTGAAAACTAACTTATAAAGCCAACCAAACATATATCTATTAAACCAATTAACTTACATTGCCTTTATTTCTTCCCAAAAAATGAAACCAGATAATCTCCAGAAAACTTCAGCATGACATCTCAAAGTCCCCTTCTACAGGCATAGGCAGAAAGCCTGTAGCTGTCGTAGGCCGCTAGCGAACAGCCGAGGCTGCCCGTCCTCGCGAATCTGCGACGTGGGCCATTCTCAACATTCATGACTGTCATAACAAGTTACTTCCAGGAAACGCCACAAGCAGCAAAATCACTTAATCGTACTTACATTGCCTATATTTCTTCAAGTCTATCACTGTAGGCTGCTTCTTCTGTCCTTCTTGATAGTATTGGAAATAAAAGAAAGTCATTATTATTCAGATTAATGTACACAAATCAAAACATTTTTTATACACAATTTTTTTTATTTAAACATTTTCTCATTGTTGAAGGACTAGTCTGTGAACTTGAATATGAAGAACAGCAATAAAATAAAAGGGTTTCTTTGTTGTAGACCAAGTAAATTTGACATTTTCCATCTCTTATTCGTCTATTTTTTTTTGCTGCTTCTTTAACAGGAACGTTAGAAAGAAGCAATGGAGCGCATCTTTAGTTTGGCTGCATCATTTTCCTATGTGGACTGCTTCCCAAAAAATGAAACCAGATAATCTCCAGAAAACTTCAGCATGACATCTCAAAGTCCCCTTCTACAGGCATGGGCAGAAAGCCTGTAGCTGTCGTAGGCCGCTAGCGAACATCCGAGGCCGCCCGTCCTCGCGAGTCTGCGACGTGGGCCATTCTCAACATTCATGACTGTCGTCCCATTTGGAGGTAACCAGCTACTTCCAGGAAACGCCACAAGCAGCAAAATCACTTAATCCTACTTACATTGCCTATATTTCTTCTAGTCTTTCACTGTAGGCTGCTAATCTTCTGTCCTCCTTGGTAGAATTGGAAATAAAAGAAAGTCATTATTATTCAGATTAATGTACACAAATCAAAACATTTTTATACACAACAAATTTTTTTTATTTAAACATTTTCTCATTGTTGAAGGACTGGTCTGTGAACTTGAATATGAAGAACAGCAATAAAATAAAAGGGTTTCTTTGTTGTAGACCAAGTAAATTTGACATTTTCCATCTCTTATTCGTCTATTTTTTTTTTTGCTGCTTCTTTAACAGGGACGTTAGAAAGAACCAATGGAGCACATCTTTAGTTTGGCTGCATCATTTTCCTATGTGGACTGCTTCCCAAAAAATGAAACCAGATAATCTCCAGAAAACTTCAGCATGACATCTCAAAGTCTCCTTCTACAGGCATGGGCAGAAAGCCTGTAGCTGTCGTAGGCCGCTAGCGAACATCCGAGGCCGCCCGTCCTCGCGAGTCTGCGACGTGGGCCATTCTCAACATTCATGACTGTCGTCCCATTTGGAGGTAACCAGCTACTTCCAGGAAACGCCACAAGCAGCAAAATCACTTAATCCTACTTACATTGCCTATATTTCTTCTAGTCTTTCACTGTAGGCTGCTAATCTTCTGTCCTCCTTGGTAGAATAGGAAATAAAAGAAAGTCATTATTATTCAGATTAATGTACACAAATCAAAACATTTTTATACACAAACATTTTTTTTTATTTAAACATTTTCTCATTGTTGAAGGACTGGTCTGTGAACTTGAATATGAAGAACAGCAATAAAATAAAAGGGTTTCTTTGTTGTAGACCAAGTAAATTTGACATTTTCCATCTCTTATTCGTCTATTTTTTTTTTGCTGCTTCTTTAACAGGGACGTTAGAAAGAACCAATGGAGCACATCTTTAGTTTGGCTGCATCATTTTCCTATGTGGACTGCTTCCCAAAAAATGAAACCAGATAATCTCCAGAAAACTTCAGCATGACATCTCAAAGTCCCCTTCTACAGGCATGGGCAGAAAGCCTGTAGCTGTCGTAGGCCGCTAGCGAACATCCGAGGCCGCCCGTCCTCGCGAGTCTGCGACGTGGGCCATTCTCAACATTCATGACTGTCGTCCCATTTGCAGGTAACCAGCTACTTCCAGGAAACGCCACAAGCAGCAAAATCACTTAATCCTACTTACATTGCCTATATTTCTTCTAGTCTTTCACTGTAGGCTGCTAATCTTCTGTCCTCCTTGGTAGAATAGGAAATAAAAGAAAGTCATTATTATTCAGATTAATGTACACAAATCAAAACATTTTTATACACAAACATTTTTTTTTATTTAAACATTTTCTCATTGTTGAAGGACTGGTCTGTGAACTTGAATATGAAGAACAGCAATAAAATAAAAGGGTTTCTTTGTTGTAGACCAAGTAAATTTGACATTTTCCATCTCTTATTCGTCTATTTTTTTTTTGGCTGCTTCTTTAACAGGGACGTTAGAAAGAACCAATGGAGCACATCTTTAGTTTGGCTGCATCATTTTCCTATGTGGACTGCTTCCCAAAAAATGAAACCAGATAATCTCCAGAAAACTTCAGCATGACATCTCAAAGTCCCCTTCTACAGGCATGGGCAGAAAGCCTGTAGCTGTCGTAGGCCGCTAGCGAACATCCGAGGCCGCCCGTCCTCGCGAGTCTGCGACGTGGGCCATTCTCAACATTCATGACTGTCGTCCCATTTGGAGGTAACCAGCTACTTCCAGGAAACGCCACAAGCAGCAAAATCACTTAATCCTACTTACATTGCCTATATTTCTTCTAGTCTTTCACTGTAGGCTGCTAATCTTCTGTCCTCCTTGGTAGAATAGGAAATAAAAGAAAGTCATTATTATTCAGATTAATGTACACAAATCAAAACATTTTTATACACAAACATTTTTTTTTTATTTAAACATTTTCTCATTGTTGAAGGACTGGTCTGTGAACTTGAATATGAAGAACAGCAATAAAATAAAAGGGTTTCTTTGTTGTAGACCAAGTAAATTTGACATTTTCCATCTCTTATTCGTCTATTTTTTTTTTGGCTGCTTCTTTAACAGGGACGTTAGAAAGAACCAATGGAGCACATCTTTAGTTTGGCTGCATCATTTTCCTATGTGGACTGCTTCCCAAAAAATGAAACCAGATAATCTCCAGAAAACTTCAGCATGACATCTCAAAGTCCCCTTCTACAGGCATGGGCAGAAAGCCTGTAGCTGTCGTAGGCCGCTAGCGAACATCCGAGGCCGCCCGTCCTCGCGAGTCTGCGACGTGGGCCATTCTCAACATTCATGACTGTCGTCCCATTTGGAGGTAACCAGCTACTTCCAGGAAACGCCACAAGCAGCAAAATCACTTAATCCTACTTACATTGCCTATATTTCTTCTAGTCTTTCACTGTAGGCTGCTAATCTTCTGTCCTCCTTGGCAGAATAGGAAATAAAAGAAAGTCATTATTATTCAGATTAATGTACACAAATCAAAACATTTTTATACACAAACATTTTTTTTTATTTAAACATTTTCTCATTGTTGAAGGACTGGTCTGTGAACTTGAATATGAAGAACAGCAATAAAATAAAAGGGTTTCTTTGTTGTAGACCAAGTAAATTTGACATTTTCCATCTCTTATTCGTCTATTTTTTTTTTGGCTGCTTCTTTAACAGGGACGTTAGAAAGAACCAATGGAGCACATCTTTAGTTTGGCTGCATCATTTTCCTATGTGGACTGCTTCCCAAAAAATGAAACCAGATAATCTCCAGAAAACTTCAGCATGACATCTCAAAGTCCCCTTCTACAGGCATGGGCAGAAAGCCTGTAGCTGTCGTAGGCCGCTAGCGAACATCCGAGGCCGCCCGTCCTCGCGAGTCTGCGACGTGGGCCATTCTCAACATTCATGACTGTCGTCCCATTTGGAGGTATCCAGCTACTTCCAGGAAACGCCACAAGCAGCAAAATCACTTAATCCTACTTACATTGCCTATATTTCTTCTAGTCTTTCACTGTAGGCTGCTAATCTTCTGTCCTCCTTGGTAGAATAGGAAATAAAAGAAAGTCATTATTATTCAGATTAATGTACACAAATCAAAACATTTTTATACACAAACATTTTTTTTTATTTAAACATTTTCTCATTGTTGAAGGACTGGTCTGTGAACTTGAATATGAAGAACAGCAATAAAATAAAAGGGTTTCTTTGTTGTAGACCAAGTAAATTTGACATTTTCCATCTCTTATTCGTCTATTTTTTTTTTGGCTGCTTCTTTAACAGGGACGTTAGAAAGAACCAATGGAGCACATCTTTAGTTTGGCTGCATCATTTTCCTATGTGGACTGCTTCCCAAAAAATGAAACCAGATAATCTCCAGAAAACTTCAGCATGACATCTCAAAGTCCCCTTCTACAGGCATGGGCAGAAAGCCTGTAGCTGTCGTAGGCCGCTAGCGAACATCCGAGGCCGCCCGTCCTCGCGAGTCTGCGACGTGGGCCATTCTCAACATTCATGACTGTCGTCCCATTTGGAGGTAACCAGCTACTTCCAGGAAACGCCACAAGCAGCAAAATCACTTAATCCTACTTACATTGCCTATATTTCTTCTAGTCTTTCACTGTAGGCTGCTAATCTTCTGTCCTCCTTGGTAGAATAGGAAATAAAAGAAAGTCATTATTATTCAGATTAATGTACACAAATCAAAACATTTTTATACACAAACATTTTTTTTTATTTAAACATTTTCTCATTGTTGAAGGACTGGTCTGTGAACTTGAATATGAAGAACAGCAATAAAATAAAAGGGTTTCTTTGTTGTAGACCAAGTAAATTTGACATTTTCCATCTCTTATTCGTCTATATTTTTTTTTGGCTGCTTCTTTAACAGGGACGTTAGAAAGAACCAATGGAGCACATCTTTAGTTTGGCTGCATCATTTTCCTATGTGGACTGCTTCCCAAAAAATGAAACCAGATAATCTCCAGAAAACTTCAGCATGACATCTCAAAGTCCCCTTCTACAGGCATGGGCAGAAAGCCTGTAGCTGTCGTAGGCCGCTAGCGAACATCCGAGGCCGCCCGTCCTCGCGAGTCTGCGACGTGGGCCATTCTCAACATTCATGACTGTCGTCCCATTTGGAGGTAACCAGCTACTTCCAGGAAACGCCACAAGCAGCAAAATCACTTAATCCTACTTACATTGCCTATATTTCTTCTAGTCTTTCACTGTAGGCTGCTAATCTTCTGTCCTCCTTGGTAGAATAGGAAATAAAAGAAAGTCATTATTATTCAGATTAATGTACACAAATCAAAACATTTTTATACACAAACATTTTTTTTTATTTAAACATTTTCTCATTGTTGAAGAACTGGTCTGTGAACTTGAATATGAAGAACAGCAATAAAATAAAAGGGTTTCTTTGTTGTAGACCAAGTAAATTTGACATTTTCCATCTCTTATTCGTCTATTTTTTTTTTTGCTGCTTCTTTAACAGGGACGTTAGAAAGAACCAATGGAGCACATCTTTAGTTTGGCTGCATCATTTTCCTATGTGGACTGCTTCCCAAAAAATGAAACCAGATAATCTCCAGAAAACTTCAGCATGACATCTCAAAGTCCCCTTCTACAGGCATGGGCAGAAAGCCTGTAGCTGTCGTAGCCCGCTAGCGAACATCCGAGGCCGCCCGTCCTCGCGAGTCTGCGACGTGGGCCATTCTCAACATTCATGACTGTCGTCCCATTTGGAGGTAACCAGCTACTTCCAGGAAACGCCACAAGCAGTAAAATCACTTAATCCTACTTACATTGCCTATATTATTTCTAGTCTTTCACTGTAGGCTGCTAATCTTCTGTCCTCCTTGGTAGAATAGGAAATAAAAGAAAGTCATTATTATTCAGATTAATGTACACAAATCAAAACATTTTTATACACAAACATTTTTTTTTATTTAAACATTTTCTCATTGTTGAAGGAATGGTCTGTGAACTTGAATATGAAGAACAGCAATAAAATAAAAGGGTTTCTTTGTTGTAGACCAAGTAAATTTGACATTTTCCATCTCTTATTCGTCTATTTTTTTTTTGCTGCTTCTTTAACAGGGACGTTAGAAAGAACCAATGGAGCACATCTTTAGTTTGGCTGCATCATTTTCCTATGTGGACTGCTTCCCAAAAAATGAAACCAGATAATCTCCAGAAAACTTCAGCATGACATCTCAAAGTCCCCTTCTACAGGCATGGGCAGAAAGCCTGTAGCTGTCGTAGGCCGCTAGCGAACATCCGAGGCCGCCCGTCCTCGCGAGTCTGCGACGTGGGCCATTCTCAACATTCATGACTGTCGTCCCATTTAGAGGTAACCAGCTACTTCCAGGAAACGCCACAAGCAGCAAAATCACTTAATCCTACTTACATTGCCTATATTTCTTCTAGTCTTTCACTGTAGGCTGCTAATCTTCTGTCCTCCTTGGTAGAATAGGAAATAAAAGAAAGTCATTATTATTCAGATTAATGTACACAAATCAAAACATTTTTATACACAAACATTTTTTTTTATTTAAACATTTTCTCATTGTTGAAGGACTGGTCTGTGAACTTGAATATGAAGAACAGCAATAAAATAAAAGGGTTTCTTTGTTGTAGACCAAGTAAATTTGACATTTTCCATCTCTTATTCATCTATTTTTTTTTTGGCTGCTTCTTTAACAGGGACGTTAGAAAGAACCAATGGAGCACATCTTTAGTTTGGCTGCATCATTTTCCTATGTGGACTGCTTCCCAAAAAATGAAACCAGATAATCTCCAGAAAACTTCAGCATGACATCTCAAAGTCCCCTTCTACAGGCATGGGCAGAAAGCCTGTAGCTGTCGTAGGCCGCTAGCGAACATCCGAGGCCGCCCGTCCTCGCGAGTCTGCGACGTGGGCCATTCTCAACATTCATGACTGTCGTCCCATTTGGAGGTAACCAGCTACTTCCAGGAAACGCCACAAGCAGCAAAATCACTTAATCCTACTTACATTGCCTATATTTCTTCTAGTCTTTCACTGTAGGCTGCTAATCTTCTGTCCTCCTTGGTAGAATAGGAAATAAAAGAAAGTCATTATTATTCAGATTAATGTACACAAATCAAAACATTTTTATACACAAACATTTTTTTTTATTTAAACATTTTCTCATTGTTGAAGGACTGGTCTGTGAACTTGAATATGAAGAACAGCAATAAAATAAAAGGGTTTCTTTGTTGTAGACCAAGTAAATTTGACATTTTCCATCTCTTATTCGTCTATTTTTTTTTTTGGCTGCTTCTTTAACAGGGACGTTAGAAAGAACCAATGGAGCACATCTTTAGTTTGGCTGCATCATTTTCCTATGTGGACTGCTTCCCAAAAAATGAAACCAGATAATCTCCAGAAAACTTCAGCATGACATCTCAAAGTCCCCTTCTACAGGCATGGGCAGAAAGCCTGTAGCTGTCGTAGGCCGCTAACGAACATCCGAGGCCGCCCGTCCTCGCGAGTCTGCGACATGGGCCATTCTCAACATTCATGACTGTCGTCCCATTTGGAGGTAACCAGCTACTTCCAGGAAACGCCACAAGCAGCAAAATCACTTAATCCTACTTACATTGCCTATATTTCTTCTAGTCTTTCACTGTAGGCTGCTAATCTTCTGTCCTCCTTGGTAGAATAGGAAATAAAAGAAAGTCATTATTATTCAGATTAATGTACACAAATCAAAACATTTTTATACACAAACATTTTTTTTTATTTAAACATTTTCTCATTGTTGAAGGACTGGTCTGTGAACTTGAATATGAAGAACAGCAATAAAATAAAAGGGTTTCTTTGTTGTAGACCAAGTAAATTTGACATTTTCCATCTCTTATTCGTCTATTTTTTTTTTGCTGCTTCTTTAACAGGGACGTTAGAAAGAACCAATGGAGCACATCTTTAGTTTGGCTGCATCATTTTCCTATGTGGACTGCTTCCCAAAAAATGAAACCAGATAATCTCCAGAAAACTTCAGCATGACATCTCAAAGTCCCCTTCTACAGGCATGGGCAGAAAGCCTGTAGCTGTCGTAGGCCGCTAGCGAACATCCGAGGCCGCCCGTCCTCGCGAGTCTGCGACGTGGGCCATTCTCAACATTCATGACTGTCGTCCCATTTGGAGGTAACCAGCTACTTCCAGGAAACGCCACAAGCAGCAAAATCACTTAATCCTACTTACATTGCCTATATTTCTTCTAGTCTTTCACTGTAGGCTGCTAATCTTCTGTCCTCCTTGGTAGAATAGGAAATAAAAGAAAGTCATTATTATTCAGATTAATGTACACAAATCAAAACATTTTTATACACAAACATTTTTTTTTATTTAAACATTTTCTCATTGTTGAAGGACTGGTCTGTGAACTTGAATATGAAGAACAGCAATAAAATAAAAGGGTTTCTTTGTTGTAGACCAAGTAAATTTGACATTTTCCATCTCTTATTCGTCTATTTTTTTTTTGCTGCTTCTTTAACAGGGACGTTAGAAAGAACCAATGGAGCACATCTTTAGTTTGGCTGCATCATTTTCCTATGTGGACTGCTTCCCAAAAAATGAAACCAGATAATCTCCAGAAAACTTCAGCATGACATCTCAAAGTCCCCTTCTACAGGCATGGGCAGAAAGCCTGTAGCTGTCGTAGGCCGCTAGCGAACATCCGAGGCCGCCCGTCCTCGCGAGTCTGCGACGTGGGCCATTCTCAACATTCATGACTGTCGTCCCATTTGGAGGTAACCAGCTACTTCCAGGAAACGCCACAAGCAGCAAAATCACTTAATCCTACTTACATTGCCTATATTTCTTCTAGTCTTTCACTGTAGGCTGCTAATCTTCTGTCCTCCTTGGTAGAATAGGAAATAAAAGAAAGTCATTATTATTCAGATTAATGTACACAAATCAAAACATTTTTATACACAAACATTTTTTTTTATTTAAACATTTTCTCATTGTTGAAGGACTGGTCTGTGAACTTGAATATGAAGAACAGCAATAAAATAAAAGGGTTTCTTTGTTGTAGACCAAGTAAATTTGACATTTTCCATCTCTTATTCGTCTATTTTTTTTTTGCTGCTTCTTTAACAGGGACGTTAGAAAGAACCAATGGAGCACATCTTTAGTTTGGCTGCATCATTTTCCTATGTGGACTGCTTCCCAAAAAATGAAACCAGATAATCTCCAGAAAACTTCAGCATGACATCTCAAAGTCCCCTTCTACAGGCATGGGCAGAAAGCCTGTAGCTGTCGTAGGCCGCTAGCGAACATCCGAGGCCGCCCGTCCTCGCGAGTCTGCGACGTGGGCCATTCTCAACATTCATGACTGTCGTCCCATTTGGAGGTAACCAGCTACTTCCAGGAAACGCCACAAGCAGCAAAATCACTTAATCCTACTTACATTGCCTATATTTCTTCTAGTCTTTCACTGTAGGCTGCTAATCTTCTGTCCTCCTTGGTAGAATAGGAAATAAAAGAAAGTCATTATTATTCAGATTAATGTACACAAATCAAAACATTTTTATACACAAACATTTTTTTTTATTTAAACATTTTCTCATTGTTGAAGGACTGGTCTGTGAACTTGAATATGAAGAACAGCAATAAAATAAAAGGGTTTCTTTGTTGTAGACCAAGTAAATTTGACATTTTCCATCTCTTATTCGTCTATTTTTTTTTTGCTGCTTCTTTAACAGGGACGTTAGAAAGAACCAATGGAGCACATCTTTAGTTTGGCTGCATCATTTTCCTATGTGGACTGCTTCCCAAAAAATGAAACCAGATAATCTCCAGAAAACTTCAGCATGACATCTCAAAGTCCCCTTCTACAGGCATGGGCAGAAAGCCTGTAGCTGTCGTAGGCCGCTAGCGAACATCCGAGGCCGCCCGTCCTCGCGAGTCTGCGACGTGGGCCATTCTCAACATTCATGACTGTCGTCCCATTTGGAGGTAACCAGCTACTTCCAGGAAACGCCACAAGCAGCAAAATCACTTAATCCTACTTACATTGCCTATATTTCTTCTAGTCTTTCACTGTAGGCTGCTAATCTTCTGTCCTCCTTGGTAGAATAGGAAATAAAAGAAAGTCATTATTATTCAGATTAATGTACACAAATCAAAACATTTTTATACACAAACATTTTTTTTTATTTAAACATTTTCTCATTGTTGAAGGACTGGTCTGTGAACTTGAATATGAAGAACAGCAATAAAATAAAAGGGTTTCTTTGTTGTAGACCAAGTAAATTTGACATTTTCCATCTCTTATTCGTCTATTTTTTTTTTTGGCTGCTTCTTTAACAGGGACGTTAGAAAGAACCAATGGAGCACATCTTTAGTTTGGCTGCATCATTTTCCTATGTGGACTGCTTCCCAAAAAATGAAACCAGATAATCTCCAGAAAACTTCAGCATGACATCTCAAAGTCCCCTTCTACAGGCATGGGCAGAAAGCCTGTAGCTGTCGTAGGCCGCTAGCGAACATCCGAGGCCGCCCGTCCTCGCGAGTCTGCGACGTGGGCCATTCTCAACATTCATGACTGTCGTCCCATTTGGAGGTAACCAGCTACTTCCAGGAAACGCCACAAGCAGCAAAATCACTTAATCCTACTTACATTGCCTATATTTCTTCTAGTCTTTCACTGTAGGCTGCTAATCTTCTGTCCTCCTTGGTAGAATAGGAAATAAAAGAAAGTCATTATTATTCAGATTAATGTACACAAATCAAAACATTTTTATACACAAACATTTTTTTTTATTTAAACATTTTCTCATTGTTGAAGAACTGGTCTGTGAACTTGAATATGAAGAACAGCAATAAAATAAAAGGGTTTCTTTGTTGTAGACCAAGTAAATTTGACATTTTCCATCTCTTATTCGTCTATTTTTTTTTTTGCTGCTTCTTTAACAGGGACGTTAGAAAGAACCAATGGAGCACATCTTTAGTTTGGCTGCATCATTTTCCTATGTGGACTGCTTCCCAAAAAATGAAACCAGATAATCTCCAGAAAACTTCAGCATGACATCTCAAAGTCCCCTTCTACAGGCATGGGCAGAAAGCCTGTAGCTGTCGTAGCCCGCTAGCGAACATCCGAGGCCGCCCGTCCTCGCGAGTCTGCGACGTGGGCCATTCTCAACATTCATGACTGTCGTCCCATTTGGAGGTAACCAGCTACTTCCAGGAAACGCCACAAGCAGTAAAATCACTTAATCCTACTTACATTGCCTATATTATTTCTAGTCTTTCACTGTAGGCTGCTAATCTTCTGTCCTCCTTGGTAGAATAGGAAATAAAAGAAAGTCATTATTATTCAGATTAATGTACACAAATCAAAACATTTTTATACACAAACATTTTTTTTTATTTAAACATTTTCTCATTGTTGAAGGAATGGTCTGTGAACTTGAATATGAAGAACAGCAATAAAATAAAAGGGTTTCTTTGTTGTAGACCAAGTAAATTTGACATTTTCCATCTCTTATTCGTCTATTTTTTTTTTGCTGCTTCTTTAACAGGGACGTTAGAAAGAACCAATGGAGCACATCTTTAGTTTGGCTGCATCATTTTCCTATGTGGACTGCTTCCCAAAAAATGAAACCAAATAATCTCCAGAAAACTTCAGCATGACATCTCAAAGTCCCCTTCTACAGGCATGGGCAGAAAGCCTGTAGCTGTCGTAGGCGGCTAGCGAACATCCGAGGCCGCCCGTCCTCGCGAGTCTGCGACGTGGGCCATTCTCAACATTCATGACTGTCGTCCCATTTGGAGGTAACCAGCTACTTCCAGGAAACGCCACAAGCAGCAAAATCACTTAATCCTACTTACATTGCCTATATTTCTTCTAGTCTTTCACTGTAGGCTGCTAATCTTCTGTCCTCCTTGGTAGAATAGGAAATAAAAGAAAGTCATTATTATTCAGATTAATGTACACAAATCAAAACATTTTTATACACAAACATTTTTTTTTATTTAAACATTTTCTCATTGTTGAAGGACTGGTCTGTGAACTTGAATATGAAGAACAGCAATAAAATAAAAGGGTTTCTTTGTTGTAGACCAAGTAAATTTGACATTTTCCATCTCTTATTCATCTATTTTTTTTTTGGCTGCTTCTTTAACAGGGACGTTAGAAAGAACCAATGGAGCACATCTTTAGTTTGGCTGCATCATTTTCCTATGTGGACTGCTTCCCAAAAAATGAAACCAGATAATCTCCAGAAAACTTCAGCATGACATCTCAAAGTCCCCTTCTACAGGCATGGGCAGAAAGTCTGTAGCTGTCGTAGGCCGCTAGCGAACATCCGAGGCCGCCCGTCCTCGCGAGTCTGCGACGTGGGCCATTCTCAACATTCATGACTGTCGTCCCATTTGGAGGTAACCAGCTACTTCCAGGAAACGCCACAAGCAGCAAAATCACTTAATCCTACTTACATTGCCTATATTTCTTCTAGTCTTTCACTGTAGGCTGCTAATCTTCTGTCCTCCTTGGTAGAATAGGAAATAAAAGAAAGTCATTATTATTCAGATTAATGTACACAAATCAAAACATTTTTATACACAAACATTTTTTTTTATTTAAACATTTTCTCATTGTTGAAGGACTGGTCTGTGAACTTGAATATGAAGAACAGCAATAAAATAAAAGGGTTTCTTTGTTGTAGACCAAGTAAATTTGACATTTTCCATCTCTTATTCGTCTATTTTTTTTTTTGGCTGCTTCTTTAACAGGGACGTTAGAAAGAACCAATGGAGCACATCTTTAGTTTGGCTGCATCATTTTCCTATGTGGACTGCTTCCCAAAAAATGAAACCAGATAATCTCCAGAAAACTTCAGCATGACATCTCAAAGTCCCCTTCTACAGGCATGGGCAGAAAGCCTGTAGCTGTCGTAGGCCGCTAGCGAACATCCGAGGCCGCCCGTCCTCGCGAGTCTGCGACGTGGGCCATTCTCAACATTCATGACTGTCGTCCCATTTGGAGGTAACCAGCTACTTCCAGGAAACGCCACAAGCAGCAAAATCACTTAATCCTACTTACATTGCCTATATTTCTTCTAGTCTTTCACTGTAGGCTGCTAATCTTCTGTCCTCCTTGGTAGAATAGGAAATAAAAGAAAGTCATTATTATTCAGATTAATGTACACAAATCAAAACATTTTTATACACAAACATTTTTTTTTATTTAAACATTTTCTCATTGTTGAAGAACTGGTCTGTGAACTTGAATATGAAGAACAGCAATAAAATAAAAGGGTTTCTTTGTTGTAGACCAAGTAAATTTGACATTTTCCATCTCTTATTCGTCTATTTTTTTTTTTGCTGCTTCTTTAACAGGGACGTTAGAAAGAACCAATGGAGCACATCTTTAGTTTGGCTGCATCATTTTCCTATGTGGACTGCTTCCCAAAAAATGAAACCAGATAATCTCCAGAAAACTTCAGCATGACATCTCAAAGTCCCCTTCTACAGGCATGGGCAGAAAGCCTGTAGCTGTCGTAGCCCGCTAGCGAACATCCGAGGCCGCCCGTCCTCGCGAGTCTGCGACGTGGGCCATTCTCAACATTCATGACTGTCGTCCCATTTGGAGGTAACCAGCTACTTCCAGGAAACGCCACAAGCAGTAAAATCACTTAATCCTACTTACATTGCCTATATTATTTCTAGTCTTTCACTGTAGGCTGCTAATCTTCTGTCCTCCTTGGTAGAATAGGAAATAAAAGAAAGTCATTATTATTCAGATTAATGTACACAAATCAAAACATTTTTATACACAAACATTTTTTTTTATTTAAACATTTTCTCATTGTTGAAGGAATGGTCTGTGAACTTGAATATGAAGAACAGCAATAAAATAAAAGGGTTTCTTTGTTGTAGACCAAGTAAATTTGACATTTTCCATCTCTTATTCGTCTATTTTTTTTTTGCTGCTTCTTTAACAGGGACGTTAGAAAGAACCAATGGAGCACATCTTTAGTTTGGCTGCATCATTTTCCTATGTGGACTGCTTCCCAAAAAATGAAACCAAATAATCTCCAGAAAACTTCAGCATGACATCTCAAAGTCCCCTTCTACAGGCATGGGCAGAAAGCCTGTAGCTGTCGTAGGCGGCTAGCGAACATCCGAGGCCGCCCGTCCTCGCGAGTCTGCGACGTGGGCCATTCTCAACATTCATGACTGTCGTCCCATTTGGAGGTAACCAGCTACTTCCAGGAAACGCCACAAGCAGCAAAATCACTTAATCCTACTTACATTGCCTATATTTCTTCTAGTCTTTCACTGTAGGCTGCTAATCTTCTGTCCTCCTTGGTAGAATAGGAAATAAAAGAAAGTCATTATTATTCAGATTAATGTACACAAATCAAAACATTTTTATACACAAACATTTTTTTTTATTTAAACATTTTCTCATTGTTGAAGGACTGGTCTGTGAACTTGAATATGAAGAACAGCAATAAAATAAAAGGGTTTCTTTGTTGTAGACCAAGTAAATTTGACATTTTCCATCTCTTATTCATCTATTTTTTTTTTGGCTGCTTCTTTAACAGGGACGTTAGAAAGAACCAATGGAGCACATCTTTAGTTTGGCTGCATCATTTTCCTATGTGGACTGCTTCCCAAAAAATGAAACCAGATAATCTCCAGAAAACTTCAGCATGACATCTCAAAGTCCCCTTCTACAGGCATGGGCAGAAAGTCTGTAGCTGTCGTAGGCCGCTAGCGAACATCCGAGGCCGCCCGTCCTCGCGAGTCTGCGACGTGGGCCATTCTCAACATTCATGACTGTCGTCCCATTTGGAGGTAACCAGCTACTTCCAGGAAACGCCACAAGCAGCAAAATCACTTAATCCTACTTACATTGCCTATATTTCTTCTAGTCTTTCACTGTAGGCTGCTAATCTTCTGTCCTCCTTGGTAGAATAGGAAATAAAAGAAAGTCATTATTATTCAGATTAATGTACACAAATCAAAACATTTTTATACACAAACATTTTTTTTTATTTAAACATTTTCTCATTGTTGAAGGACTGGTCTGTGAACTTGAATATGAAGAACAGCAATAAAATAAAAGGGTTTCTTTGTTGTAGACCAAGTAAATTTGACATTTTCCATCTCTTATTCGTCTATTTTTTTTTTTGGCTGCTTCTTTAACAGGGACGTTAGAAAGAACCAATGGAGCACATCTTTAGTTTGGCTGCATCATTTTCCTATGTGGACTGCTTCCCAAAAAATGAAACCAGATAATCTCCAGAAAACTTCAGCATGACATCTCAAAGTCCCCTTCTACAGGCATGGGCAGAAAGCCTGTAGCTGTCGTAGGCCGCTAGCGAACATCCGAGGCCGCCCGTCCTCGCGAGTCTGCGACGTGGGCCATTCTCAACATTCATGACTGTCGTCCCATTTGGAGGTAACCAGCTACTTCCAGGAAACGCCACAAGCAGCAAAATCACTTAATCCTACTTACATTGCCTATATTTCTTCTAGTCTTTCACTGTAGGCTGCTAATCTTCTGTCCTCCTTGGTAGAATAGGAAATAAAAGAAAGTCATTATTATTCAGATTAATGTACACAAATCAAAACATTTTTATACACAAACATTTTTTTTTATTTAAACATTTTCTCATTGTTGAAGGACTGGTCTGTGAACTTGAATATGAAGAACAGCAATAAAATAAAAGGGTTTCTTTGTTGTAGACCAAGTAAATTTGACATTTTCCATCTCTTATTCATCTATTTTTTTTTTGGCTGCTTCTTTAACAGGGACGTTAGAAAGAACCAATGGAGCACATCTTTAGTTTGGCTGCATCATTTTCCTATGTGGACTGCTTCCCAAAAAATGAAACCAGATAATCTCCAGAAAACTTCAGCATGACATCTCAAAGTCCCCTTCTACAGGCATGGGCAGAAAGTCTGTAGCTGTCGTAGGCCGCTAGCGAACATCCGAGGCCGCCCGTCCTCGCGAGTCTGCGACGTGGGCCATTCTCAACATTCATGACTGTCGTCCCATTTGGAGGTAACCAGCTACTTCCAGGAAACGCCACAAGCAGCAAAATCACTTAATCCTACTTACATTGCCTATATTTCTTCTAGTCTTTCACTGTAGGCTGCTAATCTTCTGTCCTCCTTGGTAGAATAGGAAATAAAAGAAAGTCATTATTATTCAGATTAATGTACACAAATCAAAACATTTTTATACACAAACATTTTTTTTTATTTAAACATTTTCTCATTGTTGAAGGACTGGTCTGTGAACTTGAATATGAAGAACAGCAATAAAATAAAAGGGTTTCTTTGTTGTAGACCAAGTAAATTTGACATTTTCCATCTCTTATTCGTCTATTTTTTTTTTTGGCTGCTTCTTTAACAGGGACGTTAGAAAGAACCAATGGAGCACATCTTTAGTTTGGCTGCATCATTTTCCTATGTGGACTGCTTCCCAAAAAATGAAACCAGATAATCTCCAGAAAACTTCAGCATGACATCTCAAAGTCCCCTTCTACAGGCATGGGCAGAAAGCCTGTAGCTGTCGTAGGCCGCTAGCGAACATCCGAGGCCGCCCGTCCTCGCGAGTCTGCGACGTGGGCCATTCTCAACATTCATGACTGTCGTCCCATTTGGAGGTAACCAGCTACTTCCAGGAAACGCCACAAGCAGCAAAATCACTTAATCCTACTTACATTGCCTATATTTCTTCTAGTCTTTCACTGTAGGCTGCTAATCTTCTGTCCTCCTTGGTAGAATAGGAAATAAAAGAAAGTCATTATTATTCAGATTAATGTACACAAATCAAAACATTTTTATACACAAACATTTTTTTTTATTTAAACATTTTCTCATTGTTGAAGAACTGGTCTGTGAACTTGAATATGAAGAACAGCAATAAAATAAAAGGGTTTCTTTGTTGTAGACCAAGTAAATTTGACATTTTCCATCTCTTATTCGTCTATTTTTTTTTTTGCTGCTTCTTTAACAGGGACGTTAGAAAGAACCAATGGAGCACATCTTTAGTTTGGCTGCATCATTTTCCTATGTGGACTGCTTCCCAAAAAATGAAACCAGATAATCTCCAGAAAACTTCAGCATGACATCTCAAAGTCCCCTTCTACAGGCATGGGCAGAAAGCCTGTAGCTGTCGTAGCCCGCTAGCGAACATCCGAGGCCGCCCGTCCTCGCGAGTCTGCGACGTGGGCCATTCTCAACATTCATGACTGTCGTCCCATTTGGAGGTAACCAGCTACTTCCAGGAAACGCCACAAGCAGTAAAATCACTTAATCCTACTTACATTGCCTATATTATTTCTAGTCTTTCACTGTAGGCTGCTAATCTTCTGTCCTCCTTGGTAGAATAGGAAATAAAAGAAAGTCATTATTATTCAGATTAATGTACACAAATCAAAACATTTTTATACACAAACATTTTTTTTTATTTAAACATTTTCTCATTGTTGAAGGAATGGTCTGTGAACTTGAATATGAAGAACAGCAATAAAATAAAAGGGTTTCTTTGTTGTAGACCAAGTAAATTTGACATTTTCCATCTCTTATTCGTCTATTTTTTTTTTGCTGCTTCTTTAACAGGGACGTTAGAAAGAACCAATGGAGCACATCTTTAGTTTGGCTGCATCATTTTCCTATGTGGACTGCTTCCCAAAAAATGAAACCAAATAATCTCCAGAAAACTTCAGCATGACATCTCAAAGTCCCCTTCTACAGGCATGGGCAGAAAGCCTGTAGCTGTCGTAGGCGGCTAGCGAACATCCGAGGCCGCCCGTCCTCGCGAGTCTGCGACGTGGGCCATTCTCAACATTCATGACTGTCGTCCCATTTGGAGGTAACCAGCTACTTCCAGGAAACGCCACAAGCAGCAAAATCACTTAATCCTACTTACATTGCCTATATTTCTTCTAGTCTTTCACTGTAGGCTGCTAATCTTCTGTCCTCCTTGGTAGAATAGGAAATAAAAGAAAGTCATTATTATTCAGATTAATGTACACAAATCAAAACATTTTTATACACAAACATTTTTTTTTATTTAAACATTTTCTCATTGTTGAAGGACTGGTCTGTGAACTTGAATATGAAGAACAGCAATAAAATAAAAGGGTTTCTTTGTTGTAGACCAAGTAAATTTGACATTTTCCATCTCTTATTCATCTATTTTTTTTTTGGCTGCTTCTTTAACAGGGACGTTAGAAAGAACCAATGGAGCACATCTTTAGTTTGGCTGCATCATTTTCCTATGTGGACTGCTTCCCAAAAAATGAAACCAGATAATCTCCAGAAAACTTCAGCATGACATCTCAAAGTCCCCTTCTACAGGCATGGGCAGAAAGTCTGTAGCTGTCGTAGGCCGCTAGCGAACATCCGAGGCCGCCCGTCCTCGCGAGTCTGCGACGTGGGCCATTCTCAACATTCATGACTGTCGTCCCATTTGGAGGTAACCAGCTACTTCCAGGAAACGCCACAAGCAGCAAAATCACTTAATCCTACTTACATTGCCTATATTTCTTCTAGTCTTTCACTGTAGGCTGCTAATCTTCTGTCCTCCTTGGTAGAATAGGAAATAAAAGAAAGTCATTATTATTCAGATTAATGTACACAAATCAAAACATTTTTATACACAAACATTTTTTTTTATTTAAACATTTTCTCATTGTTGAAGGACTGGTCTGTGAACTTGAATATGAAGAACAGCAATAAAATAAAAGGGTTTCTTTGTTGTAGACCAAGTAAATTTGACATTTTCCATCTCTTATTCGTCTATTTTTTTTTTTGGCTGCTTCTTTAACAGGGACGTTAGAAAGAACCAATGGAGCACATCTTTAGTTTGGCTGCATCATTTTCCTATGTGGACTGCTTCCCAAAAAATGAAACCAGATAATCTCCAGAAAACTTCAGCATGACATCTCAAAGTCCCCTTCTACAGGCATGGGCAGAAAGCCTGTAGCTGTCGTAGGCCGCTAGCGAACATCCGAGGCCGCCCGTCCTCGCGAGTCTGCGACGTGGGCCATTCTCAACATTCATGACTGTCGTCCCATTTGGAGGTAACCAGCTACTTCCAGGAAACGCCACAAGCAGCAAAATCACTTAATCCTACTTACATTGCCTATATTTCTTCTAGTCTTTCACTGTAGGCTGCTAATCTTCTGTCCTCCTTGGTAGAATAGGAAATAAAAGAAAGTCATTATTATTCAGATTAATGTACACAAATCAAAACATTTTTATACACAAACATTTTTTTTTATTTAAACATTTTCTCATTGTTGAAGGACTGGTCTGTGAACTTGAATATGAAGAACAGCAATAAAATAAAAGGGTTTCTTTGTTGTAGACCAAGTAAATTTGACATTTTCCATCTCTTATTCATCTATTTTTTTTTTGGCTGCTTCTTTAACAGGGACGTTAGAAAGAACCAATGGAGCACATCTTTAGTTTGGCTGCATCATTTTCCTATGTGGACTGCTTCCCAAAAAATGAAACCAGATAATCTCCAGAAAACTTCAGCATGACATCTCAAAGTCCCCTTCTACAGGCATGGGCAGAAAGCCTGTAGCTGTCGTAGGCCGCTAGCGAACATCCGAGGCCGCCCGTCCTCGCGAGTCTGCGACGTGGGCCATTCTCAACATTCATGACTGTCGTCCCATTTGGAGGTAACCAGCTACTTCCAGGAAACGCCACAAGCAGCAAAATCACTTAATCCTACTTACATTGCCTATATTTCTTCTAGTCTTTCACTGTAGGCTGCTAATCTTCTGTCCTCCTTGGTAGAATAGGAAATAAAAGAAAGTCATTATTATTCAGATTAATGTACACAAATCAAAACATTTTTATACACAAACATTTTTTTTTATTTAAACATTTTCTCATTGTTGAAGAACTGGTCTGTGAACTTGAATATGAAGAACAGCAATAAAATAAAAGGGTTTCTTTGTTGTAGACCAAGTAAATTTGACATTTTCCATCTCTTATTCGTCTATTTTTTTTTTTGCTGCTTCTTTAACAGGGACGTTAGAAAGAACCAATGGAGCACATCTTTAGTTTGGCTGCATCATTTTCCTATGTGGACTGCTTCCCAAAAAATGAAACCAGATAATCTCCAGAAAACTTCAGCATGACATCTCAAAGTCCCCTTCTACAGGCATGGGCAGAAAGCCTGTAGCTGTCGTAGCCCGCTAGCGAACATCCGAGGCCGCCCGTCCTCGCGAGTCTGCGACGTGGGCCATTCTCAACATTCATGACTGTCGTCCCATTTGGAGGTAACCAGCTACTTCCAGGAAACGCCACAAGCAGTAAAATCACTTAATCCTACTTACATTGCCTATATTATTTCTAGTCTTTCACTGTAGGCTGCTAATCTTCTGTCCTCCTTGGTAGAATAGGAAATAAAAGAAAGTCATTATTATTCAGATTAATGTACACAAATCAAAACATTTTTATACACAAACATTTTTTTTTATTTAAACATTTTCTCATTGTTGAAGGAATGGTCTGTGAACTTGAATATGAAGAACAGCAATAAAATAAAAGGGTTTCTTTGTTGTAGACCAAGTAAATTTGACATTTTCCATCTCTTATTCGTCTATTTTTTTTTTGCTGCTTCTTTAACAGGGACGTTAGAAAGAACCAATGGAGCACATCTTTAGTTTGGCTGCATCATTTTCCTATGTGGACTGCTTCCCAAAAAATGAAACCAAATAATCTCCAGAAAACTTCAGCATGACATCTCAAAGTCCCCTTCTACAGGCATGGGCAGAAAGCCTGTAGCTGTCGTAGGCGGCTAGCGAACATCCGAGGCCGCCCGTCCTCGCGAGTCTGCGACGTGGGCCATTCTCAACATTCATGACTGTCGTCCCATTTGGAGGTAACCAGCTACTTCCAGGAAACGCCACAAGCAGCAAAATCACTTAATCCTACTTACATTGCCTATATTTCTTCTAGTCTTTCACTGTAGGCTGCTAATCTTCTGTCCTCCTTGGTAGAATAGGAAATAAAAGAAAGTCATTATTATTCAGATTAATGTACACAAATCAAAACATTTTTATACACAAACATTTTTTTTTATTTAAACATTTTCTCATTGTTGAAGGACTGGTCTGTGAACTTGAATATGAAGAACAGCAATAAAATAAAAGGGTTTCTTTGTTGTAGACCAAGTAAATTTGACATTTTCCATCTCTTATTCATCTATTTTTTTTTTGGCTGCTTCTTTAACAGGGACGTTAGAAAGAACCAATGGAGCACATCTTTAGTTTGGCTGCATCATTTTCCTATGTGGACTGCTTCCCAAAAAATGAAACCAGATAATCTCCAGAAAACTTCAGCATGACATCTCAAAGTCCCCTTCTACAGGCATGGGCAGAAAGCCTGTAGCTGTCGTAGGCCGCTAGCGAACATCCGAGGCCGCCCGTCCTCGCGAGTCTGCGACGTGGGCCATTCTCAACATTCATGACTGTCGTCCCATTTGCAGGTAACCAGCTACTTCCAGGAAACGCCACAAGCAGCAAAATCACTTAATCCTACTTACATTGCCTATATTTCTTCTAGTCTTTCACTGTAGGCTGCTAATCTTCTGTCCTCCTTGGTAGAATAGGAAATAAAAGAAAGTCATTATTATTCAGATTAATGTACACAAATCAAAACATTTTTATACACAAACATTTTTTTTTATTTAAACATTTTCTCATTGTTGAAGGACTGGTCTGTGAACTTGAATATGAAGAACAGCAATAAAATAAAAGGGTTTCTTTGTTGTAGACCAAGTAAATTTGACATTTTCCATCTCTTATTCGTCTATTTTTTTTTTTGGCTGCTTCTTTAACAGGGACGTTAGAAAGAACCAATGGAGCACATCTTTAGTTTGGCTGCATCATTTTCCTATGTGGACTGCTTCCCAAAAAATGAAACCAGATAATCTCCAGAAAACTTCAGCATGACATCTCAAAGTCCCCTTCTACAGGCATGGGCAGAAAGCCTGTAGCTGTCGTAGGCCGCTAGCGAACATCCGAGGCCGCCCGTCCTCGCGAGTCTGCGACGTGGGCCATTCTCAACATTCATGACTGTCGTCCCATTTGGAGGTAACCAGCTACTTCCAGGAAACGCCACAAGCAGCAAAATCACTTAATCCTACTTACATTGCCTATATTTCTTCTAGTCTTTCACTGTAGGCTGCTAATCTTCTGTCCTCCTTGGTAGAATAGGAAATAAAAGAAAGTCATTATTATTCAGATTAATGTACACAAATCAAAACATTTTTATACACAAACATTTTTTTTTATTTAAACATTTTCTCATTGTTGAAGGAATGGTCTGTGAACTTGAATATGAAGAACAGCAATAAAATAAAAGGGTTTCTTTGTTGTAGACCAAGTAAATTTGACATTTTCCATCTCTTATTCGTCTATTTTTTTTTTGCTGCTTCTTTAACAGGGACGTTAGAAAGAACCAATGGAGCACATCTTTAGTTTGGCTGCATCATTTTCCTATGTGGACTGCTTCCCAAAAAATGAAACCAGATAATCTCCAGAAAACTTCAGCATGACATCTCAAAGTCCCCTTCTACAGGCATGGGCAGAAAGCCTGTAGCTGTCGTAGGCCGCTAGCGAACATCCGAGGCCGCCCGTCCTCGCGAGTCTGCGACGTGGGCCATTCTCAACATTTATGACTGTCGTCCCATTTGGAGGTAACCAGCTACTTCCAGGAAACGCCACAAGCAGCAAAATCACTTAATCCTACTTACATTGCCTATATTTCTTAAGTCTTTCACCGTAGGCTGCTAATCTTCTGTCCTCCTTGGTAGAATTGGAAATAAAAGAAAGTCATTATTATTCAGATTAATGTACACAAATCAAAACATTTTTATACACAAAATTTTTTTTTTATTTAAACATTTTCTGATTGTTGAAGGACTGGTCTGTGAACTTGAATATGAAGAACAGCAATAAAATAAAAGGGTTTCTTTGTTGTAGATGAAGTAAATTTGACATTAAATAGGAATTTCCTTAAAAATTATTAATTCCAATATGACTAATGACATTGCCTATCTTTTTCAAAAAAAAAATTAAGAAAATTACCAGCCTTTAACATGGATATTGGAGAAATTGTTGAAAACAGTGAAACTTTAAAATTTCAATCCTCACTTTTTAAAACATAAATGTTTTTTTTCTTGGAATATTTAATTTTAATGATTGGTTATGTCACATTTTTCAACATACACAATGTTAGATTTTGATTCAAAATTTTTTTTTTAAATCTTTATTTTGAAAATTATAAACAATTTTTAGAAAATTAAAAGCTTAATTAAGGGGGTGGTAGCCAACACCTTCACTAAACCTAAGTTGGCTCGTTGAATTTTCATAAAGTTTTGACAAAGTATTACTTTGACCCTTTGACAAAAATATAAAAATTCTTTAAATTTCAATCAAATTGTAATATGTTTATAGTACCCTTATTGCCTTTCTATTTGAATGAAAATAAAATATTTGAACCAACCTTTTTCAAACATGTGATGGACTGTGAAATTCAGGTCAGGAGATTAGGAAATTTTGGTCAGATTAGGACTCAGATCAGGAGGTTTTTTATGGACATAAATTTTGTCGTAAATGTAACCGTATGATGTAGAAATTGTGTTTTTTCTTCAAATTTCCATCAAATTGTAATATGTTTATAGTACCCTTATTGCCTTTCTATTTGAATGAAAATAAAATATTTGAACCAACCTTTTTCAAACATGTGATGGACTGTGAAATTCAGGTCAGGAGATTAGGAAATTTTGGTCAGATTAGGACTCAGATCAGGAGGTTTTTTATGGACATAAATTTTGTCATAAATGTAACCGTATGATGTAGAAATTGTGTTTTTTCTTCAAATTTCCATCAAATTGTAATATGTTTATAGTACCCTTATTGCCTTTCTATTTGAATGAAAATAAAATATTACGAAGAATCTGTTTGTTGTTTTGTTTTGTTTTTGATAATTGATTGTTCACTGTTTGCAAATAAATCATTATATTTATTTATCTTATCTGTATTGATGTCTCCATCTCCATCATTGGTAACTGTATAGACAAATAAGAAAGAAATATGCTATACATGTATATTTGCAACATGATAAATTAATTAAAAAATAACAAACACTAACAATAGTACTGCATGGTTTTTAAGTATTATGAAAGTCATATTTCTAGAAAACTTAAAGACTCAAACAGTGTAAAATGTTTTGCTATCTTTAGCATGTTTAGCTAAATCAATAAAATCTTATATACCTACATAAACAATCATTGATCCCAAGGTTTTAGTAGGAATTAAACTACGTAGGATTTATTCAGTCTTTTTTTTCTATATCCAATGGCAGCAGTCCTCAAATAAATAGACAGACTTATTATATAAACTTCAATTTAATCCTTGAAAAGAAGTCTAGATTGATAAAATAATTTATAACTTTTATATTTTTTTATTTGTCCCAAAACATTTAAATTCATTTAACTACCATCCTTTTATGATTATTTGATTGAAATATTATTTATTTATAGTCTTTTTACAATTTACATTTTTAAAAGCAAAATAACTTAAAACAGGATAATTCAAAGGGACGTAACAATAATGTATTTCAATTATTTCCAATACACATAGTTTTTATTACACAACGAGAGTTATCCAGAGGTAAACATCGTTGATTACCAGTATGTTTGACACCCAAGCTGTCAAGTGAAGCCATATAATTATACATCTTCTTTGATTTACAGGTAAAATTTAACACAGGTGTCAATTACACCCATATGGTAGTAAGAATTAATCAAATATGACGGCTGAATATTTTCATTCATGAAATATTTCATACACGGGAGTTTTTTCTCCTAAACGGGAGGACGGGAGGAGACCCCTGAAAACGGGATTATTGTACTCCCCTCGGGAGGTTCACATGTATGCTTTTAATCAGAAAAATTACACTGGTTATATAGCAGCTTGACGAACACTTATTTTGATCATTGAGAAGCTTAATATTCCCTTAACAAGACAACATCATTAAAACATTTAGCTGATTTTACAGAGTTATCTCCCTCTAGTGTTAGGTACCACCTTATGCACTATAATATTTGGTCTTTTCAATCTCAATTACTATCAAATATCAAATGTATATCATTTCAAAATTACATAAAAAGATCCCTCTGAATAACACACACCACATCCTGAAAAACAAGATACCACTGAACTATCCATAGAACAAAAGCAAGAAACCTACAATAAAACCTGACCAATCAGAACTAGCTCAGAAAACAACTATGTTAATTGTTAATTGTTAGAAAAGACTTTGCTCTTGAAGCACAATGTATTTCTGAAATGATCATTTGATATTTGTTCTGTCAATGGCAAATTGTTTTCAAATTAAGATAAATATTCTGTTGCAAAATTCTACTATTAAGGTGGTACATCTGACCTTAGAAACAGAGGTACTCTAAAAATAACCCCTGGTTTTCTGGAAATCTTAAATTAGTATACTATGGAGCACATTAATGCTAAATTTAATGCAAACTGATGAACAAGTGAATTTTGGCTCAAATTGGTCGAAATATATTTCTCTTTCACCAAAAGTTTCATTTCTGAAATTTGTTGGTCAAATTAAGTAAACAATGACATCAAAACCACTATTTTGTGTTAGAGTAGGCCTTCTTTTACATATGTTCTAAATTTGAGGGAGTAACTAGTGGTCTGACGCCTACATTACACTAAGGAGATAACTCTGTAAAAAACAGCTGGACATTTTAATCACATTCTTTAGTTACGGAAATATTAAGCTTGTCAATGATAAAAATAGTCTTTGTCAAACTGCTATATATCAAATGTATTTTTTTCTGATAAAGTGTGTGGCTTTAGTTTTTTGAGATTTTTATATTTTTGTCAAAGAGTCAAAGTAAATATTTTGTCAAAATTTTATGAAAATTAAAAGAACAAAATTTATTTTATTCAAGCTCTTTAAATCAGTTTCAATTAATTGTTTTACAATCTATCACGATACACTCAATATACCAAAATCTGAAAAGAATTCGAATATATTTGCTCTGTGTTGATTTTAAATTTTAAATAAAACACTGCAAATATGTCCTCATTTTACAAACCGAATAAACCCATTTTCACTTACATAACTTATAAAAAAAGCCAACCTAACATATCTCTATTAAATCAGTTTACTTACATTGCCTTTATTTCTTCCAAGTCTTTAGCTGCTTCTTCTGTCCTCCTTGGTATCATTGGAATAAAAAACTAGAGGCTCTAAAGAGCCTGTGTCGCTAACCTTGGTCTATGTGAATATTAAACAAAGGACACAGATGGATCCAAGACAAAATTGTGGTTTAGTGATGGTGATGTGTTTGTAGATCTTACTTTACTAAACATTCTTGCTGCTTACAATTATCTCTATCTATAGTGAACTTGGCCCAGTAGTTACAGTGGAAAATTTTGTGAAAATTGTTAAAAAATGACTATATAAAGGGCAATAACTCCTTAGGGGGTCAATTGACCATTTTGGTCATGTTGACTTCTTTTAAGGTCTTACTTTGCTGTACTTTATTGCTGTTTACAGTTTATCTATAATAATATTCAAGATACATGTAATAACCAAAAACAGCAAAATGTCCTTAAATTACCAATTCAGGGGAAGCAACCCAACAAAGGGTTGTCCGATTGGTCTGTAAATTTCAGGGCAGATAGATCTTGACCTGATTGACAATTTTACACCTGTCAGATTTGCTCTAAAAGCTTTGGATTTTGAGTTATAACCCAAAAACTGCATTTTACCCCTATGTTCTATTTTTAGCCGTGGCGGCCATCTTGGTTGGTAGGCCGAGTCACCGGACAATTGTTTTAAACTACATACCCCAAAGATGATTTTGGCCAAGTTTGGATTAATTTGGCCCAGTAGTTTCAGAGAAGATTTTTGTAGAAGATTACTAAGATTTAGGAAAAATGGTTAAAAATTGACTATAAAGGGCAATAACTCCTAAAGGGGTCAACTGACCATTTCGGACGACGAATGCGAGTGATGAGAAAAGCTCACCTGGCCCGAAGAAAACCTTTGTGCATTTGACATTTTCCCTCTTTCTTCTATTTTTTCATGCATGTTGTTTTCAACATCCATGACTGATGTCTCATTTGGTCATGGCACAACAGTGATTTTACCATGATTTTAACAGGAGAAAAATTCATTATATTTGGAACAATTTTTCTAAAAGAGGGGTCAAATTATTTTTAATAATAAAGAACATACGAGTCAAGGAATTTTACAAAATTCTTGCACATGTTTTGACCATATAATACCAGATAGCTGTATAAATAACAGGGGTGGATCCAGCCATTTCAAAAAGGAGGGGGTCCCAACCCAGGACAAAAGGGGGGGGTACAACTATATGTCCCCATTCAAATGCATTGATCATCCTAACGGACCATGCAATACTCACAGAATGTTTGTTTATATAAAAAATTTGCTGAAGTCTTCAGCTAATATAAATTGCAATTTGTATTGCTCAGTTGATTATAAAAATAATTATTCTACAAACTAACAGAGTGAAGTGATTTTATTTCTTACAATTATTTACACTTATCGATTTAAATACACTTTAAAATTCTAAAATCAGCATTCACATGTATAGCGGTCTACTCGATTCCCTTATAGTAGCTCATTTAAATATGTTAACTTTAATTTTCGCATATTTGATCATTTAACTTTCATTGGCAGGAGATATGACTTGATATGAATATCTGGAAGACTGGTAAAAAAGATATAATCTAGCCATAAAAAGGAGGTATATCATACAAATTTTTACTTGTTCTCGTCATTCAACCTAAACATTCATAATATCGGTTAACATTAAATTACACAGTAACAGGGGCATTGTGTGTCATTAGAGAAAGAATAACACTTACCTGTCTGATAATATAATGAATTTCCAGCCACAAAGTCAAGTTATCAAATCGTAAATAGGAGTTTTAGATTTTCTTGCAGTTCCAGTGTTTATAGATCATGACTTCCGGTTTCGACAGAAATTACCCGCCAAATACATTAACCAATAAATGGACAGCGGCTTAATGGACCGTGAACAGGGAAATGCGTACGGTGAAACCAAACAAAAAAAACAGGATTCTAACGATGTGTTGAGTTTTTTGGTGCACAGTGGCGGATCCAGAGGGGGGAGGGGTGCGTAGAGGGCGTACGCCCCCCTTTGCTCAGACTTTTTTTTTTGGTGAAATTATTCAGTGGCGTAGCTAGACAAATGTTGAAGGTGAAGCCAAAATAGGCAGGGGGTCTGGGGGCCGCTTAAGGCCCCCAGTGGGTCCAGGGCAAAGCCCTGGTAGGGGACCAGGGAGCGAAGCCCCCGGAAGCTCCGGGATTTTAGGGTTTTAGACCCACAAATATTAACTGAAAATATTGAATGTTAAGGTGTAGTCAAAAGCATTTTTGTTTGATACAAGTCAGATAATTTTGTGAAAAAATATATATTGTTCCTCAAAGAAACTGTAAAAACCAGGAGATTCCAGTGGGATAAAAAGGTTATATTTGCTAAGACCAGTGTCTCGCCTGCTTTAAGAATCTAATAAATGTTTTAAGAACTTTAACTGCAGACTGTATGTAACTGGATGAAAAACTAAGTCCATATATAAGTAATATACGGAAAAACAGGAAATATATATTTTTTTAATTTCCTTCTAGATACTAGCTTTTGATCATATTCAAGCTTCTGTCCAAGTTTGGTAGAAATCCAGGGTTGTTTAAGAAAGTTATTAAAATTTCAAAAACTTTAACCACACAGTGAATATTTCTGGACGCCGCCGCCGCCGCCGACGACGACGGAATGTAAGATCGCGTTTGTGACAAAAGTCGCAGGCTTGACAAAAACCACACCATTAAAAATTGTTTGGTGATGAGATGTAAACAATATATTCAGGTTAATATAATGGGTACCCAGGTTAGGGCAGGATGATGCCTTCAAATTAGTTTAGCCCCGCCACATTCGGTATGTGCCTGTCCCAAGTCAGGAGCATGTAATTCAGTGTAATGGTTGTCGTTTGTTGCTGTATCATATTTGTTTTTCTTTCATTATTTTGTACATGAATCAGGCCGTTAGTTTTCTCGTTTGAATTGTTTGTGTGGATATGAATTATTAAAAGAGTCAAAGCAGGGACTTTCTATACTAACTAGTATAGACTGTCCCTGGTCAGAGTCAATCTCTCTCACCAACAAAAAAGCAACCCTAATGTCAATTACTTTATCAATGGACGTCTCCTTGTACGCGTGAAGGATACATCTATAGCCCCGAAAGTCGTTCGGTTGTCATCGTATAACGCAGATATGTTTTAACCCGGCACATGACACTGAAACTGCGTTGATTCAGCGGTGAAATTGGTCACAGGCATTGTCAATTCTGCGTTGCATTGTAAATAGCAGAACACCCTGCAGACACAATATTCGTCTGCTATAAAAAGAGGGGAAATAAAGCGCTGGTGATGGGAACGAACGCCGAGAGTCTGAGAAGTGATATCGACTCGTTGACTTCTACAACTTTTTGTTTATTTAACCGCACAGTGCCCATTTATTTTCCCCTTCACTTTCTTTCACTCGGAGTCTCCTCCCTCTCTCTCATACCTCTAGCTCGTTTTTATTTTTTATTATTTTTATTATGATTTTTTGTTTTTGACAAAACGATGTTGAAGCCTTGGCTTCCGAGCTTCCGCCTAGCTACGCCACTGTTATTAATCAGACTAGACTTCGTGAACTTTGCCATTTTCCATGTACTGTAGTATTTAATTTTTATGCGACAATTCTTTACTTATAAAGATATTTTTTGCTGGAATTTACTGATTGCCAAAGTCATGTAATTCTCTATGGTGGAGTTGAACAGTGCGTCGAAAAAAAACGTCGCTTAGTCATTTTGAAATTCAAATTACAGTAACACATTGCTTAAGCTGAGGATGACAATCATAACACCTTCAAAGCGACACAGGATTGAGCAAGAACTTATTAACTTCTACTTCACTATTCCACCAAACAATCTATAGACTATTACACTCACATGAAAAAAAGTTCCACGGCAATATTATTTACCTACGAAAACATGTTTAACTCCATACGCCCCAGCCAATTTTGAAATAACATAGCTGAATAATGATCCCCAGTCAGTATAAGCTCTAGATATATTTAAAGTCTAAGGAACGAACCATTTGATTTGAGGAGACAGTCTGAGATATTTGAGAGAAAAAAATAACTTTGATTTTTGCCTTGAGCAAAAATTCTGGCTGTATCTGGATTGACAACAATAATCATGTCCACTGTTTTTGCTATTAGAATCAAAAATTTCCAACAGAATGATTTAGCATTAAATGAACATGATGAATAAAAACGGTCATTTTTTTTTTTTTTTTGGTGGCAGGGGTTTTCATGTCTGAACGGAATGTCTGTTTCCCCGAACTGATATATCAAATACTTTTTTCAAGACCAGACTGCAACCTGCCTAATCGGTGTGTCCTTTATGTCTCCATTTGTCCACCGTCATTCATAAATTCGTTGTCATTTCAGACTCATTCTTAGCCTTTGGTTGATTTGGAACCCCTCACTTCCCTTAATTTTGTTGGGTGAAACATATCAACCAAACATTTGGATAAGAAATTGCTTGTTTGTCTTTTTTAACTTGTGCCGGCCGTATTGTAAATTTCATTGAATACCCCGGCGTATATCTTGTTTACAACAAGACATCTGTGAAGTTCAGTATGATAACTTAACTTACAACAAAACAGCGAGAATTTTCCAGGTCTATTTTCTATTGACAAGTCCCACATCAAATTTATCAGTTCATAGCTTTGGATCCATACTATCATTTTATGATGGACAATTAATAGAGAGAATACAGCAACGAAAATATCCAACCCTTACACTTTACAGCAACTACAAAATATATATGCCCCACGCCAGTAACCGTTTGAAAAGTGCATATTACACTTATTTTATGTTTTTAACCCCAAAAAGGTCCCAAACATTTTTCGTTTTTTACAAAATACACAGTAACGATAATCATTTGAGACCTCTGACGAATCACGGTAAGGATATTTTGACGAATCACGGTAAAATTTTAATCAATTTGATGCTAACGGTAGCCGAAAATGAACGTTTGACGCCTGGCGGTAAAGGGCCCTCATTACTACCCTCATATATGCCTGTCTTGACAGGTGCGTCTCCATGATTTTGGGCTTCAGTGATACTCAAATGTTGGGAGTGATACATTTACTTGTAAAAAAAATTAATAGTATGCTTTTAAGACCCATCTAATTAATTATAGGAATCAAAACAAATCTTTATAGTGAAAAAAACATAGCTTGACTGATGAAGGCATGACTTGAAATCATATAATCACAGCCTACTTCTTTCCTAAGCATACAGAATATGGCGAGATTAACATGTTAGCAGGCACCCAACCCTCCTCTCTCAACCAACAATCAGCCAGTACGTACGCGTGTCATTAACACATAAAGGGGTCTAGAAATTGTTCAGTACCAACTTTGAAAAGTTTCATTTTTTATTGATTACGATAAAGACATACAAGATGCAACAAAGCAAATGTCTAAGGTAAGGTAGTCTTGATGATTGATGCTTTGCTCAACCGTATAATTTACCGATAACGCCAAGGGTAACAGTGGAATATAAATATGGTCCCTTGGTCTTCTCCGAAATAAGTCAAAATTTCAATGAAATGCATATGGATGGGTATAGACTTTAAGATGCTTAAAATAACAAAACTGACCAATTAGTTAGATTTTGGCATTACATTAGAAAGACTGAATTGTTCGAGGAAATTAAAAAAAAAACATAATCGAAGAAAGCAAACCAGTTTATATTAAGAATTATCTTTTCATCTGTATATCTCCACGTTAAAGAAACTTTATTACTTATCAACGGTGGCTATATAAATTACATGTTCATTGTATACACATACTCTTAAGTCTTAATGTAACTCTATTGTAATCCATGACCCCCTTGGACTCGCCTCTGCTATTCAGGCCAAAAGCCTACAATCCATTGATTATTTTTGATTGCTGTCTATATCAAAAAGATTTGTTTTTGATACAACTCTTCACAAGATACCAAAAGACACAAAAATGAACAACTATAGGTCAACATACGGCCTTCAACAATGCGCAAAGCCCATACCACATAGTCAGTTATGCAACACACCGAAATGACAAATGTAAAACACTTCAAACGAGAAAACTAACGGTAAAATTTAGGATAGTGAACAAAAATATATATATATAACCACTGAACTTCTGGCTTCGGACAGGCACATACAGAATATGGCGAGATTAACATGTTAGAAGGCACCCAACCCTCCCCTAACCTGGGACAGTGGTGTGTCCGTACATTGAATGTCGTATGGTAAATACTTTAAAAAAATGATATCAAATAAGAAATCGGACCTGTGTATCTGTATGCTCAGTCAGTGATATTTGCATCTCGAGTAATTGTGTTTTCCTACCAATTTACACTTTCGTATACATAAGGATTTTTTTTTTACATGTACAAAATACCTCCAAGAGTGTTTTGACAATACAATGGATATTATGGGTTGCTGTCTGCATGTTATGGTGGTAAATTATTTTTTCAAAACTTTCAAAACATGTATATTGGTTAAAATCATATTAAAGCATAATTTCATACATGCAAAATTCATTGACAAACGCAATATTGTCGCAACGAAGCGTACAGTACAAAAAGGTGTTATGACAACGAAGCGTACACAACATGAAAATGAAGACACTTTTAAACTTGTATTTTTTTTTTGTTTCTAGATACAACATAAACCAACGATCTTTATAAGTTTGTTAATTTTAAATTATGAAATTTTCAAAAATGTATGTTTTAAAACTATTAGGCACGAGAAACATTAAGTTTTGAAAATTTTAAAAATACCAAGGACGTTTTATCATCAATATTGTCGTGCGTTTTGCGATGTTTGTGTACAAAAATGTCACAAATTTCAAAAACCTTGGAGTAAGTAATGAGAATGATGGCAAAGAATATATTGAAGCAGAATATGCAAAGAATAGATGTTGGATTTTAGTTTAAAATATTAATTCCTTACTGTCTGAACTCAGTGTTACACGGTGTGTTCGATTCGAACGCGTCAACGTCCGGTTTCATCTGTATCGGGGTTATACAGGGTGCTAAAGGTTGGATGAAATGTCAATATACTATCCTATATAGTTACAAAAAGCAATTACAGGTCACTGAACGGCGGCGTTTAGCAATGAGCAAACATAACAAACTGTAAAACATATTTAAAAAAGGGGGAGAGTTGATTAATGACAAAACGGAAAACAGATGTAACAATTTAACAGCAAGCAACCATACAGACTTGTGACATGCATGCAAATTATTTGGCATGGTTTAATGTTTGTGAGCGCTCAACCTCTCTTTATTAAATAAATTTAAAAAAATGGTATATCCAACAGAGCGCCAATAAAAAAAAGTATATAAACATTTTAAAACAATCATTCGTAAAAATATTGTATTGATTCTTACTCTTGTTTTTAGTGACGGATCCATTTTTTTTTAAAAGGTGGGGGTGCTGACCTAAGAGGGGGTCCGCTCCAGTCAAGCTTCAGTGCTTCCCTATATAACCAACCAAAATTTTCCCACAAAAGTGGGAATGGCTGGATTCGCCTATGGTTTTAGATGGTTTATAGAGAGTCTAAAACAAATGGGTGTCCTATGACTCCCCCCCCCCCCATGTAAGATTTTTCATTTCCACTAAAAGCAAGGGACTGATTATTCATTTTCACAAACTATATTTTTGATATTCGAAAACATACAATTTTTTAAATGATTTGTTTATAATAAATGTTCCGGACCATATGAGTATTTGGACCATACACGTATGGTCATGACCATATGGGTATATACTCATATGGTCCGACCATACGCGTATGGTCGGACCGTACGCGTATGGTCGGAGTAATTAACAGGTACGTTAATGCTACCTCTTTATATAACCCTTCTAGTTGCCACGTTATTAAAAAGACACTACCAAAGGTCATTTTTCATTAAAAATTAGTAATAGCAAGATTAACAAAATAAAATAAGCAGTTTCACACGGTCAATTCCATCACTAGTCAAAACTATAGAAAGCACATTTTTTTCAATACCGATATGTTATTACGAGTGAATGGCAAAATGTCGACCTGGGAAGGTAACTTCCAAATATATATTAATGAACTGTTACACAAGAAGTGAACTGTTTTACTATAACCTGACGTAAAGGTCGACAGGATAAAGAGTCTAATAAATTGCTTACTTTTGAAACTTAATATAATTAGCATTAGCAGTGCAATATTCATAATTTTTTAGACTTATACGTGTTTTGTAAAAATAAAATGAATGACGTCACCGGCAAGGACACTAGTTTATTTTTTAAAGTTGTCTGGTGATATGATGTACTTCAGTCATGTTACGATATTGGAGATCCAGAGCTTTTTCACCGTAGACACACCGGAATGACCAAGGACCCAAGCAAAGCTATGGTACTGTGTGAACGTAAATATCACCCTACGCATCCATGCAAAATGACAATTAGCGATGAAAGCTTTGGCATCAATATTTAATGTTATTTGAATTGTAAATAATACAATTGCATGTAGCAATCATTGTTATTTTATAAAGTTTTCTCATGCATATTATTGAAAAATATACCTATATGGTCCAAATACTCATATGGTCCGGCCCGTTTATAACCAAACGAGTATATACTCATATGGTCCAAATACTCATATGGTCCGGAATATAAATAATACATATAGTATAAGCAAGTCATTAAGTACCATTTAATTAGATTAACCATCCCCCTCTGCAGAAATGAATCTTTTAAATTCCCAACTGCATATACATGTATTGCATACATACATAGTATTGAAGTTTAGTTATCACTAGGCACTTTTAAATGTATTGGCAATGATGTAACGCCGAGCGGAGCAAGGCAAAAATTTTTTTGAAGGGTTTTGGAGCCACTGAAGGCTCAAGAAGTTATAGAACAAATGATGCAAAATCATGCTTTCTGGGTGTTCCGAAGACCCTTTCATAATCTGAAAATGAAGTGTTGTTTTAATAATTTTTTGACAATACGTTTTGTATTTTGGTTTCAAAAGCAAAATGTATAAATTCAGTGTAAGACTGAAGTTTCTAGGGACAACATCAAAAGACCAATGTGTATGATAAAGCAAAAATGGAATTCACATAGTTAAGCCTGTGGCTGCTGTTTTATTTTTAAACTCGTGATCAAGTTCATAACAAAATTACTAGATTACAAAAGGAATGCAACACTTACAGAATACAGAAGGGCAATCAATGAACAAAAGACAAATAAATAAGAAACATTGATCCCAAAAAATCAGGGCTATAAGTCTGAGGGAAAGCAGAACTTTCTTCTTGCAAGGCCGTGAACACAATTTGATATGGAGACAAGCGTTTGGTTTTGAAATTTCCTACATGAATTTACGGCCCTGTTAAAATAAAAGTGAGGTAAGGTTTCCTGAGACAATATACCTCAGTTAAATAAAACCAATTTTCAGACATTTCAAGTATATTTAAATAATATTTATACTTTTGTTATTAAAAAATTTGGGAAGTGATTTTTTTTGGGAAAAAATGTGAATTTATGAAGAATCTGGTGCCATCTCATACTTTCGATTAGACCTGTTGAGTTATTTATTTTCCATACATTGCAAGTCAGGTAATTTATTTTCAAACTCCCACAGAACATTTTGTCAAACCATTTATTTTTGTGATTATCAAGGCTTAGTTATTTATTTTCAAAATCCTCCTGGCCCCCAGAAAATCAAATGGTCGTCCCCTAATGTATGTCTTCAAATAAACATCTTGTTTATATTTACGTGTTTTACGTAGTTTGTCCAATATCCCTGAACTTAGGTAGACAACGGGAATATATATGATATCTGATGAATGGACAACAGGAGACATTTTAGTCCAAATAATTATGACGTCTTGAAAGGCTATTATAATTTTTTTTTACACCTTACTTCGACGTTAGGCGTCAAAGAAAAAAATTATAATAGCCTATATTTTAGAAGGTGGAAGACCTGGATGCTTCATACTCTGTATATAGATGCCTCATGTTACGAACTTGTTTTCATCTATCACATGTCCATTTTCCTTGACCTCATTTTCATGATTCAACGACTACCGTGAAAAAAAGTTTGCACTGGACCTGACCTCAACCTCATTTCATGCATCAGTGAACAAGGTTCAGTTTTGGTGGTCAAGCACATATCTCAGATACTATCATCAATAGGTGTAGTATATTCGGTGTATGGAGGGACTTTAAAGTGTACATGTCCAACTGACCTTGACCTCATTTTCATGGGTCAGTGGTTATAGTTAAGATATTGTGTTTTGGTCTGTTTTACTTATACTTTAAGCAACAGTTCTACTATATTTGGTGCACGAAATGATTGTAAGGTGTACATATCTAGCTGACAGATGTCATCTGACCATGACCTCATTTTCATTGTCCATTTGTCAAAGTTAAGTTTTTGAGCGTTGGTCTTTTTTCCAATACTATATTTAGTAGGTAAACTATATTTGGTGTATGGAAATATTTTATGATGTACATGTCAGTCTCACAGGTTTTATTTGACCCTGAACTCATTTTCATGGTTCATTGCTCAGTTTTAAGTTTTGTTTTTGTCTCTTTTTCTTAAACTATAATCAATAGTTCAACTTTATTTGTTATATGGAAGAATTGTAAGTCTTACATGGCTTCCTGGTATGATTCATCTGACCTTGACCTCATTTTCATGTTTCATTGGTCAATGTTAAGTGTTCTTGGTTAAGTCTGTTTCCTAGAAACTAAGCAATAGGTCAACTATTTTCAGTGTATTGAATGAATGTAAGGTGTACATGTATTCTAGTTTGGTTTATATGACCTTGACCTCATTTTCTTGGATCATGTTAAGTTTGTATGATATGTGTAGTTAAGCTTCATATTTAGGACTATCAACATAATATCAATGATTAGTAATGTCCGCGTCACACTGTCCCAATTTTTATATACGATGGACACCTGAATGCGAAAATTGTAAGTTTGTAGGAAGTTGATCCCGATCTCGTTAAAATACCAAAAAGTGACCAAAGCAAGTAAGATGAATTACGAAGTCTATACGATGGTGCCGAAATTAAATACAATAGCAAAAGTTGGACATACGAAGGTTAACTGAAGACGGGTATTTAAGCTTCATATCTCAGCCGAAGCCTACACGATGGATCACGAAGGCTACACGATGGATTACGATGATCAGTGTTCATATTTGTCCCCAATATGTTACATACGAGGGGATGCCACAGTCGGCATTGCCTTGTTTGAACTGTAAAATGTGTGCACTAGTCTGAATAATCACCCATAATTATGCCCATGTTAACTGATCTATCTTAAATGTAAGGTAATGGGTTCGTTGATCCCTTTTCGTGTGACTACAACTCAGACGATACATAAAAAATCAGAATAATGAAGAAAAAGTTGGTTTCCTTATATACGTGTACCTGCAGTGTTGGTGTACGAGGCGCGTTTATGATTTTCATTTATATGTTACTTGATATGAAAAATTGACAAAAAATAATATTTTACTTGTAAAAGTAAATCCTGAGCCTGTAATAGCTGCTTTTCTTATTCCATTTGAATTAATAGAAACAAGGCTGTCGCCTTTCTTGTTCTCATAGAATCATATGATATGAGCTCCTTGTTTTTAGAACTTCTTTCTTAACTGTCGTATTAGACTGACCAGTGCATATCGCACATGGCACTTTAAATGTATTTTAGCGTGAAAATTAACTTACATTTAGCTGGATTTATTGCCGTCGTAGTTCAATCTTGTCGCCTTCGTACTTTTATTCGATGGCAACACGATGGGACTACGAGGTCTTCATGAAGTCGTGTTGCCATTGTAAGACCTTCGTGATTCATTCGTGTAGACATGGTAATGTCAAAACTGCCTGATGGAAACGATGGAAACACAAATGCATTCCCAGTGACATTACGATGGTGAGGATGGTGATACGAACTCAATACGAACCCTCAACATCGGACGCACCTTCGGGGATTTTTTAACATGTTAAAAAATTTAGAACCCTTCCCGAAGTTGTCCATGAAGTCTAGAAAAAGTGGCCGATGGTTCTACAATGGTGAAAGATGGCACTACAAATAGCTCGGTCAGGAAAGTATCTGTCCCGATTTTGAAAATTTCCATAATCGTGTTGCCATTGGCATAAAAATTGAGACAGTGTGACGCGGGCATAAAAAAGGCAAGACATGTTAGTGTGTGCACTCTTGTTTTTTGTTGGCAACAGTTGATGATGTATATCATATTGCTTTTTCTTCTATTGTTTTGTACATATAGCAGGTTGTTAGTTTTCTCATTTGAAATGTTTACATTTGTCATTTCAGGGCTACAGCGCTTGGTCTTGGGTTCAGAGTTGGCAATCATGCCACATCTAGCTATCTTTATATTTATAATCTATGTGTTAGTGTGTACACACACCAAAGGTTTACATTGTTTAAAACATTAACACATGTAGAAAGAAGGGCTAAAATATAATTAAATATAGTTACTCAACCTGTAACAATAGTTTTCAATCACACATTGTGCAATCTTTACCCTCTCCCCCCTTTTGCCTCCCCTAAAACTTAATAATATCTTTAGCACCTGGTCCTCTGGAAAGGGGTTAATCTTCTGTACTTTTCTGTTTAACTACTGTTTAACTACTGTTTTTATATACATTACATGTAACAATTTAGTGTTTGGAGCATACATTGAAGTTTTTGTTTAATAAGTTATTCTTTTATGTCATGCTATGTGCCAATTTTACATTGGTAGGCATTATGTTTGTCAAGATCTTTATACCAAGAAATAGACTTTTATATAACAAAAGCTAAACATAAATAAGGGGGTTGAGTATTTTAGTATCAGAGTTCAGTATGGCATTCATTTCACTGAAGTAGCATACATAATGGTTAAGGGGCCACCAGGTGAAGGATTTTATCAGGATGTTGAAGAATCATTGGTGGCAGTGGGCTGTTGTCTGCTCTTTGGTCCGGTTGTTGTGTCCCTGTTTACATTATCTATTCTATCTGTGGAATTCATACATAACTTTTCTATTTTTAAATTGGTTTAAATGTATTGTTGTGACATTACTTCTTAAGACTATATTTTACCTCCATACTTCTTTTTCTTAATGTCAGACACCAACAACACGTGACATTAAAACAGCAATTCTAAATATTTTTAAAATAAAAAAAAAACGGCATTTTGATAAAAACACAACTACTTTCAGGATAAAAAAAAGAGAAGTTTAATTCATATAAATAATAGACTTGTACACTTACTATAAAAAAAAGCAATGGAATAGAAAAATCATTATTGTTTGCAAACAAAAAAAAATAACCTTCAAAACAGATATTTTCTACAATTCCCTTAGACAGGATTACTACAAAAAATTGTAGATTTGTTAATATGGCCACTATTTCTACATTTCTAGCTATCACATACAGATTTAAAGGGTATAATTGTTATAACAAAAAATTGATAGAAAACAAATGCTTCCTTTATAAATTATGAAGAAGCTTTTTTTGGGGCATCAAAATGAGTAAATTTCACTTTCAAACTGACTGTTATACAAATATGTATCCATGTATGTTGCTCCCAAAACCATTTTTTTGCTTCCTTTTTTTTTCTTCTTTTGCAACATCAAAAAGTCAGGTTTCTTTTTAAGAATGGGGAGCTCATTATAAACATTTGGTTTTTAATTGATATTATCAGCCTTTTAATGAAATGATGCCTTGAGATAGACAGCATGAGAATTGTTATAACTTGTATCTTGGTTTTGTCGTATGGAAGAAAAGCATTACTTTATACATATATATATATATATACACAAACAAGAACTACTAACAAATAAAAATGGAAAAAATTGTACTTCTATGGGTGAGGTATGAAAAAAAACCCCACTTTTTAATGCTTTCTATTTATCCTGAATGTTCTCCTTACATCTCTGAAAAAAATCTAAATACTTGCTTTATTTTAAAAGTTATTTCCTGCCAATGTGAAAAATTAGGTTTAATGTCTGCTTTACTCCTTATTATAATAAGTGTTTCAGCCAATTCTAAAAGAGCAATTTCTTATTCCATGAAAACTAGTAAAATATTCAGCAGCCAAGCTTTGATTTTATTTTAAAGTTTAATTATTTGTGGCCTTTATTCAATTGGTAGTAGGAATCAAGCTGTTTGAGAGATACACCTACATCTCATACAAACATCTTTTAAAAATGTTAGACTGAAACATTGTGTTATGGATGATTTAGTCTTTTAAATTTATTTTGAAAAAGGAGGGTATCTGTACATACAAGGTTTTGTAATGCCCTTTATTTGCTGCCAAATACATACTTAATTGATACACATACATGTAAATAAAAAGAAGTTAAAAAGTAAATACAAAGTCAAGAGTGTAAAAATAATAATTCATGTTGGATCATATCTTTGTTCCTAAGTTGTTCTTCTTTTAACTGCATGATTTTTTCTGAAATTATGCAGATCCATTTGAATGTGGTGAATATAACAAAATCTTTGATAACTATGGCTAGTGATCAGAATGAGTATTTGTTCAATTAACAGATATAAGCAATTGTACAGTAAATCATATATCTAATGCTATACAATGAGTGTGTAGGTAAAGGTAATCTCTTTGATCAGCTTGCTTGTTAGCTGAACCGTGGAGTCATTTTTAGGCATGGTATACTACCCTCCTTTTGAAGTAGCGTAGTCCTAAAGACAGATAGATTGACTTCCTGATGAACTAGTCTACTCTTAAAGGAAGGTTGTTTTACTTACCTACGGGTAATAATGACTTCATGTTTCAGCTAACAAGCAAGCTAATGAAAGATAGTACCTTAACCTACACACTAACATATCTCTGAACTGTTTTTATTTTTATTTTCCATAAAATGAATAATATTTAAGTGCAGAGATTTGGAACAGAGATTCTACTAAAAGTCTTGAATAGTCAGACATGCTGTTATATTGGTTGTCAAACTAGGCACCTGTCAATTTCAAGACGTTTTTGTTTTATGGGACAATGTTCTAAAATAAAGGCTTCTTCTTTTTAAATATTATAAAGTCCTGAATTTATAAATATAAGTCATCCAAGAATATTCATACATATCCAAATATTCTATGATTGTCATTTTGTAACTTTGATTATACATATTATAAACTTGTTCAGACATAACAGACATTGCAAGCAATTAACAAAAAATATAATTTAAAGCATAAAATTGTATCTGATAAATATGGCTATATATAAGTCCAAATAATTATGACGTCTTGAAACAATATAAATGTATAAACAAAATAGATTTATGTTGGGTTTAACAATACAAGGTAACACATTAACACTTAAAACTGAACAAAAACTTAATGATGTGGTGATGTTTTAAGCTGTAAAAATTATATAGAAGTTGTATATAAAATTTCAAAGGACATCTCAAAACAATACAATTACAATTGAGTTCAAAGAGGTCATATTTATCAGTCATGATCTAAATTGAGACCAAAAATGAGTGAGATAATATTCAGAATTAAGAAGATAATCATGTTGTTAGTTATTCATCTATAGAAAGAAAATAATAAACTAGTTAGCCATTTAAAAACCTGTCTGGCAATAAAATAACTTGAAAATATAATGCAATACACATATGGTTCCTTAACAAAATGAAACAGGAATGTATATTTCTTGGAGGCAAAAATCACAGTACATGTTATTGAGAAAATATTTGATACTGATATTTCAGAAAGTCTAAGGGACAAAACCACACCATTCATATTTTGCAGACATCTTAAATGTAAAAATTATATCACTCATATTTTCAAAAATCTTTGTATTCAAAACGGTTGTCCAAGTTTCACAGAAGATGGCATACTGACCCTTTGGGCTATGTGGGCTAAGAACGAAAAAAAAAGTAATAAAATTGAGATATTTCTTAAAGTCAACATGTAATTCAAATAAGGATATTTCTAGAAACATACAGGCTTGAGTCTGAACAAGCCAGTGCTTATACTTGACAAAAAATGAACACAAAGACAAATGTACCAGTATTAGGGACAAAAAAGTGCCAGCACAAGTAAGCTATAAAAGGAATGACCTTATTTTATACACAATCATAATGTTTCTCTCTAGTCTATTACCACTATTTCACCATAACAACAAAAACTTTAAAGGACAATTCATTCAACAAAAATGGCAACATTTCTTGAAAACCTGAGTCAAAACCATTGGCTTAACATCAAAATGCAATTAAAAGGAAAACACTGCGTAGCAACACACATATATTAGATCACATGGGCTTCATTACTGAAACTTCAGAAATTATTGTGTGCATTTATTATTGCGATTTTGTTATTTTTGACTAAAATGAGATTTTAAATTTTGCAATATTCCGAAAATCCTGTGAAATTCATATTAAAAAATTCAAAATGCAAATTTAAATTTTTGCGATTTTAACCCTGCCGCATTTTTCGCAATAATTTCTGAATTTACAATATACTAAATTTTAAAAATATGAAATTCTAATTCAACCACTAACCACTAAGCTAATAAATATATGATATGATATATCACCTAATAATATAACTTAATTAAGAAAACAAACAATGCATAAGCCATTTTTTTGCTAAATCTTTGGTCCCTTATGACGAGGTAGAAAAGCTGTATTTAGCAAGTTCTTAAAATTGAAGTTATGCTTAAAAAAGCTTTATAAATATTTTATCTATACCTTAGTTATGATTCAGTTCAAAAACATGAAACCTACCTGACAATTTGTAAATGCAGCGCTCAATCAAAATGTCTTATTTTTTTCATTTTTTTCCATTTGATAGAGTTCGAGGAATGTATTAAAGATAACAATGTGAAAACTGGATATCTTAGACAAAACATTTACTTTAAAATGAAAGCATCTGCATTCCTTACTGTACTTTAAAATAACAAAATATTTCAATATACAGCTTTATTTAATGCAGTATCAAAGCTATATATTTTCTAGATTTTTGGAAAGTTATTCAAATTATTAATAGAAAAAACATAAATTTCAATATAACAACATGTGATATGATTTGTAACAAGGGAGGTAATAACATAACAAAATAAACTTCAATTAACCAATGGTACGGTATTTCAGTCAATATGATGTTGGCACTTCATAAAAATATTTATAAATAACAAAAAACAATTGGATTTAAACATAAAAAAATAAGTTAAGACATTTAAGAAAATATATAATTGTATATAATTTTAATTAACAACTTTCTTTTTAATAAATGTTTATGGCATGTATGTATATTTATCTAAATAAATACATAGCTTTTTCTGAAGTTCTATCTTTTTTCCCATTTTTTTTTTAATATAAAACGCCATTCATTGTCTTCCAAAAACTGAAGCCAGATAGCAAATCAATACAATGTTCTGCAACTGACATCAAAGCAATATAACAAGATAATATACAATATAAAGGTAAGCTTCATAAGGATATTGGTATATATGTAACAAAAAATATATTGGTAAATAGTATTATGCTATAAATAAATAAAACATACATCAATTTAAATATGTAAAAGTATAGCACATTTAACATAATATGTATTTGTAAACATCATGAGAATGTGATCTTTATACAATATCTGTTAATATTGAGGAAGCTGAGATTGGTATAATGATATGTTTCACATTTGCCCTAATGGCTTTGGAAGAAAAGAAACAGGGTTTGCCTTATCTAATCAACCTCTAATATTATCATTTTTCTCTCAGATTTTTTTTGTTTTAATCTGATAAGCTTTCTTCGTCATCCATAATTTGTGTAAGCTGGTGAGGGGTGTTTGCATAAAGGTGAGGTACAGTACTGTCTGATCTATGTAGTCTCTTCCTCCGTTCCTCAGCCTGTTTGAAATCTCTGGAGCGACTGGCCATCACTTCTGCTTCTTCAGGTAATCTGTCTTCATGTCGAACTGTTGACTCATGAGGCATCTATATAAGATATAAAAAAATTCTAACAACAGTGAATTTTATGTTTTATGAGCATTATGTTTTTTGGTCTGTGCGGCCTTTCATCTGTTCCTCCATCTATCCGTCTGTGTCCTTTCAGGTTAAAGTTTTTGGTCAAGGTAGTTTTTGATGACATTGAAGTCAAATCAAATTTAAACTTAGTACACATGTCCCTATGATATGAGCTTTATAATTTTAATGCCAAATTATTGTTTAAAATTATTTTCAGAGACAAATATTTTATTTATCTTTAGAATGGTTAAGTAAAATAGTTTATTACATTGTATGAAAATAATTGATCTTTACCCCAACAATTATGGCCTCTACCCAAAATACTGTTTTTTATAGCTCCAATGGCTTTCTATACTTTAAGAGATCAACTGTATGGTATGTATTTCAAAATTAATGCATGTTCTATCATCCTAAAACTATTGACATATTTCTCAGGTGTAAGGTGCAGTTTGAACCCAAATAAGAACTTGTAAATTGAAATCAGAAAAAAAGGTTTTTATGGAAGGGTGGTCTTCCCTTTGGTGTCTGGACCACACATTACAGAGACATAAAAGTTCCAAAAATGGTTTTATATAACTAATGTTCATGTTTATTAATGAAATACTCTTAGAGAACAACTGCTTCTGATTGCAAGTTCAGGTGAAGCCAAAAATCTGGAAAATCTGAAAATTCTGTATTTTTGGTTGAAATGACCTTCCTTGGAATACCAAACTTAGACTAGGTAACTTGGAACTTAGCATGTTGATGTGTTTACTTGATTCAACTCTCCGTGCAGACTGCAGTGAGACTGTCATCGTATTTGGTTATTCTTTAAGGTCAAAATTGCTTCTCAAATATTTATACATCCTTCACTTTCAAAATTTTGGTTTGAGCATTCCTGATGAAGGTTAAAGAAGAAAAGAGTTTTGGACAAATCAAATCTATTAGGTATTGTTTTCATTTTCAGCATATGTTATGTAAAAAAACAGTGCTAAAATTCTCAGACTAAATATGAATTTTGTCGTGAATTTAACTCTGTGTGAACTTTTTTTTGAAGTTTTTCATTCGTAAGAAAATCTAAAAACAATAATTTACCCCCGTACCATTAACTTATTGACAGTTCACAAATTACATACCAACATAGCAGGTGACCTAAATACATAGGAAAATGGATAATGAAGTAAATTGAGGAAAGAAGCAGCATACAGATCAGCATATCTCATCACTTGGTTACCAAAAAACGTCTGTCGAGAACCTAGAAAATCAAACCTCAATTAATCTAACTGACGTTAAGGTACAAGGTGTAATATCATGGATTTTTTAAAGTTTTTATATCAAATTTTATTTTGAACTAAATGATTATCGAATCTTATTAAGGGAAAATTTGTATACAAACTTTTATTCTTAAGTTCTAGCTTCAAAATTTTTAAAGGGTTTAGCCAGACAATACATGTACCTAATGAATAATTCCTTGATATTTTATTGTGGCAGCATTTAATAAAAGCATATAAAAAGTGTAACAGGAAAACAAAATTGTGTTGTTTTTTTTAAATTATTTAGATTAGTTTAATAAAACTGATTTGTATGCATAATGGTTTACTTTTATTAATTGTGACTTGGATGGAGAGTTGTCTCATTGGCACTCATACCACATCTTCCTATATCTATATAATCAGAAAGTAATCTGTCAGAGACTGCCTAACATACCATAGGCCATGTCCATGTTCTACAAACTTACCACTTCTAAAGAGACTTCCCAACATGCCATAGGCCATGTCCATGTGATGAGTTACATCCTAGAAAGTATGATTAAAAAATAAATGTATGAAAATCTAATGTATTGTAAAATAGACTATTGACCTCATGCAAGAAAGTAAATAAAAAGATGAATGACCTCTGCTGTAGAATTATACATGTATTGGGATAAAACTTATTTTATCATTTTGATTGTAATTTATTAGGTCTTTTCACTTTTCTGTACAAAGACCTTTTGTTTTTCTTATGAATATTATTATTTTTTTCTTCTTCTGCCACTTTTTTCTGACGGTGCTTTTTTGTTTCGCAAGATGTCGTTTAGAATTTTTGCGTATGATATCGAACAGTTATTACGATTTTGAAACTGACCCTGTCAAGCCAAACATTATTTTCCCTTTTGTATTAAGAAAAAGTAATATGTAATTGTAATTCGTAAACCATAAGTGATAGAGACCTAGGGTCTTTTGATTTGAGGTCCTTGGTCCAAAAATAAGAAAATAGGGTCAAGGTCAAAGGTAAAGGTCATTTCTAAATTTGGATTTTGGCTTATTTTAACCTCTTTTCAAACACAATATAAGATATCAATGTTGTAAGTTGCGACATGTCGTAACACATACATATTGGTTTCAAGGTTACGCTTATATCAAATTAGAGTTTTCTCCCCTCTTATTTTTTTTAAATATGCATATGGTGATACTGATATAACTCATGAACCAAACATAATTAAGACCTAGGGTCTTTTGATTTGAGGTCCTTGGTTGATGACCTTGAAATCAAGCCATTAAACTTTAGAAAAGCGGTGACCTTGTATAAACCGGAAGTAGCTTTTTTGATACTTAATTAATAAAAAAAATGTATAGAACCAGATGTCTGTTTTTTAAAAAAAAAAAAAAATTTGAATAATACTGGAAGTAACAAATTATCTCCCTTATTTAAAAAAATATTGTTTAGAATAATAGAAACCATATATTTTTGGACTCAGCATACTATAAGCTATCATTTGAAGTTGTTAGTGACATTTTAAACCGATTTTTTACTATTTTCATATCAAAATACTTGTTTTATTCTCTGAACAATTGGTTTTTAGTTCTTACTTCTCTATTTGTTTACAGTTTAAAACAAAGTAGATAGAGACCAAAAAGTGCAAATGACTCTACTATTGATAAGAGCCTTACCCTAATGGCTTTCTGGATATTACTGATATCAGGCTTTTTATTGGAACTGCTATCTAAATTTCTGAAAAGGTAAAACAAATTTATATAAAACAATGTAATTTCAAAATAACGTAACAGTAGTCAAAAGCTTCCGTATTTACCAATTGCCTCCTTTGTAAATAAAAAGAACCTGAAATAACATTTTTTCTTTCTCACACAGCCTCCCATATAAAAAAGAAGATGTGGTATGATTGCCAATGAGACAACTATCCACAAAAGACCAAAATGACACAGACATTAACAACTATAGGTCACCGTACGGCCTTCAACAATGAGCAAAGCCCATACCGCATAGTCAGCTATAAAAGGCCCCGATAAGACAATGTAAAACAATTCAAACGAGAAAACTAACGGCCTTATTTATGTAAAAAAATGAACGAAAAACAAATATGTAACACATAAACAAACGACAACCACTGAACTACAGGCTCCTGACTTGGGACAGGCACATACATAAGTAATGTGGCGGGGTTAAACATGTTAGCGGATCCCAACCCTCCCCCTAACCTGAACAGTGGTATAACAGTACAACATAAGAACGAACTATAAAAATCAGTTGAAAAAGGCTTAACTCATCAGATGGACAAAAATACAAGTGGATGTGGCATGTATATTGCAACCATGATCAAGAGTAAAAAGGCATGCTCCCAGTTTAATAATTCTATGTTTTATATATATATTTAATAAAACTTGAAAGTTTCTAGTATTTTACCTGGTCTTATACATAAACATCTTTGTAAATATTTGAGGTAAATAATATATTTCACTTTGTTGCATTACAAGCCAATTATATATTTCCCTTCATTGAATTACAAGCCTTTTACCTGTAAAAAGAACTTTATAGAAGCAAGATAAGACATACCTATATATCTCGCCTATATTTGCATCAAAATCTTCTAGTTGTGTGAAGAAGTCCTGTTTTTCTGTCCATACTCTTAGTTCATGTGCTAATTCTGGTACAATAAGGAATGTTCTCCAACCTCTCATTTTCTTTGATTTCAAAATGTCCCCAAATATATGGTCTCCAATATAAAGAACTTCCTTGTCTAAAACTCCCATGATATCAGAGAACACATCAACAGAACCTAAAAGGATCACATAATTGAAATTTGAAGCTAACTAAAAATGCCTGCAACACAAAAAAATATCACAGGATTTGCAAACAACAACTGCATGTCAATTTTATCACTTTGTTTCAAAGAAACTAAGAAGTCTTTTGTGGACTGTAAAGAATCACTTATTCAAAAGTGCAAATTTAAAAGGCAAGGGAGATAAGTAAAAATTGTGTAATAAAAAATTTCAAACAATTTTTTTTAAATCAACATTCTAAAGGTCATATCTTAAAATGCTACATGAACTATTAATGCTAATAAATTAATTAAATTTTGCAGTATAAACTACCAAAACTTAAAACATGGGATTATTTTTGTTCATTATACAGGCCAATTACAATACACTTAAGATAGAACTAGATGCATTACTTAAGCTCTGCTGTGTTTTGTAGTAGACACTTAAGGAAAAGATACATATCATTACAAGAGAATATTACCTCCAGAATAGATCTTTCCAGATTTAATTGGTCCAGTATGTGAACCTATCTGTAATTTTCCAGTGTCCTGAAAAATAAAAGTTTGAATGTTATTGCTATCATATACAATTTTATGAATAAGTTTTGTGGTAGGGTGAAAAAAATCCCATATAGTCAAAACAGTGTTTAATTTCTAATGTATTTTGCTATGCATAATTATGTCTTTGATCTTAAACATATTCTGTCCAAGTTTACAAAAATATTCAGAAAGGTTTGACAAAGCCTTTGATGTCTGATAATCTTTAACCATAGACTGTATCTTATATTAAGCATACTACTGGTCTTTTTAAGTAAATATATCCTTCTTAGAATCTTGTTGTCTATAAAAATAATGATGTACATTATATTAATTTCCTTATTTTTGCCTCTTTGAAACAGTTACAATGGATAATTTGTACTTTGAAAAGAGTTCTAATACAACAGATCCTTTTCCCCAATACAATTCTTAATGTTCAATTATATGTATATGAGAAAATGAGATGTAAGGTAAACATCATCCAAACAGCAAAAATACAACCCCCCCAAAAAAGCTTAACATAAAATACAAATGATGCAGCTACTTAAATGTTCAAAATGTGCAATGACACAAAAGACACACAAAAAAGAATGAAATAAAACAGTTATCTTACCCTAACTACTTCACGTAGAATAGTTCCTCCTTCAAAGAATAAAGGTTTTCTAGCATCGACCACAATGTAATCAAAATAATCTGTCCAATCTCTCTGAAATAACAAAAAAATAAATATTTTATATTAAACGACAGGCTTATTATAGTCTGAAGTGCTCACCAGTCAAAAATATATCTTGTATAGCTGATACTGTTTAAAGTTTCCATCTACCCCATTATTAGGATTAACATTTTACACAATAGGGGTAAACTAGTGTACACTTATAAGATTGAAATGGAGAATAAGAACTTTGCTTCCATTACATTCAATCACATGAATAAGATAGAAATAAAATGTAAGAATAATGCTCCCTGATTACAAATTCTTACTCTTACCTTTTCATCATAATCAAGAAGATATTTCATCACTTTCTGAAATAAAAAATATCTTTTTAAAAGTTTGACTGGTAATGTAATATAAAATATGACACAGATGATGCCCAAGCTTTCATATAATGTTATAAAGGGACATAACTCAAGAAATGTATAGGCCATAACTTTAGAACAGTAAAAGTGATGCCAAAATACTTATTCCATGTTTTGTAGGAATAAGCATTTAATTGTGTATAAGTTTCATAACATTTGGTAAAAGCAAACTAGAAACCAATTTTGGGATGTACATAATTTGTTATGTGTTTAATACACTAACAGGCGGAAACCCGGTTGAAATAGAACAAAAGAATCCAAGCTCTTTGTTAGAGAAGGCAATAAATGCTTACTGTAATGTTTACTATAGTGACCAAAATTTTAAAAGTTAATAGAAACAAATAAAATGACAATTTTCTTCTCAATTACGAAGTGTTTTATTTTAAAAACACCATTTGCATAAGTTTTCAATTTATCTAGTACATAGTTAAGCAGAACAATTAGATATCAAGTCGACGACATGGGTATCTTTCAAGATGAATGTAGAAAATGCATAACCTCCGATTTTTAAAAAAAAATTACCACGAACGGAAAACATATCAATCTATTAGTTAGAAATTTTCGTGTTTGCCCTTCCATTATGTGCTTTAAGAAAAAATTCCAAAAAATGGGTAACAATTGAATCGAAAAGAGAAAATCCAGTGCACCTTTTTATGTTAGGGCGCGTTTGAGTTTAATATTTTGTCTTGATATCGTACAAAGCAAGAATATTTCATACATCGTCTCGCTTTAGATTCTATCATTTTTATATATCAAAGCTTCAGGTTGAATTTATAACATAAAAAAAATCACAGTACTAAAAAAAGAAATAAATAGGTCAAGTGAAATACCTATCCAATGAATCACAAAAACAGAGTAGGTGTGTTCGAATAGCTATTTTTTTACTAAAAATACTTGACAACAGCCTTTCAAGTTGGATGATGAAAATGCATATCTTTGAAAAATTATAATTTTTTTGTGTGTGATAACTAGGGTTTATAGTCTTCAACCACTAAAAAAATCTAGTCTGCCCTTCCACCAAATATTTAATAAGAATTTTCTTAAATGTTTATGAATTTTCGAAAATTCCACCTGACAACCGATCAGACAATAGTTTTAAGTTGACTCAGTGCAGACAAGATCATTAACTGATGCTCATTAGCTAGTTGATACATTTGTCTTTTTTTGCCACTGGACGTTAAGCAACCAACAATCAATCAATCATTTGTCTTTTAAAATACAACTGACATATAAGGATCGTTATGGTGCAATGTGGATAAATTTATCGGTTTCCAAGAGCAAAATTGGCAGCCCGTCATCCCTACAATGGCTTCCATTTCTAGGATTGTGAAAATGAACTGGCGTAATGGGGAGATAATTATACCCCCGCTTTAAAAAAGGGGGGGTATACTGTTTTACCTCTGTCTGTCAGTCCGTCAGTCCGTCCGTCAGTCCGTCCATCAGTCCGTCCGTCCATCAGTCCGTCAGTCAGTCCGTCCCATGAAACTTTCGTCACATTTTTCTCAGGAACTACACATCCACCCTTTCTTTAATTTGGTATCAACATTTATATATGTTAGCCATACCGTGTGATGCGTTTTCAGATTCATCACTTGACAACTTCCTGTTTACCGAACACTTGTATGATTTTACACATGATAGCCAAGTTGAAAATTTTCGTCACATTTTTCTCAGGAACTACACATCCACCCTTTCTGTAATTTGGTATCAACATTTATATATGTTAGCCATACCGTGTGATGCGTTTTCAGATTCATCACTTGACAACTTCCTGTTTACCGAACACTTGTATGATTTTACACATGATAGCCAAGTTGAAAATTTTCGTCACATTTTTCTCAGCAACTACAATACAAGGATTTCTGAAATTTGGTTTCAGGATTTATATAAGTCAGCTATACCGTGTGATGCGTTTTCAGATTCATCACTCGACAACTTCCTGTTTACCGAACACTTGTATGATTTTACACTGATAGCCAAGTTGAAAATTTTCGTCACATTTTTCTCAGGAACTACAATACAAGGATTTCTGAAATTTGGTTTCAGGATTTATATAAGTCAGCTATACCGTGTGATGCGTTTTCAGATTCATCACTTGACAACTTCCTGTTTACCGAACACTTGCATATTTTTACACTATTAATATTATCCACTTGCGGCGGGGGTATCATCAGTGAGCAGTAGCTCGCAGTTTCACTTGTTTTAACAAAGTAGAATCCTGACTGCTAAGACAGTCAAAAATTTAAAACTTCTTAACTGTTGACAGTTAAGAAAAAATAACCACTAGTTGATGAATGAAGAAATGAGATAAAACAAACAACACCTTTATTAATAAATAAAAAAAAAACAATTCGCAGGCGAAAAAAAAAAAAATAGGTACAAAAATTAAGTTCAGATTTTTGTGTGTATTGTGGCTGTGTTATATTCTGATTTTGTTTTATAATCCATTTGATTTTTAGTAAAAGAACCTAGCTTGCTCTAACTTTTTTACCTTTTTATAAATACTTACATTTGTGTATGTATAATCACTATTTGTTGCTAGAAATACTTTAGATCCATGAAGTCTCATTCTAAATATAAAACAGGCAAATAAAATATGTAAACCAATGTTCCAATACCTCTCATCATGGAACATATCATATTTATCCAAGGGCAACAACTCCAATAATTTTCCTTTCAACTGCAAAGTTCATTCAGGTTTCAAAGATTTTGATCATATAAACCTTTGATAACAGTAAAATATGACAAGAAACGATGACATGTGGCCACTGTTATATGTCAGTTTGGTATGGTCAGGACGTTTGGTAAAGTTAACATACTTTTATGAGAGTTATCTCTCCTTTAATAACCAGTCTTTGGTGTATTGATATGCAGATTGCATTCCGTATTTGTATTATATGTTAGTTTGCTTTGTTCTCTTGATTTATTGTTACCATTCCATGTAGATGTGTTTTGAAGAATAGAACGATTATTAATTTGAACTGTACTTTAATTACTTATGCCAAGTAAAGCATAAAACCACTAACAAACACAATATTCCATATAGTTTCTTTGGTAAAAAATAGTTGTTGCTGATTTTCCGACTTGTAAATTCAGAAATTTTTGCGAGGTTTTATCATTGCGAAAACCACCACAGAGTTGTAAACACAATAATTTAAACTCGCATTTTGAAATATTTTATGTGAATTAAACAGGATTTTTTCTCAAAATCGTAATAATTAAAATCGCATTTAAGTATAAATTGACAAAATCGCAATAATACATGCACGCAATAATTTCTGAATTTACAGTATAATTAAAATTAAAAGTCACAACACAATGATTGAAAGCTGGTAGCTTCCTCTGTATATCTGTGTAAGTCTAGTATCACGCTAAACCACATCTAGTCTATAAGCAACCTCTTGTTCCAAATTACCTGCTTTGTCATTGTAAGTGCATAAAACAGTTTTTCCTCCATCTTATTCCATCAGACAGTTGTGGACAATTTATTATAATGGTTTATAAATGCATCTCAAACAGAACAATTTAAATATAAGCAATCTGCATATTCTTACCTGTCTAAAAGAATTGGCAATCTGTCATCTTTAATAACATATTTCTCTAAATTTTTCGCCGTTTCTGTTTTCAGAGGGCCCTGAAAAAAATATATTCTTACACAGTCTATCCAAATTATTTTTGCAAAGAGTTCGCTTAAGCTGATGTTAGGGGTCATCTAAAACTTGCAGTGAGGTGAGAGTTTTTTTTACTCCGTGTTGAGGCCTCGTTGTGACTTTGAGATCAAGAACAGCAATAAAAGTGTCGTTCATTTGCATTGTTTGTGTTTTTTTGTTGTGCATGTGCTGATATTGTGTCATGGATGGATACCCCACATCCTTTGATATTCTGATTCATTTTTCTATTACAAATAACAGATGCAGACAAAGAATGGCAAAGTAATGTTAAATTTTCATAACAAATCAGAGTTATCTTCCTTTGATTGCAATTTTGTAAATATCAAATATTTTGGATCCAAAGTTTTGTAGGTAAAAGTTTTTTAAATGACTCTTTTATTCACAAAATAAACATCCACTTAGTGTCACAACTTGACATTTTTGTTAAAAGTAGTACTGAAATCAAATGGGAGTCAAAAGATCTATTTGTTTTATATCAAAATAATCTTTAGGAAGTACTATTGTGACTGTAAAAAGTTAAAAATACTTTAAATAAAATGAACCCGACACTGACTTATTGGCTGACTTAGTTGGGGGGACTCCTAATGATTCAAGGTAAGTAGTCCTGCAAGGAAATAATTGGCCCTTCAACATGTCAATTTGCAATTCATTTTAATTTAAACAGTGATAAGGAGTACTTTTATACAAAATCAGATATGAAGTGTTGAACCATGTTCTTTTTGTTTAATTGCAATCAATATAAATAAAGTCATTCACATAACATATACCCTATATTTTTTTCTTTTCAATCTCTACTTTAAATTTCAACTGCCTCCTCATTTCTATTTTGGCAAATTCAGTCCGCTGTTCTTAATACATTATACAACTGATCATGATGGTTAAAACGAAAACTGGTAATACATAATACTGCTTTGTTTTGTTTGATTGCCATATATCTTACATTGTCATGTATTATCGTAGTTTTCTCATAGATAAAGCATGCCACAATAAACATTATTTCCAGATAAAAGCATAACAAGGGATGACTGCTTTCTAGTAAACATGTCTTATACCTAAATTGCAACAATATTACACTTAAAAATATTTATAACAAGAATGTGTCCATAGTCTTTATTTTGTGGACCTGAAATTAAGGGTAAAAACTCTAATTTGGCATTAAGATTAGAAAGATCATATTATAGGGAACATGTATACTAAGTTTCAAGTTGATTGGACTTCAAATTCATCAAAAACTACCTTGACCAAAAACTTTAACCGAAAATTTGCACTATCATTTTCTATGTTCAGTGAACAGTGAAATTTGGGTCAAAACTCTAATTTGGCATTAAAATAAGAAATATCATATCATAGGAAACATGTGTACTAAGTTTCAAGTTGATTGGACTACAACTTCATCAAAAACTACCTTGACCAAAAACTTTAACCTGAAGCGGGACAGACGGATGAACGGACGGTACGACGGAAGGATGGACGGACGGACGAACAAACGGACCCACACCCAGAAAACATAATGGCCCTCTACTATCGTAGATCGTAGGTGGCGCATAAAAATAAGGAAGATGTTGTATGATTGCAATAAAATAATTTAATTATCATACTGAGCTCAAACAAGTCATAGACTTGCTTCTAAAATCACAAGCAAGTTTACATTCCCAAGCCTATATATCTGATGTTCAGTCGCATAACTCTCAAATGAAGTATTTTTCTTTAACCAACCACTGTGTTATTTTCACCAATTCCAATAATTGTGTGAAGTTTCCAGTTAGTCAATCCAATCAAACATAGGTTATGGTAACACAAGTGAAATATTAACTTAAAAACTCCCCAAAAAAGTCCTATTCTCTAAATGACAAACAAGAAAATGGACAAAAATGGATACAGAGCTTTCATCTGTCAATCTTAATGTTGCATTACAATAACATGAGAATGATAACTACGTTTTTTTTATTAGTGATTATTGAACCATGTTAGTTCAAGGACATAAACAGACATATGCCAGATGAAACCTTAGGACCTGAAGGAATCTGTATACATTGTACCAGGTTTGTTTTCAGCTCTTTTACAATCTAAAATATGAAACTTTAAACAAAGCTTTCAGATTGCCCAAAAGGATGAGTCCCTGTTTCTTCTTTTTCTGACATTAGTTTCAGGTGAGGAAAATCTGTTAATCACTGCTGGTATCAGACAACTTTATACTTTGGGAAAATAGCAGGGCCAGAAAAACGCCCTGAAAATGCAAATTATTACATACTGTTTTTGTATGGACATAATCTGTAGCAGCTAATACATCTTGGTATATAGACATGTAAGTCATAGTTATGTCCCCTGATTTCACACCATTGTCAACTCTGAAATACATAAACAGAATAAAATTTACAAAAAGGGTTAAAGCATTTTTAAATACCACTGCTCTATTATAATTGATTTCTGAGAACATTAAGTGCACTTTAAAAACAAGGTCATAGTTATATCTTATGATTGCACACCATTGTCAACTCTTAAAAATAAATTCTTTATACTTAAACAGAACAAAATTTACATATGTCATGAAAGGGATGTAGCATAGACAATACCACTGCTATATCAAAATTGATTCTAAGAACTTTAAGTGCACTTTAAAAACAAGGTCATAGTTATGTTTTATGATTCCACATCATCCTAAACTCTGAAAAGATATTTATCATATATAAACAGAATAGAATTTACATAATATGCACATGAAAGGGCTGTATCATTGAACTACCACTGCTATATCATAATGAATTTCATTTCTGAGAACTTTTAGCATAGGCGGATCCAGGGGGGCTGGGGGGCCGGGGCCCCCCCTTTCATGGGAAAAATTTGGTTGATTATATAGGGAATCATTGAAACATGACTGGAGAGGGTCCCCCTTAGGTCAGTCAGTGGGCCCCTCTTATGAAAAGTTCCAGATCCGCCACTGTTTAGTGCACTTTAAAAACAAAGCTTTATAATTAAATGCAACAGACAGATGGACACATTTAGATCTTAAATCCTGGAATAAGACCAAAACACATGTGGATTATATAAACTATTTTTGGCGATCCAAATCAAAAATGAAAACGTTTTGCGCCATGTTCCATCTGATAAACATCTTGATTAATTCTGAAATGGACACCGTTAATGATGTTCTTTTCTTTCCATTGATGTAATTTGCTCAAACAGATTTGCTTACAGCCTTCTTATCTAAGACTGATTTTATTTGATTAGAGATATTTTAATTTAATAGATATTAACCTCTATTTATGATGTAACATTCTTTTTCTGTTTCTCTGTGATAAAATTTATCTCAATTTTTTCTTCTGCAGAAAAAAAGCAAATGCTTTTAATACTGACACGACAGAGGTTAGATTATAACTAAATTATTGCACTATTTATAATAATGCATTCTTGCAAATCATTAAAAGAATTTCAGTGCTACTTTTAGGAATTAGTCAAAGAATAAATGAATTTGCTTAGTCTGTTCAAAGTCTTGTGTTGGATTTTTTTAAAATTTATACTTTTCATGACACCTCACATGAACACTATCAAAATACTCTACCAAAGTCATTCACTTTGAATTATAGGTCAGTGGTCAAATAGTCTAAGGAGTCAAACTACTGTATCACTGGCCTTTCAACTCTGAGGTAGTGAGTTAAAATCCAGCACTTTGAAGGTGCACTCAACTCCAATCTCAATTGACAAGGATTGTAAATTTTCTTCCTAAAGGTCTGTGTTTCTCATCTTGCAAATCGGCTGACTCCACACAAAAAATAAATGACCACCACAAAATAGCACAATAGTGTATAAAGTGGTGTTAAAACACCAAATCAATCAATCAATCAATCATAGTGATTTTCACAGAAATGCTTTTTAACATAAATGCAGTAATGTATAATCTAATCACATAGATTCCTAAATTATCATTTATGTTTCTATTGGTAGAAAGACATGAAATTTCTATGGAATTAAGGTGGTACCTAACACTTTCACTAAAATTAATTTGGCTCGTTTAATTTTATTTAAATTTTGACAAAGTATTCACTTTGAACCTTTAACAAAAATATAAAAATTTTAAAAATTTTGAACCAACCATTTTGTCAGAAAAAATACACTGGTTATATAGGGTGCAATCAACATTTTTTTTCTATGACGTCACATTTTGAGGGACCATGCATAAGTGACCCTTAGTGGCGGACTGATTAATAAAGATACTTGTATAAAACTAGATATCACTGGAATCAGAATGTTCTCTAGTTTATAATGAAATAAAAATAATGTGTACTTTTAATATATTAAAAATATTCCATCCAATGAACATGGGGAAAAAAAGGTCTAATTTGAACATAAAAAACTTGAAACCAGGTCATGTGCACACCCATGAAGACATGATCCATGCACATTTTACATAATCAAAACTGTATGAAATTTGTAGGTTTTTACCTGGCCTTTCAAAAAAATCTTGTTTCAGGGTACGGTCTCCTGCTCCGAAAAGAGCTACAGTGGCTGCAAATAAGTTTTCAATTTTCACTGCCAAAAAAACAGGATGTTTACAGTGTTGTCTCCCCTCAAAACATGTAAAGTTAATATAATTTTTAAAATTATTTCAATCATTTAACCTGTTTTAAATGAAAGCTTATTAACTAATTTTTACAATCAAATACAAAAAACATGATACTTTTTCACCAATGAGTAAATAAACAGGGGTTTCCCTCCATGGTTATTTTTAGCCGGGGAATAACCCCTAGTTTTTTATACGAAACTGTTTATAGCACCCATAGCAGTTTGACAAACACCAATTTTGATCATTCAGAAGCTTAATATTCCCTATACAACACAACGTAATTAAAACATTTAGCTGACTTTACAGAGTTATCTCCCTGTAGTGTTAGGTCATCTTTTTTAATATATAAATTTTACTTTTGGGTAATTAAAAACATTCAGATTCTACTTCATTCTTTTTATTGGTGAATTTATAGTAACTAATAAACAAGAAAATGAACAGCACAAAAAAGATTAATAAATTTCTTTTTTCCCCCTTCTATTTATATCTATCTTTTTATTTAATTTATCTATTATCAGAATCATAGATGTAATACCCATTACATCTATGTCAGAATCATTTTTATTGTTTAAATTGATCATATCCAAATCCATATCCTGTTTTCCCCTATTTATGGTCTTTCCTCTCCGCGAGGAAAGACCTTATTGTTTTTCTCATTACTTGAATAATATTTTCACACAAGGCAAATGTCCCTATCATTTCATAATAAATAATGCTTTAAATATTAAAGTGATTTTTCAAAAATGTCAAAGTTTAGACATCTGATAATGGTAGAGATCAACAAGTTTTATCTAATATTCTCTCCATGAGAAGGCAGATTTATCACAATATAAACTGTTTTATCAGTTATATCACGCCATCCTATCTTACGAAATACTCCAGGTTAGCTTCATCTTCAGATAGCAACTAATACGCAAATTTATAGATTCTTTTAAAATAGCGATTCAAAAAATTTAAAATGAAATTATAGGGGAAAAGCCTGCAATACTAAGTCCACATAATCAGTTTATCAAATACATTACACTTCAGACTAAAAAGACCACACCAATAGCAAAGATCATAAAAAAGATTTACTTTAAAAGAAAAGATATTCTGAATAATATTAACCTGAATTTCACAATACTACTTTATGAAATGATTTCCTATTATTACCATAGTATACATAAGTGTAGGAGTCAAATTTGGTAAAACTTCAATGTGAAATGTCTAATAAAACATAGCTTGGTCCAGTACAGACTAAATAATCACTTGAAAAAATTAGCAGATACAAATTAGAGACATTTCTTAAACACTCCCTTGATTGTCAGAAATTGAAAATTGCTAAAATTAAAATATATGTTTGCTTTATAGTTGGGTTGTTGTGTCTTTGACACATTCCCAATTTCCATTCTCAATTTATTTATGTTTACTTTTTGGGAAATTGAAATCAATAATTTTTGCCTTTATATGTTATTCAAAACAAAACCGATATACAGACAGTTTTTATAAGACAGTTCAATTTGATCTACAAAGACAATAGTCTGAGATTGATTTGGTGAAACTCTGTTAGTCTTTTCTTGTATCAGGCTATGTGAACCATATGTTGTGTGTTTTAGCCTGCATCTATTCAGGCTAACTGGACACATGTTGTTTGTTTTTGTGTCTGTATCAATTCAGGCTATAAGGACCATGTGTTGATTGTTTACCTCCCTGTTTTTATTCAGGCTATGGCTATAAGGACCATGTGTTGTTTGTTTACCTCCCTGTTTTTATTTAGGTTATGGCTATAAGGACCATGTGTTGTTTGTTTACCTCCCTGTTTTAATTCAGGCTATAAGGACCATGTGTTGTTTGTTTACCTCCCTGTTCTTATTCAGGCTATGGCTATAAGGACCATGTGTTGTTTGTATACGTCCCTGTTTTTATTCAGGCTATAAGGACCATGTGTTGTTTGTTTACCTCCCTGTTTTTATTCAGGCTATTGCTATAAGGACCATGTGTTGTTGGTTTACCTCCCTGTTCTTATTCAGGCTATAAGGACCATGTGTTGTTTGTTTACCTTCCTGTTTTTATTCAGGATATAAGGACCATGTGTTGTTTGTTTACCTCCCTGTTTTTATTTAGGTTATGGCTATAAGGACCATGTGTTGTTTGTTTACCTCCCTGTTTTAATTCAGGCTATAAGGACCATGTGTTGTTTGTTTATCTCCCTGATCTTATTCGGGCTATGGCTATAAGGACCATGTGTTGTTTGTATACATCCCTGTTTTTATTCAGGCTATAAGGACCATGTGTTGTTTGTTTACCTCCCTGTTTTAATTCAGGCTATAAGGACCATGTGTTGTTTGTTTATCTCCCTGATCTTATTCAGGCTATGGCTATAAGGACCATGTGTTGTTTGTATACGTCCCTGTTTTTATTCAGGCTATAAGGACCATGTGTTGTTTGTTTACCTCCCTGTTTTTATTCAGGCTATGGCTATAAGGACCATGTGTTGTTTGTTTACCTCCCTGTTCTTATGCAGGCTATAAGGACCATGTGTTGTTTGTTTACCTCCCTGTTTTTATTCAGGCTATAAGGACCATGTGTTGTTTGTTTACCTCCCTGTTTTTATTCAGTTATAAGGACTATGTGTTGTTTTGTTTATGTGCCTGTATCAATTCATGCTATCTGGACCATGTGTTTTTAGAAATTTGTGCCTGTATCAATTCTGACTACCTTGACCCAGTTTTGTTTGTTTTTGTGCCTATATTAATTCAGACTATCTGGACCTGGTTTTTCTATCAATTCAGGCTATCTTGACATGTGTTTGTATCAATTCAGGCTATCTGGACCTGGTGTTTGTATCAATTCAGGCTATCTGGACCTGGTTTTTGTATCAATTCAGGCTATCTGGACCTGGTTTTTGTATCAATTCAGGCTATCTGGACCTGGTGTTTGTATCAATTCAGGCTATCTGGACCTGGAGTTTGTATCCATTCAGGCTATCTGGACCTGGAGTTTGAATACAAATCAGGCTATCTGGACCTGGTGTTTGTATCAATTCAGGATCTCTGGACCAGTTTTTGTATCAATTCAGGCTATCTGGACCTGGTGTTTGTATCAATTCAGGCTATCTGGACCTGGAGTTTGTATCAATTCAGGCTATCTGGACCTGGAGTTTGAATACACATCAGGCTATCTGGACCTGGTGTTTGTATCAATTCAGGCTATCTGAACCTGGTGTTAGTATCAATTCAGGCTCTCTGAACCTTGTGTTTGTATCAATTCAGGCTCTCTGGACCTGGTTTTTGTATCAATTCAGGCTATCTTGACATGGTGTTTATCTGGACCTGGTGTTTGTATCAATTCAGGCTATCTGGACCCGGTGTTTGTATCAATTCAGGCTATCTGGACCTGGAGTTTGTATCCATTCAGGCTATCTTGACCTGGAGTTTGTATCCATTCAGGTTATCTGGACCTGGAGTTTGTATCAATTCTGGCTATCTGGACCTGGTGTTTGTATCAATTCAGGCTCTCTTGACCTGGTGCTTGTATCAATTCAGGCTATCTCTGGACCTGGTGTTTGTATCAATTCGGGCTATCTGGACCTGGAGTTTGTATCAATTCCGGCTATCTGGACCTGGAGTTTGAATACACATCAGGCTATCTGGACCTGGTGTTTGTATCAATTCAGGCTATCTGGACCTGGTTTTTGTATCAATTTAGGCTATGAGGACCATGTGTTGTTTTTGTTTGTAAATCTATTCTATCAGAGGAATTGGGTGTTGTTGGTTGGTGAGATATTTTTGGTAATGCCTGTTATATGCTTTGAAAGTATAAATTAAAACTCGTTTGGTGTTATTGGTTGCTCTTAGTATACACTGATCTTGATGGTAATCCTTAACCTTCAAATTATGTAGGACAAATAAAAACATGCATTCTAACCACAAGTAACATGAAAATAAAACACCTAAGAACAAGATGTTACATAACTGTTTTATTGTTTTCTAGATTGAGATAAAGTGAGAATTTCTGCAAAAATAATACAATTATCACCTAGAGACCAAATTATTTTGGAAATATGTTTAATAAATCAAAAATTAACAACAAACCACTGGGATGATAAATCCTATCATCTATTTCAACCCAATCCATTACCATTTAGAAACCATCAAATTTAATATGTTTGTAGATATAGATTAGACTATTATCTATTTTTGATGGATAGAGCTCCCATTGGGATTCCAGGATAAAGTAGTAAGCATTATGATATTATGATATAGCTGTTGTATTTTTGACATTTGATATTTTTTGTATTTAAAAAAATCTATTTTATGTATGTTTCAAATCTATGCATTCAGACTGATGTAATAGCTATTATGCAACTTCGTAACCAACTGAAGCACAAAATTTAAGACAGACTGTTCATGCTTTTATCATCCTTGTCACTGTATAGAGGTGCCTATGGCATATTAAAAAAATGTCTATAAAAAAAAAATGAAGTTGATCTTTTAGAACTTTGAAATAGTTTTCATAGTTACAGGGTTGTGAAAGCACTGATCAATCACATGTTTTAGTATGTTGTTCTTCTGTACAATGGTCTGAACGAACCACAGCAATATCTCAATACCTCAATAAAAATACAGAACATGTATCAAATTCTTCAATGAGGAAGTACTGTTACTCATACTTTTTAAATGTTTTTGGTATTTTAGCCTTATATTAAAAAAAGAAGATGTGGTTTAATTGCCAATGAGACAACTCTGTTGAAAAGACCAATAGACACATACATTAATAGCTTGATATGCATCGATAACCCATAATCCACTCAGTTTTTATACGACCGCAAAAATTTTAATTTTTTGGTCGTATATTGCTATCACGTTGGCGTCGTCGTCTTCGTCGTCGTCGTCCGAATACTTTTAGTTTTCGCACTCTAACTTTAGTAAAAGTGAATAGAAATCAATGAAATTTTAACATAAGGTTTATGACCACAAAAGGAAGGTTGGGATTGATTTTGGGAGTTTTGGTCCCAACATTTTAGGAATTAGGGGCCAAAAAGGGCCCAAATAAGCATTTTCTTGGTTTTCGCACTATAACTTTAGTTTAAGTGAATAGAAATCTATGAAATTTTGACACAAGGTTTATGACCACAAAAGGAAGGTTGGGATTGATTTTGGGAGTTTTGGTTCCAACAGTTTAGGAATTAAGGGCCAAAAAAGGGCCCAAATAAGCATTATTCTTGGTTTTCGCACAATAACTTTAGTATAAGTAAATAGAAATCTATGAAATTTAAACACAAGGTTTATGACCAGAAAAGGAAGGTTGGGTTTGATTTTGGGAGTTTTGGTCCTAACAGTTTAGGAATAAGGGGCCCAAAGGGTCCAAAATTGAACTTTGTGTGATTTCATCTAAAATTAAATAATTGGGGTTCTTTGATATGCCGAATCTAACTATGTATGTAGATTCTTAATTTTTGGTCCTGTTTTCAAATTGGTCTACATTAAGGTCCAAAGGGTCCAAAATTAAACTTAGTTTGATTTTAACAAAAATTGAATCCTTGGGGTTTTTTGATATGCTGAATTTAATCAAAGCGCTGTAAGCGCTGAAGGCAGTTAACCAAAAACCAAGGCAACAGTAATTATGAAAACTGTGGCAATGTTGCCTCAACATTAAACATTCATATATAGTACATTCATGTTTATCTAATGATTTATTTATTAAGGCAAATAATTTATATGTTATCAAGGTTTCAGAAGCAATGCATATATCAATGTATATTTTTTATGGTGAGTCTGCAATGGTACAAGTTCCCAATGATTGCAGTTGTTCTACTTGGTAGTCAGGGCCGTAACTAGCCTCTTTTTATAGTGAGGCAAAATATATTTGCCGAGTGTAGTGAGGCTAAAAAATTTTGGCGAGGGGTCTGAAGCTCTGAGAAAAATAATGCAATATCGTGCATTCTGAGCGTTTCCCGGACTTTTTTTTTACATTGAAACGCAATTAATTTTTAGCTATTTTTTTGACAATATTCTGGTCTCAAACCTAAAACATAGATTAATTGTAATTTAAGACTTTTAGGTTTCACAGGGACAACATCAAAAGTAGACCGATATGTAGGATAAAGCAAAAATCGTAAATATCATAATCATTAAAACCGGATCTGTCTGTCGATCTGTTGTTGTCTTGTATAGTGCTTAGACTTTTTTTTCTAGATTTAAATATAGTGACAGTGCAGTATTATAATTATACTAGTACTGAAAAGTCGTCACTAAGGACCATCTTGACCTTGTTTTACGGTATTAATGATTCTTTTATTGTTGAAGACCCTCCAGTAACTATCAAGATGAAGAACAAGAATAAAAACTTTGACCATTGATCATTGTATTTGTTTCTATGCATTGACTTTGTGTGAGATTAGGTTCCGTGCACGTTTACTCCATGTTCCTTTATTTTCTGTTAAAGGGTCTGAACTTAATGCAAGTTTAACCCTTCAATGTAAAAGGTCATATTGCAATGCATTGATGTTTTTATAATTTATATAGATGACTTGATACGGGGAAATTAGAGGCCTTACTTTAATTTAATCCGTCAGCTATCTTTCTACAAAAAAGAGCCAGTTTTCTTTGATATCAAGTTCAATTCTCCATGCAGAAGCGACATTTTTTTTTGCTGTGTCCAGTATAGCATCGTATATTCTTAAAATATTTTCTCACACAATGTCTGGACATCGGTGGACATGCACTATTGCAAAACCAAACGCTTACAAATGAAAATCAACACTCAGACTATAGTCATAAAGTAGGACAATAAATGAACAAAAGACAAACCCGAGACACGGAAGTACAAACAAAAGAAAAACCCGGGACACAGAAGTACAAACAAGAGACTATCTACTCTGAAAACTAAAAGTAAAATAGAAACATGGATCACGAAAACATGCAGGGGAAACAACAGATAGTAAAGAAAACGTGCTTTTTGCAAGAGACTTTCAGTGAAAACAATTTGATATGAAGAGAATGTTTTGTTTCCGTTTTTTTTTTTTTTTTGAAATTTCCAACATGAGGCATTTGCCTCATTTGCCTCAATGTAGTTACGGCCCTGGTAGTTAACCTTGGTTTTATTTGACTGCTAGAAGTTCAATTTGACGTAGTATGAACATGTAATGTAATGTAGTATGAATGGACTGGTTTCCCTGGAAAGAAAACTGAGTTTGTGTTCTATAGTACAAAAGTTATGAGACACGAATCAGACAAATGTTCACTACAACAGGATCAAAGATGAGGTCTGTCCCTTGCCCATAGTAAATGTAAATGATTTGTTATTTTGTCCCATACATATGAATATATATAATTTAGGGGTGGGGATCTCATTGGTATTCAAGTTCTCAAACAGGTAGGGGTAGGCAGAGGATTTAGGGGGCAGGGGGCCCGGCCCCCCCCCCTTTTTGGGAAAACATTTGGTTGCTTATATAGGGAATCACTGGAGCGGGCCCCTCTTAGGTCAGTCAGTGGGCCCCACTTATGAAAATTTCTGGATCCGCCACTGGGGGTAGGGTGACCCAAGGGACTTCCCCTACATTTCATTTATTTGTTATATTGTCCCATACATGAATATATATGGTTTAGGAGTGGGGATCTCATTGGTTTCCAAGTTCTCAAACAGGAAGGGTAGGGTGACCCAAGGGACTCCCCCTATATTTCATTTAATTAGTTATATTGATCCATTCATGAATATATATTGTTTTGGTGTGGGGATCTCGACCGTTTCCAAGTTCTCAAACAGGAGGGTTGGGATGACCACAGGGACTTCCCTTATATTTCATTTGATTTGTTATATTGTTCCATACATGAGTATATATGGTTTAGGGAGCTACCATTTAATTTTTAGGGGGGGGGGCTAGGATGAAATTTGAAAAAGTCAGGATAAACTAAAAAAAAAAAGGCAGAAGCGAACAGAATGAAAAATAAAAAGGCAGGACAGAGATTACAGCTTAAAAAAAATGCAGGACAAAGTTTTTCCTCCTAGCCCCCCCCCCCCCCCCCCCATAAAAATCAAATGGTAGCTCCCTTAGGGGTAAGGATCTTGACCATTTCCAAGTCTTCAAACAGGAGGGTGAACAGTGACCTCAGGGACTCCCCCTATCTTTCATCTGATTTGTTATATTGTCCCATACATGAATATATATGGTTTAGGGATTGGGATCTCGACCATTTTTAAATTCTAAAACAGGAGGGGTGGGGTGACCCCTAGCGACTCTTCCTATATTTCATTTGATTTTTCATATTGTCACAAACATGAATATATATGGTTAAGGGGTGTGGATCTCGACCGTTTCCAAGTTCTCAAACAGGAAGGGGTGGGGTAACTCCAGGGACTCCCCCTATATTTCATTTTTTATTTATTATATTGTCCTATACTTGAATATATGCAGGGGCGGATTCAGACGGGGGGAGGGTTGCGGGCTTGCACCCCCCTTAAATTTGCAAAGCATGGGTTGTTCTCAGCTTAATAAAGAAAATACCGATAATTTTACCTCAATTTTTTTTTAGCCTCGCTCTGCTCGGCGAAAATTTAAGTTTGCGCCCCTCCTAACCTAAAATCCAGGATCTGCCCCTCATATGGTTTAGGGGTGGGGAGCTCGACCGTTTCCAAGTTATCAAACAGGAGGTATGGAACGCCGTAGCTGCCTTATGTGTACTTGTTTTTAGATACGCTTATACTTTTCAATATATGCACATAGTTTTTCTATATATGCACATACGTTTTCTCTATATGCACATAGTTTACTTTATATGCACATAGTTTACTTTATATGCACATAGTTTACTTTATATGCACATAGTTTTTCTATATATGCACATAGTTTTTCTATATATGCACATAGTTTTACTATATATGCACATACTTTTTCTCTATACGCACATACTTGTTCTCTATATGCACATATTTTACTTTATATGCACATAGTTTTTCTCTATATGCACATAGTTTTTCAGGCTATATATGCGCATAGTTTACTATGTATACACATCGTTCTCCGTGTGTATACTTTTCCCTTATTTTCTTGATAGTTCTTCAAGGATATACTTGTATTCAATATACTTTACTATTTCCTGATTGAAGGAATCCTGGGTACCGTAATGGTAAATAAAATGGCAGAGCCACTGATGCTGACTGTTTTAAGGAAAGTGGGATTGCAAGAAGTTTACGAAAGTTTTGAACGGGAAGCTATAACTCCTGATATAATAAGTCTGCTTTCAAAACAAAATTTGCAGTTTTTAGGTATTCCAAACGCAACCGACATGATGAGATTGCGGGCAGAATGTGTAAAATATGGAAAATCCAAACCACAGAAAATAGGAGGATACTCTGGAGCACCAAAATTTGATATTGATAAATTAACATTAGACAGTTTGCTAGATTGTGGATTCCAAATATCCGATATTGCAAAACTTTTATTAGTATCAGAGCGCACAATATATCGCCGAATGGCTCAGTTTGGATTGTCAAAACAAGGCTTTTCAGAAATAGACGATGGTGATCTGGAAAGAGTAGTTTCGGAAACCATTAAAGATTTCCCAATGTGTGGCGAGCAAATGCTTCGACAACTGTTAAGAACGAAGGGTTTAAAAATACAACGATGTCGACTAAGGGACTGCATTCATGAAATAGATTCGTCTGGAGTTCGAGCAAGGAAAGCTGGTCGTCTCCATCGGAGAACTTATAACGTAATGGCCCCTAACCATTTGTGGCACATAGACACCAATCATAAAGTAATTCGATGGAGGTTTGTAATAATTGGTGGCATTGACGGGTTTAGTAGGATGATTATGTTTCTTTCGTGTAATGACAATAACACTTCTAAAACTGTTTTGGAAAGCTTCCTCACCGGTGTTGATAATTATGGCATACCATTAAAACTAAGATCCGACAAGGGACGGGAAAATGTTTCTGTAGCAGATTTTATGCTGACGGAACGAGGTAAAAGCGGCATGATCACAGGTCCCAGTACACATAATCAACGGATCGAAAGACTCTGGAGGGACATTTTTGAAGGCGTCTTGTGCTATTTTTATAATCTTTTCTACTACATGGAGGATCATGATATCCTTGACCCCTTAAATGATCTACATTTGGCAGCGCTGCACTATAATTTCAAGGATGAAATTAACAGAAGACTGAATGTGTGGTCTACAGCATGGGGTTGTCACAGAATAAGGACCGTTAAGGCTACTCCCCTGCAGCTTTGGGGCTCAGGGCAAGTTCAGAACCCAGTTGGCATGCAAATGAATGAGACGGAATTACCAGAATTAGGAGTTGGAGAACAGAACAATGAAGCTACCAGAGATGGAGAAAGGCCAATATTTCAACCCTTAAATCTTAAAAATGAACAATGTAGGGAGATCCTAAATAATGAATTGAATCGAACAGGCGAGAACTTTGGTATTGATGACTATTTAAAGTCTTTGGAGATCATTTCGGCAAATAATTAACATTAACAAATCATTAAAATTACATGTGATTTAAAGTAAAACATTGTTGTTGTTGTTGTTTTAGCATGATTAAAGACATAATATTGTTTTTGGTACTAGGAAGATTTTGTATTGATTCTGCACCTTTATCAACAGTTAAGATAACTTAGTACCTAAACTTTTCTCTATTATTCACCAGCAACCACAAAATATAGGCAATCTAGCATTACATAGCTCGTCTCAAACCAGGTTCTGATTACAGAACATATTGACATGTAGTAGTTATAAAAGTAAAACTAGAGGTATTTTATGCAATGCTCACACAGGGCTACCCCCACGTACCCATCAACATAAATAGTAAATTATTCCGTATAAGGTACCCCCAGTTACAAGAGTTTGTGACCTTGACATACTTTATGTGCCTGTCCCAAGCCAGGATCCAGAGTTCAGTGACTGTCTTTTTTTATTTGTTGTTTTGTTTTCATGGGGTCATTTTGTCGCTGTGTCTTTCAGGTTGTTTATGTCTAGTTGCTTGCACTTTTTGTAAGGAGCCTGCTTGAACTCACTTGGTAGTGTAGGTGATGCCATTGTTGAAGACCACTACAGTGACCTTTGGCTGTTGTTTTGTGCATGTCCTTGTGCTGTTCTGTGGTGGGATGATATATCATGTGTTGTTTTTTTTTTATCCCCTATCAGTTCTTTTATATATAATGATGGGACTAGTGTTGCAAAGTGTTCAAAAGCTGTTGTATTTGCAAAGATGCGGCATAAAAATGACATGAAATTTCATTCAAAAAGATTGCATTTTATGAACAAGTAGATGTAAATTGTAATGCATAAAGCATTTACACTTTGAGCTTAGCATAATAATACATGTACGAGTTAAGTCTTCTGTGAACTTAATAAATATGGAAATAAGACATATTTGGCACTTGCAATGTTTTATGAGGTCAAAGTCAAGTAGTATACAGTGGATTCCTTTTAATCACATAACCAATTTGTTATAGAACAAGAGGCTCAAGTGGTGAGCCTGTAACCTCACCTGGTATGCTTGGTATAGGACCTCCCATGGATGGTTCATACTAAGTTTCAGTTCATTTGGCTCTACTGCTACAGAGGAGAAGAAGTTTTAAATTTCAACCAATCAAAACATGTAAATCCTCATGGCAGCCATTTTATTTTTAACGGACCTGGATGATTTATGCAAATTTTGTAAAGGACCTCCCATGGATGCTTCATACCAAGTTTCAGTTCAATTGACCCAGGGGTTTCAGAGGAGAAGATCAGAATGTAAAAGTTTACGGATGGACGGACGACGGACGCCAAGTGATGACAAAAGCTCACATGGCCTTTGGCCAGGTGAGCTAAAAATGTGCAACTAACAGGAATATGCAATTATAATCAAAGCCCCAACGGTGCTAAAACTAATTGCAACTAGAAGTAGGGCTGTCGGAACGACATCAATACCCGCACCCCACATTGTTTTGAAATATTACTATTTTTAATTACTTATTGCACATCTACAGATGATGGACACTCATATGCAACAATGTCGGTAAAGAAATATTAAATTTCTGGCAAAAACGTATCTTTTGAAATTTATGAGTCATCTATGTGCATATGGAGAAAAAGTATGTGCATATAGAGAAAAAGTATGTGCATATAGAGAAAAAGTATGTGCATATAGAGAAAAGGTATGTTCGTATAGAGAAAAAGTATGTGCATATAGAGAAAAAGTATGTTCGTATAGAGAAAAAGTATGTGCATATATAGAAAAAGTATGTGCATATATAGAAAAACTATGTGCATATAAAGTAAACTATGTGCATATATAGAAAAACTATGTGCATATAAAGTAAACTATGTGCATATATAGAAAAACTATGTGCATATAAAGTAAACTATGTGCATATAAAGTAAACTATGTGCATATAGAGTAAAACTATGTGCATATATAGAAAAACTATGTGCATATAAAGTAAACTATGTGCATATATAGAAAAACTATGTGCATATATTGAAAAGTATAAGCGTATCTAGAAACAAGTACACATAAGGCAGTTACGGCGTTCCATAAGGAGGGGTAGAGTGGCCCAAAGAATGTCACCTATATATCATATGATTTACTTACATTAAGGTATATATAATATAGTTGCATTATTTGTGAAAATAAAGAATGAAACTTTCAGCTACTTTAATTGACCCTTCAAAATTGAGAAAAAAACAAATAACCCCTCGAAATTGCAGTAATATGTTTACACTTTAAAAGCATCTCACATGCATTATCATCATTAATCATTTATAAAGAAAATTTAGACTGTGACCATGAACATGTATATTGTTAGATATACTGTTCCCAGCTGTCACGTTGTATTGGATTTTTAAATTAAAATTTATCAAAAAGTAATTTTTAGTTTCTGAATAAAATATTTTACTGCTTTTTCTTTCTTTTACATATATCTTTTGGTTTACAATACTAGTGTTTATATTCATTTACCATGCATAGATGTATTTTTTCACCTGCTTGGATTTATTTTGTAAATGATCGTCAAACCCGGAATTACCCTTATCCGCTCCGGAATCGGATCCGATTTTGTAAAATTTTGTCTTCACGGCCGCCATTGTTATGTGTTTACAATGTTGTTTTTGTCAATCAGATACGATTTTACTCGAATTTATACAATATTTGTCGGCGATTTTCTGTATAAAGCTAGCGGTTGAACAAAATGAACATCGCCGTCATGAATAATAATGATAAAAATAAGTTTTTAGCTCGTTTAATTGGAGACTTTGGTGAACATGGTGAAAAGGTTTGCAAAGTAATTTCTTATTTTCTTTCAAATGTATAAAGGCGAATACGTCGGGCGTAGCTAGAAACCAACTATCCTAGTCGAAATTCCGCTTGCAAAAGTGGAAGGTCTCGGACCACCGCTAATTTGCACACCTGCCTCCAAATTGAAAAGCTACGAAAATTTCTTTTTCTAATTTGAAATTGCCGCCAACAGCATGAACAGTTGAATTATATAATAGACTACTAACGTAGTTGTACTACGTATTGATGACAAACAATATTCCTACGACTTTTGTCATTTGGGAAATCTAAACTGCTTGTCTCCGGAGATTTTCGGCGATTAAATATTTCATACAATTGTTCTTTGACATCTTAGCTAAAAGCACAAGTCATAATGAACTACACAAGGATTTTTAATAAGCACTACTTCCTATGTGTAACTTTAAAACTTTTGGATAAATCGACGATCATTTAAGGTTTTTCTGGTCATTTTTTTTGTAATCCAGAATAAAAAGTATTAAAAAAGTGTTCAATTAGTTATATATAACATAGTAACAAGCTAGATAATAACAATGGCAAGTATTTCAGGATTTATTGGGTAGAACACAAATCTAGGGTGCTCGCATAATGCAGCTTAACTGCATAAAAATGTACTTAGATTTTTAATTATTGGCCTAGTTTTCAAGTTGGTCCAAATGGGGGTCCAAAATTAAACTTTGTTTGATTTCATCAAAAATTGAAAAATGGGTTCTTTGATATGCCAAATCTAACTGTGTATGTAGATTCTTAATTTTTGGTCCAGTTTTCAAATTGGTCTACATTAAGGTCCAAAGGGTCCAAAATTAAACTAAGTTTGATTTTAACAAAAATTAAATTCTTGGGCTTATTTGATATGCTTTATCTAAATATGTACTTTGATTTTTGATTATGGGCCCAGTTTTCAAGTTGGTCCAAATCAGGATTCCATATCAAGTATTGTGCAATAGCAAGAAATTTTCAATTGCACAGTATTGCACAATAGCAAGAAATATATAATTGCACAATATTGTGCAATAGCAATTAATTTTCAATTGGAGTTATCTTTCTTTGTATAGAATATTAGTTGATAATATATGTTGGAAATTTGCCAGACATGACTATGATGTCATTTTCTATTTTTATTTGCCAATAACTTTATGTAAATAACTTCATTGGAAATTTGCCAACATAAAATGTTGCTGATGAAGCTTTTTTTCCTTATCTTATCTAAAATGTTTTTAGATAATGTATGTTGGACATTTGCCAGACATGACTATGATGTCATTTTCTATTTTTATTTGCCAATAACTTTATGTAAATAACTTCATTGGAAATTTGCCAATATAAAATGTTACTGATGAAGTTTTTTTTATTGTTTTATACAATAAACAATGTATATTCACTTTTACTACCAACCAATCTTTACCATTCAGTGATAACAAGCACTTTATTTTACATTTTAATATTTTATGATGTATTTAAAAGAGTAGTTATTGTTGCAAACTCCATTAGAAATTTGAATTGATATCAGTTTTGGAAAAAGGGAAACGGGGATGTGAAAAAAAAGGGGGGGGGGGTAAATTTTTCTCATTTCAGATTTCATAAATAAAAAGAAAATTTCTTCAAACATTTTTTTGAGAGGATTAATATTCAACAGCATAGTGAATTGCTCAAAGGCAAAAAAAAAAACTTTTAAGTTCATTAGACCACATTCATTCTGTGTCAGAAAACTATGCTGTGTCAACTATTTAATTTTAGATTTAAAAAGTTTGAAGAAGAAATCTTTAATTGATTTGTAAAATCTTGACATTTGTTTTGTGTAAAAAAAAAAACATGTAATGTCAAAAATTTGATCACAATCCAAATTCAGAGCTGTATCACGCTTGAATGTTTTGTCCATACTTGCCCCAACTGTTCAGGGTTCGACCTCTGCGGTCGTATAAAGCTGCGCCCTGCGGAGCACCTGGTTACTTTTTAACCTGAAATGCACACTAATTCGTACTTACTTTTTAAAATCTTCATGGTTGGAAAAGAAATCTACTATACATGCGAGTATATAAATACCTGAAAGTACAGAGAAAAGATGGCATCAGTAATCTAATATTCTCATAGAAAGTGAGCCATTGATATACCTGTACTGAGGAAACAGCAACTATAGTAATGTGACCACAGAGGGCCCTGCTACATGTAAATGAATAATTGAGATCTAATTCTTAAAACTCTTGTAAAATTGATGGAAAAATATCGTCAACTACACTTGATGTAAGACAATCTTATAACATATGAGAACTTTTTATCCAACAGTCTCAGAGGAGTTGTATTCACTAGGCGGCATTGTTGTTGGTGGCAGAAGTATTGACTGAATACTACAGGCCTAGCTTCCACTGACTGATTATGGAGCCCCAAACCAATTAGGGAACTTGAAGCAGAAACATAAACAGCACAATGACCAATAAAGACTCAACTTTTTTTGTAATCAATCCCCCTGAATTTATGTTACTAATCCCCTTCTCCCCTTCAAACTCTAAGTTGGCAGATTCTTTTTATTAAAATTAATTATACTACTACTTTTCTCTCTCTCCTGGACGAATAACAATCAACAACCATATTTGAACTGAAACAGTATATAAGGCCAACCTTAAAAATATGTTTGTTTGCAGTTTTCCGACTGTACCTTCAGACTGAAGGGTCGGTAGGTAGGAAAAATATTTTATTTTATCAGCCAAAATACAGTTTAAACAAGCAGTTACACTAAACCAAGTTTCTTGTGAAGAATAAAAAAACATTTTAAAACAACAAACACTGGACATGCTGAAAACCAACATCAAATGAACAGGCATTTTCAGATAAAAAATTTTTAAACCAAAACTGAAACTTTAACATAGTGTCATTATCCAATTTATGACATAAAATATGGTATAATTATTAAATACTGGAACACTTATAAACAAGGAATGTCATTATGACTAGAACTGTTTTAAAGAAATATATTCAGACATGTATGCTTCTTGACTAGAATGTTTTCATGAGTAGAGTATTTTCATCAGAAAAATGTAGATATTAAAGATTTATAAGACAATGTATTAAAGAGTGTATTTTTAATAATAAAAAAAAAATAACCATTGAATCTTCCTCAATTGAAAAAAAGGCAACTTGAAAAAAAAGTATTAAGACATTCGACTGTTTTCATATTTCTAACAATATTTAATTATATGTGATAAGGTTATATTTTTGCCAGGCTTTAATGAAAACCAAAGAAATCTAAAGTTTGGGGTGAAATCCATAGCACCCCATTAAAAGTAAATGGTCTGTACTGAAATGTTTTTAATGCATAAAAAAAATTGGCAGCATAGCTCCTAAGGACATGTTTTAATTGAATTCACACAGGCCACACAGTTTGGGTATATTTAATATTGTAAGAAAGAGAATAATTGCAATGAGTGGGGCAGCCCCCCTTATCCTAAAGGAGCATACTCATTGCAATCGAAGATAGATTTGATATAGAGAGAGTATATTTATTTTTCAAGCTAATCATTCATTTTCTCTACATCTTTGTGTAGTTAGGGTTGCTTCTTATTGATTTGGCATGATCTATATCCATTAACATTTCAAATGAGCCCTTCCTCCCACAGGCACTTGTTTCTATCCATTGGAAGACCCACTATCAACGTATATTTACGAGGGGGTACTCTAAGGGAAAATACAATGCATATCACTTGAAAGAAAAACTTTTCATGAATTGAATGGTGTATGGAACAAAAAATTTGAGACTGAATTGACAGAGAAATAAGGGTTTTAAGCGGAGAGGTGAAAAAAGTAGTTGGGTACCTTCTCGTAAATATACGTTGATAGTGGGTCTTCCAATGGATGGAAACAAGTGCCTGTGCTTCCTCCGTACAGGCGTGTTTACAGATATCCATGAAGATTTAAGTCGCGGAGGAGTGGTTTCATCTTTGTCGTCTTCACATCGATTTGTAGAAAATATGCCATACTTCAAGCTGCTGTCGAATTATTTAACCACTGAAATTGGTTCCATAACGTCAGGCTCCACAGATTCTGTACCCGATTTTTTTGAGACAGAATGGTTATCGTGTCAGTTATGAATATCCGCTGCATCATCGTCAATGATATCATCACACATCATTACATGTGCCTGAATCTGTATAAACAGTTTACTAATAAACTTTTTTGTTTGTTATCTGTCTTAAAATTGACACGAGACGACAGCGTAAAGTACTCCTCCGTGACTTCATGGATACCTGTAAACAATTTCCATGTGCTTTATCATTAAATGGTCACATGAACGCTTGACGGGAAGCTAAGAAAAACCGAACTTGAAATGCGTAATTGACCCAGACTTTAAATCATTTCTGGAAAGGACCCAAAGTTCCGGATCGCGTCAATAGAAGTATTAAAAAAAATTTCTTCAAATATAAAGCAATAAAATTTTCACAGTCGGGAGGATTTTCAAGGGTCGGTCGGTAAACTGCAAACAAACAATATTTTAATTTAAGCCTAAACTGCTAAAATAATTTCACAATAAAGACTGTCTTTATTGTCTGAGAAAGGTAGATACTAACTACTGGTACTATCTACAAGTCAGATTTAATTATCCTTTTTTAGAAATAAAGTAAGTGGCTTTCAACTTGTGGCATCAATTTACCTAATAAAGGTGATGAACTTGAGATATCTTTACCTGACATGCTGACAAACCTATCTCTATCACTTGACCAGAGGTCTAAAAACAACTGATACTAGGTTAAATTGTCAAGGATAAAATTCTGGTTAGTATCACATTTTACAATGCACTAATAAAAGTGCACATATTACATCAATATCATTTGCTAAATTGTGTTTTTAACACAAAAAAATCTGGGTGTTGCTTTTTAATTTGCATTCCAATATATTTATTAGTAATGAAGAAAAAAATGGACTCAGTATCGAAAATAAAAGAATTGCAAAATCTGTAAAGATAGCGAAAAAAAACCTAAATACCCATCTACATCTAACTAACCGAGTAATTATGTTTCATTCAAGAAACTTTTCTACCTGTCAGTCAGATTGTTACATTTTGTTTGTTTGACGTAAAAATATCAAAAGCAATGATCAGACTATTATAAACATAAGTCTATTTGCAGTGAATGATTTCCTGTATGGAGGCATGTATTCAATCTTAAACACTGACGTATGTTTGAGTTACACACCTTCTACAATTCAAATTGTTTGTTCTAAAGATGCAACCACTGCCAAAAAGGTAGAATTAAGGATGATTTTGTAGTAAACACCGAGGTCATATGACCTTTGACGTTGTACAATAACAGTACAAATCCATTCTGGAAAATATTATTTATAAACATTTATAATTAAACCTATCCTGCCTAAGAGGAAAGTATGTCTAACATATCTCTCCAATCAAAGGTTTCACCTACTCAAAAACTAGAAAGAGAGAGCAAAAAGCTTTCTTAATTAATTAATAGTAAGCATACCAAACCTGAAACTTGGACAAGTTGATATCTGATATGTTTTTAGTTAATATTGTTTTTTTTAATATCAACTATCATCGTCTATGCCTTGCACAAAAACAAGCAAAAACAAACCAAACCTTGTGATAATAGCCAAAGTGAACTTATCAAATTAGTCCAGTTATCAACTTTAAATAAGAGTTAAACAAATGTCTACCAGCTCTGATACCTTGAGCATACCACAGAAAAAAACAAGAATGTGTCCAAAGTACACAGATGCCCCACTCGCACTATCCTTTTCCATGTTCAGTGGACTGTGAAATTGAGGTCACCAGTCTAATTTGGCTTTAAAATTAGAAAGATCATATCATATGCAACAAGTGTACTAAGTTTCAACTTGATTGCACTTCAGCTTCATCAAAAACTACCTTGACCAAAAACTTTAACCTGAACGGACGGCACAGACTGACGAACGGACGGACGGAAGCACAGACCAGAAAACATAATGCCCCTTTACTATCGTATGTCGGGCATAAAAATCATAATGCCCCTCTACTATCGTAGGTGGGGCATAAAAAATGGCAGCACTCATTTGATATATTATTCAATGACAACATATGATCCCAAAAACATTTAAGCTTTTAAGTAATAATTCTAAGAAAATCATTCAAAATTTTTTTTTTTTTAAATTGTTCATTAATTTTTCAGGAAATGGCGGCAAATCCCTGATCCACCCTCTCTGATTCTATTTATCTTAAAATAAACAAAAATGTAATAAGGGGTTAATTAGTTTTTATGATACACATTTTCATTAAAAAATGTTCTAATTACCACTTAAACTTTTCCTAACACAGAATCATAAGTAAATTACTTAAGTTATGAGGCAACAACCTCAGCAATCTGCATCATCAAATTTTGAAGAAATTATTAAAATGATTTCCATCAATGCCAAATTGTTGTATAATTATTTTGGCAAAAGTAAATTTTTGATGAATAATTTCAAATTAATGCATTAGGGATGAATTGTGTGATGATAAGTTAGTAATCGTTGGCAGATAAAATACAAGATGGCTAATTTACTTTTGGCAGACGACAGTACTAACAAGGTTGTATATCTTTAAGGTTAATTAACACTTCACATTAGCTCTTGTCTAAAATCCACAAAATTGTCTCTTATCCAAATACTGAACATCACAGACGTGGTGGGATCAATTATGAAAAGATTACAAAACATATGTGTTTGGGTCACTGTCTTGACCACAACTATGTAATCTTGTCAATATAAATATATCATTACCAAGAGTACATCTACATGCCAAGAAGTTAATGCATAACAAAATGTGGCCATTGGAAAACAATTATGCATACTACCTGTCCAATTAATACTTGTACTTAGTTGCCAGATTCCAATCATTCTGATCATGTTCTGCTATTGAGGTAATAACAAGGATTATAATGATTATTTCTATAAAGAATGGGGTGTATCCTACTCAGGTATTTTTACTAGTATATAACTAAAACCGAGCCCTAGACATGGGTTTGGTCTACAAAAGACTCAACATTGTGCTCCATTCGAAACAGTTGAAGGCAAAAACAAATACAAAGAGCATAAACAAAGAGCATAGAAAACCAAAAAGTTCCAAAAACTGTACCAAATATGACTATTGCCAAACTATGACTAGAGAAAGAAAACCCTATACATTGAGAGTTATTCAACACATTCTTTATAAATAGTTAATATACAAAAAAGAATGTATCGATGACATTTTATATATCAACACAGAAGTGCTAACTACTGGGTTTGTGATACCCTTGTGGACAAAATGTCTAACCACAGATGCATCAACCCAGTGGTTAAATAGATTCATCACAAATACTAGGCTTATAATATGTTATATGCTATACTAGACACGTTTTGTCACAGAAGACTCATTAATTATGCTCCAATCAAAAGTTTCTGTCAAAATCAAATATGAAGTTGAAGATCATTGAAAACATAAATATTAAACAAAGTTAAGCTGATTATGTAAGGCCATCTTATATCTAGAAAAAAAACTTAAAATTCAACATTTTATAAGCAGTTGACTTACAAAAAAAATAAACAGTGATGTTTCATGTTAATAAAACCAGGTTCATGAAACCATCTGGTATTTTAAAAATATGTTGATAAAAATCATCAGTGATACCAAGAGGACTGGTGTACTCGTGGACGAAACATGGTTGGTATAACTCATAAGAGATACCTAAAGAACTGGCACACTTTTCGTCTACAAAGAAATAATGAGTAGATCACGTAATGATAAGTTTTATAGTGTATTTAGAAACAATTACTTATAAGAGATGTGTAAAGAGCATCTCCCTAATGAAAACGTACAGTTTAAGCACTGCATATTCATCAGTAATGAAAGTTGACATCATAACATAATAAATGACTTAATCACTGATGTAAATATTATCAGTAATTAGTAAAACCATGTATACTACACTTAAAAACCAACTTTATGATTCCTTCGACGCATGAAGTCATTTATCTTTTCAACCTTTTGAGTAACAAAAATAACTCTGCTGTAGATAAACTCCTGCTTAACAGTCTAGATGAAGCTGCATTCACAAGGTGTCATTGTGTAATTACCCGTAGTCCAAAAAAGTCCTGTTATACGGGTAAAAATGTTAAAAGTCCCATTGTTTTAGAAAAAAATATTAAATCAAAATGATGGTACAGAATTTTCAACACAATACGATGAAAAATAATCCAAGTATGAAAGCTTTTTTTAAAATGACCCCTGCGTATTGTTATGTTTTGGAAGAGCGTATAATTTGCTATAAGGAACAAAACTGAAGAACAGTAAAAGTGCCACTACTTGAGACAAACTTAAGTTGAAGAAAGGAAACCAAAACTAGAGGCTCTAAAGAGCCTGTGTCGCTCACCTTGGTATATGTGAATATTTAACAAAAGAAGCAGATAGATTCATGACAAAATTGTGTTTTGGTGATGGTGATGTGTTTGTACATCTTACTTTACTGAACATTCTTGCTGCTTACAATTATCTCTATCTATAATGAACTTGGCCCAGTAGATTCAGTGGAAAATATTAGTAAAAATTTACTGTAAAGGACAATAACTCCTTAGGGAGTCAATTGACCAGTTCAGTCATGTTGACTTATTTGTAAATCTTACTTTTCTGAACATTATTGCTGTTTACAGGTTATCTCTATCTATAACAGTATTCAAGATAATAACCAAAAACCGCAAAATTTCCTTAAAAATTACCAATTTAGGGGCAGCAACCCAACAATGGGTTGTCCGATTCATCGGAAAATTTAAGGGCAGATAGATCTTGACCTGATGAACAATTTTACCCCAGTCAGATTTGCTCTAAATGCTTTGGTTTTTGAGTTATAAGCCAAAAACTGCATTTTATCCCTATGTTCTATTTTTAGCCGTGGCGGCCATCTTGGTTGGATGACCTGGTGACCGGACACATTTTTTAAACTAGATACCCCAATGATGATTGTGGCCAAGTTTGGATTAATTTGGCCCAGTAGTTTCAGAGGAGAAGATTTTTGTAAAAGATTACTAAGATTTACGAAAAATGGTTAAAAATTGACTATAAAGGGCAATAACTCCTAAAGGGGTCAACTGACAATTTCGGTCATGTTGACTTACTTGTAAATCTTACTTTGCTGAACATTATTGCTGTTTACAGTTTATCTCTATCTATGATAATATTCAAGATAATAAACCAAAACAGTAAAATTTCCATAAAATTACCAATTCAGGGGCAGCAATCCAACAACGGGTTGTCCGATTCATCTAAAAATTTCAAGGCAGATAGATCTTGACCTGATGAACAATTTATCCCCTGTCAGATTTGCTCTAAATGCTTTGGTTTTTGAGTTATAAGCCAAAAACCGCATTTTACCCCTATGTTCTATTTTTAGCCATGGCGGCCATCTTGGTTGGTTGACCGGGTCACCGGACACATTTTTTAAACTAGATACCCCAATGATGATTGTGGCCAAGTTTGGTAAAATTTGGCCTGGTAGTTTCAGAGGAGAAGATTTTTGTAAAAGTTAACGACGGACGCAGGACGACGACGCCGGACGCCGGACGTCAAGTGATGGGAAAAGCTCACTTGGCCCTTTGGGCCAGGTGAGCTAAAAAATCATCAATTTTTAAAGGGAAATAACTCTAAGAAGGGTAAAAGTGACCCCACCAAAATTCAAACTTGATCTGTGTTTTGTGGTAATATTAGCATTGTGTATAAGGTAGCAACCATTTGATTTTCTGGGGGGGGCTATGGTTTTTTTTGGAAAAAAAAGTTTGTTTCCAGTTTTTGGAGAAAAAAATAATTTGTTTTTGATTCTGAGAAAAAAAAATTGTTTGTTTCAACCTCAGCTGCCACTATATGTAACGCTAAAATTGAAAGAAAAAAATTGTTTTCGACTTGTCGCGAAAAAAATAGATTGTTTTTCGCCGCAGGCGAAAAAAAAAGTTTGTACAGAAAAAAAAACCATAGCCCCCCCCAGAAAATCAAATGGTTGTTGCCTAAGTTCATAATATATGGTTAAGGCTAACTAAAGTCATAGAAGGGAAACTAACTTTAGGACGTGGCGAGGGCATAAAAAAGTTAGGATAGGTCATATGGGCTTAAAACGAATGGCTGTTGACATCACAACTGCAGTCAGAATCTTCAATATGTATGTGATTGTGAGTTAATTTTGTTTTTTTTGTAAATATATCAAGGATTTATAGTAAGATCTTACTATACAAATCCTTGAATATATGAAGATCACATACTTAAATTTTTAAGATTTCTTCTTTTTTTAAATTCTAATGATAAGGTTGTGGACAAACTATAAACTGGAATTCGCTTGTATCTTGTATTATAGCTATTTTCTGCATTTTTCCTTTGATCTTTTTTTGTGATAAATTTTCATATCATGCTACTCGCTTGAAATGAAACACTATCGCTAGAAACTAAGCAGGCACGCAGCGTTGCTAAGGAAATTGACAATGTTGTCATAGGTAAAATAGCAATAAACAAATTATCATTGGTCATCTCAACTCGATTGCCTTTCTCACTTGGAGCCGGGACGGTTATAATTATAATTATATTAATTAATTATGGCTATCATTACGCTTCACTCTGTGAACAAAGTGTAGTAGTAAGTGGAGAACCAGCTAAGACAAACAAATGTCCAAACCTTTCCCCATAATATTTTTGTGGGGGAGGGTAAGTTAACTGAATTAAATTATCATGTCTTGAATGGAATAATTATAAGGTTTTTGAGTGCAGGCACATAAATATGATTTATTTCAGTTTACATGATCTTTTAACAGCACTAATTACTTCAATGCTTTGAAAGTCATTATTATCGAAATCAAAAAAAGGGTGTGAAAAACTATTTCAATTCATAAATAATGGAGGAAAGAAAATCCCTAGAAGATCAAAGTAAAAATTCATAATTAATTAGAATTCTAAGAAAGTTGTGTGTATATTTATCCTGTCTGAATAATTAATATTTGTTCAAGCTGTAAATTGTTAGCATACTTTCGTCAATAAAAAATCGCTTTTTATTGCATCACTAAGAATCACTCTTCCACAAAACAATAAACAATATAAATGAACAATTACAATAGGAGAAGGTAATTAATCATTTTGTTTTTCAATTAATTACGGGAAACATAATCAATGTGTGTTTAAATTAATATGGCTCAATACAGGAGGTAATATTTCAATGAAAAATTCTTCAATGTCATCTGTGACGTGAATTCAAATAAAAATCGTGACAACACTGTCTTCTTGTAGAGTAGATACAGTGATTTTCCAAATTCAGACATATAAGCCCACTAGAAAATTGACTTTGATATTTTTTGGGGGTTGAAAAGGAATGCAAATTAACCAGACCACATTAGTTTTATTTTAAACTAATACTGTCATAAAGAGCTGTAGTTAAAAGAACACTTTATACCTCACAATTTTAAAGTGAGTTGTTCCACTAGTATTGGTTTGAGCAATCTTGATGAAGAGTAATCTCAAAACTCGCTTAAAATACAACAAAAAAGGGCATTTCTGATTTAAACTTGACAAAATCACAATCTAACAGACAAGCTACACATAAAAAAATGAACTAATGGCTCTTCCCTGACTTTAACAATACATTTTAAACACGGACATATGCTTGTGTAAATTTCAGAGTTTAATATCTACCTTTGTATGATTTTTACAGTGCATTCTAATGAATTTACATCTCCTATTCATTTTGCTACAGAGAAGAATAATATAAAATAAACATATATAAGGAATGTATCACTTATTCCTCTAAAATTAAAATGAAATGGGACAGTATTTGAAAAAAAAACCAGCTTAATTTTAAGAAATATTTGAATATTGTTTTTTTTATGTAAAAGTTCACATTTGACTGTAAGTAAAGATTTTTAAACAGTATTTTTTTCTGCACTTTGGCCAGATTGTTGTCTCTTTGACACATTCCCTGTTTCTATTCTCAATTTAAAACTAGCAAAAAATAGTTGTTATCATTTGCATGTAATGCTATGACTGGAAAAGTTATTCACTGTATATTCACTGTTATCTCTGCAAACTTCAACTCAAGGTTTCTTTTGACACTACAACTGTACAAGACTTCTGACTATCTGTATAGGCCTTTTAGTAAGTTGCACTTCAATGCTCCCAAAAAAAAATCAGCATTTCAGACTTCAGACAGTCTACCTTAATTATCGTATGCATTTTTATGCATATGTTTATTCTTAAACATTTATATTTTACCTATTTATGAAAGATGACAAGTAATTGCTTTGATGGACAAGTTATTAAAATTATTATTTTGATAATTGAATTTTCGCCCATCAGAGAAGTCATTAACAACATTGTTTCCTGGCTATTTATGTAGCATTGGTGTATTTATAATGAGTTTATTAACATATTAACCCTCAAATAGATGACAGCTCTCTGACATAAAGTGACAGTCAATTGAGACGTATTAGGGTTCATTTTTTATCCTTATCCATCTTGAAACAAATATACAAAGTCTAGAGGAATTTCGATATGCTAAAAATGACTATGATCACTATCCATAACACATTTTTACTTAAGAATTGAATGCCTTTTTATGATCTACCGGTATGTTCAAAACATATACAGTACACATAACCTGTATCTAAATGTTGCCTTGCAGAAAGCAAAGAACACTGTTTCATTCTTGACTTGCAATAATCAATTTATGTTTGGCATTTGTCTCTTTTTTATCATTTAGTAACACCTATCAGATTGTACAAAACTATACATTTTGTTATGGTTTTATACCCAGAAATCTACACAAATGGTATCTGAACAAACTGTTCATACATATACTGAGTTTTTTTCCATAATAACCATGATACACATATACTGATGATTATGGAGTAGTGTCTAACATCCAAAACAAATCTCTTGCACTTGAGGAAAGCATGCTACCATGAAACTAATGAGGGCGGTTAACAACTTCATTATGTTATTTTGGACTAAAGCCCTCCAAACTTCTTGGAACCTGTGTTACATTCTTACAATCTGGTAAAAAAAGAGGGTGTAAAATAAATTGCTTCTCAAGACAGGCATGGGCAACTAAAGACCTTTTTTCCGTGTGAACTAAAAATGTTTTTATAGACATGTAAGTTTTCAACATGAACAAAAGTTTTAACACAATACAACTTATAGCTTTGATCGGGCGCACTACGTTTGCGCGCATTTGGGGATTAAAATGTTTTACATTTGCGCGCAGCTTTTGATTACATTTGCGCGCATTCATTTTACAGGTAAACTCAGGTAAAAAAATAAATAAATATTAAAATAAATTATAAATGAATATATATTTTTTTAATTTTCATAATAAATATGACAATCAATTATTAATTTTGAAATATTTGTTAATGTATATTGTTCATATTGAATTCTAAAACCAAGTATAAAGTGATCATGATAAACACCGTTATAGCTTAAAGCATACATGTAACTTCATTGCTTCATTGCGAATATTTCAGAGTGAATAGTGTTTCAACGAATAGTGATCGCTTTTGAAATTAGTAAATAATTTAAGTTAGTTTGTCAAGTTTCCTGCACGTACCAGTGAGCAGGGGACTTATACAAACGGAAGGGATACTTATACTTGTAAATTTAAACTGAACAATTGTTAAATATATAAGTATCATTACCTGTATTTTACCTGAGTTTATCTGTCAAATAAATGCGCGCAATTGTAATCAAAAGCTGCGCGCAAACGTAATGATTTTTGCGCGCAAATGTAATGGTAATGCGCGCAAACGTAATGCATCGCTTTGATCAATGGACTAAAGGTGTCTACATGATAAATTGGTAATACATATTTCTATAATCTGGGAGGTGTAATTTAGATAAATTATAACACTATATCAACTTAAATAACAAATGTGCATATTTATCAAAGTGGGAAAAGTACATTAGAAAAACAATGATAAAATGATACATCTCAACTTCAATCGTGTCCCATAAATTTTTATTTAGCCTCATAAAATACTATTTTTATTTGGTCTACTTATACTGAAAAAATGTCTTGGTTTACATAATAATGTTTTTTTTTGTATTCAGAGTGCAATGTGCTAAGCCTTACTCATTTAATTTTAATTTAACAGATATCAGATCTTTCAGGTAGATGAAAAGACATTACATAAATAACATATAACAAAGAAGAAGTCTTCATATACTTACCTCCCCCTCCCCCCCCCCCCCCCCCCCCCCCCCAATAAAGTAAAATAAAAATAAATTAATAAATTATTTATTCTTATTTTGAAGGATTTTATGGGGATTTTACAACTAACTCTGTCTGATTTTTCAATAATGATTATACATATGCTTTTTTCTTGACACATTGAAAATGATTTTGAAACTAGACAGCCTCATATTTTAAAATGACCATTTAATGAACACAAGATTTATTTTAAAAAAAAAAGATAAAATACTCTAACTGATTATAAGTACAAAGTTAGGGCCTTTGGACCAGGTAAAGTAACTACAGCTATGATAACAATTTGTTTGGTTATCTTAAAAAACAATGTTCAGTAGAAAAAGCAACATGACAGACCAGCACTTTATAAACCTAAATCAAGTTAAATATTTTTCTAGGACATCTCAAGTTTGTTTTCTTAAAGCTCAGTGTCTTGTAGCACAACAATTTTATTGGTCCATGGTGCCATATTTATAACCATGGTGCTATATGAATATATCTTATATTGAAGTGTAATAAATGCACGGGGGGGGTAACTTCCTATTATTGGGTATACGGGGATGTGCCAAAAATATGGGTCATAATTTTGTGAGATTTTATATAAAAATGACATCCTATATTAAAATGCATTTACGTTTGATAACTGTATATTGATTTGGGGTATGATCTGCATATCATATATAAATATGCTATTGATATGCACCAAACGATGTCAATTCATATATAAAAACTTAAGGGTAGCTGGTATATTTATGAATTATGAGTGATGATGAGTTAGTGCTTATATAAGAATGGGTCATATTTTAAATATTGTGTATAAGCATAAGTATAGGTCATTCTTTCTTAAATATTTATATAACTATCGGTACTGAATTTCAGTGAATGTTATATTAAAATGGGTACGTTTTTTGAGGCAAAAATGGCACACCTCTACCAAAAAAATATCGAAGTTACCCCCATTCCATGTATAATAACAGAAACTGTATGTTACCTGGTAGTTCATACAAGGTGTTGAATATTCTGAACCTATTAGGGTCATCCTCTCTGTTCACAAACTTGTTAGGGTAGATTTTGTGGATTTCATGTCTGAAAGAACAAAAAATGTTATTCATCAGTTCACAGATTTGACAAATTAATTTAATTTAATTATATTACAAAATATAAATAATATGGTCTAACAAGCTTAATTTGGTCACCAAAACCATGAAAATACAAAGGGATAGATACTCCTCAATGTCTTTTTGAACTCTGTTAAAAAACTAAACTACTACAAGAGGAATTGTGGCTTATCGTTACCCAAATGAAGGATAACTTATAACAGCCCTGTTTCATGTTTATTAATTCTCTGTTTTTTATTGACAAAAAGCAACTAATTTGCCTGTAGTGTAACAGTAGTCAACACATTATTTTCAAGCTTTTTTTTTTTTTTTATCACAATTTTATTTTAATTTTATTTTCTTACAAATTATTTGGATAATACCAAGGATTTATATAATCTTTCTATATACATCCTTTGTAATACAAAGAAATCATTGTAAAACTCACAAAAAAACAAACAAGAGGATTTGTTTTTATGAAGCATCTTATAGCATGGCACCATAGAATTTATCAAGTTACATAAACCTCATTTAAATCAAAGTCACATTTTAATTAAGTTTAGTCTGTTTCAATTTTCCACCTTGCTACCTTCTAATCAAAATTTGTTATTATTAAATGATAGAAACCTTATAATGTTTACTGAAGACTTAACCATTTAAAAGTCTGCAAAATTGGAAAGTAATTTTACACATTTGCTTTCATGCTTGTCCTGCCAAATGCATCATTTATTTAAGATGCAAAAAAAATTATTAATGCTAAAAGAAACTGAAGGCATCTGTCTACTTTTATGAAACGATATGCTGTCTAAGAGTGCATTTTAAATTTTGCATATGCCATGATTAAATTATTTTCACTTGCATGACGCATGACCTAAACTGCTGTTTTCTATATTTCACGGAACATAGAGAAAAGGCTACTGGACTTTTCTTAGCACCTTCATAATTACCAGCGTGTAGGTTTGAGATGATTGTTAATTTCACTGATTAACGATGATGTTGTGTATTGCATCTGTTAAAATTGAATCATTTTCACCACAACAAATCATGCCTTCGCTCATTAAAAAGCTTGAAGGATTGTCTGCTTCTATAATGTCTAAAAAAATCTAAATTTATTTTAACTTTACATCTTTAATATACTAAATCCTAAGTGCAAAGAACTAACTTTTGTTTAAACTGTTACAGACTTGTTGGAAGCATTTATCTTAACTACTTAGTTAGGAATATTCCACCTTTCCCTTATTAATTCTAAGTTCCTTTTTAAGCATTTCCTGAGGAGGGACAGGACCTTTTTCGGGACATCAGGATCAAGTGTTTTTAAGCTTAGGATTTCAGGATTGACCCTTTTGGATCAGGGGTTTGTTTTTTTCAAATTTCGGGATGTCGGGATTTAATTTTTTTTTAAACCTCAGGATTTCATGTTTTTAAGCACTGGATTTCGGGATCAGGACCCCCTCCCCCCCTTTTTGCATGCTACAGCTCTAAAACAACATTTTAAATCCTTTTCATCCTATTACACATAAACTGATATGTAAAGTGTTTAACCTTGCTAATGGTAAGAACAATATTAAGTTGTTTTTCTAATCTCTGTATCTACCAAAAATTGTTCATGCCTCCCCATACACATTTATGGACACTATACGAAAAATGTTGTCAATGCATTGTATAAAGTAGTTGTGTCTGAACCAGAGCATTCAAACAAAATCTGAGGCATCCATACATTTTTTTAAGTCTAATTTTTTTAAATAGACTTTGTAACTAAAGGCATTGAAGCCAATTAAGGTTATAATTGGGGAATCAATGGCAAAAAATGGGATCACCACACATGAAAATTGTTACTTAGTACTTTTTAAAATCAAAACTAGTGGAGTGTATAGGTCAAACTACCAAAAATAGTAAAACTACTGAAGACACCACTATTTTTAAAAAATCAAGGTTAAAAACTTATTTCTGATCAAATTCATGAGTTATGGTGAAGTCATTCTTTAAATCATACAAATTCTAAAAAGTTTTTTATACCAGTAAGGCAGTTTAGACAATAATATATCTAAATGATTAAAAGGTCAAATAACGTCTTCATCAATTCATAAACTGACATCTTAATTCCCTATTATAAAATGGAGCCAGAGTGCCCACATTATATATTTTAAAAATGATTTACTTTGAAATATCAGAAGAGGTTATGAAAATTAAGTTATTGTGTTAAGATTAATAGTGTGTGGATCCATTTTTATCCAATTTCAGTACACACAATAGGACCGTAATGGACCTTAATGATACATGATTATTTTCCTTTTTTTAAAAGTTCCCATGCTGATCTCCCATTTATAATTTAAATGTATTCCACAATAATAAATATTTTTTTTAAAGTTATGGTACATTGGATATAGTGGCCATTGTGATAAGTAGGGAAAGAAAAGGTAATAAAAAATTCTTCAATTACATGTCAACTTAGAGAAATGGACATGGTGTCTACATGGTCAAATAACCGAAACTCACAGCAAAGTGACATCTATTGTCATAGTACCACTAAAAGTAAAAATTGACGAACAACAAGGTCACCTTTGTTTTATTATCTGGAGATATCACCTTTTTGTTATGGTTGCCTAATTTGCTAATAATGAATTTCCTCTAACTAATACGGTTGCTATATTTAAATTAATGAAAGTTGTTTGATGTGGCAGACACTTGTAATTAAAAACATCCGGTAATCTTTTCATTTACAGGGTACAATTATCTTAAGACAATAAACAATTTTTCCTTTCCAAAACAATAAAATTTGTAGTTTTAATCATTTTGGAAAACCAGAGTATTCCTCAACAAATGTATTTATCTTAAAGGGTTATAGGGATAAGCCCCTGATATATAACATGACATTGACTAAAAAAACTAATATTAATGAATTTCTTATATTATTCTTATTTCTGATGCATTTGATATTTGTCATTGGTCAACCTTTAACAGCAATCCATCCAATATATTCCCTTAACTTTAAGCTGCAGTAAGACAGTGGTCTAAGTATTTAAAGGGATAGTAGCTACGATTTTGACAAAATTATGAACAAGTTTTAAAGCTGCTAAAATCAAAGATATGTACTAAATATAAGCAATAAGATCGCTAAAATGTTTTAATAAACTACAGAAGTGTTAATAATTGATAATTCATATCGTGTTGTGTGCCTATTCACCTCATTAATTATGCATCGGGTTTACTTCCCGAACTTTGCCGACATAGCGAGTGAGCTAACCAAGATATATATAGATACGAACACGTGCTTTTTGTTTTCTTACATATTTGATAATTACTCTTTATTAAACGTACATATTTGACGCAGTTTATCAAATTATGTAAATAAAAAATATAATAAATACCGGCATATTATTCCAACTCAAGATTCTCCAACAATGGCGATATTATACACTTGTTATTACATTTGTATGACCAAACCATGCCGATAATGTATACACGTGTTTGTGTGTTAAATCGGGGCCTCCATGAAGGATACACTTGAAGAATAATATTAAAGTTTAGGAAGTTGATTTCTAATTTCTTCTAAGGTGGGAGATTACTGCCCGTAAATTTATAAACATATTTTTGACAATTATGAACACGTTGAGATTTTTTTTTCATGTGATCTGGAAAATTTAAGAAATGTAAACATTACGCAAACCGTCGGCTACTTCTGTTTGACTTTGTCTGCGTCGCAGGTGTTTTGAGTGATTTTATTGACCGATCTCATCACGCTTTTTATTTTCAATTTACAATAACTTGTCTGCACCTCTTTTTTGTTTCTTTTCTCGCTGAAACTGTAAATTCGCGTACCATTTCCGCGATAGCATTCCCCTGTTCGACCATTTTCCCTTCGAGGCACAATGTGCGATTGCGCATTGGGAACTGAAGAGTAAAGGTCATATGAATAAGGGTTGGGCTTAACATCGAATTATTATCTATAGATAATAAATAAATGTAGGTGTTAAACGTTAAAAAGCTTCTAAATGCTTAATGGAACGTAACCAGTAATTGTTTTAATCATAATTATTTTTCTTTTTATACAAAATCCGGCATATAGATTAAAAAAGTAATTTTAATGAAAATCGTAGCTACTATCCGTTTAAACTATAGTGGATTACTAGCATGTCAACACTGAGGTATTGAGTTTGAACACAGCTTTGACAAGGGGGATATGCATCAGGATTGCTAGTTGCACTTATCGCTTCCATGGCCAACTTTTTTCAACTGTGGCATTCGTAGTGTAACAGACAATACCATACCAAAATATTTAAACATAACAGACATTCAATAGTCTTCTAAATATTACACTCAACAATAATAAAACTTAATAACTTTAATACCAGACAAATACAGGAAAGGACTCAGCAGAAAAAGAACGGGAAGCATTGTGCTTCACCACTGAAACATTCTTTTATTCGTGGGTTACCAATTTCTTAGTTTTCGTGGATGGTTTAAACTACTTGTATATATATATTGATAGAAAAGAAAATATTACAAAGGGGTAGTACTGACGTACAATCTTTTGAAGTTTTGCCAGACGAGTGTGTTTTGTAGTATCTGTTTTTTATATTAATTATTAAAACAGCATTTCAACATCATTCTCATTATATCATTTAATATTATACAACATAAATATTCAAAATCTATAACCTTTGTGTCTGAGTCAATCAAAAGTATTAAGTAGCTTTTCATCTGCAAATATCTTGCAAATATAAATGAATTGTGAAAACTCTTTATTATCATTTCCGTAAAACATCTACTGTTTGTATAAAATTACAAAAATAACAAAATATAGACAACAGATATTAATAATCATCAAACAAAAATTTTAATTCATATACAATAAATAAATAAATGAATTTTGAGGATATGGACTGATATTTGTAATCGTTATTTTTTATTAGCTTTTAAAGATGATGATGAATGGATGACTGTTATGTCCAGCGGCAAAATCAGATCAAGATTCAGGACAAGAACGAGTTCATATAATCTAAAAAAGAATTTTACTTGGTACTATACTGACAAGCTGAGCAATGTTTTTAATGTACTAGCATAATTAGTTAAACTAACATTTAACAAAAAGACATGCCACTCTACATTATTCTACCAGTCTTTACTTTTAGCAAAGAAACAGCAAAAATGAAAATTTTCAGATTCATTTTTTTTTATCCAGATTTGGATCGAACCTACAACTTCAAACGCTTTATAACACACGCTCTACCATCACAAGCTTATATGACTTTTTTTTGAAAATGATGCCTAAAATCCTTATGAAAAAAGGAATACCAACACTTTTGTCAAGGAATAGAAACCTTAACTTATGAAAGGTTTCAGTTTAGAGTTATCTCCCTTACATTATTAAAAGGCTTCAATTTGTAGTTATATCCCTTACCTTATTAAAATGCTTGAATTTAGAGTTATCTCCCTTAAGTTATCAAAGGTTTCAATTTAGAGTTATCTCTCTTGAGTTATTAAAGGTTTCAATTTAGAGTTATCTCCCTTACCTCATTAAAGTGCTTGAATTTAGAGGTATCTCCTGTACCTTATTAAAAGGCTTCAATTTTGAGTTCTCTTCCTTAACTTATTAAAGGCTTCCATCTAGAGTTATCTCCCTTTACTTGTAAAAAGGCTTCAATTTAGAGTTATTTCTCTTAACTTATTAAATGCCTTCAATTTATAGTTATCTTTCCTAACTCATTCCAATTTTAAGTTTAGCTAATGGAAATTAAAACCATTTTCAGCACATTCAAGCCATTAAATGACATTGTTAATGTTTCACAAATGAAGAGGGCTTGTCTCTGACGCATCCCAGTAATTTCTTTGTAACTCACAATGTTCACCTTGCCATTGGTTTAGTTTTAAGAAATTTTCAAACAGATCATTTGTATTTAAAGTTTTTATTGTCTGATCATTCTCCAGTCACTTAAGGAATGCAAGAAACAATATACAAAATCTTCAATCTATAAATTGTTCTTTTAAATTTTCCCATGGAGGAATGTACATCTGGAAAAAATATTTAAAAATCAATGTTTAAATGATAGTTTGTAGGTAATAGGGCTCTATGCTTTTGTAAACATATAAACAAACTATAGTATGCATGTGTTCATTAGTAGCAATAACACTGAACCAAGATGTTTCCACCAGATGACTGGTATTACTTTCCTTTCAAATTATGTCATTTTTGGCCTGTTTAATAATATTTCAACATGAAAAACAATTATGATTTTAATTACTACATTCCAGAAAAATTGAGACATCTAGACAGTGCATATATCTGCAATATACTTCCAGTAAACAGAGAACAAAGGTCTAGAATGTCAAACATCTTAACCCTTCACTCACTAATTGAGCTAAGTTTATGACTAGGATTCTTTTTGTTTTAACTTTATTTCTCATTTACTAAACAAAAACTTTCTGTACTGTAATCAAAGAGTCACCAAATACAATACAATTTACAATGTTTTGACAACAATATTCCTGTACAGTCAAATGGCAAATACGTCATGGATATTGGAAGAACAAGAGATGAAATGTCTACTTTTTGACTACCATACTCCTGTACAGTCTAATGGCAAATACTTCATGGATATTGGAAGAACAAGAGTTGAAATGTCTACTTTTTGACTACCATACTCCTGTACAGTCAAATGGCAAATACTTCATGGATATTGGAAGAACAAGAGATGAAATGTCTACTTTTTGACTACCATACTCCTGTACAGTCTAATGGCAAATACTTCATGGATATTGGAAGAACAAGAGTTGAAATGTCTTGCTAAACACATTAGCACAGTTTCTTGTCTGAAAAAGGACAACTTGATCATATTTATATACATGTATGAAGTTTTTTCAAACATATTTTACAATGAAACATATTTATTTTCCTCCAAAATACAAAATTACATAGGACAGGACTATAAGGCACAGGCACTTGTCTCAGAAAAAAAATTTCCTATATGCCTTAATATACTTGTCTCAGAAAAATAAATACTAAGGTATATAGGAAATTTATTTTTTCTGAGACAAGTGCCTGTGCTATAAGGTCAGAGGGGAGCTGTGTCCCTCTTTTGGTGCTAGCTTGGACATTGAGGACATGTCATTGTGTATTCATCAAGTGTATAATATCAATCCCTATAAATAAATAGACCCACACATAATAAGCTTTCTAAATTGTGTATAACTGTACTTTTTAAATTCTAAATAGGGACAATCAGGATTATTAGCCTACTTCGTACTATTTATAAATAGGACAGACACAGTAAAATAGCGTCATTACTGCTATAGTAAACAAAACACTTCATTGACAAATATTTAAATAGTAATCATAAGATGCAGAAGAAGGGTTAAAAGATAAAATCCGATTATATGGAGACCATTGGTCTGAGCTTTGATATGACCTAAATTTCACATGGAGCCCGTAGGTCTGTAATGAGCTATGATATGACCCAAACTTCACTAAAGTACAACAAATGTTACTTCAATGAAATATGAAGGAACTTTGATGTGACACTGTAGTAGCATACCTGCCAACTTTACAAAATCTCTAAGGAGTGATTTTAGTGCGATAGGACCTAAAACTCCTCTTATATTGTCTTAATCTACAACTATATTGTTTGAATGAGTATGTAGGTGCTAAAATACTTATTTAAATCATTTAAATGCCTGTTTTGAGGTCTTCTGTTTTACCATTTAGCCTTTCTTTGCTGATTGGTATCAAATTGTCCTGTGATTTTAGAATACATTTTTCAAAAGGTACAGTTAGTTGTAATTTAACAGACCATGATGAACTCAATGTACCAAGTGAAGCTAAAATCCCGCCTCAGATGGGGTTTTGTATCATATTGAAAACTATCTAAAAAGCTATTTAACTCAAATCCCCTGGATATCATTCACATTTCTTACATAATGAAATAAAAAAAAATTGACACTTTTTTCTCATGCCATTTCAAGCAAACTGTAATACAATATAACCAGCAATTACAATTTCTAATTTCAAAACCCCTTATGCAATTTCTAAAAAATCTCTTCAAACAATTTTCATTACAAATAACATTAGATTTTTATAATAAAAATCTCTGGGGGTAATACAATATTTTTTAAGCCATTAAGATTAGATCACCATCAGGATGTGAAATCTTAACATTTAAATTATGTTTACTTTCAAGGGTAATAGAATACATAATATTGTCACCAAAAAGTCTCTTGTACATGTCAAACTGTTTTCAAATAGTTTTACAAGGTAACTGTATCCGTTAAGTACAGTCCTGCACCTGTCAAGAAATCCGGGTATTTCAAGGTCACAGAGGTCATTCAATATGCAAATCTTATATAAACGTTAAATCTTTATTTCAGGTTTGTTACCTTGCGTTTTATCGGTAAGATACCGTTACATGTATTTAAATTTTGGCCTCCAAAGCATGCCAATGAATATGTTGATATTCAAATAAGGACACATAAATTCCCATTAAGAACATATGCTATCTGTAATTTTGTTATGTGGGTGTTTTAAAATTTTACACAATTTATAAATTCTTATAAATTCCTAAATAGGTAGAGTATGCAGTGGTTAGATTTATTTACAATGATTTTGCAATCCTTAAAAGACAGTATGTGACCATTTTTCAAATATGTGTTTTTTTATGTGTTTATTTCACAGTTTTAAAAGCAAGATTACATTGCATTCACAAAGAAAAGGTTTTGTTTTTAGTAACTCTTCAATCAAGATTGATTTTTTTTCAATAAATGGAACACATTAACCATTTAGTAAAGTGAAGAAATTCTTGTTAAAAAAAATCCTTGGCATCAGAATTTTTTCCAGTTAAAAAAATGCAGGCCTCTTCCACTCACTTAAAATGGCTAAAGCTTATTAATGACTTCTAATGCCTTAATGTCTACAAGAACCACCTGAATTCACAGGTGTAACAAGTTTAAGCAAACAAAAACAAACAAAGTGATCTGATACAATATCAGACAACTTTCTCCCCCTCTTATCCAATAGTGATGAGTTATAATGAATAATGTCTGTAATATATGGTTTTCCAATCAAAGGCCTGTTACTTTCAATTTACTTCATTGAGCCATCATGGCAGAGTAAACATAAATGATGGAATGGAGATTTAATGATCCTCACTAATGAAAGTGGTAGTGTTTACGTCAATCTTTCCGTTACCGATTCTTTCTTTTTTTCCACAAAAAATACACAAAATGTCAAACTTTTTTAAACTCATAAAGCCCCAAAAATATACATTTTTTCCAATAATTTCCGTTTTTTAATGAAAAGAAAACTACTTTTTGTTATTCAATTTATAAACATTTCTTCGAATATAAAGAAGAAATTGGTTAATTGACTTGTAGTTCTCTTGGCATGTTTATAAATTCATGAAAAAAAACAAGACAAAAATGTTGGTCATAGATTCCTAAATGCTGTTCAGAAGCACATGTGCCAAAGTGTTATGCAAGGGAAAAAAAGCAGTGAAACCTCATTGAAAATTTAAAATAGATTTCAGAGCAAATACTCACACATAGAATGAACTTTTTATTCAGAAATTAGTGCATGCATTTATTTGAATGACTGCTAAACAATAGACAAATCGGAAATAAATTTAAGCAATTTCAGGAATTGCTGCATCAAAATAGCGCTATATGAGCAAAATCTCACATGTAGAATGAACCTTTATTAAAAAATTATTGCATACATTTATTTAAATGACTGCTAAACAATAGACAAATCGGAAATGAATTTAAGCAATTTCAGGAATTGCTGCATCATATAGTGCTATCAGACTGAATTATTATGTACAGTGATATTCTTCAATTATGTCACAATTATTTGCAGTAATAATAAACATCCTTTAATGTTCTAAATCTATGTTATGTAATAAAGAACCAAATACTATAAATCAACACTGTAATGGTAAAATACAAGGAAACAGAAGTGCAGTATGGGCTTTGCTTATTGTTAAAGGCCTTACAGTGACCTATAGCTGTTGATTTCTGTTTCATTTGGTCTCCTGTGGAGATTTGTACCATTGGCAATCATATCACATTTTCTTTTTAATACAAAATGCAAAAAGTTTCTGAGAAACATATCCTTTAAAAAACTTAACCACATTCACTCAAACATGATATATAGGTCTTTATGATCCAACATTGTTGTATTCTTTGTCATTGATATATTATTTTACAATATTCATAGGAATTTAGCTGGAAAATCATTATCAATGTGTCAGAATAATTGGACAGCATTGCTCTGGTAGGATTTATAGAAAACTTTTCCTTATGTAATAAGTGTGCATGCTATTTATAGCATTAAAGTAAAATTACCTAAATGAACAAACACATAAATGAAACTTAATGGAATCATGACAACTGTATGACCAAATCAGACTTAATAATGTACCATTTTAAGCATGATGGTTATTGTTAATTGGACAGTACCAAGGTCAGAGACTTAAATAAGTTTTAACATACTTTAATCCTTGACACCAAATGAACTTTACACTTCCCATAAACTTTGAACTTGCAAAAGGCCCACAATTAAAACTGGCTGTTGTAATATGCTCCTAATAACTTAAAAGATTAGTAAATGGATTATGTTTAGAGCCCAAATATTTTTTAAAGAATATTTATTATCATAAGAAAGACACTACATTTTGTTAAATCACTTAAATTTAAGACCACACAAAAAGCTTATTTCAAATATTTCTGTTTTTTCTATACCTTTTTGAGTTGTGGTTTTACATTGGATAAGCATTTAAACAAATTTAACAAGTTTTATCATAACATATACATGGTTTTTTTTTCAAAAATAATTGTTATTGCTTTTCAACATTTTACTACAAAGTGTAACACCTGGACTGTCTTATTACAAAATTAAAATATTTAAATTTAATTTTCAAGCCACGTGTTTACTATAAGAACATTTTAAACTTTTTAATTTCGAAAATATTTTTCCTAAGGATTATTAAAATGACAATTTCCTCTTTCTCTATAATTTCTATTAAACAATCACAATTCCCATATGCCTGAAAGGTTCAAGATCTCTTCTTTTGATCCCTTATTAACCACAATTTCAAGAATTAATATTTAAACTTTTAATAAAAACATTTAAAGTTTCCAAGTTCAACTTGGGTGAACAGTTCAGGCACCTAACATTAGTTATTATACTAGATTACAGCTAGAAGCAAAACTCATTTAAATTTTAGAAGTACTTTTTGTCATTCTTTTTCTGTATAATTATTTGGGTTCAACCTTCAGATATCAATACCCATTTGAATAGCATCTCATATTTGTTAAGTGAGCCCTGATAAAATCTGTCATCACCCAAACCTACTTAATTTTCATCTATTTCCCCTGATCTTCTTTTTATTTTTTAAATGTCTCCATTGAACCATAGAGTATAGTTAGACAACATTGTGTTGTAAGGTCATAATGTCGAACAGCTCTCAGCTAAATCTCAAAAGATATGACACCCTACAATACTACCCCAACTGAGCGGTACAATATATTATATCAACAGAAAAAAAAGAAAGAAAAACTTTAGAAAACCTGTATTTCTTCTTGAAATATATAGCTAATCTATCTTTCAGATGAAAAATATAAAGATTTAATATGAATGGGTATTTGTTACAGAAAACCGCAAGTCAATCCCAGAGGTGACGACCTTCAGTTACTGTTACCTGTGTACCTGGTATATAGAGATTAGGGCCTTAATCTGGACCATATACAGGATACATAATATCTCTCTCTTTTATTGCAATTAAAACAATGTTTTGGAGTTTTATATTGACCATTTGCACTCATCTAAAATAATCCAATATCGGAAGAATAAAAACATAAGAAATTTTTATTTCACTGCACAATTTATGCTACTTTGAAAAATAATTCAAATGGGACCTAGAAATGACAGCATCTAAGTATTAACTTAATGATATTCTTATGAAATATTTGTTAAGCAAGGAACAGGACATTAGACTCAAAATTCCATAGACAATTTGGTTTTTATGTTCGATGTCACAAACCAGACTCTAAGTACATTTTGACAGTTCATGAATTAAAATGAATATAAAAAAATTAAGTAAGAAATAGAAAAAACTGAAAAATCATTTATCATTCTACTCAGAGAAATATGTTGAACTAACAGCATTAATTGAAGTAATTTCCAGGATTAACAGTTATCAGTAACAAGCCAGTTAAAAGCTCAGTGAAATTACGAATTTTCTGGTTTTACTATTTATTTCTACAAGAACTGTTTGATAGATACCCAATTTTGTAATTGGCTAAACTTGAATAATTAAAATCTTAAATAATGTACATGTATTTGAACTTTTGTAATTTACTGGTAGATCATAACATTTAAAGTAATTTTGGGGGAGATTTTTCATTGGTATATGTCTAAAAATGATACTATAAATTGTATTAGTACCTCTGGGTAGCAAGGTAATCTCTCTTATAAACCTTTGACTGCCATCAATGATTGTACCTCTCTATTCACCTACATTCATATAAATCCTGCACAATTACAAACAATAATATTTGTTTGTATAGACTATACAACCCTAAAATAAGAAAGTTCAAGCCTGGATTATCACTTCTATAAGCTGGTCAACTACCTTTCATACAAAGAATTGTCAGGAACTGCACATATGACAAAGGTCAAAGGATTACTTGTATCTAAAGGTAGGTTAATGTGCTGTGAGACATTATCATGAATGGCCTCATTCTAAGATACAAAAATGTCTGTATATACAAAACTTGAACTTAAAAATTCAAAACCACAAATTCTAATATGAAAACTAAAACTGGAATCAGCAAATACTACTTTGCTTTTGGAAGGTACAATGTATTAGAAAATTATACAAGCAGTTTAGAAAATAAAATAAAAACTGTATGATAGAGGGAATTTGATTTATTAAATTATAGTTTATACACAATACAATGCATCTGTTCATCAAAGATTAGCAGGCAGTATCTTAGTCTATTCTTAGGCAATTGCATAACATTTATTTTTAGATTATTAGGAATAGTGCCCTAGAGGGGGGTTAGAGTATTGTTGATGAAATTGAGAGAACGCATCGATGTATCGGATGCAAGAACAATTAGCTATATATTTACTGTTATCAAATCATATAGTTCGAAATTTATCTAGTATCGAAACATTAACATTTAATTGACATGGAAATAGTTCTTGGATATCTTATTGAGTATTGATAGACTATAGTTTCGTTTTTTCCATTGTGAACAACATGGGTCCTAAACGCCAAGGTAGAAAGAGACAGGCACCCTATGATCCAGAATTGTTGGAAAACTGGACTGTAAATAGACTCCGTTCCGAGTTAATATCTAAAAACATTACATTCCCAACTAATGCTAAGAGAATGGCGTTAGTCCGTTTATTGAGACCAGCGACTTCGAGTGTAGATGACGTAAGCGACGGCGGCCATGACACCATGTTAGCAGTTCCTCAAGAGAGTAGTGCGCGATCCCAGAATGCAACACCAAATGTAAACAATAACAATAACGACAGAACGGCAGTTTTAGTCGATCTCGTGTCTAAACTGTCTTCCAATGTTCAAAATCTACAACAGAATGTTATTTCTTTGAATAATAAAGTAACTGTTTTAACCAACAATCTTCCGCAAAATAACAATATCAGTACAAGTCCGATAGTACCATCAACTTCCTCAAGATCTCCAGTTGTAAATGATTCTGTCGACGACAGTCAACCTATTCAAAACACTATTACTTCAGTTCCAATTACATCTCCCAGTTCTACAGGGAACTATTCCATTGAATCGGCTATGCAAAGCTTTCAGACATCGTCCTTCAACAGGCATGTTCCTACAGCCGCTGCAGGAAGTGAAGCCCAGGCCCGAGAAGTTGATACAAGAGGATACAAACGTACCTGTTACGGGTATTCGGCAGAATCACTGCCTTTGGTGGAAACTATTTCCCCCCAACTAAGAAATAACATTACAGCAGGTAGGGACGTTAATCTTGCATCCCTGTTAATACCTTTTTACGCTGGCCTGTGCAGCGATAACATTGAACAGTTTCCGTATCACAATAAACCAGATCCCAGATTGAATAGATCATTGTCAATAGGGGAATTTGTTCAAGCATTTAGTATTTATAAAAATGTGATGTGTTCATCATATCCCCAGAGGCGGAATGAACTTGATCTTTATGAAAGAGATATAGTGGATATGGCAACCAGATATGGTGGCAGGGGATTCTATGAATATCACAAGCAGTTTTCTCTACAATCTGCAGCACATTTAAATTATAACAATATCATGGTTGATTGGTCTGTGCGTAACAATGCTTTATTTTGTAACATTTTTGCTAATCTTAAGCCTAACACTTGTGAACATTGTCACAGCACACTGCATCTAACAGGATTTTGTCCCTCTTTAGTTCATAAGGAAGGTACTAGGGGTACGCTCAACTATCCGACTACAAAGGGCACCAATTCTGACTTTTATGGTAGATCAATAGTAAAACATAATGGTAGACAAGTATGCAACAATTACAATGGAGAGAAAGGTTGCAATTATGCAAAGTGTTACAATCTTCACATATGTCTACTATGTAAGAAAGACCACTCACTAAATGAATGCAATGTGTCAAAAAACGAGGAAGGGCCCCAAAAAAGTGGGGCGCATATGTTCAGGAAGAGGTAAACGATACACAAAATTATGATCTATCATTATTCACACCTATCAACGTTCACAGATTACAATATGAATTGATCAAACACCCTGATATCAAATTTACTGATTACTTGATTCATGGTTTAAAACATGGTTTTCATACAGGATTAAGATGTTTACCTGACTTTTCTATAGAATGCAAAAACTTACTATCAGCAATGTCACAGCCAGAGAGTGTCAACAGTTTAATTGATACTGAAATTCAGAAAGGTTACTTATGCGGACCATTTCACAATATACCGTACGAACATTTTCGTATTAATCCAATAGGAGTAGCCGAAGGCAAGTACTCGAGAAAGAAACGACTCATAGTAGATTTATCTGCGCCACATGATGACGAACTTAATCCTAGTTTAAACGAGTTAATAGATAAGGAGGAATTTTCTTTAAGCTATGTTAAAATTGACGATGCAGTTGACATCATTAAAAAATTAGGACAAGGGGCATGGCTAATTAAAACCGATATTACTGATGCGTTTAAAATTATTCCAGTGTCTCCTCATTTATGGCCTTATCAGGGTATTAAATGGAACAACAAATATTATTTTTTCAAACAATTAGTTTTTGGATCACGTTCAAGTCCAAAAATATTTGACAACATTTCGCAAGCAGTGTGCTGGATAGCTACTAACAATTACTGTATAAAAAACATCCTTCATTTATTAGATGATTTTTTAGTAATAGAGCCACAAAGCGCTGACGCTGTCCAAACCAAAGACACTTTGTTGGCTATATTTGATTCATTAGGAATTCCTCTATCAGCTAAAAAGACAGTTGGGCCTTGTAAAGTTATTGAATACCTAGGTATATTTTTAGATTCAGAATTGATGGAAGCCCGTCTACCTTTAGAAAAAGTTAACAGAATTTGTGAGTTTATTGAGACTTTTCGCAACCGAAAACATTGTACAAAGAAAGAAATCCTCAGTCTTTTAGGGCACATGAATTTTGCTTCAAGAGTTATTTTGCATGGAAGATCCTTTGTGTCACATCTTATTGCTTTATCAACCAAAGCAAAGAAACTTCACCATAGAATACAATTAAATTTGGATTGTAGATTAGATTTGGATATGTGGTTGTTATTTTTGAAAGAATGGAATGGTGTATCTTTTTTCATTAACGACAATATAACGGAAGCCGCTGATATGGAACTATATACTGATGCTACACAAAAATCATTTGCAGGTTTTTACAAAAATCAGTGGTTCCAGGGAGATTTTCCTTTAGAAGTTATGGATGAGCAAACATCTATGGCATTTTTTGAACTGTACCCCATAGTCATGGCTTGTGTTTTGTGGGGTCATAACTGGAACAGGAAGCGTATATTATTCCATTGCGACAATATGAGTACAGTTGACATTATTTCGAAAGGCAGGTCTAAAGTTAAGAGTATCATGAAACTTATGAGAAAGTTGACTTTTCATGCAGCTACACACCATTTTATTATTCATGCTCAACATATTCCTGGTATTAACAATAATATTGCGGACTCTCTTTCTCGTTATCAGATGCAGAAATTCAGAATACTAGCACCGGATGCAGAAGAGATGTCAGTGCCTTGCCTATTGCCTTCCCAAATAATGATGTTTTAGAACAACAAGCACGTAATTTATGGGACTTGTCTTTATGTCGGAGAACTAAACAAACATACAGATCAGCCTTACAGAGTTTTATAACATTCATGAACATGAGCGGGATACAGGGCTCCATTATGTGTTTACCTTCAATTTCTGAGGACCATTTAATTTACTTCGCAACTCATTGTAAGAATAGTAAAAATTTGCAACATGATACTATTAAAATGTATATAGCCGGAGTACGATACCATTACTTGCGCGCAGGTCTTAATGACCCTACAGCAGGAACAGAAAGACTTCCGTATATCATGCGAGGTATTAAGAAATCACAAAACAATGTTTCTAGGAACAGATTGCCTATTACTTCAGAGGTGTTAAAACGTTTATGCAACTTGTTATCAACAGGCGTTTTCTCACCGTTCTTGGATCTAATGCTGCAATGTGCTTTTGTGACAGCATTCTTTGGTTTCCTTCGATGTGGAGAGTTCACTTGCAAAACTAAGGACGACTATCTGAACTGCGTTATAATTGATGATGTTGAGATCAGCCTACTACATGATCGATTTGTGCTTAAACTAAAAACATCTAAGACTGACCCTTTTCGATTAGGAGTAGAGATAACTATAAATGAAAATGATATATTTAGACCAGTGCATATTATGAACAAGTATTTGAAGTATCGCTTACAGTTGGGAGCTTTAGCAAACTTTCCTTTATTTGTTGAAAGTGAACTTGATTCAAGTAGGCCATTATCCAGGGCAACATTTATTAACTATCTAAGACAGCTTTTAATACGCCTAGGTTATAAGGAAAGTGATTTCTGTGGTCACTCGTTCAGAATTGGTGCTGCTACTTCAGCGGCAGCAGCGGGAATTGAAGATCATATCATACAAACACTTGGTAGATGGTCATCGGACTGTTATATCAGATATATAAGAACTGATAAGAGAGTTATTTCTAAAGCACAACAGATAATGTGTCATTTTTGAAAATTAATGTTTTGGTAATGTTGTTTATTTTTACATATGTGTTTTTTAGCATTATTATTTCTTGGGGGCTTTCATTCTTTCATTAATGAACTCATTTCATTTGGCCTTTTTAATTCCAGGGGAATCATACTCCCCCAATTCAATAATACATCAGATAGGTTCCTGTCGAGGAACAAATAGGTAGTTTAAAGTAGTATTTTTACTACGCTGGGATCGCCCAGAAGCAATTAGGTTCATTCCTGGGGGTCGCCCCAGGAATTAGGTTCATTCCTGTCGAGGAACAAATAGGTTCATTCCTGGGGATTGCCCCAGGAACAATAGGCTCATTCCTGGGGGTCGCCCCAGGAAATAGGTTCATTCCTGTCGAGGAACAATAGGCTCATTCCTGGGGGTCGCCCCAGGAAATAGGCTCATTCCTGTCGAGGAACAATAGGTCATTCCTGTCGAGGAACAATAGGTCATTCCTGTCGAGGAACAATAGGTCATTCCTGTCGAGGAACAATAGGTCATTCCTGTCGAGGAACATAGGTCATTCCTGGGGGTCGCCCCAGGAAATAGGTTCATTCCTGCCGAGGAACAATAGGCTCATTCCTGGGGATCGCCTCAGGAACAATTTTTTAAAAATTTATTTTTCTCATATTTTGATTAGTTTGAAATATTCATTTTTTCTCATATTTTGATAAGATTTTTAAAATTAAGCCAAATTTTTTAAGTGAATGAGTAGCCCCAAGAAAGCCAATAATGTATTATAGTGTTTATAGTCTTGCCATGTAGAAAGATATGTACTGTTATGTTACAGTTTATTTTAATATTATGTGTAGATTTAGTATGTTTTGATATTTTAATAATAAACATTATTCTTAAATTGTGTTGTGTATAAAAGGAAATTTGATTTATTAAATTATAGTTTATACACAATACAATGCATCTGTTCATCAAAGATTAGCAGGCAGTATCTTAGTCTATTCTTAGGCAATTGCATAACATTTATTTTTAGATTATTAGGAATAGTGCCCTAGAGGGGGGTTAGAGTATTGTTGATGAAATTGAGAGAACGCATCGATGTATCGGATGCAAGAACAATTAGCTATCCCACCCGCCTTCCCCTACAACACCTGTGCATTAACTGGGTATTTAGTCTACAGGTCATGATTGGATAAATATGCTATAAGTACTGAAAGAGTTATTTAGTTACAGTCAGGTCCATATAATTAAATTCTGACTAAACATTTAAGAATATTCATATAGCGGAGTAGTTGGTTTTTGTTCTCATATAAGCTGATGAGTGTTTTCCATGCATTCACTCAAGCGAAGTCGAAAATATATCTATAATTGATGTTATAAAAAGAATGATTTGAAATTGCTTTATTACATTGTGAAAGATCTATTATATTTCTAGTTTGTTATTTTCAAATGTACATATTTGTTACTTCATGTTTAAGGGGCTACTCATATAGAAATGATAGGTGTATTTTTGCCTTTTTAATTCCAGGGGAATCATACTCCCCCAATTCAATAATACATCAGATAGGTTCCTGTCGAGGAACAAATAGGTAGTTTAAAGTAGTATTTTTACTACGCTGGGATCGCCCAGAAGCAATTAGGTTCATTCCTGGGGGTCGCCCCAGGAATTAGGTTCATTCCTGTCGAGGAACAAATAGGTTCATTCCTGGGGATCGCCCCAGGAACAATAGGCTCATTCCTGGGGGTCGCCCCCAGGAAATAGGTTCATTCCTGTCGAGGAACAATAGGCTCATTCCTGGGGGTCGCCCCAGGAAATAGGCTCATTCCTGTCGAGGAACAATAGGTCATTCCTGTCGAGGAACAATAGGTCATTCCTGTCGAGGAACAATAGGTCATTCCTGTCGAGGAACAATAGGTCATTCCTGTCGAGGAACATAGGTCATTCCTGGGGGTCGCCCCAGGAAATAGGTTCATTCCTGCCGAGGAACAATAGGCTCATTCCTGGGGATCGCCTCAGGAACAATTTTTTAAAAATTTATTTTTCTCATATTTTGATTAGTTTGAAATATTCATTTTTTCTCATATTTTGATAAGATTTTTAAAATTAAGCCAAATTTTTTAAGTGAATGAGTAGCCCCAAGAAAGCCAATAATGTATTATAGTGTTTATAGTCTTGCCATGTAGAAAGATATGTACTGTTATGTTACAGTTTATTTTAATATTATGTGTAGATTTAGTATGTTTTGATATTTTAATAATAAACATTATTCTTAAATTGTGTTGTGTATAAAATAAAAACTGTATGATAGAGGGAATACAGTCAGTCCAAATCCAACAAAAAAACTAGGGAGCAAGGTATTAATGATGTGTAGTCTCTAATTGATTGATTGATTGTTGGGTGATTAAGGTTCAGTGGCAAATATTCAGTCTCTAATTCACAACTATGCTATGATCAGGGTGATTTTGTATCAGAGTGATTTTGTGCAAGAGAAACTATAAAGACATCATTTGTTAGGCTGTATATTAACCTGAAAATGTCTTTTTGATTTTTCTATGTCATTTGGTTGCTGTATCCTGTATGTTAACCACACATCCTTTATATCTTTTTGCTATTTCAATAATGTATAAGAAATTCATATAGCCTTCTTTAAAATTTATTATGTAATAGAAGAAAACTGTGTCAGTCGTACAATGATTACGCTGATATATATCATGAAATTTTATTTAGGAGAATCTGATGTAGAGTTCAAGGGTACTCTTGATTGTCTTTGTATATTCAGATGGTGTATGGTGAATTTCAACAGTACTGTATTACAAAATACATGTACAAGGAGGGATTTGATTCGAGAAAAAAAGTTTAACCCAGCCACATGTTGTTGCCTTTTGATATTTTTCATTGTTTTAGGAAAATGTTTAAAAATGACCAGGTAGATCTTTGAAAATCACTAATAAATTTCTTCACATGTTTTCTGGGCTTATTTTAGTCTTCCTCTACCCATTGTAAGACCTGTCTATTGTAAACATCTAACCATTTTCTTTTTGTTTTTTTACCTTCAAATGCTGTTCAATTTGACCTTCAGTTGCTGTTCAATTTGACCTTCAGTTGCTGTTCAATTTGACTTTCAGGTGCTGTTCAATTTGACCTTCAGTTGCTGTTTAATTGACAAACAGGAATACCCACATCCTCTTTTATTAACAGTGGTATTATTGTCATTGACATTGCACTCTCCAATGAGTATTCAACAACTTTCAGTTACATAAAGCAAGATTTATCCTATCTTTTATTTAAGCCATATTTCATTACCTTAAAGATAGTACGCAGCATCCTAGCTATCATCACAACATATGAATACAATTTTTATCATGTTAAAGTGTTTATATTGATTAATAAACAACTCCCTGAAAATAATTTGCCAAAATTAATACTCAGCATACTGTGAAGTACTCCATAGATACTGGCATTTATGATTGACAGCCTCCAATTTACTTTTTAAATTATATGGAATTAGGAGCATCCACCTTTAATCAAACAATAGATTATAAAGTAAAAACACATCTTAGAAAAATATACTGTTGTTGGGGACTTTCTCAAAAGTTCAAAACAGTTTTTAGTTCCTTTGTTATCTACCGATTAGAAGAGAGATATACTAGTTTAACACATTTTTATTAAAACTTACATTACAACAAATAATAAAAAGAACAATGAAAGATTCGTTTATTTTGTGATAACCAAAATTATCGCTATTTTACGAAATTTTCTTTGATTTTAATGACACAGTACAGTGATATGAAAAATTATTGCTAGAAACAAAGGGTGCACGTGCCCGTTGTCAAAGAAAATAACAACATAATGGGTAAATTAGTGATAAAGAGTAATATCATGGGTTATAGCATCTCAAGAAAACATCCATGTTAACAGCAAGTGTTCATCTTTAATCCCCAAATCATATTTATCGTGGAAAGAAACCGAACTTTTGAGACAAAACCTCTGAGGAAAAATGAACACTTAGAATTAACAACAGAATACTAGACACAAGAAAGAAGAGAATTACGACAAAACAAACAGATGGTTTCAGAAATGTATTAATGTATAGAAGCATGGCAAACTTTAGACTGATTTGAAGAACACTTGTTCCTTGGGAAGCAGGAGGCTTATCCAAGGTCATTGAATTACAAAATTTACCATTGAAAACTTGGATTTCAAGGATTTAAAAACATTTCACACCTGTCTCACATCCTGGTTGTGTATCTAGATAGACACGCCCTACTACCAGTCAGGGTGTAACAGCCAATGGAATAGGAAACACAGATTAAAATCTACAGGACACCATTGCAAAATCCATTGTATTTCAATGACACCTAGAACCGCAGACAAATATCTTCTCTACACAATAGCATAAACAATTGTTTTAAATGGCAATCTATAACACAGATCCTAATGTATCTGTTAAAGTGATAGCCAGTAATAGGGTGTGATAGAGGGGTGTTTAAAACATTCCACTGTAACTATTGAAAGGAAATATTTTTTTCAAAACTATCAATGCTTTTTTTTTTTAATAGATTAGACTGTTGTTTTTCCTGTTTGAATGGTTTTACACTAGAAAATTTTGGGGCCCTTTACAGCTTGCTGTTCGGTGTAAGCCTAGACTCCATGTTGAAGACCATACCTTGACCTATAATTGTTTACTTTTATAAATTGTGACTTGGATGGAGAGTTGTCTCATTGGCACTCTGATACCACAGCTTCCTATACCTATTAACTAAAGCATAGATGGGTGTTATATCTATGACTCAAGTAACAAATAGATAAAGACTTCTTTCAAAAGGTGAATCAATAGTCAAAACTAGAAGTTTTATATAGCTAACAGGAAGGACATTATTATCACCATTAATGATCATCAATGGTATCATATATTTATTTCTACAATTATTTGGAAGTTTTTGCTAATTGAACAAAAGAAGATTGTAGCACACCTTGATTTTGGACGGTCAAGGTTATTGCATGGTCACTGGACACAGGTGTTAAGTTTTGACCATTTGTTTGATGTGAAATAAATGATAAATCCATCATTGAAAATACTTCAGTCTGTCACCATTATGCAAAGGATTAAAATTAAATATCTATAAAAATAACTTTCAACTAATTATCAATCATTTAAATAACATTTCTTTTTCAGGTATAATGACCTTGTACTTTAAAAAGAAGGACTGTACCAAGCTAATTCGATGCAGGTGCTTGTAAAGGAGAAAACTTACAATGACAATGCAAACACATTACATAATTTAGAACATGTGGTCCAATAACATGCAGTCATTAAAATTGTACAAATGTACTCCTGAGTGTCAAGGTTTTGTGACAAAATTAAAAAAAAAATTAAAATCCTGAACACATTGCCTTTTTTGTAGAAATCCACATTTTTATGCAAAGGGGTTGAAGGCATATGAACAAAATAAATTAAAGATCTTGACTAGGATTGCCAATTTTCCTATTGAAGGTCATGGTCCTTTCAAGGCATTTTCAGGCACTCCTACTCCATCCATGCACCAATACAACTGTCCTCAAGAAAAAAAAAGCTGAAGGTTGCTAACAACACCAACGATCAATCAATCTAGCTTCATATAAACTCCTCAGGTTCCTGCTTGACCAAACTTTATTTCTATCAAATATTACTGCAGTGGCTTCTGTTTGATCTTTGGCTTCATCCATTATGACACAAATTATATTATGACATTCGGGGAAAAAAGCCATGTTCTAATTCCAATAGAATATGGACTGCATGTGATTGTTGTCATGGTTATTAAAACTGCAACGTCAGTAGTATTTTGAAGAAAACTAGAGATCAAAATTGACATTCATGTTGAGTTTGCTAACTGCAAAATTATGTAAAATCTTTCCGAAGTAACTTTACATATATCTATTTTTTTGAGTTGCTGTCTCATAGAGACTCACACCAAAAGTACTTTGTTAATCATAGCAATAATATTGGTTATTTTTTTACAGAAATACTCATGAATTTACAAAACTAGAGGCTCTAAAGAGCCTGTGTCGCTCACCTTGGTCTATGTGAATATTAAACAATGGACACAGATGGATTCATGACAAAATTGTGTTTTGGTGATGGTGATGTGTTTGTAGATCTTACTTTACTAAACATTCTTGCTGCTTACAATTATCTCTATCTATAACAGTACTTTCTGTGGTAATTGTTATTGAAAATCTTCAAATTTTAAGAAAATTGTTAAAAATTGACTATGAAGGGCAATAACTCCTTAGGGGGTCAATTGACTATTTTGGTCATACTGACTTATTTTTAGTTCTTACTTTGCTGTACATTATTGCTGTTTACAGTTTATCTCTATCTATAATAATATTCAAGATAATAACAAAAAAACAGCAAAATTTCCTCAAAATTACCAATTCAGGGGCAGCAACCTAACAACCGATTATCCAATTCATCTGAAAATTCCAGGGCAGATAGATCGTGACCTGATCAACAATTTTACATCCTGTCAGATTTGCTCTTAATGCTTTGGTTTTTGAGTTATAAGCCAAAAACTGCATTTTACCCCCATGTTCTATTTTTAGCCATGGCGGCCATCTTGGTTTGTTGGCCGAGTTACCGGACAAATTTTTTTAACTAGATACCCCAATGATAATTATGGCCAAGTTTGGTTAAATTTGGCCCAGTAGTTTCAGAGGAGAAGATTTTTCTAAAAGATTACTAAGATTTACGAAAAATGGTTAAAACTTGACTATAAAGGGCAATAACTCCTTAAGTGGTCAACTGACCATTTTGGTCATGTTGACTTATTTGTAGATCTTACTTTGCTGAACATTATTGCTGTTTACAGTTTATCTCTATCTATAATAATATTCAAGATAATAACCAAAAACAGCAAAATTTCCTTAAAATTACCATTTCAGGGGCAGCAACCCAACAACGGAATGTACGATTCATCTGAAAATTTCAGGGCAGATAGATCTTAACCTGATGAACAATATTATCCCTGTCAGATTTGCTCTAAATGCTTTGGTTTTTGAGTTATAAGCCAAAAACTGCATTTTACCCCTATGTTCTATTTTTAGCCATGGCGGCCATCTTGGTTGGTTGGCCGGGTCACTGGACACATTTTTTAAACTAGATACCCCAATGATGATTGTGGCCAAGTTTGGTTAAATTTGGCCCAGTAGTTTCAGAGGAGAAGATTTTTGTAAAAGTTAACGACGACGGACGCAGGACGACGACGGACGACGGACGCAAAGTGATGGGAAAAGCTCACTTGGCCCTTCGGGCCAGGTGAGCTAAAAAATTGCATTTTAAGCAAAAAAATATCCTTTTTCTATTTCCATAACACATTGTGTAATTTTTTTTGTGAAATATATAAATGGTTTTACAGTTAAACATGTTGAAAAAAAAACTAAGGAAAAAAGAGACTGATTTGACATACATTTGCATATCATAAAACATTTTAGCAGAAAAACATTATATTGAATTTAATAAACTAGGAATCATTTCAACTAATTGAGAGAAAAAAAATCAAAAGAAAAAATGTAAAACTCTGCAAACACTGGCAGAGAGTTATGGGAAATTTTTTATTTTTTTCAGCTTTATTTCTATGACCCAAGTGCTGTTCTTAAATAAACAAATGACTTTTCATGAAATATGTAATTTCTAAACAAAACAAACTGAAGTTTTCAGAGTTTATAATGAATTCCATATGACTGACAGGTGCTAAACACTAAAATAGATATATCAAGTAGCTCTTTCTATGGATTTTGTGATCTTCTATAGTACATAGCCATATTGCTTCTTTCTGCTTCATCGTAACAAACGTTTGTTAAACTCATTTAATGAACAATTATTCGCACCTTCTACTCTTGAAATTGTGTAAGATAAGTTATGACTTCCTCCAAAACAAAGCACACCAATCATAATTTTATGAAAAAGTGTCTTTATGAGAAATTTTCTCATCATAATTTTCAACAGCATCTTCAGTTTATGTTTCATACCACATATATCTATATAGGACTCCTACAGCTTTATGATAGAACATGTCATATCAAACGATTTACGAATTTATGAATAGAGAAGAAAAGCTTTTGTTTGTAACTCTTTTTCATCAAAATACTACTTGTTGTTTATATAAAATTGAGGTCATGGGTGATCACATTATATTTTAATAATACTATGGCTATTTCCTAGAATTTCAAAACTAGATTGCCTAACCTGTGCCAGTATCAAAGTTCATTAAAGTCTTAATCTTAACTTTGTATGATTGATTGATTGATGGTTAATTAAAATCTTAATTTAAATTTGTATACTTTCCATGAAAAAAGTAAAGGATTCCACATGAACATAAACACCAGAGATCAACCCTGGTTTTTGATTGGGATTGAGTTGCTCAGTTTTTGACTTTTTAAGCAGTGTGTTGAGGACTGTTATCTTTTTGTTTTGTATTCTTTTGCAATGGTACTCTTTGGCGGATCCAGAAGGGGGGGGGGGGGGGGTTCCAGGGGTTGGAACCTCCCTCTTTTTTGGCCGATCAATGCATTTGAATGGGAGCATATAGTTGGAACCCCCCCCTTTATAAAATTGCTGGATCCGCCCCTGGTACTGTCAGTTTTTCTTTTTCTTAAGATACTTGATTGTGTTTTACCTCATTATTATAGGCAAAGTTCTGAGAGTTGACAAAAATGTGATGAAAATATTTTTTAAACTTACATAAATTATATTGAACATGTAAATACATACCTTTTTTTTTCTGAAATAGTGTCGTCTGCTTGAATCTTCTTGTCGTATCAATTATCAATTGGAAAATAAAATTAAATCACTTACCTATTCATAAACTTGAAACCATGAACACAAACCATGATGTTTCCAAATGGATCACATTTCAGTAGATTTCCATACGTGGAATCAAACCACAGGCCTCTGAAACAAAAATAAAATGTATCAGCAAGAGTTAATAGACATGATTTTTATAAGAGGAGATGAAATAAAGCTACAAGGTGAGTCCAGAGGATATTGATGTCTGCATCCTGAACAAAAATCTGAGAAAAAGCTACAACTTTGATCAACATGCAAAGGTCAACTAGACCATCCCATACAATAAATGCATGTCATTATGCAGAAAATTGATCAAAAGATTCTGGAACAAAAAAAGGGGGGGTCCCCAAAAAAGTCCAAACAAGCAAGTGCACAACTACATGTAAGTGTGTAATATTTCCATGGTTTCAAGGATCTGGGTGGTAAAATGTAGACACAAAATATCTCCAATGTGTTAAGCAGTTTCATAAGACTGCAAGGGTGATATTATCTTTTGTTTATGAAAAACAGATTAACAGAATCTATTCAATATCAGATCATTTGATTGCCAGAATACAAGTATTAATTCAAAGCAAATCAAATATTTTATTATAGCAATCATATGGACCCACTGGGGGCAATAACAGATTAAACCATCATTATCAATATAAACAATCTGGTACATACAACACCAATATAGAATGCAAATGATCATTTGTTTGGCAAAATTGACACTTATAGAGCCTGCTTATATGAGCCAGCAATACAACTAAGGGTACATGAAAAACTGAAAATTCCAAAATTTTTGTGACTTTTTCATTATAACAACAAGAGAGCACAGGCTGAAATGTCTCGCCTTCTTTACTTATCATTGATATTATGTTGATAGTCCTAAATTTAAAGCTTTATTACAACTGTCACATACAAATAACATTAACCAAGAAAACTAAAAATTGACCAATGAACCATGAAAATGAGGTCGTGGTCAGATGAACCATGCCAGGCATGTTCAGCATGTACAGCTAACAATTCTTCCATACAACAAATATAGATGACCTATTGCTAAAAGTTTAAGAAAAACAGACAGAAACACAAAAACTCAACACTGAGCAATGAACCGTGAAAATGAGGTCAAGGTCAAATAAAACCTGCACGACTAACATATAGATCATAAAACATTTCCATACACCCAATATAGTTGACCTATTGCATATAGTATTAGAAAAAAAGACCAAACTCAAAAACTTAAATTTGACCACTGAACCATGAAAATGAGGTCAAGGTCAGATGACACCTGCCAGTTGGACATGTACACCTTACAGTCCTTCAATACACAGAATAATTACTATACCAATTGCTTATAGTATCTGAGATATGGACTTGACCACCAAAACTTAACCTTGTTCACTGATCCATGAAATAAGGTCGAGGTCAAGTGAATACTGTCTGATGGGCATGAAGACCTTACAAGGTACGCACATACCAAATATAGTTATCCTATGACTTATAATCAGAGAGATTTTAACATTACAAAAAATCTGAACTTTTTTTTAAGTAGTCCCTGAACCATGAAAATGAGGTCTAGGACATTGGACATGTGACTGACGGAAACTTCGTAACATGAGGCATCCATATACAAAGTATGAAGCATCCAGGTCTTCCACCTTCTAAAATATATAGCTTTTAAGAAGTTAGCTAATGCCGCCACCTGATCACTATCCCTATGTCAAGCTTTCTGCCACAAAAGTCACAGGCTCGACAAAAAATCAGATGGGATATATTTTTTTCAGAGAAAAAATTGTATTGTTGGCATTTCCTCTTTTTTACCCTTTATTTGACATATTAGAAAGTAGTATGTTTATGTTTAAAAATCTTACATCAAGGTCATACTGAAATAATATGTATCATAACTCGAACAATTTCTTCCGGAAATCTTCATACTTCAACTGCAGGGGTGATATGATATGAAAACCCAAGTATTTTATTTTCTGCTTCCAATTATCACATATGAAATTTCCATTAAATTTTCTTTACAGTGTCAAGATTTCAAGCATGCTTATCTTTAAAATTACAGCATAAACTGGCAGGAAGTTATTCACAAATGATGACAGTTTCAGATTCCAACAAATGTCACAAATTTTCTTATCGCAAAATCAAATTTTGACTGAAAATTACAAAACAGTAAAAAGCTCTCTAAACAGGAAATGCTATAAAAACTTCTTCACTTTTTGAGAGTAAAAGTTAAAGACTATTAGCGTTCCTTGTAATTAATAAGAACAGCTGACTTTTAAAATGCTTCCAGTGTAAACACTTAAAAAAACATGAATAGCATCCTTTCTACTCAGACATTAGGTCGCAGAGAAACAATCTTAAAAATGGACAAATCTAGAAAATTTGATCATGATGTTCACAGTTTGGCCATTTCCTGTCATCTAAGTCAATGTCAATTCAACTAGAATGATATTTAAATGAAAAAAATCTTAAATTTGTGTTAATTAGTTTATCTCTATCTTATAAAGTTAAAATGTTTCCTGTTCTTGAAGTTGTTTCAAAACTATTGGCTATATATCCTAGGTCAGGTTTTATTGGCCCAGAAAAAAACGTAGTGTACAGAGATAGCCTCTGGAGGAATGTTGACAAAGGAAGTTGGCAAATTGAATCTAAAAGTCTGACCCCTTGATGCCACTAAATAATGACCATGGGTACAGTTTCAGGTTGACTTCATCTTCATGGTAAATGTTACCTTCAACAAAAATTTTGATGTCAGTTAAACAAATCTTTAACTTAGGAAAGGACAGAAGTACTACCATAGACAGGGCAAAAAGAATTCTGAATACAAAAGGTGCAAAAATGAATGTCAAATGTAAAACTTATAGTTTATAATTTAAATGTCACTGTTATCATCGTTCTAATTCCAAGATAAGTATAACACCCCCCACCATGCTCATAATATGTAACTGCAAAATCTCTCAATGTATAATACTTCTAAAAATTATCTTTAATAGAAAGACACAATACTGCAGAGTTTGTCAAATTTTTAATCAGTTTTATCTAAAAAAAGGTTTTAAGATTTGGTTTAGTTAAAGATACAAAAATAGCTCTTTTGAAAGCCTTTCAAACTCCTTAATCCTTAGAAATCTATTGCATTACTTTTGTTATGCAAGAAGATCAACAGTTTTATCATCTACAGTAAAAGAGAGGCGAAAGATATCGAAGGACATTCAAACTCCTAAGTCTAAAAATATACCAACAATTTCATGGCTAGAAAAGAAAAAAGAACAACAGACAAACAATAGTACACAATACAAAACAACTTGAAAACTAAAGACTGTCTCAGCAACACAAACTCCACCAAAAACTTGGGGTGATCTTGGGAGCATAGGAAAGGTAGGCAGATCCTGCTCTACATATGGCACCATCTATTTAGGTGAAAACAGTTTGTTGATATGTCCAATTGTTTGTCACAAATCGTCCTAAACCAGTCATTGAATTTCAATATATTTCAATAAATCTTCAGAACGAAACTGCAATGAATCTCTCTATTTTCACTTTTTAATCAAAATGATTCTTGGATTTCTAACAGCAAAATTATGCATTTGTCCATCTTTTTGTATAAAAGATATATCTGCTTACATTTTTCTTATTTTCCTCAATTTCAATAAAAGTAAAATGCTTTTTGACAAAAGAAGGATATATCTTACATAATAATTCTTACTACAGAATGGTTTTTAAATGCTAATAATATATTTCAATTCCATTTTTTTATTTAAAAGACTTATTTTGATATGTTTTTTTACTGATATTTTGAAGACTTGTTCTATCAACAATTTAGCCTACCGGGTATATGTTACACTTCCATCAATCAATAACTAATTTTCACAAAATTGCTTGACAAAATCATTGATACCATCAGTATTCTATTCTAATTCATTGAGATCAAGGTAAACTATTTCAAGAAATTAAAGAAAACTAAATTGTCCAATAATAAGGTATTCAAAAACCTAAAGCATTCGCCAGAATTCACTATTGGCCAATTAAAAACAACCATATCATTGAATCAGAAACTCTAGCTATCAAAACCAACAAACAGTATTGTGTAATAATAGATCTCTCATCTATTATCTAATGTCATATCTTAATTTCCTGCAAATTGAAACATGTAAAGACTGCTAGCTCTAATGATCACAAAAATCTTAATACACATAATTACCAAAGATAAAAAAAACACCCGCCAAATGCTGCACAAATTGTTTGCATAATTCTATCAATGTAGCATGAAAGTGAAAAAAAGATGAAAAGTCAATAATTGCCAGCTCTTCAACTGTGATTTTTTTTGCCGATGAGTAAATGCATGAAATTGCACCGTGCATACCATTCCTCAATATCACTCTATCTTCCATTTGGCAACTTTCACAACATGTGTAATATATTGTTACTGTTTTAAAAAAGATTTATGGGGACATCAGAACCATTAAGTTTTGGCATGGCTGGTAGACACCTACTATACTCAGTAGTAATACAACAGTATGCTTTTAACATCATTTGATACTAAGTTGTGAGCCTTTCACCAGGCTTCTTCAATTATAATGTCACAATGATACAGCAATAAAAAAGAAAAACATACAGTACTAAATCATTTAACTTACAACTGAAATCATACATGCCTTAACAAATTTATCCTTTTACTCATCTTCTTACTAGAATTTTATCTACATCTCTTTAATCCATATTTTGTATTGTTTCCTGTTGCTGACAATCTTCAGTTTTCAATGTTGTGTTTTGTGTACTATTGTTTGTCTGTTGGTCTTTTTCTTTTCAGCCCTGGCATTGTAACTTTATTATTAAATTATGATCTCCATTGTCCCTTTGGCATCATTCACCTTTCTTGCAAAGTCTTGAATTTGTTATAGGTGTCATAGGCGGATCCAGGGGGGGGGGGGGGGGGGGGGGGGGGGCTGGGGGGCCCGGGCCCCCCTTTGGTGGGAAAAATTTGGTTGATTATATAGGGAATCATTGAAGCATGACTGGAGCGGCCCCCCCCCTTAGGAAAAGTTCTGGATCCGCCACTGGGTGTCATGAGAATCAGCTTGCTATCAATGATTTTGATTTAGATTTACTGTACATAAATTTAACCTGAAACAATTTTGGAAAGCTAATCTGAATAAAAGATCAGCTGTTCTAAAGTATACATGAAAGATTGAAGTATTTGACAGCTCTGTTGGCAACTGCATGAAAGGTGTTTGTAGAAAACTTTTATATACACATGACCAAGACAAAAGATAGTACCTACACAGTTCTGCAATTCAAATCAAAATTTTATTTCATGGATATGTCTTTTTTTAATTCTAATTTAACCTTTTATCAAACTTTTTTTAAGGATAATTAGATGATCCTATTAATAAAAGAGTGTGGTCAGCCCAGTCATAGTAAGAGAATTCAAAAAAGCTTTTCTCACCAATCAGGATAATTTGACATAAGGTGTCAGAAAAAATAAATAAACTGTCTAGAACAAATGTTCATAATGGCCAATTCACCAACTGACCATAACACTTTATTACAATTCTATGTTCTCGTTTGTAAATTAAGACAAAGAATTATTTTATTGCACAAATGTGCAGTCAATTTGTTATCTTTCTGGCTTAGATTGTCTACTTCTTGAAAGGTGAATGAAACATACAACTTGAAGTGTCTTAATATGTTCATTTACTTCTGTCTATATGTTTCTCCTAGCTATAACTACTGTTTAATTGGCAGTCTTAATAACCTTTCACATCTGTAAATCATCACAAACAATAATGTTTTTAGCAATCTGACCTAATTTCCATTAAAATAAGGATAAAAATTATTGAAATTTTGACCTAAAAATTACTTATTAATCACAGTGCAATAAAGAAAATGCACAGTAATAATAACAAAGACATTTGGGAGACTGCATCCTCTCTGAACATGATTATTACTTATAATAATAAAAAAAACTATGTTTCCACACTTTTGACCTTGACATTGACCTTCACCTTGATAGTTGAAACATAAGATCAATCTGCAAAGATACAGACAAGTTATGTAGCAAAGTAAATTTCATTCTATAGGTATATATTATTGTTTTCACACTGTCTTAAACTCAAAACAATCAGATCATATTTTTAAGCAGTGTTAGCTTTGTTGTCTAGTTACAATGCTTCAAAATCAAAAATCTAAACAGTTTGAACCACATTAACATCAGAAAGTCCATAATTTTATTGAAAAACGCTTGGACAGATCTAATCAATTTTTTTTTCAGAATTTGGATGGAAAACAATTGATGAATACTATTTTTCACTTGTAAGTAAGAATAATGTTTTTTTATTTCTTGGTATTCAAACCTCAATTTTCAAACTTGGCTCAAAGATTATTTTAATTGTTTTGATAGTTAGTGCATTTCATAAACTGTATACATTTTGACTTTAATGTCTGCATGTTGCAACTGCAATTTAACAAAAATTGAAAATCCATGTTTCAAACGAATTGGGAGTTCTTGGCTAAGTTCGAAATGCCTCTTTAACTCTTTGTAAAACTTTAAACGATTACTTCTAAACAATACATGCAGTTGCAGCTCAAAGCTATATTTCTTTTAACCACTGAATCTTAAACAAAATTTTATGGTAAGAAGATTGATTTTACAAACATCAGGACTGAAAGCCATTATATAGTAATTTCGTTGTGCCTAACATCTGGTTTGCTAAAATAAGACAGAAATTAAGTTTAAAGTGAACGTTTATGTAACTCTGGCGGGGAGATTAATTAAGCCAATCAGAGAATATTTATTTTGATTGGTGAAGGGAACCACTTTAATCTTCAGGTGCCAAAAACTTTTTCTTTTCCTTTTTTTTTTTGGCAAACTTTATTCACCTGTGTTAGATCTGTTATAAACAAACACCATTACTTGGCCATTCTTGCTAGTAAGTTAAAACCTTCAGTCCCCCAACCTTTTCAGTCTTCAAGATGAGGGACATTATTTGGTCAAATTAATTTTACAGAAAAGAAATGGTAAATAAAGAATCATAATGCCACTAAAATTGCAAAAAAGTATAAATCTTTGATAAAAAACTGTTAAAAAACAGAATGGGAAGATATTTTCCATCTTTAGATTGTGTTCATCTAATATTACCCTTGACTTTTGAATCCTTTTGGATGTGCTCCTCAATAGCAGGAAGAAGTTACAGAAAAGAAGAAGATGTGGTAAAAGATATTCTAGTGTAGAAATATCAGTTTTTACCCATAGTATTTTGTAAAGTTAACTATGAGATCTGTCTCATCCGCAAATATATTCTTATACATTAATATCTGTCAATAAGACGTTTTTATAGTAAAAAATCTTTTAGGGTAAGGTTGTTGCAATATCTGAATATTTACTACAAGACCTCAAAATGACACTATTTTGGCAGATTTGGGGTTATTTGAAATTTTAAAATCTTAGCAGATATAAAAGACAATTTAAGTTCAAAACTACAAATATTGATATTTGACAACATCTGACAGATGATATTTGATAATTCCTAATACTTTTGGGGTTTTTAAATCTAAGAGTTACAAAAAAGTTTGAATTGAAGATTTCCATTTTCTGTATTAAAGCTGAGTATCATAAAATATCAAATGAAAAGATGGACTTCACAAGTCAAGATTTCAAAGTAAATAAGGTGGTGACATCATACAAAAGCAGTTTTCCCTTTTTTTTGTAGAAGTACATATAGACTCAAACACAAACTTTTCAGATATGTATGAAAAACAATTAATCGAAATCCTGATTTTTAAATCAACAAGACTCTAATAAAATTGAGAATGGAAATGGGGAATGTGCCAAAGAGACAACAACCCGACCATAGAAAAAAACAACAGCAGAAGGTCACCAACAGGTCTTCAATGTAGCGAGAAATTCCCGCACCCGGAGGCGTCCTTCAACTGGCCCCTAAACAAATATATACTAGTTCTAACCTACTAAAAGCTGCAATCAATTAAATCAGTTCAAACTCATATAAGTATTATAGATTTTGAAAATTTAATTGTCTATTAATTGAACAGTGCAGATGTTCTAAGAAAGCATCTGCCAAAATCTGTAGTACACATCTTGAATTATTCATTTCAAGTACTAAATGGTAAAAACAAAGTGACCTTTAGATCTTATGTGATACATTTTGTGGATGATTTCAGGATGTCACTAAAACAAATTATAATATCATATTTGTAGACTGAGGAAAATCTGTAGAATGCTGAATCAGCATAAAATTAAACAAAATTAAACCCCAAGAAAAGTCCTTTTGTAACAGTCTGTGATGGGAGACAACAACCAATACCATTTGTGAAAAGCCATATATTTATACTGGAATCTAGATCAGATGTGTATAAATGCTAGTGATCTTTGATTATCTGTCACCAGCATGAAGAAAGCAAAGGCAGTTTCTGTTAATAGGCCAAATACAGCACCAATGACGGAAACCAAAATATTGCCAAGTACAACAGCCACACCAACCACCAACATAGTACACCTCTAGTACTTATAGATGCACACCCTAAATATAATATAAAACTAAATAGCTGAACTAAATACATGCACAAAATGAGGTGGGCTGAAACCATTCACATGTATATGGAATAGATATGTAAGTAACAAAGTTCTAATGAAAACCCTTTGATTTTCATAATTGTGCAACAATTTTGTACTTCTGTTTACAATAAATCCTCTATTACTTCAATAAAATCACCCACTGACAACTGTATTCAATTAAACAACAAATATAAATCAATCAATTGAAAAAAGAAAACAAAACACATTTTCTTCAGGGATATGATACCATTCAATGCTCAATTTTTGTGCAGTAAATCGCAGCATCAATATCAATGTTCTAAGGGGTAATAAATACATGATATTAAACAATTAACTCAAATTTCATCATTAATTTAAAGCTTGGCAGTGATGGGAATAATTTATATTCCTATAATGAAGACTGTCAAGGTAAAGAGGGTTTTCTAAATCTCTATAATGATGTGCTACACTCAATAAAGAGTGAGAAAACATCTTAACCTTAAGTGACCATTGTTGATGTGCTTAGGTTTGTTTGAAGTAAACATCAACTTTGATAGGTGGAAGTCAAACTTTTAAGAGGGTTAATAAAAAAATACATGGCATCAAAAGTTTTCACTAAAAAGAATGCTTTAACTGTCTCTGATTTGTCTCCGGAAGTAATAAAAAAACATTGTTACTTGACCTGTACTGAAAGGCTGGAGACCTGGTGTCATCTGGATTCATTTTGCATTACTGTAAACTTTTTCTTAAAATATAATGTTTCAGATTGAAATTTTCTGCTGGACAAACCTTAGTTGAAATAAAATATAAGTATACATATACACGTAACAGTAAAATTGAGAATGGAAATGGGGAATGTGTCAAAGAGACAACAACCCGCCCAAATAAAAAACAACAGCAGAGGGTCACCAACAGGTCTTCAATGTAGCGAGAAATTCCCGCACCCGGAGGCGTCCTTCAGCTGGCCCCTAAACAAATATATACTAGTCCAGTGATAATGAACGCCATACTAATTTCCAAATTGTACACAAGAAACTAAAATTAAAATAATACAAGACTAACAAAGGCCAGAGGCTCCTGACTTGGGACAGGCGCAAAAATGCGGCGGTGTTAAACATGTTTGTGAGATCTCAACCCTCCCCCTATACCTCTAACCAATGTAGTAAAGTAAAATACCGTCAATGTCTGTTTTCATCCATTACATTTGCTATTACATACAATTAAGTCCCTTTTGTGCCCTGGAAAATTTTATGTCAAAATAGAATCTTTATCTTTTTGATGTAATTGTCATTTCCATCTATCTCATGGAATATTTTACTTGTATTCATTAATTTTATAATCTGCATTTATTAATCTGTAGGCAAGTTTATAATTTCCTCAGAGTTTGGTATTTTTGTTATTTTACTTTTCACATATCTCTCTCTTTTTCTCTATGTGAGAATTTTCTATACAAACCTTATTGGGAATGTTGGATCATATTCAAACTCTCCAATAGGTTCAGGGTAACCCATCTCTAGCAGCTTGTTCTTTATCAAATCAAATCCTAGGGTTTCATATTCTGGAGATTTGTACACTGAAAATATAAGAATTTTAACATGTATACATTATGTATATCCAAAAATAAAAAGAATAATTAAACATTGGTAAAGCAAATCAAATGTAATCAAAAATTGATTGAATGACATGACTAAATTTGTTGCAATCTTTAAAAACTTCTAAACTTTCTTCACTGAACCGATTGAAATTGAACATCAGAGAGAGAAAACAAACTGCAGACAAAAAAAATCAAAAACAACTTCTATGTTCAGTCTGGAAATTGTAGACAACTGGCAAAGCTAAATTGAAATACGTTGAAAGTACCATCAGCATGATCAGTCTTTCTTCTTATAATAACTATATTTATCTTAAAATACCAATTTTAATTATTTATACCCTGTAAAAAAAAATATCAAATCAGTCTTTTTTTTATATATCTAAGCTTCTGATCTTAGTATGTGTAACAGCTATAGTGAATGTGGTTTTTGGTAATGCCAAAAACAGATAGAATAGGTTTCCTTTAAAAAAACAGCAAACATTACAAAAGCAGTCAATGTGATGAGTTTTGTAAAGTGAATAACATTTATTACAACCAATGTAACTTTTGTGTTGCTTTTTGTTTCTTTTATTAAAGATTTAAGTGATGCTAAAAGAATCTACAAGGGATTTATTTCTAAGAACAACTCTCTCTGATTATATTGACTCTTTGATCAATGAGTTTCTTTAGGTATCCCATCTTTATAACTTAAATTTGCTTTGAGGTTGCAAACATATGAAAAACAGCATTTTCATTTGAACATAATGCTCTTTTTATAAAGCTTTTCACAAAGACGAGACATTTTATTATTCAACTTTATTTACATTGATTTCCTGTTTTATATTTTTATTACATTTGAAGTAAGGGTCAGTTTTATAGACTTAAAATACTTTTTCCACAATATTAACATCATCTGTACCTTCCAACTTGCACATCTTAGAAGGGATTCTTTTGTATTCTGTCATCAAAAACATCAAGGTGCATTTATCCTTATAAAATTATCAATAAATGTCAATTTCTGAGTCATTAATTGTCAAATATCTATCACATGAAAGAAGCGCAAAAAAAAAACTTATTTTAATATCATATCAATTTTAACATGTGAAGATACTTCCTAGTGCATTTTGCGGTCTACAATGTAAACTTGTCTGCTGAAGATTTTGATGAAGGTCAGGACTCTCATGGGCAAAAAATAGAAATAATAGAAGCAAGTGTTTTTTTCAAAATGCTTACTTAATGATATAATCAATTAAATAAGAGGGGTGTCATAATTTAATTCATAACAGGGCTATTTACTTTAAATTTCACAGTATAATAAGGGGACAATCACTTTATATTCAGGGGCAGGAGGATATCTTGGGGTTGAGTCTACATTTGGAATTTCATATGTTGCTATGCATGTTTTTTTTTTTTTTATTTGTGGACATTTTTTTTGTAATTTCAGCTTTTACCAGGCCTCATATTATCTAAAAAATGGTTGGGAGACCCTAAGTGTACTTTTGAAACTTTTAAATATTCAAAGTTAAGTGAATTTCAGTAACTTCCTGATTTTGATACAAATACACAAAAATTGACCATACATCATTCCAGTGGATGACTGACATTTTAAACTTATACAATTAGTACTGTTATGTATGTAAATTTTCAGGTCTAAGATTAATAATGTCTATTGCATGTCAATTATATTCTAAATTGATACATATAAGACATGTATTGTTGTCTCAGATTAAGGACAACTCAAAAGCTTGGTTATAACATCAAAAATAACTGAAGCACAACATTCAGTGACAGATCTAGGGGGAGGATTCTATGTGTTGCAACCCCCTCCCCCCTTTTTAAAAAAAAAAAGATCAATGCATTTGAATGGTGAAATATAGTTGGTACACCCTTTTTCTTCTGGGTAGGGAACCCCCTTTTAAAAATGACTGGATCCGTCCCTGACATTTATTCATACTCTTCTTCCATCATAAGAACTCTGGCATGTCACATTTGAAATTTTTTAGCTAAAAGAATTAAAGCAATATTTATGTTATGCAGCACAAATCAATGAATGTACAAGTGCTTCTAACCTTTGGATTATGCAGGAGCACCACTTTATTGGCATGATTTTTTTACCCTTTGAAAAAATATTAGAATTAAGAGATTTAGATTAAATAAATGTTAACTAGAAACAATAATCCTCAAAGATGCAGTTGTTCAGTGCACTTCAAGGTAAAGATTTCTATTTGAAGATTGAAATAACGTCATTACGACATACGTTTCAAGCCATTATACAACTTGATCTTTTAGAATTTTGACAATCCTTAATAGCCATTATAATTGCTTGAGTCATGTGCTTAGTGCATCCCAAGATACTTTACAAAACTAAAAGCTATAATACTTTAAAAAATAAATTTTCCTCCCCCAGATCTTAACTGACTTAATTCTGGTGCAGTTGTTATACTCTCATTCATTATATTAATTTATGAGTTAAATTCCTATTGAAACCATACTGATTGGGCAAACTGCCTAAGGGGGGAGAAATTTTTATTCTGACTTATAATGTATAAACATGTCTCTCCCCAACCAAGAACAAGTAATTCAGTGGTTGTTGTTAGTTGGTGTCTGCCATAATGGTTTTTCCCTTTATTGTTATCAGGAGTATAAATATGTTCGTTGGTTTTCTCTTTTGAATTGTTCCACATATTACCATACAAGGACATTTTATAGCTTGCCATATGGAATGGGAATTGCTAATTTATGAAGGTTGAATGGTAGTTGAATGGTAGCCTATATTTTTTTTTCAAATCTGTGTCTTCTGTCCTTTAAGGGTGGTACTAGAGTTGTCAAACTGACAAGTATACCACATCTCCTTGTGTGTATACATAACTAACAAGGAAGATAACCAGGGTATTGTCAGAATAAAAGTTACATTCCAAGTTTCAATTGTCACTACAGAAATAAAATAACACACAAATTATGATCATATATATAGCAAATGATAACCTTACTTTAAAATTTGTCAACTCAGAATAAAACTTTATGGTAATTTTCATAAATGACAGTAATTTTTTATAGAGAGAAATTTTTGTTATCCCTGAATCTAATTTCCCTAAAAGAATCAAATTTCCTGAGTGTATTTTTCTCATTTTTATCGTAATTGCGTAATTAGCAAAATTTCTTCCCTCCCTTAATCAGTCACTTTACAATAAGGGATTTTGAACTTATGCTTTCTTTTGTCTAGTGGCAATATAAGTACACTGGAATAGCAATGACATTACAGAAGTGTAGACTTTCACATTCTCTCATTAGTTCAAAAGCACTGTTCAAAAGTAGCATGATATGCACAATTCTTTAATACTAAATCATTGCCTAAAACAAAACTTGATATATGATTCAAGTTTTATAGTTGCACAATAATTTCCCTATATTTGCTTTTTTTTACCCTAAGTAGGTGGAGCACTTTAAAGGATAAAAAAGACGGAGATGAAATTTCTACGCGTAAGCTACATCTCCAGACATCTTTACATCTTGTCATCACGCTAATCACTCAAGCTATTGATATTGTCTACAAAACACCCTGAATTTCGGTTTTTGTGAAACTAGATCACTAAACCAATCACTACATCTTTAAGATAGAGTAATTTTCATTATCTTGTTCTGACATTTCATAATTTTATCATTTGGAAAATCATATTTTGGTAATTGTTGCATTGATGACCACATAAAATAACAATGTTTTGCTTTTCAAAAGATTGCATGTCATACAGAAAAATCGTCATTTATAAGTATTTGTAAATTTTTGAAAGATAACCTTTGTCACCTGAAAATAGGCGTGAATTCAGGTGCAATGAAAAATCACGGAACATCTGGTTGAAAGGAAAAAAAAAGAAAAAAACTTTAAATATATAATTTAACATAATTTTGTAAATGAAATATATTACTAGTGCAAGTTGTTTTAGATTTTTAAAATTTTGGTACATACTCCTTGGATACGGTAAAAAATAGTGATAGATTTGGGATAATTTTCAAAGTTATAAATGTACTGTAAATTTATCACTTGTTAGATACCATTTTTTATCGATTTTGTTGGTACACATGAATGCAACAAAAAATTTTAACAAAGTAAAAATTTACAAATAGCATGAATGCATACTATAGCATATATATTGACCTCTGTATGTCTTTTTGTTTTAGGATTTGATAGGTTGCTGTCCGATTGACATGTTCCCTATATTACTTTTTATCAATTGCTTTGAACATGCCTGAAATATTTGCCACTGGAGGTTAAGTAAACATCAATCAATAATTTATACAATGCATATACTAAAACATACAGTTGTATTCTTTAACAACGTTGATGGTTTTTTCTGTAATGATTTATCTTGTCGTGCAGGCATGTTGTCCAGGTGAAAAGAAACTCACCTAACAAACAAAAAATCTCATGAAGATAACACAAGCTTACGATCATACTTTTGTAGAGAGCGATGTGTACTCTTGAAATTCCTCTGAATGATTCAGCAAAGGTTTACATTTTTCCTAAGATGTTTTAAGTACTATAAGGAATATTAAAACATAGCAATTTTCCTTTTAGTTGTCAAGCACAAGCTACGTGATTAAAATAATGCACAATTTAAAATTTCTTATCTACTGATTCGTTGGTCTAGTATTCTGTATTGCATCAAGTTTGTTTTTATTGGTGAAACAAAAGTTTTCAATTTAAATTTTCAAATGTGACGTATATATCTAAAACAACAATTTTGTGGTATGAAATTTTCCAAAACATTTAAATATCAGTAGTTTCTTGTATAAAACATTTTCAGCAAACTGACAAATATTGTGAAAAATAAATTCTAAGGACAGATTTTTGTACAAATAAAATAGATGCTTTTGAAAATATTCCATTTATCCCATTTTCACTTTTAAGAATTGTCCTCTTCATTCATTTTTTCATTTCAATGTGTGCTTGCAATTTATCCCAAAACATGAAAAAAATAATTACCTCTTCTTTCATCTCTTTCCCAGAGTTAATGATCATGATATCACCAACAGAATTATTTCATAAATTTGAAATTTGAAATGGGCCCCCTGCCACCCTCTAAATATGCCTGCTCAAATGCTGCTTGCTTTGCTGACAATTTTTTTTCATCAAAACAAAAACTGGTTAAAGAAAAATCCCCCAAAGCTGTCTGGTTAATTCAATTAATTTGCAATGATTTATGATTGCATATATATCTAAAATATGTTGTAATATTTTCACCTTTTGACATTTGAATGCATCATCTTATTCTATTACAAGAAATGTACTAATAATAATACATAATCATGTTTAAATGTGTACTTTAACATATTCTTATGTTGAAAACAAAAGAATTTATATTCTTTTTACAAGTGAAACTGACATTGGTAGAAATTTTAATAAATGGTCTACTAGTAAGGTCACTGTGAATTTGTCAAATAAGCCGAGCATTAATAATGCTCTCTGACGTACTGCCATATTTAGTTCAAAGTGTGATATTTGTTATACAAGTCAGGCTGAAATAATGGCTCCTGTCCTACTCCTGTTTCGTGTTCAAAAGACAAACAGGAAGACCTTGTCATAATAAAGCCATAACTTCTTGATGTTATTCAATAAAATGTTACCATCTTCATTTATCATGAGTTTACAAGGGGTTAAAAGGGGATATAATTTGACAAGGACAATATAAATACAAAATGAGAGGGTTGGCAAGGGTTACCCAGGAGACGATGAATTGTAAAAAAAAATAATATGTAAAACAAAAGTTTTTTTTATTCTAAATTTGACATTTATAGTTCAAAATACAATTAGAAGAATGCATATCAATCATTTTAGGCTCTCTTAACACTTAACATTAGTGACAACTGACAATTGATAATAAAGTCCATTCATCAACTCTTGCACCTCTTGTTACATCAGTACTCTCTCAAAGAGATTGGCATGATTTGTGCCAAGACAAACTGTCTTAAACAAGTACAATTGCTGTCCATATGTACTTGTAAAAGTAAGAAGATATGGTATGATTGCCAATAAGACAACTCTCCACATTGAAACCAAAAGACCCAGAAGTCACCATACAGCCTTCAACAATGAGTAAAGCTCATATCACATAATCAGCTTTTGCACATGCATATGCACATTTAGTGTTGTCCGCTATTTAAAGTCATCTTCCTTTACAAGTTGACATTTTATCAGGTTAATGACAAGTTCTTGTTGTAATGTACCTGTGAACATGACAATTATGACAAAAACAATAATTCTATATTTGTTTAAACATGTGGTGTAACAAGACTCCTACATTTTCTTTGTATTTTTTGTACTTTGTAGATTTGTATTTTTGTATGTTTTAAACAATTAAAAATCACTAATGGAAACCATACTTTGGCATTTATGCATACTTTTTGCCTTGCATACTGGTACATGAATTTGTATTTTTGCAAATTAACAATGAACAATTCATTAGTGGAAACCAAACCCCTAGAACATGGCATTGTGTGCATAATTATGTACCTTGTATAGTTGTTTTTTCCATGTATCTAAAACAATCAACTTTTTAAGCTCAAATTCATGTTCACTGTCTGTGTCACATATTATTATTATGTGCTGCATAATTCTATTTTAAGTTATCTCCTTTGAATATTCACAATCATGAAGATATGCATTGTAATAAGTTACTTGTATTTCAATTCACAGGAAATAGGTTCAACAACATCAGATAAAGTTTGGATTTATAGTGTCTTTGGGTTTCTGTCTAACAAATATTAATATCCAGAATGGTACATGCCAATGAGACAGCAACACATACAAAAAATAAGAAATCTTAAGACAACTATTTTCACTAGTAAAGATGAAAGACACCTAATCTAATAAAAAATAGTTCTCTGCACTTGCTCCTCGTTGTTTATATGTCTCACATAAGACTCCCATGCGTAACATATAAAGAACAAGGAACAAGTGCGGAGAACTAATTTTAATTAGATTGAAGGACACCTAGAGATCAATGTGGTCTTCAAAAATAGACAATTGTCTGTACCATATGTCAAGATCTGAACTGTCCCCTTATATGCACATCATTTGGTTTTTATCTCATTTGGTTGCTGGCTGATTGACATACTGTAAAAGCAAAAAAACTTGTTGGGGTTTTAATTTCAATAATTTATGGTGAATAGATAATAGCCATGAAATTGAAATCATAATAAAATTTTAACCACCAATTAATATAATAATTTTGCATACTAGAAGCCATGAAAATTAATAAGCATGAAATCTAATTTAGTGACAAAAACGTAAAATACTAAACCACAAAAAATTTGGTTTCTACAGTATACCACAGTTCTTGCCAGTGGCGGATCCAGCCATTTTAAAAAAGGGGGGGGGGTTCCCAACCCAGAGTAAAGGGGGGTTCCAACTATATGCTCCCATTAAAATGCATTGATCAGCCAAAAAAAAGGGGGGGTTCCAACCCCCGGAACTCCCCTGGATCCGACACTGCTTGCTACCTATCTTTAATGTATATATTTTACATCTTTTATTTATACAGAAAACACAGCCACTGTAACTGACAAAGGCCAGTGACTGTTTGAGTAGGTGTATATATTTGAGTAAAAGTTTTGCCAGGTGAACGTCTCAAGTTTTACAGGAAATAACCATTTCATGTTAATTAATCCTGATTATCTCAACTCTTTAGCCCTAATCCATTTCTTGATCAAAGTTAACAAAAAAATCTTCAGATAATGATGAAATAAAAAAACGTAACATTATGAACTATGAAGGAAAAACCAAGACAGCTGGTGAAAAAACAGATCAATTAATGCTGATGAAGTTGTCCATCCCAGCAAACTATAATGTAACCCCAATCATCAAATAGACATATGCTACACTTAATTAGAAAACCATTGACATTCATCTGCTTTAAAGTTACGCATTACCTAAATATTGGTCTATATGCTGGAAAAATATACAAACAATCAAACATAAATTGAAAAACCAAACCAATTGAGAAACGATGATGAAGTTGGCACCAAACTGTTTATCGATGTAACACATCATTAAAAAATAACTTCCTGTTTCTTAAATACTTCACTGCCTCATAATGAGTACAGATACACTAGTATTAGGCAATTTGAAAGAAATCATCGTAGTAAAAGAAGATATAGTTGACTTTGAACGATTTCCTCTTGTGGCAAACCTTCTTCTTGATTATCAATTTCAGCTTCTAGCTTCGAATTGGTGAAAATCTGAATTTTGTATCCCAATTCTTCTCTTATTTAAACCAGGTAGACTATAAAAGCTTTTAAAAACATCAGATAATTTGACTAATAGTAACTAAAAATCTCTTAGGCCTGATATACTCTTTTCTTATAATTACAGATATACTATAATCTTCTCATAAATTATGAATGGTGAGCCTATTCAAAAATGACCCCTGAAATTTTGTGGACTGCTTGAGGTTCATTTAAAATATATAATAAGAAGATGTGGTATGATTGCTAATGAGACAATTCTCCGTCAGAGTCAAAAGGTATAAAAAGTTAACAATGGAACAGAGAGCCTTGCCTTACTCCTAACAGTAAGCTATAAAGGGCCCCCAAATGACTAGTGCAAAACAATTCAAGTAACGATTCCCATTCAAGTCTGTCATACTGGTATATATTACTACGAGTAAATATTCAGAAACCATACAAAGATTACTGTTGTAGAACAATCCCTTCCCATTTTCAACTAGCTTCAACAATTAATTGTTAAAGAAGGAAAATGAATAATTATAGTAAAAAATTGCTCTAAAGAAGTAAAAATAGCAACATTAATAAATAAATTAAATTCAAATTTATCAATATCAAGTTATTTGAAAATTGCAAAAAAACTGTTAAAGTGATTCTATGTTTCAAATGTTTACAATTTATTACTGAAAATACAATAAGAAAATTACTTAATAATAAGACATGTATGGCATTGGACGTGTTCATGTGTTCAAATGACAGATCATAGCGAAAATCTGCACAATTCTACTTGATCAAAACGGCTTTTAAAAACCATTATTATTTTTCTACATTAAAAAAATTTCCCAGCTTTAACAATTTGAATATAGATGTCTTTGTAATACATCATTGCATCTTCAAAAAATAACAGACGTAAAAAGTTGATGTAAAAATGATAATTAATGGCTACTTTTAATCAAACGCACCAAAACTTTTGAATGCATCATTCAAGGTGAAGTTATTTATTAATTTTTCTAAATATAATACTTCAAAACAGAATATAAAATTTCAAATGGAGCTTGGAAACAGATACACAATAGATAATCTGTCGATGGAGAGCTGTTTTTTCCGCTCGGGTGATTCCAAAGAAATGACTTCCTGTTAAGTGTGAAAATATTGTCCTGACATAACAGTAAAGATTAAAAGAACACCTACACTTAATCATTTAAAGAAAAATATTGTAAATATAAATTTAAATTTTGATGAATCACTGTAGCCCAATAAGAATTTAAAGAAAGACGTAATTTCAAATCTGATAACCTTCAACAAAAGATGAGACATTTTTAAATAGCCACAAAGACATAACAGTACTTAAATTTCAGTAAAACCAGATTTCCCCTTTTTTTGTTACTATATGACAGGGCATTAACTTTTCAGTCAGGTCATGATATAATGGCCCAATAATTATCAGGTCATGATATAACAGCCCAATAATTATTTTAAACCTAAGAAGGTCATTATATACTCTATCCTAAATCGACAGTCTGCCAATAGAAGTTATAAAATACTTTATAAGAACATCCCAACCAAATTTGGTTCAAATAAGCAAAATCTTTTTAGACATTTGGAATTTCAATTACAAATGTCAGAAAGTTTTGCTTATTTGAACCAAATGTAGTTGGGATGTTCTTTTAAAGTATTTTGTTAAGGTTTAGTCAACTGTAACCTCAAACCCTTGGGACTTATGCCTGAAAGGTTTAATGATTCCAGAGAAAAAACTCATCATGTATATGCCTGTCCCTAGGCAGAAGCCGGTGTCTGTTTTGGTTCCTGTTTATCATTGTTGTATACCTTTTATTGGTCTCTGCATAATCAAGCCATTGCTTTTCCTATTTCCTGTTTTACATTTTGTTATATCTGGGCCTTTTATAGCTTCCCATGTACTATTGGTTTTGGTACATTTCTGGGCCTTTTATAGCTTCCCATGTACTATGGGTTTGGTTAATTTTTGAAGGCTGGCCTCAGTTGGTCTCTTATGGATAATATATAATTTATCTCATTATAAATATTAGTGACCAGTAATTGGCTAAGACTAGTTAAATGTTTTATGGTATCATTTTGCTTTTTTTTTTTTATTCACAAACCCTTACAGGTAGTAAATATCCACTATTTATGCAGCAGAAGTTCATTTGCTAAGGCCCCTTAAAAGCATTATAGAAGAAGAACATAAACAAGAAGTAAATTTTTACAATGTTCTGAAATAACATTCCAACATCCATTCTTTTGTCATTCAAGATTTTTAAAAACAACATTGAAGAAAGATGCATAAATGTACTACAATTCAGACTAAATTTTGCATCCGTGTTAGGTTTTACACTTCAATACTAGGTATGTAATTACAGTTACAGAATGAAGCTCTAGAAATTAAACCAACACCCTGTCATCCTCAAGACAAGCACGCTTATTAGTCAATTTAGACCATAATTTCAAAGTCTGATGGGAATTTTAAATTTGTTTTTGACTGCAGTCATATAGTCATATACTGATATATTACACCAACATCCTGCCTTTTGAATACACTGAAATCTAACAATAGAAGCAGGTGCAATTACGTATATACTACAATTATGAATGCAAAGTACTATTGCAACTGCATATTTGTTTACCCCTAAAACACCAGGGTGGTAATAGTATACTTTTTTTTCATTTTATATCTGGGTCAAAACAAATGACCCGAAAAGATTCAGAATAAATAATAGCATTTTAACTGTATTTATATTAAATACAACACCTGGGTTTCCCGCCTTTTTCTACTACCTGAGAAATTTACCTGTAAATAAAGTAACAAGGTGCCTGATTAATATGAGGCTTTCAACGTTTGTCATTGAGGTAGCTGATATCATATAATACCTATCTACTTATAGAGTTGTTGAGTTATTGCCCATAATCAATTTAATTCCAAAATTGTCACCACTTAGCTTGGTGTAAACAGGAAATTAGGACATTTTTATAGAGATTAGAAAGTTGTTTATATGTGAAATGAAAAGGTACACGAACAAAGCGATAAAGTGGATTGTAAACTAGTACCTGATGGAATTTTTATAGCATTGTAATTTTATACCCTATGTCCCTATTAGAAATTATAGGTTAACTGTTGTATCATATGGTAAAATTAGAATGAAATAATCCCTATTTACTGTGCAAGCTACCTAAGACAAGAAAAGCACTTAAATGATGCAAATGCTGGAAATTATTAATGCAGGTTTTTTTTACTGTTCAAAAAGGTGAATTGGTAGTACAGGAATTGAGCCCAGAGTCAGAATAAGAGAGCATAGATTACTTTGGATTGAAATTAGCTGTAACAGTGTTCTGCTTTAGATGTAAAAATTATTGTAGCACAAATTAATACCCTTTTTTCAAGTAGCCCCTTTTCATACTGAGAAATTTATTAAAGAAGGCCACTACTGAGTGCACTAAAAAGTGGCTGTTTTTTTTTTACTTTAAAGCAAACACTTATTTAAGCAACACAATAAAATATACCCTTCTTGCTTAATATGATAGGCTAATTTTAATCATGCATCGTTGAACTTGCAACATCCTTTTTTGAAAAAAGAGAATACAAATTGCAAAAATGCACTTCACCCAGGAAAAAAATACATGGTCAAGACTTGACATGAGACAACAAACTCATTGTTTGGAAACATTTTCTGATCTTAAACATGATAAAAAGCATGTCTCTTCATATGAACAGATCAGTGCTACACATTCTCTGAAGATGGCTGACTTGATCTTTAAATTATGGAAATATTTCCCTATTGAGACCAAGGTGTGATTGTGACACTCAGAAAAGTGGCTGCTGGCAGATTCAAATATTTCTTATACTGTCAACCAGTTGTGTTTGGAAGGTCTTACTTACCTGATATTACAAATACATGTATAACATTGCTTGTTTCTGATTGGTAGACTTTTACCTGCTATAGTGTAATCCATGTCAAAGCCATAAAACTTCACTGAATCCAGCAATAGTCCTCTGTTGACAAACACTCTGTAAAAAGGATTTACATGTGCATGAGAAACTCGGCGATCATACATATGTGACATATTTCTCTAATATCTTGTAATCATATATTGTTACTTTCGGTGTTAAATAATCAAATATTGTTACTTTCAGTGTCGAATAATCAAGCTACACTAGAACATCTGATGTAATATAAAAATCACTTTCACAGTATGTCGATATTTGCTCAGTTATATTAATTGTTTTAAGGTGACTTTTCCGCTATCACTGTTCTATAATCCAACAGCTGTACCAGAACCTGATATTGACAATCAGATTTTGTCGTCAATATTTGTGTTCCTGGCCTTTTATCCAATGCTAGCACAATTTGTAGCAACAAAATTGCATGTAATTTTGAATTTGTCAATTTTCACTAATTCTTTGAAGTAAATCTAGATGAACAGGCACTTTTAATCAGTTTCTGTAAACATTTATTGCAGTGTTAAGCTGACATATATGTTGTTTTAGATATTTTCAAAATTTATTATTCCCTGTAAACCTCATTTAACATTTTGTAATGAAAGGGGGAACCAAAGGAGATTGTTTGAAATTCGAAAGAAATTTTTTTAACTAAAGATTAATGTATTGTTTCAGGTGAGGGCCATCAGGGTATTTTTGGACAATATTCAATCCATTAAGTTATTAAATCTTTAATAATCTGTTTAAATATTTTCTGTCTCAAATTTCAAATTCACCTCTGTATAAGCCTATTATTGGAGTCAACTGCTTACACCCTATTAGTATAGGCATGTGCATTAAATCACAATTTAAGGTAAAGGTACAATTAAAAAATAATGTAATAAAATATTATTGTAGTCACTGTCCCTCCAAAACCTTTAAAAATTGGTTGTATTCAGCCTGAAAGCATTTAATGACATGTAAAATGTATATTTAATTTTGCACTATAATATAAATATGATGAATTTAAATAGGCTCCCAAGAGCCTTTTGGCACCTGTTACCATGGTGCAATATCTTCTACCCTGGTGCTAACCGTACATGCATCTGAATTATACAGAATAGAGTTAGTAATAACAGGTAGACTGAATAATATGTGGTGTAATATATCTAGAAAAACAGTGCTATTTAAAATCCACAGAGCTATTTGAAAATATTGGGGAGAACATTGTATTAAAAACAGAGAATTATTTAGATTAAGAGTTTATTAAGAATTCTAGAAAATGGAAAGGTTTAGACCATGGGATATTACTATAGTGTTGTCATTAGTTTTCTTCTGAAAAAAGACCTTGTATAAAATTGAGAATGGAAATGGTGAATGTGCCAAGGAGACAACAACGGGACCATAGAACAGAAAACATGGTTATATGTATGATTACACCCCTGTGATCATGTATGTATAGTCACACCACTGTGATCATGCATGTATGGTCACACCACTGTGATCATGTATGTATGGTCACACCACTGTGATCATGTATGTATGGTCACACCACTGTGATTATGTATGTATGATCACACCACTGTGATTATGTATGTATGGTCACACCAGTGTGATCATGTATGTATGGTCACACCACTGTGATCATGCATGTATGGTCACACCACTGTGATCATGTATGTATGGTCACACCACTGTCTTTCAGGTTTATACCATATGTTTTTTACTTGTTTGTTGGTGTATGCAGAATGGAATCTTTGAGAGTGAAGGAAACAATAACTGATAAGGTTGAGTGATATGTTCATTTTTTATCAAACATGAATTCTAATGCAACAACGTTTGTAACGTTCATTTTGATTGGATAACGTCACTTTTTTACATGGCATCAATTGACAATTGATGCTATGGGACGTACGCGCAAGCGCAGACGACATATTGCAGATTTTAATTACATGTTTTAACGTTGATTTCTGTCAGTTTCATTAGAATGGAGATAACAATATTGTATTTTAAGCTCCGACGGGATCAATTGGGGATTTTATGGTCGCAAATGCCCGTTTACTGTCTCCGCTAACGCGTCGCCAGTAAACTTAATTTGCGACCATCAAATCCCCAATTGATGCCGTCGGAGCTTAAAATACAATACAGTTATCTCCTAAATGGGACTTTTTATGTTGATGTTTCAACTAGCTATATACATACAGGTACAGCTAATACCAGGAGTAATGATTGAATTCTATATATTGATTATTTTTTCTGATGAAATAAAAAGAACATCATAGATAATAATTGCTAGTACTAATTGTTGTTATTGTCTCAACTAACACTCAAATCATGGTTAAAATTACTGGACAGAGCAAAAATTGCATATGGTTTTGGTGCTGGATCTACAATCACTCTAATTAATAAAGATATCTGTTAAAGTAGCCAATTAGTACAGTGAAACCTGGGTATACACAATGGGGGACCAGAAAAAATTGTTGGATTAAACAGGGTGTTTGAAAACTCAGGTTTTTTTTCTACTTGGATAGGCATATGATCAGACCATGAAAATGTGTTGGTTACAGCAGAATGTTGGAATACTCAGAATAAGGCAGGTTACACAGTATTTACATCATCAATGGTCCAACTACTTGTATCTGCTAGCAACTTTAATTGCAATAAAACAAACACAAAGAGTTATACGTTATAAATATAGTAATTTATTGCTATGATTCTAAATCAGTAACTGACACTGATAAGAAACAAATATATTCTTATTTTACACATATACATGATATACAAAGCATAACAATAAAGATAATTTTTTTTCTGCAAAACACAAAGTTCCTGGATAACCATAATGCAATTAAGAACATTAGAAATATAAAGATGGCTCCAACGTGGTCTAATTGAACTGACAGCTTGTTTGGTTTAATGATCGAGTTACATAAAATCCCATCTAAAAAGACCTTGAATCTTTTATTAAAAATAAATTTGTAAAATTTGCAAAAAAGTGATCTGCCAACCTGAGGCAATATCTAAACATAACCTTGGGACCTTGAACCCTAGTTTATTTCATCCCACCTCATTTTGTTTTCTTCCAAATCAAAACTACTTTAAATATTTAAATATATTAAGAAAAAAATAGACACAAATGAACTGTAGGACTGACTGACAGTCTAGTGACAATTACAAATCATCTAACAATTGACTAATATCAGGATAAATAAAATTCTGTTGGTGCAGTGGTAGAATTATCATTTAAAAACATTCTAATTTTTATATTTAACATCAACAAAAAATGTTCCATACCTTTGTCTTCAAATATAGCAGTTTGTGCATATATATGAGGCAAATTTTAATTTCTTTGAAAGGAAATACATGTATAATACTATGAAGGATATTCCTTACTCTCTTTTTCAAAGATTGTTTTACATTGATACTATTTATATATAAAGTAACCTAACAGCAAAAAAAAATAAAGGTCCATGTGTTTGTTTTCTAGATGTAAGCCATTGAAAATTGGGCAGGAAATAATCCCTCTAGACTTTTCATACATTTTACATTGGTATTCTTTTTCTTTCAAAAGTAATGAAAAAATAAAAAGGATTTTATAGCATTTTCAGATATGGCTTGTTAAAATATATGTACTGATACTATGAAAGAAAAGTAGGGATCAGTGGGAAAATCTTTTAGTGACACTTCATGAACAAAACCAGAGGATTCTGAATATCTCTCAAAAAATCAAAATTCACTATATACTTTTATATTCAAAACAAGTCTTGGGATTGGTTACATGGTGGCTGCGTTTCCAAATTACTCTCAGTGATAGAACTTATAGAAGTGTCAGTATCCTGAAGTTCTGAAATGTCAAGAGATTCAGGAAGACCAGAATCATCTACTCTAAAACTATCATTACATGTACTACAATTTAAATTATCATTATCATTTTCAATTTCATAGCAAATATCCTCTGCAGTGTGCTCATTTTCACTTAAATTCTTTAAGTCTATTTTTATTTTCATTTCATTTTTAATCAATTCTTGTAAACATTTTTGATTCAATTTGTTTGTTACAGCTTTCACCGACTCCAGATTCGAAATATCTATATTTCCAATTTTTATGTTGAACTTGATAACTGGTTGGAAATCCTTTGGGCCTACTTCTATGTCCCCGCTGTCCACTGCTTTCTTGCAATACTCGATGAATATGTGCGGTATATGTGCACCAGGCATTTCAAGTTCTGAAAAGATTAAAAAAATCCAAATTTTTATTACATCAATCTCTTTGGTTGTAGCTAAATATATAAATATATAAATATATAAACTTATAGAAAGAGTATATAATTTGACATATAGGCTATTTTATGTATGACTAAATCAAATATGCAATAAAAAAAATAGACCTTCATGTGTTACTTTTTGAGTAATATGAGGCAGAAATTTTATAAATTTGCTCAAAATTCTGAATTGTGGATATACTTTTTCCATCCGACAGAAATAGAAACTTTTTTGTTTAAATAAAAGATAAAAACAATTTTTTTTTTGGTTAAATTATTTCAAAATTCTGTTTTATTTCAGTGTCCTTTAAGTTTGTGCATTTTTTTTTTCTTTTCAAATAACTCATTCTCATCAAATAATCACAATTGTAGAAAAAAATCATCAGTTTTTGCTGTATATGTAATCAAACCAAATTGCATTTTAAAAAGAGGGTCCAGTAACTCTTTTACAAGTCAAATAAGTTTGAATGATAAAAATCAGTGGAAAACTGAATCTTTTCCCGATAAGTCATAGTTTGACATTGCAAAAATAACAATTCAAGTTAACAACGTCATTACCTCCCCTGTAACTGTATCATATGCCCTTATAATCCAGTCAAACTAAGATTTAACCTCAAACTAATTGCAACAGAAAATGTTTTAGTTCTAATCTATAGCATTATGCCCTTTATATACACAGAAAAAAGTCCAATAAAATCTAACTTGAGGAAAACACATAATCAACATTTTTAATTTAACATTGGAAGGGGAGATAACTCTTGCAAAAATGAATCTTTTTTGGGTCAGTTTTTTTATGTTTTTCTTGAAATTTATGTAAAGTATGATACTTTGATGGGGTTATAAGTTTGTATATGACTAAATTATATAATCTTCTGCTCATGAAATGTACTTAACCGAAGTGTTATGGGTAGTTTTATTTTTTCGTGCATTTTTCATTTAAGAAATTGTAAATTTGAAGCTTTGTAACGATTTTGGTATTGTTTACATCTGTATATTATATTTTTTCAGCAACTTACTTATCTAAAGAAACTTTAAACCACAAAAAGAGGAATACATGCTTAATAATTTTTATTAAATTTGAGATTCTTTACCTTGACATGTTGAAAAATTCAATAAATGGTGAACTAATAATGAATTACATGATTTACGAAATCTAGATTATAGCTTGATAAAATATATGAAAACACATTTAGACTGAGAGTTGTTTGTTATACTCTAAAGACAGTTCAAAAATCAAGAATCAATACATTCTGATGAAAAGAAGTGGTAAAGTTATAATTTAGTATCAATTTTTATTGAAATTTCTGCCTTTTTTGCAAGAGTTATCTCCCTTTTCAATGCAAATCTCCATTGGAATTTTAAATAGTGATTTTTTTAGTTTTCCTCCAGTTAGATTTTATGGGATTTTTTTCTGTGTATATTTGGGGTATAATGCTAAAGATTAAAACTTAAAAATCTTCTGTTGCAATTACTTTCGGGTTGGGGTCAAATTTATGCTAGATTGACTGGACTATTAAATTAGTTATAAGTATCAGTCCTTGAAATTGGCTTTAAACTAGTTTTCAGTAACAGTCCCTTTTAACAGATTTTGTCATTTTATACTTCTCATCTTCTGTACTATCTGTTTCACTATTTCTGACATAATGACAGTGGGAAGGGTTGAGCATTAAACATTGCTCATTATTAATGTGTTTATATCAATTCAGGAGCATACATTTATGAGGTTGTCAGTGATGGTTGTTTTTCATACATTAATTTATAGTCACTAGTTTTGTTTTTTTAAATGGGTGGAACAGTTAAAAATAGTTTTTTGGACAAAAGATTTCTAGAATTACATTCTGTCCATACCTAAATACTTCTCTATTCCGCTTATACCATCTAGGTACAGCCTTTTGCATATATCAAGGTCATTGATACCAGCTATCATCATAAAGCACTGTTGCAGTTTGTTTCTTTTTTTGGCATTTTTAACCTCCACTGCCCCTTTTTGTAATCCATGGTTATAACTGTGGGTTAGAAATGAAGTCCTGTTTGCATCAGTAATGCCTTGCAGCTCTCTAAACAACTGAAAGAAAATTTAAAACAAATTTATAAAAAGATGAATGGATCTAAAATTTTAAGAAATGAACACTTCTTTTTGTAATTTTATTTGGGTGTAAAAGTATTGACTCAGAAATGCTTTCAGCAATTCTGTTGAAACTTTATTGAATTGTTTTTATCTATTAATGTAAGCTCCCTTTGATTTTCATAAATTTCTAATATAACATTGACAAGTAATTGAATTTTATTCCTTGAAAATGTGACCGGCGTATCATGCACCCACAGCACAGCTGTTTATTAAGATATAGTATAAAAAGAAAATATTGCAAGAAAGTTTTACTTACAGTCTGTGGTATGCTCTTCATTGAACCTGACTTCTGTGCAAATTGGGTAAATATTTTTTGGACCATTTTCAAGTTTTCTTCAGAATATTTCAAAATACTGCATATTGTGCCAACACTTTCTTTGGGCACATCCTGAAATTAATTTTGAAAGGATATTGTACATGTACTTGCAACTTAAGAATTAAATTTCAGGTTGATGTAAAATATGTTCTTACAAGTTGTATATTCATGTACACAATAGGTTGAATATGGTTTGGAATTGTACTGTCTGTTTATGCTGTTTTAGTTGATTTTATATATAATTCTCTCTTTTTTGTTAGATGTAAATGATAATCTAAAAAAAACAGATTTGAATAAAATACCAAAAATTAAAATGTAGTACCTAAACAATAATTGTTGATGTAAGACGACTGGTATAAGCTTGATTTTTAAAGTTTCAAATTCAGATGCATCAACAATAGTTTACAAATAATTTTTAATCAAATTAATACTTTTGAGGCATTTAGAATTCTTAAAAATACATCAATGTGGAGAATTAAAATTGAACATCTATAATAATCAGTAAAGTATACAAACCCTCATCTCAACATCTCTCAGCATCTGTGTAACCTGTGTTGACAAACTCTCCGGACTCCTTACTTTAAATTTAAGAGCTTGATTTACACAGTCCTAAAATATTTATAAAAACATTAAAAACTGTTATCACAGAGATATTTCTTGTTTTTTTTGTAATTTTGATTATGCAAATGTTGAAATTAAAACAGCAATACTTTTACATTGGGTAAAAATTCAAAGTCAATGAACCATAACTGAGGTACATGGCTAAACAATATCCATGTAAAAGAGATGTGTCAATGCCAAAACAACTGCATACCAAATATCATTGACTTATAATAAGTAGTTCCCTTAAAAAAAACCACAACCATTAACTTGTAAACTTTGTAAAAGTTTCAAAATCATTGAACCATGAAGAGAGGGTGGGGCTACATAATATCCATGGAAGCTATACTTGCAAATGCCAATAAGTATTAAATACCAAATATCATTGACTTTTATGACATAGCCAGTTCATGATAAACTGATATAATCACAAACTTATACATGTAAACTAAGCAAAAGTTTCAAAGTCAAAATACCATGACTGAGGGGGCGGGGCCAAATATTCCATGGAAATAAAAAGCACTCATGCTTATACAACTGAATACCAATAATGGTTTCCCTTAAACAGACCTAATCAAAAACTAATACCTGTTAACTTTACAAAATTTTCAAAGTCAATAGACCATAACTTAGGGGGCCAAACCAAATTATATATGGCAAATGATCTCAATGGAAATGAGATTCACCAACGCTTATACATGTACAACTATATACCAAATATCATTGACCTACCGCTAGTGGTTATACATAAACTGACATAATCACGATTTGATACATGTAAAATAATCATAAGTTTCAAAGTCAAAATACTATGACTGAGGGGGCAAGGCCAAATAATCTTCCTGAAAATGAGATGTGCCAATGCTCAGACAACTGCATACCAAATATAACTCACCTACCACTTGTGGTCCCTCATAAACTAGACCTAATAGTCCCCTACTTAAGAGTAATTATACTGGAACAAAATGCTAACTTGATCTATAAACTAGATTTTAAAATGTCATGAGGTAAACTATATAACAAATATCAAGTCAAAAACTTTAAGAATGACAAAAAAAAGTGGAAAACCGATTATTTAAGTGAATATTCCAAGTCCAAGGACCATAACTCTGCACAAAATGATCAGACTTTAACAAAAAATGAACTTGGTTAGTAACTTGTCATGATAAAACTGTATACCAATTATCAAATCAATATCTTTTAGCATAACGAAAAAAATTGTGGAAAACTGGTTAATAAATTGAAGTGTCTATTCAGACATTTTTTATCTTATAAAAGTTTGATTGACAATGAAACAACTATACAGTTAAGGTAGATTCATGGTATACCGCCGTCTTGGATTGTTCAATCACATTATCACAGTACAAAATCGGTCTAGTTATTTGCCTAAATTTGCAAATTTGGAGACAGATTTGCAATTCAATGGTTAGACTGTTTTTTCTATTTGAAGACAACTTGTTTATTAATAGTATTATTCAAAATATTTTAACTAATATCAATTTTATTGGTATAAAAAATATTTTTTTCAAATGAGCCATTTAAGGGAAAATAACTCTTTTAGTACAAAATTTATACTGGGCTAATAGGGAATTTTTTTATTTTTACTTGTAGCAATAAACAAAGTTCGGTGACACCATGTTTTCTTTTTATTTTCTTAAAACATATTATGAAACCTTTCTTCTCATAATTTATTTTAAAATTTTATCTCATAGAATTTTTTTTATGCACACTAATGTGTTTTTTCATGAACAAACTAACCAAATTTTGGCAATTTTCAACGACCCATAGCTTGAAAAATAGCACGGTGACCCATACTTTTTATTAAATTTTTGAAAAGAGCATAATAAAATCTTCATTTTGGCAAATTATGAAAAAATTCTGTCTCAAAAAATACATACTTGTGATCTACCTTAAAAAAACAATTCATAAATCATTCTTCTCTTATGTCAGACATACCTGGAATGTTGGTTTTAGAGCTTGCTGTGAACCGTTGTGTAAGTTTCCCAACTGCAAGGCTTGCTCTTCTTAGTCCACAATAGAGTCGTATGTGGACATTCCTACAAAAAAAAGTGCCAACACCATTTTTTTTATAAATATAATACAAATGATACTATAATGATACATTGCAATAAGAGAAACAATCCCCCAAATATTCAATTGTTATATAAAATTTGTCTGAAGAAAAGAAGTATGCATACGGCATTGCAACCTAGCTTATATTAATTGGCTTAATCAGGTAAAAAATAGCCTATAATATATACAAATTTTCATCATCTTGTAAATACAGGTTCAAAACTGTATGGTATGCCCTTAATTGAGTAAGGCTTCTATCTTAATTTACTCTTTTGTTTATTTTGATTACTTAAGCTATGAATATGTGCTGATTTTGGTGCAAAAAAAAAATGAATAGATGTGCATGCATTTATTAGAAGTCAATTCATTAACATTCTTTTGGCAAATGAATCATTACAGACTACTCAATGTGCATGTATTAATGATCTTACAATATCATTTTTTTTTTAATTCTTACCTTAAATCATTTAAAGTAGCTTCTTTAGCTATTTCTTGTAAAGCACTTCTTAAATGGTTCCCCCCAATGGTCCACAAGGTATAGCTCGATATACTTTCACACTTAAATTCCTATACTTCTTTCACCTGAATTGAGATTAAATTTTTAAATAGCATAAACAAATTTCACAAAGTGACATACTTTGATATGGACATTCTTTACAAAAGTTAATATGTCCAAAACAAAATTGTACATACAAATAAGTAATTAACAAAATTGTGAAGCAGATTATTATAAATTTTAATGTTGCATTGATGTAGGCCGACAGATGTTCTACATGTATGTCTTTGGTCACTTCATGCATTTTAAAAGTCTTAAGTAATAAACAAATAAAACAAAAAAACACTTATTACTGGTTATTATTGCCACAATCCTTTGTTTATCTTATTTGAAAGAGCATTTAAAATTTATTAACTATAAACTTTACCTGACATGGATCAACCAAAACAGGCAAAATAGTTGAAATCAGATGTGGTTGCTGTAGAATCTTGTCTTTTATTATCTGTACCCATTCGTTATTGACTCTCCTTGCCATGTACTCCTGGGGTGGTTCTGTCAGTGTCAGCACATTGACTTCAAACTGACCTGTAAAAATAAATTGATCCGTGATTTTCAAAACACAAAATAGTATGACCACTTTAGAAATTTCATTTGTCCAATACAAGTTTTGTTATTTACCTTCATCAGGAATGCTCAAAGCCGAAAAATTTCAAGAACAGAAAACAAGCACTTGTTTATTGGATAAACAACATGGTAGAAAATTTAGGTTGTTTGTTAAAATAATCAACATGCAAATTTTTTAGGATTTCAATTTTGTTATTCAGGTCCACTGGCATTTGTTCTCTCTTCTTCTTCTTCTTCTTCTTGTTGCTGTTGTCCTTAATATCCGAACTGCCATTTGATCTTTTTCTCTTATATAGGGTCACCCAAGGACATATTTGCATGACAGTTGTTATCAAGTCTGCCACACAAATATAAGTTCCATCCAAGGTTTGTTCACTATTGAAAGGGCTAGTTGATTTAAAAGTGATAACTGGAAGGTTTCTCCCTACTTTGGCATTTTCAAATTTTATCTGAAGGAAAAAGAAAAAGAAATAAATACAATTAATACTTTTGTTGTAATGAAGTTTGAAAATGAGACCAAAAAGAAACCAGATGCCCCGCAGGGCGCAGCTTTATACAACCACAGAGGTTAAACCCTGAAAGGTTGGGCAAGTATAGAGACTACATTCAAGCTGGATTCAGCTCTAAATTTGGATTGTGATTAAATAGTTGACACAACATAGGTTTCTGACACAGAATGAATGTGGTCTAATGAACTTAATTTTGTTTTGCCTTTGAGCAATTCACTATGCTGTTTAATGTTAATCCTCTCATAAAAATGTTTGAAGAAATTTTCTTTTTATTTATGAAATCTGAAATGAGAAAAATTGATCCCCCCCTGGGGCCCCACAATTTTTTTTTCACATCCCCCTTTCCCTTATTCCAAAACTAATCTCAATTCAAATTTCTAATGGAGTTTGCAACAGTAACTACTCATTTAAATACATCATAAAATATTAAGGTGTAATAAAGTGCTTGTTATCACTAAATAGTAAAGATTGTTTTAATTAATCAGTTGGTAGTTAAAGTGAATATACATTGTATATTGTATAAAACAATGATTTAAGTTGATTCAACTACTATTCTGGACAAAGAAAGATAACTCCAATTGAAAATTTCTTACTATTGTGCAATTAGATATTTCTTGCTATTGCTCAATACTGTGCAATTGAAGATTTCTTGCTACATGTTTAGATTCAGCATATCAAAGAAGCCCAAGAATTCAATGTTTGTTAAAATCAAACTTAGTTTAATTTTGGACCCTTTGGACTTTGATGTAGACCAATTTGAAAACGGGACCAAAAATTAAGAATCTCCATACACAGTTAGATTTGGCATATCAAAGAACTGCAATTATTCAATTTTTGATTATTTCAAACAAAGTTTAATTTTGGACCCCGATTTAGACCAACTTGAAAACTGGGCCAATAATCAAAAATCTAAGTACATTTTTAGATTCAGCATATCAATGAACCCCAATGATTCAATTTTTGTTAAAATTAAACTAAGTTTAATTTTGGACATTTAAATTTGGACCTTAATGTAGACCAATTTGTAAATGGGACCAAAAATTAAGAATCTACATACACAGCTAGATTTGGCATATCAATGAACCTCAATTTTTGATGAAATCAAACAAAGTTTAATTTTGGACCCTTCGGGCCCCTTATTCATAAACTGTTGGGACCAAAACTCCCAAAATCAATACCAACCTTCTTTCTATGGTCATAAACCTCGTGTTTAAATTTCATAGATTTCTATTTACTTATACTAAAGTTATTGTACGAAAACCAAGGAAAATGCTTATTTTGGCCCCTTTTTGGCCCCTAATTCCTAAACTGTTGTGACCTCAACTCCCAAAATCAATTCCAACCTTCCTTTTGTGGTCATAAACCTTGTGTTTAAATTTCATTGCCAAAGAATCGACTGAAGGAAAACTTTTAAGCCCTCAAGTGCCAACCGTATAATTGCCAAAACCAATCAGTAATGGGTTAAACAAATGCAAAATCAGAAGGTGTAAAACAGAACCCAATACATGTTAGACAGAATTTGTTGACCTTTCTGACAATCATTTTGGCGTTTGTAACAGCTGGCAGTCATCGCTTTTGACGGTGAAACAGTCTTTCAAAAATAACACCAAAATAATCAAGTGTTGCGTTTCTAAAGTCAGTCAGTATAGATGTCTTTGGACGATGCTGACGACGACGACAACGTGATACAAATATATGTCATGGGAAATAGGAAAGATGCAACCTTATAGATTTTTTTCACGAACTATTTATAAATGTTTATACTGACAAAACGAATATTGCAAAATCAGAAACTGAATTAAAGTGTTAGAATATTATACTACTAAAGTATTGGGTTTCATTCACTATAGAATAATGTATCGCTTACTAAAATGTCGGAAATTTTTGTTTCTATTTTTCCGATCTCGACATCGGATGTTTTCATTTGCTTTCAAATAAATACAAAGTTGAAATAGAATTAAATAAAATTCCGTGAAATTTCATGAAGGATGTGGCGAATTTACGTCATGGCAAAACACGACGTCATACGAATGGAAATGGTCAAGGGAAAGATTATTTCGTTACGTGTACGCTTCGAATTCGGATAACATTTAATTAAAATTAAGTTTTTGAGGTAGGTGCTATTTCATTTAAGATTCCGTTGTATTTATCGAACATTTATGGTTTTTAGAAAGTCAAGATGGCGGCGTACTCCTTAGTTACGACTTGCCATTGTGCTTTTGATGGTAAATATATAGCCATCAACAAATTTTTTTTTATTAAATATCACAAATGTTTGGCTGAAGAATTATAAGGATTAAACACATTATTTTTAGAGGTTCTTACTCACAAACTCAACATAAAAGTCCTTCTATTCAGTTTGTGAGTTAATCGCCCCGGTTTACACATCAATAACCTCTAGAAATAATGTGTTTAATCCTATAATATATTATAAAGTTTTAAAAAAAAATCACACAAGATTAATTCATTTGTAACCGCGGGTGTAACGAATATTCAATTTGCTTAATAAGAAGGACTCGGCACGTTTTTTTCAAACAAGAATTCTGATGTTTTCCTTCGTATTTAAAAACATCTGTGGAGAGGTAGGAGGGGTCATGATCCCGAAATCCCGTATATAAAAACACGACATCCCGAGTTCCCGAATTTAAATAAATGAAGTGTTTCAGACAAGGTGATGAAAATAACGTGCTTGCAAGATACTTTTTTCGATCATCGTGAAGTGACAATTTTAATTCCCATTCCTCCATGCACTCTACCCCTGTTCAATTGTATATTTATAATTCCTCGTGCTTTTAATTGCCCCCTCTTCGTGATTACCGTTATGCAACATATAATTAAATAAATTTAAATTCCGACATCCCGAAATTCTAAAAAAGAATTCCTCGGTCCCGGTGTCCCGATAAAGGTCCAGTTCCCCCTCAACATCTGATTTTTGAAATTTGCATACATTTAAACTAAGGAGAAGTCGTGTGGTTGCCAATTAGAAAACAATGTCACTCTACAAAATCTCATTTGAACCGGTCACTTTTCTTTTCAAATACAGTATAAACGTAAAAAGCTGTTATTGAAATCCAGGGATAGTAACACTTATTATATTAGAGGTTTTCTTAAGGATTTGCTAACAAAAACGATTTTAATATAAAATGCTAAGTAATACAATCTTATTAGAATAAGTTTGCTCACACGGTGACATATAAAAAATCGAGGAGCAAGTCATGAGAACTTATTTTAATAAGATTGTAAAATATTTCAATAATTTTTACCTCCGACCAAGACTGCTTTTCAAGGCCTTTTTATCAAATTGCAAGTGAAACAACAATATAGTTTTCCATTTATTCATTTGCATTTGCTAAAGTGATGTATAAAAGACACGAAGAAGTACGATTTTAAATAGTGTCGCTCACTAAAAACTTGTCGTAGTGACCTCTCAGTTTTATTTCACAATAACATAAATTTCCGTAGCACAAAAGCATCCTAATTTAAAAAAGTTTTATGTAAACATTATTTCTTAATTTTTTATTGTTATGTAAATGGAAGTATGCTACGGTTTTTCAACTGAGTTTACCCAAACTTATACTTGTCATACTTCAAGATACACATATGGTTTTTTTTTTCAAAATGAAAAGGTGAAGTAAAAAAAAAAAGAGGTAAAATTTACGGAAACAACAAGTCCATGATCCATAACAAAAATGTTTCAAGAATCAATTGCTTACAATATCTCAAATCAGCATGGATTAATGTCATCATTTAACTGATATATATATATAACAATCGTAGACGTAGGATATAAAATAGCAAGCTTCTAGATATATCTTACCCATATTTCCTTAGAAGATCTACCATGGCCTATTTGTTCCACAACTAGAGCTTCTCCGTTGTCATCAACAGCTTTCTTTTCCTTAATACAAAGATAGAGTTTGCTGTTTTCCACAGTTAGATTCCAAGTTGGTGAATTTTGCGATGTGCTCTCCATTTTGAAAGTATCCGTATGACGTTTCATAGGGCGAATCAGTTTGAAACGTCAACAATAGATATCAACGTTGATTCGTCGACTCAAACGTTCCGCGAAAAATGTTGACGTTGGAGAGATTTAAACTTGATCTGAATTGTGTAGCCTTGGTTTAGAAGAATGGATGAGTAACTGTAACACTTACGGGTAAGACGTTGCTTCATTTTCTTTTACTGTTCTGTAGCTTTTATAAACATGTTATTTGAATATTCATCACACTGTGTACATACTATTTGAAGTACAGATATAGATCTATCTGAACAGGTAAAGTACAAGTGTTGCTTCGAAACACTACTGACGGGACCGGGACCCGAGTCGGGACTAACCAAATGTATTTTCTTTTAGTGTATAGCCTAAAATGGACCCCCGTTGTGTTAACTTATCGCTACACTTCAGTGCTATAGATGAAATGGTTGACCAGCTTAAGTTTGTAGGTAGCTTCACTCATATAGACCGGTACTGTTACAGTTTTAAAGTTACATTCCCTCTTTTTAGGCTTTTTATTTTATATACATGCGAGTGCCGGAGTCAGTTTAAACTTTGTGTGTGTGATAAATTTAAGTTATGCCACAAAAATTTCAAATGATGGTCCTATGATAATTTTAAAGAAAGAATTGGGGTGATATTGTAAAAATTTGAAAGGTTGGCTCTAAATTTCCATAAGAAAAACAGACATCTCTAAATTTATTTTGGGGGGGGGGGGGGGGGGGGCTTTATAGCTTGTTGTTCGGTGTGAGCCAGGGCTCCGTGTTGAAGGCCGTACATTGACCTATAATGGTTTACTTATTTTTAAATTGTTATTTGGATGGAGAGTTGTCTCATTGGCACTCACACCATATCTTCCTATATCTATCTCTATTTAATTATTTAATTATATCTGTTTCTCTCTACAAATGTATCTTTCAGTTCCAATGTGCTCTTTCTTATCGGAATGCAAAAGTAATTTTGTGTTTTATGAATTTCAAGTCGGCATGTAATAACTCGGACGGAACATATATAATTATTTGTTTTCTTACATTGGAGTTAAATTAAAAAAAAAAAAAAAGATTTTACTTTCTAGATCGCAAGGATTTTATTAAAGAAAACTAAGGCATTTTACAATTTTCGGATTTGAACTTAAAATTGCAACTTTGTTGATGTTGTGTCCCCCCCTTTCCACACACACACACAACTCCCATTTCGATTTAAAGACATAGTTTTAATTTTACATTTATTTGAAATGTTCGGACTCATTGAATAAAGTGGAATGTCCAGTTTTCGGACAGTACCTCGAAACGCTTTGAGTAGATTTCATGAACATTTATAGGTGAAAATTTTATATCCATTGAAAAAATTGTAAAGAAAACATAAATTATTTTAATTACGGCAATATAATGGCGTAAGACAGGGTCTACAGTTCTAGACAAGTGAATCATGCATGACCGGTAAACGAGGTTAAAAGTTATCTACTGAATTGCATGTTGCCAGGATGCACATCTAGCAACCGGAAATTGGGTATATATTTTTGCCAGGTTTTCATAATTTCTAGATAATCTAAAAGCATCAACAAAATTATATTTTATATTTTATATCTTCAAACGAGTAACATGTGTAATCGACTTTACATTCGTGTATGGCTTATGAAATATTATAATTGCTGTGTGCATCAGTGGTGAATTATTGATTCTACGTTTATAGAAATACATGTATACACGTTTATGAAAATATACTGTGTACCATTTGTTTTTATCATAGTGCTCCTTGGGTACGGTTTAAGGGCACAAACAAAATATTGATAGACTACGCTTTCAAAGCGGAGCTCCATTTAGAGGAGGAAGATAAAGTTGTGATGTAGAATGGATCATGAAGACGTATATAAATATGTAAAGTTTTCACCAAAAAAAATATATATATCTAGCACATCGTTAAATAGAACACTTGATCAAATTGGATTTTATCCTCAAACTAGTAATAAATAGTGGGTTTACATAAATCTGTACCGATACAGGCTCCAAATGTCATCCTATACACGCCATAACTCAGGTGTTCCTTATAACGGAGACAAGAAGAAGAAGTGTACCGACAGAAATTGTTCTGAAGGCTGACTGCCTAAGATCGCCTAAGTCTTATTGTGACATTCTATGTGACTGCTCTAACTATCCTCGATCATCCTCAGCGAACGGGAACAAAATGTTCAAATTTCAAAAATGTTAAACACCTCCGATACGAATTCTCTATTTTAAAAGTATTATCAAATGAACCAGCATTTCTACTAGCAGATTGTTTTAAACACTCTTCATTAATTTTATTTCTTCTTGATTATTTGTTGGCTATCATATTGAAGATGAATCATTAATAATATATCATCACTGTTCCAGAGTTCCTTCTCGTGCAGTTTGAAGAAAATGAAGAAGGCATCGGACATTTCGGAAGAAAAGACGATATCTCAGACTTTGATATCGTAAAACAGGTACATGTATATTTGAATTATTGTGCTACATAATTTTTCGCATACAAATATAAATTGGTTCCTTTAATATCAAAACCGGTTTAAAACAATCAATTGTGTAGAGTATCAATTAAACTTGTAACAACTTTACGGCTTTGAACATATTTCAAAAGTTATGTGTATAATATATCGTCTCGTATTGTGTTTTTGACCATCTTACGTTTTCGATCTAATTCTATTTTCACTTCCCGTATGCTTTGCATGCTCGCATGGCGTCGTATTCGATTGCTACACTTGATTCATTCTTGGCTATACAATAAGATATGTGATTAGGTCAGTTTCTATAACAATATAAGTAAAATTTTAGTGTATCTGATGTTTTAGACTTTGTTTTGCTGATGTGCAAAGCTTGAAACGAAAAAAAATATACCATAGACCTAATTTATCAGCATTAAGTTTTTGCGATTAGGTAAATTTCTCCAATACTGTCCAGGGGCGTAGCGGTCGTTAGGCACTTTAGTCACGTGCCTACACATAATTTTTTCACAAGTATTTTTTTTTATTAAAAAATAATAATAAACAACATAATCTGTAGAAGTGAAGTTGTCAAAACTCTTTAATTATCGAATGTCATGTGTACACTAGTCTGACTCTCTCGTCCTTAGTGAATGGAATATTGGATAGAATTGAATGTTTTTACGGTTTTACCTTATTTAGAAACTATAAACTAGAATTTTGGTTCAGATCTTTTCACTTCTATCAACAAAAACTGGAATAAACCTCAACTTAGACACATGAGTTTTTTAATTAGTTGTTGTTAGTTTTCAACTAGCTTTCCACTTAAATCTTTGTCTTCACCCGACTTGCCAATGTTGGTTGTCCGTTTGACTGTACAGGATGTATAAATACCCAGTCACGTCTGGTCAGAATGGGGACATTTAATCCGATGCCTGGTTGTAGAGAGCCGAAATGCAACTCTTTGAGAAGTTCGTAGTTGGTCTACTGAAAGGCAAACTTTCTGCTCCAATCCAATAATTCCTCATTTTCCAATGCATGGCATTTCAAATTAAATTTCCAGAACCTTCGTCCTGAATGAGACCTATTACAGGACATAGCTCCAAGTTGTATTTATTGTAAAAAAAATCAACGGTCCTGAACTTGAATAAATATTTGACACTGGATGTAAAAAAAATCATTCATTATCAATCAACTGGCTTCCAGTAATTTTGAGTACTCTCAAATTTGTGTGTAATGGCCAAAAATTCAAAATTCCTAAGCAGACAATAGGGATATTACAGTAGAGGAAATAAAGAAAAACGAATTTCTTGAATTTTGTTAGGCATCTGCTATGTCTGTATGTGTTTGTGTGGCTAGGGTGAAGATTTATTATTCAAAAAATTGATGGTTGAAAAGGATAGTTCTATTATATAGTAGTACATGTATCAGTGTTTACGTGCCTATTTCTTTTTTAATGAAGTATATTACATGTATATATAAACAGACTAATTTTGAACATGTAAAACTTCTCAGCCCATTAGATTACCCGTTAAGCAAGACAGATATTTCAGTGTGGGCGATTTTATTTCAGTTTATATAACCTTCCCTCTTTTCAGTAGCCTACTACCATATAAAAGGAGTTGTGGTATGATTACCAATGAGACAACAATACACCAGAGTTCAAATAAGGATGATGAACAAACGGGCGTATGACATTTGCACAGATTTTGAAAATTTTCATTCTTTCATTTGCGCCGATTTCATTTTTTTCATTTGCGCCGATTTTATATTTGCTCCTAATTAAATTTACAGGTAAGTTAATACTTGTACATGTACTGTACTATACCATATAAAATCTGGTTGTTCATTTATGTTTAAGTTAATTTTGATTCATATTGTTCTGGATCTTATTTGTAACATGATGGGTATATTACACACTGAAACGAGCCGATGAGTTAATTCTTTAATCAACGAGGGGCATACATATCAGAAGGTTAGTGTCCTGAAACATAACAAAATATCTTTTAAATGAACCATAAATCGTGTAAAGCCAGAGTCTACACGGATTCTATTATCAAAACACTGATCGAGCATAAAAATATGGCAGATATCCGAAAGACAGTGGTTAAAGAACTACGCGTACGTACTGTCAAGGAAAAGGTCTAGAGATGTATCTTGTAGGCCTTCTTCCATCTCCCCATAGTGAGCAAGGGACAACAGTTATATAAAAATTATGATTGACAATTCATTACATTTGTACAAATGGTTAATGGAAGAGGTCTAAAATGATAAATGAAAAAGAACATAACTTGGATTGAGATTTCTCTTATTTGTACTCATACCACATCTTCTTATATCTATTCACCTGTAATTTACCTTTTAAAAAAATCGGCGCAAATGAAAAAAAAAATTGGCGCAAATGAAAGAAAAAATCGGCGCAAATGAAATGCAGATCGGCGCAAATGCAAAACGCCGGAACAAACTTGATAAATGTCAAATAATTTTTTTTTTTACTATTAAGATTAAAATATTACACATATATAAACGTAGGTGTGTGTTGCAAAGTATTGTCCTTGTTTTATTGGATTTCATTGGTACATTGAAAAAGAAAGATTTTTTTTATGTATTAACCATGTACTTTCATTAAATACTTATAATCTTACAGGTGGTACGTTGGAAAAAATCATCCAGGAGGCATGAATTCATCAAATCAATCAGATTTTGAGACCTACTTTTTATGGAATGAAACAGTATTATGGTTGCACAAAATTTAAAAAAAGAAAATATTTGTGGTTATGTGAACGAACCTCAATCGTACAAAGTCTACCAAAAGCAGCAAGATATCATCATGATTACTATATGTACCATTCAACTTGCAGGACACACAGGAAAAGACAACCAGCCTTTGTGAGAACTGTCTTATAAAGAGACATTTGGAGTGATTCTTTTATGAAATTAAGATAAAAAAAAATATTAGAAATTAAAATGTGCAAAAAGGAAGTACATCAACATTAAACTAATGAATAGTAAATAAAATTTTATTACAGATACATTGCACACTTTATTAGCTTACAGCTCTCCAGTCATATTGTCATCAATATTTTTTTTAACAATTTTACATACTTCTTTTTTTTTAAACCAAAAATAACAATTTTATCAACATGATCAACAACATTGGATAACAAATTTCCGTTATACACATACTGAATCCTTAATGTTCAACATTTTTAATTATTTTATGAATAATTGTGGACATGCATAGATGAGATCACAGTATACTGTCAGATTTGTTACACCTAATTTTGCAATTATTGCACAGCTGAAAGGAAAAAATGTACACAGAAAACACTACAAATTAGTTTTCAGTACTAGATTTTGGACAGGAAAATTCTCAAACTTTGTTTCATCAAGGATTTGTATAGTACTATACAAATCCTTGGTTTCATATAGACATTTTCTTGTCAGAAATGCATTATTTATAAAAGAACAAAATGGTTTTATCCCTGACCTTGTCAAACCATTTTAATTAAGGTGTTGTCTCTTGATTCTAACAAATACCAGTGTAATGGTTACGATTGAGATGCAGAACTTTCTGCTTATTGTTCTTGTACCTGTAATGATTATATAAGAAGGTTTAGCTAACTCTGGACTGTTAGTGTAGTACATATCAGGATAAATCACAAATAAACATATCTAAATTAATTCAAAAGTGAACAACGAAACAAGACGGTGGTGAATTACTTGAACAGATTATCTCCAATCCTGAGACAAAAATCACATATCTGTAAATATCTGAACCTTTCATGTTTTCAATGGGTTCATCAACAAGTGACACACACCTCAAAAAGTACTTTTAATTCTTTATATGCAACTGGTGACCTGTAACAGGCATTACTGATACTTACCTTGTAATGAAATTGAATATAAATATCTCATATCAAGAGCAGAACTGATGTAAAGGTAAGTCTTAGCTGATGGGTTACAAAATGTATTATAAAGATTATAGTATATGCACATGATCATAATATTATAAAACCACAGAGCCTGAGTGTTGTAACCATACAGTGGTGTGACCATACATACATGACCACAATGGTTTGACCATAAAAACATGCTCTTACTGGTGTGACCATACATGCATGATCACAGTGGTGTGACCATACATACATGATCACAGTGATGTGACCATACATACATGATCACAGTTGTGTGACCATACATACATGATCACAGTGGTGTGACCATACATACATGATCACAGTGATGTGACCATACATACATGATCACAGTGATGTGACCATACATACATGATCACAGTTGTGTGACCATACATGTATACATGATCACAGTTGTGTGACCATACATACATGATCACAGTGGTGTGACCATACATGCATGATCACAGTGATGTGACCATACATACATGATCACAGTTGTGTGACCATACATGTATACATGATCACAGTTGTGTGACCATACATACATGATCACAGTGGTGTGACCATACATGCAGGGGTGTAACCATGTTGTCTGTTCTATGGTCCGGTTGTTGTCTCTCACATTCCCCATTTCAATTCTCAATTGTATACACCATGGTCACAATAAATAATGTATGTCCAACGAAATGCTTTTTTTCAGAAGAAAACTAATGACAACACTGGAGTAACATTCCATGGTATAAACCTTTCCATTTTCTAGAATTCTTAATAAACTCTTAATCTATATAATTCTCTGTTTAAATAGGTTTTGCATAAATTTGACAAATTTTGGCAAATCTTTTTATATTGCTGAATTACAGTATGTTTGTGAAATAGTCATGATTGTAGGTATGCTTAATTTACTTAATTTTATTTTCACGTTTATATTCAATGCCTTTTTCTGCACATACTAATAATTTCATTGAGGTGTTGGAGTGTTTTCTTGTTGAATGCATTTAAGGGCATATCCAACAGTTTCAGGGGAGGTAATAACAAACGTAACCGTCGTCTATTGTTTCCCGTAATTTAACGTTGTTTCAACGACGTCATAACGGAATCACCATTGGCTATAAAACTAATTATATAAAAGCCTATAAAGAATAAAAAGCCCAAAACTGCAACATGAATAAATAATACAGAGTCAGTGAGTTTTTAGACAAGTGATTGGTTGCAAAATTTCACTAGCTCTTTATTAATTTCGATATGTGAAATTATAGACGGTGTAATATAAATCAGTGTAAGAAAAACACTTCATTAATTAAATTGTAAAACTAACTAAATTGTTATCTTGTCCATATACTAGTTCATTATAAATAAGAAGATGCGATATGAGATATGAGTGCTATCAGGACAACTATCCAACAAAGTCACATTGTATAAATACATTTGTCTGCCGTCGCACTGCCTTTGAAAAATTAGCGGGGAAATATAACGTTATTTCCCGAAACGTCTTAATTTTTGGCGCAATTTGTGAGGCTTACGGAAGGGATTTAGTAAACAATATCATATTTCTCGATTTTTCTCAAAAACGAGTACGGTGACAAATATTTTTCAAAACGTTATGAAGATCCATTTTTTTCAAAGAATAACATATCTTACTTTGGCCAAATCGACACCGTTAGAAATATTTTAATAAATTAAAAATGTGCATTTCAAATATTCATTTCTTGCCGTTGTTTGGGTCCATCATAACGTTTTTGGCTTTATTTGAGTGAGAATTAATGCTTTAAATGGTAAAGTTAGATTTTTCTAACCATCTTGAATTATTTTGCTTTAATTTGAGCCCCATTATATAAGTATATGTTGATTAAAAAATCATATTTAATTTTTTTAAATAAAAAACGTTTTTTACTCCAAAATTGCAAAAATGTTCAATTTTCAGCAGTATTTTTGGAATAAACGAAATCGACGACTGATATTTTTTTTGGCAAAATTTGATTCTCTGTCAATTGAAGAATGAAATATCTTCAAGGGAAAAAATTCTCACCGTCAAAAATAAACTGTTGGATATGCCCTTAACAAGCAACTAACCTTTAGCATGTGCATTGTATTGACATAGTCTTTTTTATCAATTATAAAAAAAAAATGGTATGTTTCAAAAAGGGTTTTTCTTTTATGAGATCAAATAGTTGTACATCATTATTTTGACCAGAGATGTTTTGACTGTTTCCCTAAATATTTTGAACCAAGCAAATATTTAGTGTATTGTCAACTAAATTTTTTTTTAGCCATAATACAACTAACAGATTTTGGTTTCAATTGGACCAGTTCAGAAGAGGAGATATTGGTTGAGTTTGGGCCAGAAAAGCTAAAGACATATATTGAGTAATTACCTACCAGCTAATGAAAGTGTGCTCTAGATCTGAGACAAAAATCAATAACTTAATAGTTTTGTTGCTGAGGAAAAACTAAAGAAACCAAATTTATTGTTTTGAATTCAACCTTATATTCTATTTCAGCAAACACAAATTTATACATTTGACTTTCAAGTCAAAGTCATAAAAATTACTGTGAAAGGGATTATATGCACTGCATGTATTGATAGAAATATTTACGAAACTTGATGGGAACTAACATTACAAGCGTATAGATAAGTTGCATCTCAGTTGTATTAATTTAGGTACCTTAATTTCTCAGAAAGAACAAATCAACTGGTAAAAAATCAAATTATATGCAGTAATGAAATATATATATCCATCATAAATAAAAATCAAATGGTAAAGAACTTTATATGAATAAAAATATATTCCCTCTTCATGCCTAAATATCATGTACTGTGTTATGATGCAAGATAAAAAGTAAAGAGGAAAGGTAACACCCGGTCACCAAAAGCTTGATTTTTGTCGAGCCTAAGTGGTCCAGTTGTCTAGCGCGCCAGCATAGGTAATTTGGTGCTACGATATCTCAGTAGCATGAGTTCGATCATTTAGTTTATGCTATGGTGCATTATATTGCAATGGTTTTGTTTTCAAATACCACAATCGTTCTTCGCTATGATTTTTTTTTTAATAAACACATTTGTAAACAGCACTGATTGAATTGCAATACTACATGTACTTACCTTTTATAAGCCTCTCTTTTATAAACCTTTAGTTGTCGAATGTCACTTGTATCACTTGCTTGGCTTGGAAGGTCCTCTGTTATTTCACTTGGATTCATTTTTCACACGGATCTGTCAAAGAAAGCAAACACTTCCATAACGATTTCAAACCTGACAAAGGTCAATTAAATAATTCCTATGGATTAAAACTAAAATGCTATTTAGCTCTAATAGGGTGAAGAAGAAAAAACAGAATAAAATTGATGTTGAAAAAAATTGATACAACACTAAAATCAGACTTAAATTGAGTTCCTAATACCACATCTAAGAAAACTACTGCTGGTTCAATATAAATACTGTTATTGATAAAATACCTTTGACAGCAGCTTTTATCCATAATCATGCAGCACAATTGTATTAACTAGATTTTTTATACATTAGTTTGTCAATGAGAAGATGATGTATAGTGTCTTAACTTCAATTAAATATCAGGATGTCTTGCATGGATTTTGTCTGTGCATGCATGATAATCTTTATTCCTTTGCCTAAAATCTTAGAATTGAAAGGAATCAAAATATACGAAAATGTCATATATATGTGTATTGAAAATCAAAATTGTTTCATTTAGAAGATTTGATTTTCTGGGTTTTAATGCCACTTTTAAGCACTGCTTTTGGGCTTTTTCGTGACGGCCAGTTTTTATTGGTAGGGGAAGCCGGAGTGTCTGGAGAAATCCGCCAAATAACAAGAGTGTGTCAATAGGATAAAAACCTGCTTGCATAATCACATTTCCATGTACAGAAGACCACAAAAATCAGTTAAAGATTTCTAAATGGGTATATGTCTTAAATTTGTATATCATAACGAACATGAGGGTACTAAGTTTCAAGTTTGTATGACCATATCTTCAAGGTAAACCAAAATTTTGAACAGATACAGGAAGTGAAATCGAAGTACAAACAAAAACAGACAGAAGAGTGCAGATGAATTAGAATCATGCCCCCCCCCCCCCCCACCCCACCCCCATCTTACTATTGCAGGCAGAATAAAAAAATCTTGGGCATTCAGACACTCTAGTAATGCCCTTCTGTTTTCTTAAAGTTACTCAAGATAACCTTCTCTTATGTGTCCCACACCATTCTCTCTTTTTAGACCAGTTTGTGTACTCCAATTTTTATAAGATGTAAACCCATTATGCTTGGCCTCCAATCCAACAAACATAATTTTTTTCACTTTCAAACATGTATGGAGGCCAGGATCAATATACCTTTATTGGCACATCAGACCATACTAGTTATCAGAAATTGAATACACCAAACCAGATACTCTACATCTGAGAAACAGGCAATATATGCCCTCAAATTCCATTCAAACATATTTGTATTATTCATAATTATCAGTCAATATAATAGATGTGTTCTACAAGAATTACCAATTGTTCACAATTTTTATAACTAAAATATATTCTACATAGTGTAATATTTACATCTATGCGAAGGAACTATTTTCTTTTTAATTTCAATATGTTCTTTTTTCAGTATCTTTTTTGACGATACAGTAGCAGGGGCAGATAATAACGTTTTCAAACCTGTTCGTATTGTTTTCGCGACGTTGGTAACCAGAACGTTGTAATTTCGCGATGTTTCTAATAAGAACGTTAACATTTCGCGACTTCACTTTAAAAGAAGTCATTTTTCGCGGAATATTCACTGACGCCATTAATTTTGGTTGCGCGAATTTCAAAAAAGCACCTGCTAAAAAAGTGGCCATACCGTTTCTAAAAGACGGAGAAATCCACCGAAAAGCAGTGAGATTAAAGGAAATACTTGAGATGTACAAAAATAAATCAAATACAATTTTGCATGACGAAATTGAAGAAATGGTGATAGACACAGAAGAGAGTACTTACAGTATAACATGAAAAGACGGATGAAGAATTGTGGAGCTTTTTAGTCTGGCACTGAATAACTGCCAAAACTGCACAGCCCAGCGGAATCTGCTCAACGTAGAGAAAAAAAATTGCAAGGAATTGGGGTCTATCTTACTATTCGTTGCTTAAACTGTAACATGCTGAAAAACATTTTACCAATAACGCAATTTGGAACAAAACGACCTGCAATAGCTAATTATGAGTATTGGTAGCTGCTTAACGTCCAGCGGCAAATATTTAATTGCACATTTATGACATCCAAATGTTATTTTAATGAAACTTAAAGAAATGAGAAAACGTATGAACCCGTGATTAATGAGAAAAATTTAACAAAATATATGGCGCGTAGGGTGACCGAATCGGGTCTGGTGTTGAAATCCATACACAAAAGTCATTACTACGGCGTGTTGTGCAGCTTTGCAATATTTTTCATGACGAAAACAGTTATTTTCATTTATTGATAATGAATTCGAAGTAAATAATACTATCTTACATTCAAAAACATCAGAATCAAAATAGTTAAGTTTGTTTTTTTTTTCTTTTCTTGTTTAGCATTTGGCAGCCTCCAAATTTTACGTAGAATTGTCATTGTAAGGCCAAATTTAACAGACTATCAATGAAATAACAAAACCGACTGCATGTGCAAGACTCTCATTGGTGGACAAGGTCGTATAACACCCCTATTCGTAAATAAAATAATAAATAAAGAGAGTGTCTCATCCTGTTCTGGACTTGAAATTGGTACATAAAAAAAAATTGCCGATTTTAATTGATATTTTAAAAACATATAATATTGTATGTGTATGTAGAAAAACTGTCAATAAAAGTCCGTTAAAAAGATTTCAAAAAAATATATTGGTGTCGTTTTTGGTTTGAATTTAAGCAAAATATTACCAATAGATGCAGAATTGTCACACGTTAGTTTGTTTAATTGGTTGTATTCTTTTTGTATATGAAACTGGATGTAATAGACCAAAACAAGAAAACGCCCGTTCACATGCTGTTAAAAGGGCTTGTAATAAAATGGTGTCTTTTAGTATTGTTCATCATATTTGTATTTTGTTCATTGTTTTGTACTTAAATCAGGCCGTAAGTTTCCCGTTTGAGTTGTTTTGCAATTGTCATGTAGGGGCCTTTCATAGCTTACTATGCGGTATGGGTTTTACTCATTGTTGAAGGCCGTCCGATGTCCTATAGTCGTTTAGCCATTTGGTCTCTGATTGAGATTTTGCCTCATTGGTAATCATACCACGTCTTCTTATTTGTATAAGCATGTCCCTATTGTACTTCAATGTATTGAGAGATAAAAATTGAAGTATCGGCAAATGTACACTAATTGCAGATAGACAGATCAGAAAGTGTACATACGTTAAAACTCGTCGTATAGTTAGACGATCGGACAGACGAACAAAGTGTTTTCAATATAGCTCTACTTCTAGACAAACAAGTACGCCATATTCATACGTATACGCCGTAAAAAGGTTATGCAACTTAATTATCTATTGATAAAGACATCGTTCAATATCATTCTCTTATACCGGCTGCTGTACTTCCTATGAAATATTATATTACAACTTCATTTTCGGTCGATTGAGGCAATAATGGCATGAGTTAAATTGCACAAAACAGCTCTTATTATAAAACAAGAAGTACTGCTTATAATTTAAATTTGAAAGATGGTTATCTTTTGAATGTAAAACAAATAAAATCAAAGTACGTCGGGACCTTGTAAAGTTGACGATACGGTATCGGTTTTGTCATTGTTGAAGGTTATACTGTTGTCAATTTATGGTATCGCCTCACTTAATTCATAGTTGGTTCACATTTTGTCATGTCAATAATGTTGTCTATCCTCTTACAGTACATGAAGCAATTTAGAACTAATGTCGGATGGAGATGCACCTTTATACTTCTATCAGGTTTTCTTTTTTGTCGTACATCTGACAAAGCAATCTGCTAGAATCCTTTTTTATAGTCTTTTTTTTTATTATGAAAAGGTTCCTGTCCAAATTTCGTTTCGTAAATGTTTAGCACAAATGTTTTTCTATTTTATGATTAACCATTTTATAAATGTTTATGATAAGTATCAACGCTTTGAAAAACACCTGCATATACTTGACAGCGAACTCGTGTATGGCGGGAATGATTACACGACGTTGTTGCGATTAAAACTTAATTTAACGTAATTTAGCGCCATACTGACAGACGTCGTAAAAAATTAAGGTATATGGCTTTTATTGAAAAAACAAGCACATGGACACCAATTTTTTTCTTTTGCAATCAATCAAGTACTGTTTCAAGAACACTCCGCCAAAATTTCAGGAAAAAATCAACGATCAATTTTTTTCTGCACTTCCGAAAAGACGCAAAAATATGGTCAATTTCTTTATTTCGGATATAGCAATCTAAATCCAGAACATGATGATTTGATTTAACCGTAAACTTATTTCAGCATGTTGATGCCATGGATCAAGGGAATATTTTACAAAAAACCCGGTTAAGTTATGACTTTTCGTTCAAAAGTATTGTTACTTTCTTTAAAAGTCATAATTTATGAAATTTCAGGGATTTTCTTCCAAATATGCAAATTTCGAACCAAATTATCTCAAAAAGTAAGTCATGAAGGTACTTTTTTCTTTGCATATTTGGAAAGTACACATTAAAATTGACCTTCTATCAAAATTTTAAGAAAAAATCAACGAGGGATCTCTACTGTATCGTATGCCCTTAAGCGTATCTGAATCATTTTGTAAAACAGAGCTAGAGGCTGGCTTTAACTTACGCCATGTTGTGTCTTTGGGATGAAAACAGCAATAAGAGCTGTGTTCCTTTATTTTTTTGTGTGTTTTTTTACAGTACATGCATGACATGTATTGATTTTGAAGGGAAAGTTATGACTGACAGAATGAAAATCTTACAAAAGAATTAGTTAATTACTCAGAAGCAAATTTTGTCATATTATAAAAAAAAAAAATGTTAGCCTCTTTCTGTCTACATTCAAAATTCTCCTCATTTTCTTCTTATTCTACTTCCTCATGCTTGTCATCATATGTGTCTCTTGATTGTAGAAAAGGCAATTAAGTATTTCCTACCATTTATTGTGATACGATAACCACTGTAAAAAGTGTGTTACAATTTTCTTCACTTGAGACAGATAAATTTTATAATTTAAAGGGCGAGACTAGTACAAATGTTAGCTTTTTAAACAATAAAAAAGTTGAGAGTGGAGAAATATCATATTTATTATACAGGAGTTATATTGGCTTAATCTGTTTCTCTATTGTTTTTTATCCTTACTTTTCACAGATTTGCAGAAATTTTTTCGTACATGTGAGGTCAGCAGGCATAGGGACTCCCACTCCAAACCGGAGGGTTAGCCTGTTTAGTGCCGCTTAATGGACAATAAGTAATACATAGAGGAGGGGGCAGGACCTTTAACGGGCTGTTGGAATCAGGTGTTTTTAAGCTCAGGATTTCGGGATTGATCCATTCTGGATTCAGGAATTCTTTTTTCCAATTTCAGGATGTCAGGATTTAAATATCTATATAAATCTATATATCTATATTAAATAGTGACGAGGTATTTGTGTGCTACTTATGCATGTAATTTGCCACTAGACATTTTACAGGCTGTCATCCTCATCATCATCATCAAGCAAAAAAACAGGTGACATTATTTTAAAAATGGCAATCATTCCGAATGAAAATAATTTTTTAATATACGTATAATTTGTTTTTTTGTTGGTTAAAAGCTCATTAGAGCTTAGGATGCATGTGTATATCCTTATTGTATACTTTGCCGATACAATGCCGGGTCACAGGCACTTGCTTCTATCCAAGTAAAGGTCGACTATCCATATTAAATATGGATAGTCGATGTTCATATGGTCATGCACATGGATAGTCTTTAGTCTTTAGTATGCGTCATCTTGACACTGATTTTCTCATATGTACTTTGGTCACTTGCGCGTTTGTATACATTAATCACGTTTGTATTTTCTCTTTGTACTTTCACTTTAATTTTGGTAGACGCTGTTGATACTGATTTATAAAAACAAATGATCAAATCTTTGAGTATCGTCTATAAACTCGGAAACTGCATATTGTATGTCTGCACTGGCTTCGGTGTTAAGTAATTCTTCTAGATCTAGATTAAGTGTTCCTGTTTTGAAATATATTGACTGGCGGAGTTTTTCTCTATCCAAACTGTAATTGTCACAAGATAATAAAAAATGTTCTACAGATTCTATTTCTCCGCAAGTACATTTGTTGTCTTCTACATGTCTGTTAATGAAATGTTGATACCCCTTTAGTTTGGAGTATCCTGATCTGAGACTGTTTAGTATATTGAAGTGTTTTTTTGATGGGAAGTCGAGTTTGATTTTTTTTGATGCATCTGGGTGATGATTAAAAAATCTTCTCCCAACCTCACTAGATTCCCATTGTGTCTTCCATTTTTTAATGACTGATGTTCTCGCCGCTTGTTTGATGTCTTGTTTTGTCGTGATTGAAGACATTTCCTCCCTATTATCTGCCTCTTTTGCCGCTGCTTTTGCCAGACGGTCAGCCTGTTCATTTCCCTCTATATCAGAGTGCCCCGGTGTCCAAATGATGTTGATAATAAAACCTTTTTTTCCAATTTTTTTTTCCTGTTTTTGATTTCTTGTATGGTTTTGTGATAATTTTCTGCTTTCCAATTTAAGGTTATAATGCCTATGGCGGATTGACTGTCAGAGTATAGGTTAAGTTGTTTAACATTGCGGTAATTATAATTGTCTATTTTTTCCAGCACAAGTTTAATGGCTACTAGTTCTGCTAGTAGTATTGATCCTCTGTTTGATACAGGGTACTGTATTGTTTCCTCCTCTTCATTATTGTATATAATGGCTCCTGCACCACAAGGCCCAGGATTTCCCATGCATGAGCCATCTGTGAATGCCACTGTTGTATTTGGAGGAAGTTCTTCTAATTGTTGTTTTATAAGTCTTTGTCCTTCAATGGCTTGTTCACTGGTTCTTGTTTTGGAACTTCCCAATGTGGTCCAGTACTCCGGTGCCCTTCTTATTGCACACATGCCACGACATTCATATTGCTGTTCAATATTATTTACTTCAATTGATGTTTCCTTTTTCATATCATCTGCCTGTAGTATCATTTTTCCAATTGGAGAGATGTAAGTTTCCGGATTAGATTCTGTTTTCCAGTTTTCTAGCTTTTTTTTAATTGGGACTGTTGTATAGACCCAAGTGTCTGTGCCTGTGGCCGTGTGGGTAAGACATTCAAAGGAGTATCGATACGACGATACGATAGTAAATGCGCAATATAGCTTGAATTTTTAGTGTTTATCACTTATCAAACTGTAGAACTGTCATAACACACAATGAAAGATAACATGTCATACTTTGTGAAGTTTCGACAAACTATTTCTCAAGTCTTGTTTTGTTTTCCTGTATCTGTTCCCATTACAGTTGTCTCTATCGAATATAGTAATTAAAAATGAAGGAAACCAGTTTGCAGACGCCATTCGGAAGTAAATATCTATTCGGAATCCATTGATTTGCAGACGAATTTCAAAGGCAAGAAAGATCAAGAAATATAGAGTTGAAACAAGAATCAACCAAGTATTTATTATCAATGGTTGAATGTCTTAGATTAATGATACGATACTCATGTGAAAAACGTTCTTGAAATGAACTAAGCATAAAAAACAAATGTGATTTAATACAAAGTAAACGTATACGAAAACAAGGACTATATTAGACGTTGTTGTCTATGACCATATATGTATTGATAAGAAGTTATCCTACCAAACAAATTAATTGCAATTAAAAGCAAAGTCAAAATTTATAGAACATGACCTTGACTTTTGACCTTCAACTCAATTTCCCTCTTATGGCCAAATGACCACAAATCAAAAAGATTCTTGGTTTCTGAGTTCCGCTGATATATACTATTTTCTGTTGGAAATGAAAAATAAAAATCAATTAACCTTACAAAATATAACTTGGTTATATAAGGGTGAAGGTTGGTATCTATTAAAACGTTCAAGCCCGCTGCATTTGTTTGAACCTGTCCTAAGTTAGGAACCTGGTGTTCAGTAGTTGATGTGGTTTATAAGTGTTCTGTTGGTTTTTTTAAATAGATAAGACTGTTTGGTGTGAGCTAAGGCTCCATGTTGAAGACTGTACTTTGACCTATAATGGTTTTTCTTTTACAAATTGTGACAAATTGTGACTTGGTTGGAGAATTGTCTCATTGGCACTCATACCACATTTCTTATAACTTATTGGTACATATTGAACAGATCATTATGAGGAAGTTTTGCAGAAACCTCAAGCGATATTTTATACAGATTCTAAGGAGGAGCCTAAGCAGGAACAAAGTATACAGAGAGATATGTCAAACAGGTCCAGAGCACTGTAAGGAATTGTAACTCATATGTACTTGATCCAAGGTACAGGAGGGTTCCAGTCTATGGCTGTACTTAATATTCTGATAGGCTTAGGTAAAAGACAAGGAAGGCTTCCATAACTTAATTAACAATAACAATTCTAAGGAATGATAGTAAATCAATTTGTAAACAATGCCAAATGATAATCACTTACAGTGACTTGACTGTTAGTGTTGCTATCCACCAATTGCAACTCATTCAAAATTTTGACCAAATTGCATTTTGTTTTATAAAATCAAATTGTTCAACTGGTCAGAATATTGAACAAATTGTTCAGTCAAAATGTGAAAGTGCAAGGTGATAAAATAAAATATACTTACAATCCTATAAGACTTTAACTCCACTTTAATGATGTTATTACTAAATTTGTCTATCAATCTTTATAGGTATATTATAGCCATTACCATACTAAAGGTAAAATGTTTTATTTTGAATTGCTATAAAAATGTCCAAACTAAGCTTTTATAAAGTTTTTCTTTCGAAAAGGATTTTATATTTATAAGAATCATATATCATTTAAAATAATACATCATATATTCAGTAAAATACGTGTGAAATAACAATATGCTATTGATAAGTTTCCTTTGGGAGATAACCTAAAATACTATTCTTTTGAATAAAGATTTTTTGAAACCAAAAAAGATTATCTCCCCTTCCTACAAACATATTGCAATTTCACAAATATTTTACTGAATATGAAATGTTTTTATTCACATAATGTGTGATTCTTATGAATATAGAATCCTTTTCGAAAGAAAAACTATATAAAAGCTTAGTTTGGACATTTTTATAGCAATTAAAAATAAAACAGTTCACCTTTAGTATGGTAATGGCTATAATATAACTATACAGATTGATAGACTGATTTAGTAATACCATCAATAAAGTGGAGTTAAAGTCTTATAGGATTGTAAGTATGATTTATTTTATCGCCTTGCACTTTCACACTTGACTGTGGTTTTCTACAGCAGTTGGTTCAAATTTCTGACCAGTTGAACAATTTGGTTTAATAAAACAAATTGCAATTTGGTCAAAATTTTGAATGAATTGCAATTGGTGATAGCAACACTAACAGTCAAGTCACTGTAAAAGATGATTGGTAACCTGGTAAACAGTCTTATAAATCCAATATGAGTGTCATGAGCAGTGCGAGTTAATGTCTCTTTTCCAAAAAAATGTAATGCTATTCAAAATATATACTTAAACCAAAAATTAGTCTATGTGGCAAAACATGTATAAAGTGCTCTCATTAACAAAATAAAAACTAAACGTCTTAACGAACAAAGCCTAATCAGTAAAGTTGTAATGAAAACATAAATTTTCCTTGTGACACTAATTACAATCAATATTTCTAAAGTAATTACTTTGATTGAACTGTATCAGTTTAAATACTTGCTACAACTTCTAAAGATAAAAATTAATTTAACCAAATTAAAAACAAATGTAAAAATTTTTACAAAATACAAAATTAAAATTTAAAGAAAACAAACATAATTTTTTTAACAAAATAACACTAACAGAAATATAAGCTAAATTACACACCATGAACCAACAAAGATTAAGATTAAGTAAACAAAATTATTTACAATTTTTGACAAAATACAGAATTTAATTTTAAAAGAAAATAAAACACATTTTTTTTAACAAACTTATTTTATATAAGCCAATCAGTTTCAAAAAAATAATTACACATTTTTCCTGGGACTATTGAAAGGATTTTAAATACTTTTTAAAGCATGATCATGTAATTATATAAATATTTCTTAATTAGTCTATAGAAACTGCAAACACCCTTCCAACAGCATAAAGTGAGTTATTACAATACGTATATTCTGAATAGTTGTCCACACTTGTGTTCCATACGCATTGACTTGAGAAAGACACTGACGGACTGACTTCATTTTCTCCTATCGATATCATCACTACCAGTTTGTATTTTTTAAAACCCTGAGCTTTGACCGCCTGTTTGAGTTTTTCTGCTAGTAATTTTGATTGACCTACACAAATTTCTGGCTTATATGTCTTATTCGCTAGTTCATTTTCCAAAATCTCTTGAATAACACTATTAATTTTGTCCGATTGGAATTTACCATCAGGTTCAAGTTTGTATGAATTCTCATATAAATCATCATCTTTCTGTTTTTCCTTTGACGTCATTATAAGCGTTGCTCCCTTACATGGCGATACAACCATCATCTGTCTACTGTTATCCATAGATATATATAAGTCTGGAAATATCTGATCTGTATGAAATCAACTGTTTTCTTCAGTTATCTTATGAGCCTTTATATCCAATGTCAAATTCTTATAGATCCAGTGTGAGTGTTTGTTTACAAAATAAAAAAAAAAAATTAAAACTAATTATGCTTAAACCAAAAATTACTGAACGTGACAAGACATGTAGATAGTTCTATTATTAGCAAATTAAAAAAAATTATCAAACAATGCCTAATCCCCAAAAGTTAATGTTTTTAATATCCTAGTGACATATTAGTTAAAATTAATATTTCAAAAGGTATTACTTTGATCAAACTGTGACATTTAACACATTGTAGATAATAATAAACCAAATATTGTTTAATTTCAAAAATGAAGCATTGATTTTATTTCTAGAAAAATAAATCATGTTTTTTTAGATATTAGAATATAAGCAAAATTACTTTCCCATGACAGATAGCTCTTGTATGGAAACATGTTGTTTTTAAAGGGCATGTTTCAAAAGCGCAATAACTGTTTGATATCATCATAGACATTGTTATATATGACTGATATCAAGTACCAAATATCTTACTGGCATGTTCAGAAACAAAAGCAACTTTCCGGAAGAAAGAAAAAATGATTGAAAAAAAAATATGATTGAAAAAAATCAAAAAAGTTTTTCCACCAACATACATGTGGAAAGACCTAATTACTTTTATAAGTATATTAGATTGTATTGCATTTTTTGACTTGACCAACCAAAATTTTAAAACAATTATTGCAATCTCAGCAATAGCCACATCTAGGCAATACAGGGGCCGATCCAGCCATTTAAAAAAAGGGGGGGTTCCAACTACATGTCCCAATTCAAATGCATTGATCGCCAAAAAAAAAGGGGGTTCCAACCTCTGGAACCCCCCCCCCCCCCCCCCACTGGATCCGCCAATGCAATATGTATCAGATATCATAATGCAGTTCTTTATAATATTGTGATACTCATCCAATCACATTTTTTGCATTACTAGTAATAAAAACCTAACATTAATTTCTAAATTTGCAGTCACTAAATTTTCATAAAATGGAAATAAGATGATCAAGATTATATTGTCCACTTGATAGATATATTGAGAAAGCAAAACCCTTGGCATATAACCAGTAAGATGTGAACTTCTGTTCCACAACACGGTATAAGATTGATGTTAAAAACAATATTTCAGGAAATTAGCTATACTTTTGAAATTGGTTTTAAAAGGCACAGAAATTGGTACTACAAATATCATATTTTATCTATAAAGAGCAACTGATTACAAAATATTGTTTTAAAATTGTAAAATAATGTATAAAAATAAGAAGATGTGGTATGATTGCCTTTGAGACATCTATCCTTGTTATAATGTGCCTGTTTGTCACCCAATGAATAAATATTCATATAACTGTAAAATATGCACTTTACCTTCTAAATCAACAGTAATAAAACTTTGTTGTTGACTTCAGTTTAATGCAATTCTACAACTTTTTTGAAAGGTGTATGTATATATTTGTACAAATATATATAGAGAATAAAACTGATAAAGGTAGCTACAGGCCTAAAATAAAATTTCTTATTTGGGATTTAAATAATTTCTTGTGATCTGTACTTTTAGAAATTATAATATATTTATATAAATACATATCTATTAAATTATAATTCCCTTTCCTTACACCTAATTAATAGAGAATATAAACAAATCCAAGTAAAGTAGCTTATTGGAAGGTGTGAAAGGTTAGGTACATATCTGCAAGTTTTGAGAAGCTCATATCATTTTAAAACCCAACAAAAGATTGTATTGCATAACTGAATTTTTTATCAAGTACTTATATACCTTTAAAGTTTAACAAAGGCAAACATTACAAATAGACGTATCTGTTTGATACATGTATATTCTCAATGTGATGCTGTTAAAAAGAAACATGTTTAGACTTGTCTACCCCAACCTACCTTATATTCAAATGTTTACCTATAAGTAGTCATTTACCCTTCTGTCATTTATAACTTCAAGATGTCCAAGATTTATTTATAAATATATAAGGAAATTTCATCATATATAATTTTCTATTTAAAGACATTGTGTCTCACTTTGAAGTTGGACTTGTTTATGCTTAGGAAAAAATTACAATGCCAGTCAGGAGACTTCTGTCAGTTATCTGTTTTCAAATGGATTTGAAAGTTATGTGGGTTTTGAAACAATTGGATTATAAGTTTAAGCTTGTGGATATGTTTCGTATGTATATGGATCCAGGAATAACTTGAAATGGAGGTGACCATTTTGCCTTGACAGTAAGGAAGTTAAATGAGTAGCAGATAACCTTCAAGAATATGAATACACATTACATACATTCGTTAATTACAAATAATCAAGCAAGATAATGAAAACCAAGTCATATTTCTTCAGCATCTATCCACAAGTTGTGGAATATGATATTTGAGGTGCTAGATTAAATAGGAAATGTTTGAGGAAACTTTATCATTATGGCAACAAACGATATGTTTTAATTTAGTATGAAATGGTTGATTAAAGTGGGCAAAACATATACATGTACTGAAATTTTTTTTTAATTTATTATGATTTTAATTAAATTCTGAACTTTAGATGAATTTTTCTTTTACATAGAATTGAGAATGGAAATGGGGAATGTGTCAAAGAGACAACAACCCGACCATAGAAAAAACAACAGCAGAAGGTCACCAACAGGTCTTCAATGTAGCGAGAAATTCCCGCACCCTGTGGCATTCAATGGATGAATTTATTAATTTCAGTGCAATCTTTGAACATATATATATATATATATATATATATATATATATATATAAAATGTACTATTCTCTTTGTTACTATATAAAAGTTTACATTTTATTTTATTAGAAAAATGATAATATACATGAAAACATCATTATTGAAAACACAATACAAAAACGTTCTTCTTCAAAACACTTTAGAGCAAAGACCAGATAAGATAAATGAATTCATAGAAGAATTAACAATGTGGAAGGAAAAAAAATACCAGCTTTAAAATGACAGAAATAAACAAATCAAAGCTTGTAATATGATTTGAGAGTCCTTAATGTCCTTAATTCAAGACCCAATGTTTAGGTTGGTTTTTTTGTTAGCCTTCTGTGTTAGGTTGCTGACTCGTTACAAATCTTCTACTAAAAACAAACAATAACTGCTACATGTACTATGTTACTAAGTGGTAACATGATACGTCAGTATTTTTTAGGCTAAACAAAAATGATAATAAAATTGCATTTGAGTTAAAGATATTATTAAAAACTTCCCTTTTCGATTAAAAACATATTTTTTATGCACTCGTTTAACTTTTAACATATGCTTTCTGAGGCATAAAAATCTGCATTTTGTAAACATGATAAAATGTAAATTACTGAACTTAGATGAACTTGCATCAAATTATCTTTGGTTCATATGCATAAGAAATTTTATCATCGCTGCATATTAAAGTTACCTGTAAGCAATAGCGGTGATGAAGTCACCTTGGTTTGGTGTAGATATTGATGAAACAAGAATGTGTCACTGTAGTCAACACATGTTACTACTTTGTAAGATAGGGGAAGAACTATTTCTTTCCTATTTTTACAAATTTTCTAAAGGTTAAAGTTTGCGTTTGATTTGTAAATACAATTATTTATTTATTTTGAAGAAGAAAAAAAAAATGGAAGGGGAGGGAAAGCAGACAGCTAGATTATAGTAACTATGGTATAGCTTCTGTAAATATCATTCTATCACCAGTTACCTTTGGCATGAAACATATTTTACCGCAGATGCAGATCCAAATGTTGAATCGCTCAGTGAACCTCTATTTATCTGCCCCTGATGAGCAATGACAGAGAATTATTATAATTCATTACCAGAATTTGCTGCTGGCATTTGATAAAACCCAAATCAAAGGAAAACAGTATTTTTTATTGCTGTTCTTTATCTTAAAGTAACAGTACAATATTGAGTAAAATCTCGCACATCATTGCAAATTTTAGACTGCCTCAAGAACCATTTTGGTTACTGTCGATAATCATAGAAAAATACTGCATATGATCTTGGTCACTGTGCAACTTAAAATAGACTTTCATTATTACACAGCATAACATTTTAAAGGAGACTGGTTTTCATCAGGGGCTGATTCCTGCTTTAATGTTGTATACTCTTTTGGATGTAATATATGTGGAATGTATCTAGACTGGATAAATATGATTTCACTTTGATTCCTGGTTCACAGTTAAATGATCATTCAATTTTAATTTGTATACAACAAATGTTATCATCCAATGCATATTCACTGTGTGATAAACAGTATTTGAGAATCGTTTAGTGCCATTATGATTGTGAAATATGAATATGCATTAAGTTCATCATTATGGTATGAACACAGCATTAATCTAAATATTCTGCTAAGTCTCAAGAATAATTAGCTTACAATAAATAGTTATCAGATATTAAATTATACCTAAGAATTCATATTTTATCATTGTATCTTATTGTATGTTATTACTTACAGAATATTGTTAAAGAAATGGAACAAAAAGATAATGATTTTTATTAGGTATAAATTAATTTTATTAAAGATTTTGTATGAAAATATAAAGACACATTCTAAGGATATATTTGGTCTGTGAATGGAAACCTATAAATAATACAGTAGGAACCGACTAACATAACTATTTTGTTCTTTTGGCAGCTGATGGGCTCTTGAAAAAGAAAGAGAAAATCATAAAGATTTGAAGCACTTTAGTTTATTGCATGGTTTGTTGTTAGATGTCAGGAAAATATTCTGGGGAATGCCATTTTATTCCACTCACAGAACTTACTGAAAGAAGATCTTTGCAAAGCTTAACCACTTAAAACGTAATGAGCCACACATGTTCAGAATCAAGAGGATGGTACAAAAAACTTCTTTAGTTTTAAAATTTATTTACAAAATTTACACACCAACTCAACACTATTAGGCTAGAATTTCAGTTGTAGAATGTTATAAACGAAAGTGTAGTAAAAACATCAAAGCCAATCCTGCTAGTTCAATTGTAAATAAATATACAAGTACATTTGTGGTACAAAATGTATAATGTAATGAAGCAGCAGAAAAATAACCCCACAAACTCAAAAAAACATTCTTACTAGTGCAAGATTAACAGTAAACATCCTATAATATTACTGAAAACTATCTGTATAAGATTAGTCAATGCAGTATTCAACTTTTAGAGCTGTATAGATATTATTGGAGTTATTGTCACTTCAAATGTTTATGTCCTTCAGTTGGAATAAAATCTGCTTTTTCCATAGATTTGTGGTGTATTGCAATGAGACAACAGTACAAAAAAAAACAACAAAAAACAACAAAAACCATAAAAGACATCTAATCAATCTTCAGAAATTATCTATATTGTATGGGAATAAATGATTTACCAAGCTCTAAAACTCAAAGACACAACTACCTAACCCCTATTGATTATGATATAGACAAAAAAAAAACAAATAATTAGAATGGTACATTTTGATTTCATTTTTGGACGGTACCTGTTAATGTATTATTAATTTTGTCTGTTTACAGAAAAAAGACAGACACAAGTTAACAAGTTTGAACTTAAGCAGAGGAATCATATTAAAGGTATACATAAGATCAAACAGTTTCAAAATAATTCATTCAGGAAATTTAATTTTAAACATCCTTTTATCTGTATAACCATAGACATATTCCAGAGTTGACTACAGGCATATTATTTCTAAATCTAATGATCATGATGATATACATATACAATTTTATAAACACAAGAAAAGAGGGTAATTAGAGAAAAATTGTAATAGAAATGGAGAATTAATTGGAGAGTCCTAGTTTAAAACTAAAAAGAACATTTTCGGGTTAATACCAATTGAAAAATAATCGACAAACACGGTATTTTAAGTCACATTCTAATAAATGAAAGCAGTTAGTTAAAGGAATATTCATATTTTTTTTTACAAGAAATGCATAGATATTGAAATAGCATTTATTTAAAAGAACATTCCAAAGCAAGACAAATATTTTTATATAAGTTTGAAAATTTACTTGCAATTTGATTTCTATATTCATATATTTGCAATACACCGATTTCTGTGAAAAATTGCTTTATATCTCCCCTTACAAATTTTACCAGATCAATTAACATGAATAAAACGATAGTGTTGGTTTTCTGAAATAAGTAAAATTAATTAGTTGATGTAATTTGCATCAATGGTGCACTATTATGAGGACAGTGTATCAATGATCACGAGAGGGTGTTCATTTTTGTCTTACAAAAAGAAGTCATATAGTATTAATGTTCATATTTACAACTTTCCAACACTAAATTCATCCTAAATATTTGAAATAGTGGAATAACAGTTTAGACTTTCAAGATCTTTTGATATGATATGTGATCTGGCCATGATTTGACCTTAGCAAACCTACCATTAGAGTATCCTTAGGTTTGGTTCTTTCTGGGATGATGTTAGTAATTCAATTTTCTTTACCAGGAACAGGTGTAGTTGTGTGTTTACTCTAGGGGATCTGGCATTGTGGCATACATTATAGAAAAGCTTGCCAAAGATGTGAGGCATTGTAAACAGAGGAATAGGAAAAAGTAAATAGTAATGATAAACTGCGAACAGGTACTCCTTATTTCCAAATAACAGCTACTAGATGTCAGGACAAATGCCAAGCATATTTCGCACTTTTCTTCACATCATATGATAATAAGCAACAAAAATCGACAGTTTACATAACATTGACAGTTGTCCATTTAAGGTTTTCTACTAATATAATGTTCTGCCATGATACTTTTACATAATGGTCACTATTCTGGCTATGAAAAAGAAGAATCATATACCCCATACTTAGGGTATCTGATTACCGGTAAATGAAATAAAAGGACATGAGCTTTGATATACAAGATTTTTTGTTTTTCTCAATAATTTTTAACTGATTTTATTTTAGTTTCAACATTTATCACAATCAAATTGTTCCATTTTCAAACAAATTTTAGTGTTTCTGTAAAAAAAAGTATTATGAAATAATATTTTGCATTGAACAGTATCTTTTACAACAGCTGTTTTGAGGATTTTGAAGACACTTAAAAATGTTTTTCTTTTTAAGCTTGATTATAGATATAAGAAGATGTGGTGTGATTGCCAATGAGACAACTCTCCACCAGAGACCAAATGATGTTAAAGTTAGCAACTAAATTCCACCATCAGCCCTTCAACAAGGAACAAAACCCATACCACATAGCAAGCTATAAAAGACATGTAAATGACAAATGTAAAACTACAGCCTGATTTATGCAAAAAAACAAATATGATACATAGCAACAAATGCCAACCATCTCATTACAGCTTCTGGTTTGGGACAGGCACCAATAGAATGTAGCAGGGTTAAACATGTTTCCAGGAATCCTACCCTGCCTGGGACAGTGGTGAAACATCACAACTGTGTAGTGGTTAGTGCATCAGACTTCTAACACAAAGGTTCCTGGTTCAATTCCCGTTCCGGGATGAAAGTTTCAGGGACTGAATTTTCGGTTCTCCCTTGACACCATTTGTGAGTATGGTCTTGAGGAAACGATGATAGTCCGTCGGAAGGGGACGATAAATGGCTGAGCCTTGTTAAGAGAGAGCCATATCTCTTGCACATAAAAGACACCCTTGTAGATTTCGAAAAAGAGCAGTGTAATGATGCTACAAGGCAGCACTCACATCCATGTAACAGCTTCAGCAACAATAATTTTGTACTTGAAAAGTTCATTTCTTGATATATTTAAATTCATGTTTGTTTGAGTGTTTTTGATATTAAGATACACATTCAATTTCATTTTCTTGATTTCAATTAATCAGAAAATATAATTTTGCAAAAATAAATAAGATGTTATGAAGAGGTTCATCATATCTTGACATGGAATAGAGACAAAAATGTTTCTATATTAATTATATTAATAAAACTTGAATTGTGTTACAAGTTTATAACACTTCCAAGATGTAAAAAATAACATGATAAAATATCTTTGTTACTAGAATTATTACAACATAGAAGACAAGAAAGCTTTTACTTTGTGATAATTGTCAAATTGACAAAATAAATGGCTCTCATGATTTACTCCTGAAAGGACTAGGGGCTATAAGGGCCATTTTTGGCCCCACCCCCAAATTTCATTTAATTTGTCATGTTGTAAGTCTATACCATAGACCTTCTGAAAATAATCGAATTTTGGGTCTAGTTCGTTTATTCTGTTGCCTAGCAACCACTAAAATGGCGGGGTTAAATTCATCAAATATGATTATTATACAGCTTTAATATATCTTTATTTGAAATTGAACCTGTTTGGCATGTAGTGAACTTTACACTTGTACACTATTTTTAAAATATAACATAATTAATTGCACATTTTTGCCAAATTCACTGTTGTTTCTCCCTAGCAACATATCTGTGCCCATGGCAACCGCGATTTGTTTTCTATTTACAAGATTTAATTTTAAATATATTGAAACAGAAAGGCAATTTAAGATGTAAATTGTAAAAAGAAACGAACTCCAAGGTAAATATTAAGGGGGAAAGCAATATTGAAACAGGAACAAACAAAACAAAACGCCGGGTATTGCTGATATATACAGATTGTGCATCTGATGCTGGGTTGGGTCTCACTTATCAGCGACAAGAAGAATGATATAAAGGCAAGACACATTTAGCGCTAAGAAATCTTAATATTGATTATCTTAAATAAATAGATACAGACACATTCCAAAGTCAGTGTATTTCCATGGCAGTAGTTATGTTTCCGGAAGGGATTGGGGTTGAAGGGGGGCACTTCTATTTACACCTTTTTAAGCTTGAATAAGTGAAAAGTTAAGAAAACTATCAGATATATATGATATAACTTTTTTTCCTACGCAATTTAGGAAAAGGTATATATTTTTAAAATGTAAAACTGGGTAAGGTGACAAAACAGCTGCAGCCCCTATCAATTAAGTATTGAAGTACACCCCCCCCCCCCCCCCCCCCCCCCCCCCCCCCCTTCTAGACTTATGTAAAGGATCGTTAGGGTTGACTTTTCGAAATTCATCTTATTTCTATTATCTTTTTCAGTTGTCCAGACTTATAACCGTATCATTCTATATAATTACAAAACTGGAACATGCTACTATATCAAATAAATCTGTATTCTTAGATTTTTTCTATATTCATTATATTCGCCTTTACTAATCTTAGTGTCGTATGACTTGGTCTTTGATCATCATGACAATATTCATTATATATTCGTCAAAATTATTGAAAACAAGAATGTGTCTTTAGTACATGGATGCCCAAATTGCAAGACTAACAATGGCCAGGAAATCCTAGGTTAGGACAGGCCCAAAAAATCGGCAGATTTAAACATGTTATTTTTGCTATCTCAAACCCCTCTCCGTTTACCTCTAGGCAAAGTAGAAAAAAATCAAACACACAATACACACATTAAAATTTACTTCAAAAAAAGTCTGAGTCTGTTTTCAGATTCAACTACCTTGACCAAACACTTAAACCTTAAGCGAGACACAAGGACAATCGGATGAACAGACTGACATACGCACGGACGAACAGACTGACATACGCACGGACGAACAGACGCATAGACCAGAAAACATAATGCCCACAAATGGGGCTTAACAACAAAGCCGGGTCACATTTTAAAATGTACACTTCATTTTTACGCATGATTATAAAACTATTCAAAACATAACCTTTAAAAAGGCAACAGACATGTAGTATGCTTACAGACTTCAGGCTCTTGTTTCTATGCATGGAAAGGTCAATTATCCATATATATAATCCCCAAGGGTGACTGGGGTATAGAAATATGGTCACTTGGTCTTCTCCCGACCGGCAGTAACACACTTGCCGAAGTGGGGCGTCCGCTTGGCTGTGCGGGATGTATCAAGTTCACAGTCACGTCCGGTCAGAAGGGGGACGTTAAATCCGATGCCTCGTGTAAAGAGAGGGCCACGCTCTTTGCGCGTTTAGAACCCTTGCAACAACTCTCTGAGGGTCCGTAGGTGGCCTGTTGCAAGGCAAAATTTCTGTCCCTATCCAATATGCCCTCTTTTTCCGGTGGCAGTCCAAATTTCTCCGACCTTCATCCCAGGTGACCTCTTTTGTATCAACCTACCTATTGCATTTATTGTGAACTTGTTCTCGTACTGAATATGCATGAAATATTTGCCACTGGACGTTAAGCAACCAACAATCAATCAATCAATCCATATATATTTTTATATATACATTTGCAAATTTACAGATCTTACATTGTTGGGTTGATGTTTAGACGAGTTGTAAATACATAATGTACATAGCCATGTATCACCATCACTGCTGGTGATGCAATGGATAAATCTGTTGTAGAGTTGTCACAGGCTCGGGCGTACTTATATAATTATATATTTCTACATGTTTATACGGATATATGGATAGTCTACCTTATGCTGTTTCCATTTTTTACCATCAAATTTTTAAGATCTCTATGCACATTCCCCACAAAGACACATCCAATTGGAATATAGGTAGGATCATTTTCGAAATAAATCTCGTGTTTCTCGCCAATTATGGAAATTTAAGTAAAATACACCCCCTCCCTTTTTTTCGTTACATAAATCATGGATCTGACCCTAATACCAGAGAGAGAAGATTGCCCCATTCAAACAACAAATTTGAATTTATAATTAGCAAAAACATCAGAAATGTACAGATTTTGTTATGTTGAAGGTCTATCTAAAATTTCATAATATAAAAAAATGTCCTCAAAGTTGTTATTGACTGCCTTACACATGAAGGTCATTGCTGTCGGATTTTTTTAAAGAAACTTAACTAGATATACTTAAGAAAATATATAATTAGGAATACACTTTACATTCATAAACAAAAAAAATAAGTTTCTATAGGCATAAGAATGTATAAACTAAACTTTGTCAGATGAACTGGTCCAATTTGGACGGCAAATTTCAGCTTTTTATTGCTCCGCTTGGCTATAAAAAATATAAAATAAACTATCGCACCAACCTTGCACCAAAAAGATTTTTTATGCGAAGTTTGATATGTATGAACTTGTCAAAATGTTAAAATTTCTAATTGGTGCAAGCATGGTGCGGTGGTCAAAATTTAGAAAAACCATAAAATTTTCGGTATTTTTGCTTATTTTCCCAATAATGACGTCATTTACACCTACCATTGTGACGTCATTGAACCTTTTTTAGTTAAGTAAAAACATTTTTTTTAAATCCTTTACTCATATTCTAATAATTTATGGAGAAAAATCTGCTCTGTTAGAATTTTTATTATCTTGTAAATATGGGGCCATTTTAGGCCATTAAAGCCCCTACTCCTTTGTTCTGATACAGCACTTTTATTACAAAATTATTTAAAAACAAATTTATCTGCTTTACAAATCCAAAAAGCACAAGCATAGTCAGGGTGTTACCCCTTCCCCTAAAAACCATTAAATACTACTAGTATTACAGTTTGTGTTTTTTACTTTTTCATACCTAGAAATTTTCAGAATTGTATTCTAGCTTTATGGGATCCAGGTCTGAACTGTGATGACAGTGTGTTATCTGGTTTTATTGTGTGAGGTTGCTGTCACATATTCCTGATTTCTTTTATTTGAATAATGTCCTGTAGAAAATTTTGACTATTTCTGAGTTGTATGCCCCTATGGTCAGTTAATGATAGAGAGACAAATTATGAAAATTGAATTCTGAAAAGATATTCTGTCAAGAAAATAATTATAAGCATCTCTATCATGCTTTTTATATTTCCGAATACTATTGAAGAACTGCTTTACCAGAATGCACTTAATAATATACTTTATCCTGCAATTCCACAACTTAATGAATATTTCTAAACTTTCAGATCTACAAAGATATAGTATTACCTTTGAAGAAAAAAGGTAAATGAGTTATGTAATAATAATTACGGGAAATTTCTAATGATTATCTGAAGGCAGAACTGTAGTTACTTCCTAATAAAACATGACATATTGCAGTAGTTATGAATTATTTATTTTCATCAGATGGGATTTACTTTTAGTACCGGTTATCATTATTTAATACCATTAATTGGCAAGGTTTTATCCAATAAAATGAATTACATATGTATTTTATTGGAAACCTTTTTTTCTAGCTGTATTCTATGATAGCAAACAGATTTACCAGAGCAAAGTTTTTCAGTGTTCACTGCCAGGTTTTTCAGGAAACAGGGGTTCAGGTCATCTTCTGACTTGTTCAAAAAAATATTTAATATAAAATTGGCAGTGATAAAACTTAAAAAAAATTGGTCTAGGAAATTATATGAAAATGTATTAATCTGATTCTCATCCCTGTGGTTGTGGGTTTTTTTCTATGTTTTGTAGGCTGTTCAATCAATACAATTCAAAATTTTGCAAGAAAAACTAGTTTTAATACCATTTGTTATTTTGAAGGTTTTAATAGTGAAAAGGCTAAAATGTATTTATTCTCCATTAAAAGATATGCTAGTCAAATTTTGCTTGGATACATGTACTGTAAATTTAGAAATATTTCCTTTTTTTTTTATTATTATTGAGAATATTGTAACAACAATAACAAAAATAAGTGTACTAGATAATTTCTGAATTCACAGTACGTTGTTTGTTTCAACATATATTCATATATGATATATGTTTATTCATAGGGATTTTTTTTAACATTCTTACATGTTTCCCAACAAAAGAAAACCTTGGAAGAGACAGATTTCCATTTTGTCCTCTAACCTCCCCTGATGGACTAATTGATTGTTCTACCGGTGTATGACTTTTTGACCAAAAAGAACTATCACATGAAGCAAAAATATTATATTTTTGATATCATAATCAATATTTGGCATATAATTAAGTCATTGAACTTGTAACAGATTTTTTCCTTTGAAAAAAAAAAGTGAAAAATGAGGAAAAAATTATCAGTTGGATGTAATAGTTGAATGCCCTGAGAAACTAGTTGTCACATTACATACAAGCTTTAACAATTCTGTACTTAAGATTTTGATAAGATTTAAGAATCAATGAAAAGAAAAGCTAATATTTGTTGTTTGTAAATCGTACAGTACTTGACCATGGTAACACTTAAGTTAAACAAAGTAAAGAAAAATGTTTATGAAAAATCGTTTTGGCACCATGTAAAGTGTGGATTTGTTAAATGGCAATTAAAGTTATTTTTTTTAGAAATTAAGGTCATCAGAGAAATATAAAAATTAAATAATGAAAAGCTATAGTTATAACCTAAATTTTATATTTTTGGAAATTTTTCCATGAAAACAAGTAAATATTAACTACATGTTTACTAATATATAGATTGCAGTGCTTTGCTAAGCAGTCATCTAAAAAAAACAAATCTGAGATACCAGGGTACTATGAGCGCTGCATCACAAAAGATCGGAATTTATTTATAGCTGTTTTAACACAAATCTATCAATCAATCTACAAGAATAGGTTAAAGAATGAATTAACTATTTAATATTACTTTAGAAATGGTAAAATATTGAAAAAAAGTTTCATCTTTATTATCTTATATATGAATTTAGTGTCATGCTTCTAAATGAATATCCTTGATTTGAGATTGATTATTTGTCGAAAGAATATCTTTCAGCACACTTGGCAATAAAATGGCAACCAGTTTTAGTTGGTAGAGTAAGCCCATGTACCCAAATAGACATTTGACCTTCACTAGCCTTGATTTGCGTACTGCATTTGATCAATTTCTAAGCAAACTAAAATTTTATGATCACAAGCCTGAGTAAAATGTTTACTTTTCAGTCTGATCTATTGTGTCTATTTAGGGCATAATTGTAGGAGTCTAATAGTATAAACATTTTGCAATTGAAAAAAAAATAATACACAAAAGAATGCAAAATGCTTACTGATTTTCATAATGTTTCCAATATATAGAGCAAGAAGCTGAACAAATCCACTTTATATTTTAACAATGCCACTTTCTTCAATAAAAGAAACTTGTTTATTGATGCTCGAGAGATGTGGGTAAACAAAGACAACCAAATATTGACACAGTGTCAAACATTTACTTTTATTTGTATAATAATTATGGTATCCTCTTTCCATTTCAGAAATTGAAGAAAAGAAAGTTTTGGCTCTAAAAGTTGCTTGCTGTACTTTTACAGATATTTATGAAGTTTGTTTCAATACAGATTTGTACTTTACTTCTATCAGGTTAAAGCCATTAAGGTTATTATAGTCATTGATTGCATTACAACAAATCTGACAGATGGGGACTATTAAACAATCACAAAATTCTTTTTATCTAAAGATATAGTATAAAGTAAAGGATATTGGGTATCTATCCATAACACAAGATCAGTAAATGCTCAGCAGAAACCACAAACAGCAAAGGAACAGTTTTTTTTTTTTTTTTTTGCTGTTCTTCATCTCAAAGTCACAGTCAGGCCTTCAATACTGAGCAAAACAGCCTTGCCTTACTGCATGTTTAAGAGGGCCCCTTGCACTGTTAAGTATTGTTTTGCCAATGCCACAAAGAGATGCTCAGTATAAAGGAATGAATAAATCAATGCTTGATAAAAGATAAACGAAGACACAACCTAAGTTTCAAAATTCATACTTTATGTCATAGACCTGAAAAGATAGGATTTTGACCTCAATCTTGACAAATTTAACTTTTGCTGTTCCAGTATATGACTTTAATTTGCTTATTAGGTTTTTCGATGACAAATAAGATTGAGAACTTTTACATTTTGTCATTAACCAATTGATACAGATCAAGTTTAGGTGTGAATAAAATGAAATTTGCTGTTGTAGTGATATGATCCTTTTAGCAATAAACTTTGAAAAAAGTTTGAATAACCTTTGACAACTACCATTTATAAGTTGTAACCCATACCCATTTGTCATCTACTATTTTAGAAGTTATAACCTTTACACATTTAACACTTTTTTTGTTTAGGTTTAACACTTCTTCATTATTATTTTTTTCAACATTCAGCAGTACAGTTTTTGATAAGAGTAACAGCTACAATGTTTTTATGTCCTTATTTTACAAATAACCATTGTTTTGGTTTGTTACCACTCACATATTTAATTCATAAATTGAGAGTTATCTCCCATTAAATATTATTTTAATAACAATTTTCTCAGGTACAATGTATAAATTTGTATGGAAAACTATAATTCATATCCCCTGTTTTTATTGTTATTCAAATTACCATAATTGGTCTTAATTTAAGGAATATAAAGGCAATTTTGAATGTATATTGATTGCATTGATTTAGCTTTTAAAAAGAAAATTCTATTTTTATTCATATATAGATTATGTGTCAGTTGTTATAGTTTATCTTTCAATTTCTTAAATTAAGTTCAGTTCTTATATAATACAACTTTTCTGTTATTAAGAATTAACTGGACCGATTTTATGTCAAATTAGTGGTTACTGACCCACATTTATTGGTTTGAACACTATGAGAAATAATTACAAAGCTTTTCTCAAGGTTCATCTTATCCATTTATATCCTAATCAATGTAAAGTCATGGCTGTGTCAACAATTTAAGATTTAGAAGTGTTTTTGTTTCTGTAAAATATGGGCTATACATCCTATTCTGAATAGTAAATGAAAATATTGATGGTATTTGATGTTAATAAAAACACCAATCCCTGAGTTTGTATATACTGAATCAGATGATTTGAAGGTTTGGGAGAAGAATTAGTAATTGTATTGTCAATCTATCAAAAATACTATATCTTGCTGTATTGGGGAAAACAAATTCAAAAATCGAAAAAATCTATGAAATGAAAAGTTGAAAGGTTGGCCATTGTTTTCAATAGGGTACTCTGTTTATTGATGCACAATTTCTTATATTTTAAATCTGCATCCAGGCTATATGTTTTGCATCTCTAAAGCCAATTAATGTTTTATTTTAAAACTGGTAATATAGAAATGCACCCCATCCCCCCCTTTTCCCCCATCCATTATGGTTGATCTTTTTTTTTCTAACAATGGAAGAATTCTACTTTTTTCCCCCTGTAGATCATTTTAAAAGATGTATTTCCTTTTGAAAAGTTTATTTAAGCAATTTGTGAAAATTAAAAATATTAAAATTTATTTTGATCAAACACCATGATGCATCTGTAAAACTGAATTTCTGAAGTAGGATAAAAATTGAAAGTATTTTGTTTTCAACTTTTCTCTTTGAAAAGATTCTTAAAATTCATGAAACACACAATTTAACCAAACATCAATACAAACTTTATCACAAACATTGAATGACGTAATCTCTTTTCTGAAAATTTATTCAGCTATCAAAAATTATTTCGAGATTTTATCAAAAATTTTCAAGTTGTTTTATTCCCAACCACTTGCTATACACAAAAGGTAAAGCTACCTGGTTATACAAAGCAGACATTCTAGGTCAATGTGTTTGCCAGGGTGACAATTTAACCCATTAAATCACTTTTTAAGAATAAGGATACATCCTATTTGCATTTGACTAAGCTATAATCGCTAGATTTTTATGTTGCTATCTTAAATTGTTTGTTGTTATGCACTGATAAGTGCTGTTTGTTTAAGGCATTATTTGCAAGCATTTAAATACCAAATTTGGCCAGTTATCTTTCCATCATCAACATTTATTGTGTCATGTAGATGAATTTTGCAAATTTTATACTTAAAAAAAATAATATAATTCAGTAGACTGTACAACTGGGTTATATTTTATGTAAATGACCTGTATCTTATAATGTATGAAAATGTAGTCAGCAAAAGTTAAAAAAAATTTATGTTTAATTTCATTTTCAGATCAAGTAAAAAGCTGCCATCTGATTTTCCCAGGGCTGAACATGACTATAATGATATAGCTGAAACTATAATGACTGCATTTCTGCATGACAATAATTGCAATGGAAGAAAGAAAACTGTCGGGATCCCCAATAAAGTTGTTTAACCAGGTATAATTTTGTTGCCAGGGTTTTACTATTTAAAGAAAATGAGGTGTTCTAATTCAAAGAATCCAGGTAAAACCCAATCATAGACCCGTTACAGGTCAGCGGGGTCTATGCATTATTTGTATTACCCAGTCACTCCTCCAGTCTTTGTTCAGAAAGATAATAACAACCCTATACTAACCAAGATTCAGGTATAATTACCCAATGTTTACCTTCACTATTAGGTAAAACTCCTTAGTTTTGTGTCGGTATTTGTTTGTTTTGTGGATTTTAAGATGAGGAATATCTGGATTGAATATTTCGATGTAGGATAATTGTACAAATAGGTGATAAACACTGTAAAATTGGTGTCATCTTTATCAGTTATATGAAAAATGGGAGGAAAGTTGGTACCTTGGATTTATTGTTACACTATAAAATGAATATTAAACTTACAAAAACATAAAGGGTTGACTTTATTGCTGTTAAAAGCTGTGAAAAACAAGATTTTTTGTCTTCCTAAGTTTGATAAATTGATGACTATCTTTAACTGTTATGTAAATGTTCAGATATGTATCTTCATTTGTTTTTTACTTTCTAAAGAATTTCTGAATATTTAAGTTGGAAGAAATTCAATGTTACCATATTTTTCAATGTGTTTTTGCCCTATAGCACATTTTTCTGTAATATAAGTAACTTTTTCCTAAAATTTGTGAACAGTCTTTTTTCTTTCTTATTTTTATAACTCCATGGAGATCGTGAAAAGAAGAAATTACAATAAAAGCAGAGAAATTCCTCCAACTTCAAAGTTTATCAAAAAGAAGAAATGTCTGTTGATATTTATAGAAAAACTTAAAAATATTGTCTATGCAGGGAAAAGTTTCTAAACTCATATAGAATCAAAAATTGGAAATTTTCACATCTATACCAGTTTCATTACTGTAGAGGAAACAAATACAGATACTATGATAGTACTCTTGAAAAAGTATCATTTTTTTAAAGTTTATTTCAAACCCCTTCAGTTGTCTAGAGCTTTTATGCTTGCCTGGGGAGGTGTGGGTTTGGACAAACTTTAAAATAGGTATTTTCTTCCTTACACAAGAAATGCAGAATTTGAGGTATGAGTCAAAATTGTTTTGCTGTTGGAAAGTAATTTGTAATGAAATTCCTACATTAAGTAAACAACTTGCTGTATGAAAAAAGATGCATGCATTAATTAAGAGATAACTGTATTGTATTTGAAGCTTTAAGGACGTCCATCGGTAGTTTTACTGTCGCAAATTTAGTTTACCTGGCGACGCGGAGCGGAGACAGGTAAATGGGTATTTGCGACAGTAAAACTACTGATGGACGTCGTCAAAGCTTCAAATACAATACAGTTATCTCTATTCTAATGCAAAACAAGTTCATAATTAAATTTCAATCATTATTTCAGTGTAAAACCTTCATTAAAGAAAATTCCTCGAAAAGATGTTATCTTCTTTGGTCCCTACACTAGGTGACGTCATAGGTATGCTTCCGGCGTCAAACATAAACACCGTGCGTTTTCTGGCTTCTGTGCCGCTTCAGAATGTAATAAAATTTGATAAAAGGAAGATTTTTAGGCGCAACAAGTGAGTTTTGTGTTTATTATTGTAGAAATAACATGTCAATACATTGCGAAATTCAAAATGTCGGCTTCCTTAGTTACAGACAAGGAGATAGAGAATTTTACGCTTGCTGTCATCCAATCAGAACAATTGTTACAACATAATTGCATTAGAATAAAGTGTAAATGGTATTCCCCAAAAAGATGATATAAAGATGAGAGTTCCTTAAAAAAAGGAAGAATTCGGATAAACATCAAGAAACAGCTACACAATTCATCAATTTTACCAATGTATTTCATTCTTTTAAAAAAATAAAAAATGTGTTGCACTTATGAACTCCTTTCCTTCATATAATGTCTGGTTAGGAGGGTTAGATCTGATGCTCTTTGTCACAATTTGTTGCACAGAAAAAAGAACATACATATACTCATTAAGTGGTCTAGAGGTGACCTGTTGCAATTCAAAGTTCCTGCTCCTGCTTAACACACTATCTTGTTTGCAGAGTGAGCTAGATTTATCTTTGGACAATTTTATACTAAAAAAAGATTATTTTTTTAATCAAAGAGGGGGGGGGGGGGTATACACTTTTGTGATGTTTGTCTGTCTCTCTTTTTACAAAGGTCATGATGAGCTCTCACTTGAATTTACTGAGATTTCCCTTATTGTTGAAACTACTTAATAAAGCTGCAAGATGAAGAATAACATTAAAATATGCTGGTCCTTGATACGTAATAACTGTCCAGTATTTCATATGACATTTGTGCCATCTCATGGTTTTCAAGCTGTGCAAATAGGACTTTACTAAATTATATAATATAGATATAAATGAATTCCATGTTGGCAGAATAAGATACTTCTAAGAGGAAATTGTTTGTCAAATAAATTGATATATATATCAGAAACAATAAGATAATTAAAAACTTTATTAATGTAAAATAATTTTATAATTAATATAAATCAATCTGAACATGAAAGCTTATTGCGATATGCAGCTCATTTCCTGAGTCATTAAAATGCACCTTATTTTTAAACATGATGACATTTTGTTTAGCTGAAAGAAAGTAAAAGGATGTCATTTATGACAGCAAAAACTTTAATTAGTTTTTTGGTTATTCGTTTCTGACCTAATTCTTTTCATTAATTTTTTTTTATCAATTAAACTTCTGTCAGAATTGGAAAATGAGATGTGTTCTACTGTCTTCATGAATGTCCTAGGAGCAGATATAAAGATAGACTAATAAAGATTATTCTCTAGTGCTGATTCAGGATTTTGAAAAAAGAGGGAGGGGAGGCCATGGTAGTCCAACATTTGAAAGAATACTTGTAGAAAATCTGTACATTTATCACATATGAAGATTCATAAGGGGTCCCCAGGATTCCCCCCCCCCTAAAATCCACCTCTGATTCTACATTGGTTTAATACATTCCCTGCAATAGGATTGAGCTACTGATGACCCTTTATCATTAGAGGTGGTTGAATCATGCCTCATAAGTTTGCACAACAGAGGATAAAGCTTCATGACATGTCCATAGTCTAATAGCCTCAAGCATTTGTCAACACCTAAGCATTCAAATATGAGAACAAGTTCTCTGTGCAATATGGTTGACAAGGTATTAAATGTGACCAGGTGAAAATTGCATATCGGACCTCTGGCAGTACTGTGACCAGGTGATAATAGAATATTGGCCCTCTGGCAGATCCTGTATCCTGTTTATACTGTATTCATCATTAATTATAATGTTTTCTTCAGGTTCAGCTCCTGTGCCAACTGATAATTGCTATGTCTGTTTTCACCTCATCCATTATTGCTAACCCCTCTTCCTGTCAGATTTTTATGAATTTTGGAGGGAAGTTAGAATTATTACAATTCTAAAATATCATATCTAATTAAGATTTAGAAAATCTGTTTTTTTAATTCAACACTGAGATATTTATAACTAAAGATTGATTTTGGTTTAGTTCAGACACTTTATTTTGAGAGCAAAACACTTGGTTCTTAATGAAATGAGAAACTACTTCTGATTTTACAACTATCACTGAATCATTATTTGCCAAAATAGTTGAATAAAATATATTTTAAAATAGATCATCTGTATTATTTTGAAAAATCAAAGAAAAAAACTTGTTTCACACAAATACCAAGTTTTTTTAGAAGTTTTGGGACCACAAAGTCTTAAACATATTCCTTTGAATTCCCTTTTTTTTTTTAAAGAAATAAGTAAATTATTTTAAATTAAAGCTAAAATTTTATTGAAGAAATGAACTGGATTTAAGATATTTGTTAATTTAAACTTTTATGGAAACAGTCTGATAATATAAGTTTATTATCAAACAAATACCAGAGCTTAATATTTCAATGTTGCATTTTCATGTAAAAAGTAAAAGAAATATAGAGTATTTATTGTAAAGGGTTGGGTCACTTCAAATTTATTTCATTGTGACATTATGAGATTAACAACATTCTCTACCATTAATTTATGCAACTTTTTCTTTTTTCATTCTAGCAAAAAATACCATATCTTAAGTGTACATTGAAATCATAGTAATAAAAGTCACATTCATGGTTTCATTCATTAAGAATCAGATTTGAAAATATTGTTTTTCTATATTGAGGTTATGACCTTAAAAAGTTTAATTAATGGACTAAGTTCAATTATAGCATCACGATCCTTATTTTAATATTTTGTTTCCAATTATAAAAATGTCAAAACCATTATTCAATTTTTTCTTCATATTTTGCACAATAAAATAATGACAGGAAACATAGTTTTTGATGTTGATGTTTCTGACATAAATTTAACAAATTTAATATTACATTTTCAGATGTTTTCAGAATTAACTATTTCTGATGACCCCTCTTAGAAAAGATGGCCTTTAAAGTTTAATAACCTGTTGAAGTAATTCATGGAAATGAAAGCATGTAATTCATAAAAATGATATAAAGTGTCAAATTAATAATAACAGAAAATAGTTTTCCCATGCAATCATTCATAATTTCATTCTTCGTTATTTGATATTGTATGAGGACATGTACTTTGAGCATAATTTCTACGTTGCATCAATGTGACGTTTTATGAAAATTATTTTTCTTAAATTGATAAATTAAATTTGCGAAAACTACATGTAAATTCCACTATCATTTGTACCAATGTACAATGTTATATTGGTGGTATGAAAGTTTTTTTTTTTTGAATGAATACCAGCATTTTTTTCCTTCAACTTGGTTAGGGATCTGTTGAAGAGATGATTATGCGAAGAAAGTTACAACCTGCTTAGAATGTAAAACTGTAAACACCATCTTTTTACAATTAAAACACAATCTTAAAACCAATGGATCATCCTACTATGGTACTTTTTTTAGAAAATATTCAGCACAATGTAGCATCTGTTATATATATTGCCACACCTAGTTTCTCTGTGTTTCACCAACTTACGTAACCACTTTTCTTTATTAATTGTTGCTTACACTCTGTCTGATAACAACAACAAAGGTTTCCTGCTCCATATTTAGATAAATGTATACTTTAATGCTCGGAAACGTTTTGAAAAACGGTTAATGAATTTGAAATCCAGTATGATTTCTAACCATATTCTTTCTCATAGAACAGCTTAAGATCTTTTGAAAGAAGAAGCTTTTCATAGTGGAAAAACCTCTTTTAAAGAATCTTTGATAGTAGATGCAATCTTTGAATTTTATGTTTTCTTGTTTCTTTTTCAACTATTTTGTTGACTATTAAATTATTTATAGTATTTTCTTCTGACTTGTCTTTCATTGTTCAAAAAAGAATGGCATAAAATTTAACAAGTTAGATGATATCTTCAAAATAATTGATTTTAAATATAATACCTCCAGCAGATCTTTTACAGCTACAAAATGGTTTAAACGTTTATCATGGTAGTAGTATAAAAGATTTCTTCTGTAATTTTGTTGTTTTCAGATATTTGATACAGTGATATATGATTATTCTAAGTTATTAAAAAAATTATTTCCATGTTTGGAATTCTTGAAAAGAACTCAACCTGCATTGCTTTAAATATTAATGAGACTATTGAAAAGAATTATCTTTCCTAAGTAATTGTCTACAATATAAAACTATATGTCCTATCAAATAAAACATAACAAATTTGAACCTGATTTTGATCATTTTCAGTAGCAAAGAGTAGGGCCAATTTCCTCTATATTTGTTTCACTTGCAGGGTTAAAATCTTCAAAGTTGTCAAATCCTACTTGAAATTGAATATTCGGAAATAGTCTTTATCCTATACTTAAAATAGTTTCAACAGTTTTTAATGTATCCCTAAAAAAAATGTTATTTAGCACACAAAATTTCAAAATTTACATATTTTTGTTAAACTTTGCATCAAAGAACATGGCTAACCAAAACTGATTTGTGTTTAAGACAATACAAAGATTTACTCACAGCAGAATTTAAACTAGATGCCTGTTGTGTTTCATTATGGCTACATGGTGCAAAGCTTTAGATGGAATGGCGGACCAGTTTAAGCAGAATTTGGGTTTTGGTAATATATTGTTGGGATAAATACTCATATTTTGCCAACATCAGTAAAAATCGAATCTAAATATTTTCATTGCTCTCAAAAATAACTATAAATGAAAAAGCTGATTCAATATGTGACCAACTATGAATCATTTTTTTTAAATGAGACACATTATCTCTACTTAAGGGGGCTCCTGGGTATAAATCTTTTTTTTTTCTAATATAGGATTTCGCTATATTTTTTTATAAATGAACTTTATCATATACTTAAAAGAAAAATGAAAGAAAAAGATGGGGTCACCGTTCATTTAAGCTCACAATCTGCCTCTGGAAGAAGCATACATTTTTGTTAATGTCCTTTTTTTCTGTTGAACCATGGAAGTATTATATTGACAGGCACGTCAATATAATACTTCCATGGTTGAACTAATAGGAGAAATAGATGTAATATCGAAATAAAAAAATAACCTAATTACAGAAATCGCTTAAATTTTACAATTATTTAGTTTATGTATAGCTTATTTGAAAACAATAATAAAAAATATAGGTCACCGATGAGTTAAAAAAGATATTTCAAATTTAGTCCAAAAAATGGCATTTTTGCTCCAAAGGGAGATAATATGGAGCTTTTTCAATGATATAAACATTTTAAAAGTCATCTGGGGCCAAACTGAATCAATTTTTTGGGTTGATTTTTGTACCATATCATAAAGTAATAACTAATAGTGTAATAAATAAAACTTGTAATGAAAAATTAAAGGTTTCATTTTTTGCTGAAATTTTTGTACCCAGGAGACTAGGGAGAATTATTTGGTTGTTTTATTTTGATTATACGATTACAAATAACACTGTTGTTCATTTTTCTAGTTTAACTCAGATTGTAGGCCTCTCTTAACTGAAGCTAACGATACTCCTATGAACACTTACTTTCTTGAAGAATATTCATACTGCAGTCTGAGTTGTGTATGCAATATAGAAGTTTTAATTTAAATATATCTTATGTACTTTTGGTAATAGAGTATTGAACTTTACATGTAAAAAATTACTTTCCTTGGAATGAACTTTATTGACCTGCAATTGATATCAATTTGATGATATGGTCAATGTGAAAATCGTCACTGTGAAAAGTGTCCTATGATACTAGAACGTCATTAAATATATAATAAATCTTACTGTAACTGTCACAAATGTCTCTTAATGTACCTATTACATCTAGAAAGTGTGTAGATTTGTTAAGTGACATAAAAATTATAGTCATGGCAAAAGATACAAAGTACATTGTAATGTTGTTTTTATGAAAGTTTAATTCCTGTTTGTTTTATAGGTATCTTAGTTACTGTCCCTAACATCACTTTCAGGAACACTCATTTTTTCTTATTTTTTTTTTTTTTCTTATTTTTTTTTTTTTTCCATTTTTTTTTTTTTTTTCATTTTTATCAGCAATTTTTTTCCACTTTAGTGTGGACACTTTTTCAAATTTCAAAAAATTCTTGTTACATTGTAGTACTTTAAAAAAAAAACGATTTCTTTTTCTTTATCAAATCAAATCAAATCAAATCAAATATTTTATTGTTGTATAAACTTTACAGTTTGTGACGAACATATATTAACACAATGAACACAATAAACATACATGCATACATATCAAACATACACAATAAAAACAGCATCAAAATTTATAAAAACAAATAAGCTGTTAAGAGTCCCCTGCCCTCAGTTCTAATGACTTTCTTTATCAATATACTTTTTTGTACTTTTTATAAAATTTTTATTTACAGACTGTTAAGAAATATAAAAGTTCAAATAATGTTGATGAAATGGAATTGTGGAGGATTGAAAAATTAACATGCTTATTATACAATGTTATGCAAATATAAGTACATTGTCAAATTTGTTTTCAGTAACAAAGTACCAGAGGCCAAATCAAATAAATGATTCTGGTCCAGAAAATCTTTCTTTTATCCAATAGATAATTAAATCAAGAGTAGATCAAGTATTTAGATTTATATCAGATGAAAAGATTCACTTTTCTGCTTGATTAAGCATCAGGTAAGGTAATACTGTTGGTGAAAGTGGACAACCTTGCATGACTGCCCATGTTATATGTAATATGACAACATGAGATGCCTTCCAGCACGAAGATAGACAATGAAACTAGCAATAGATACCTACATGATCTACTTAATCTACAATAAATTGACTCATAACATTCACCATTTATACTACTGTTATGGTGTTGTAACACAAAATGGTCTTAGCAATCTTTGGCTAATTAACCGGTCCATTGACTCTCCCCTATAATTAGATATTGCTGCTCACTATAGAAATTGGTAAATATTTTCTAGTTTATGTGGTCAATTTGTTCTTTTTAGTGAATGGCATGACATGACAGATGAATTGTCATTGTATACTCTAATGCTGTTGACTTGTTGCTGACACTGCGTAGGGAAGTTTCTACAACTTGTTGGGTGGTAAAAAAAAAACCCATCTTTTATAAAGATAATTGATGTGAAGTTCCGTTTTAGACATCCTTAGGTCTTAAGTGTTAGATAGAAAAAAAAAATCACCAGGAAATGAGTCTGATGATAAAGTAAACGGAAATATAGAAAAGGTCCCTGATGTTGGTCATGCTGTTTGGCATTTTATTTATGACATCATAAATATGTAAAGTAAGGCATTTTTCAATCTTAAAGGGGCACTAGCTGTCAAATTCATGGTCACCAATTTGACTCAAATTCTCATATTTGATTTATAACAATGTAAAAACATTTATCCAAACTATTAAAAGTCTAAAATAAACAGTTTACAGAGCATGGGGTAGATAATATAAATCTATAATAATAATAATATCTAATTAACTATCAATTTGACCTCAAATGACCATATAAGCGATGTAAACATAAATAAAGCTATGAATAGATTAAACCAACATGTGCAATTGGATTTTTATAGGTCTGTTTGATTTTATTTGATAGATTAAAAATAGATGTTTCTCATTGTTTTTAACCGTATAAGAATGATTTTATGTGCATCAAATTAGCAATCAAATGATTTACCGTAGTTTCACTTTCAGTGTTGACATTCTTTTTCTTTAAATAACCAGTACACGTACATTGCATGCGTTGTCAATCTCTAGCTAGGGGTTAAATTGAATACGGTTTTAAAGAGGTCGACTCATTTACTTGCAAGTGAGTAACTAATTATCAATGTTTCTTAGCGTAATTTGACAAAATTGAACCTTTTTGGCTGCAAAAAGCGAATTGTTATTTCACTATTTCACTTTCATTATTGATTGAACAGAAAAAAATCAAACTAGATTTTTTATATATCTTGTAGCTAGTGCCCCTTTAAGGTAGCTTTTTATTGTATTAAAGTATTTGTTTAAATTAATAATCTAACCATTTATATAAGAAAATGACAACGATAGACAACACTGCATATTATAATAATTGTTTACAAAATTCTACATTATTTATCAAATGGATTTCTAGGAAAACTCATATTTTGCCTATACGTAACATATCTCAAAACTGGACATTGAATAATCATTTAAGAATTATCTTATTTTATCCAAAGTATTCTTTCAATTTAAAGCTCCCTGATCCATTGACAGGTTCAGAAATTTTCATAAGGAGGGCTCATTGACTGCCTAAGAGGGACACGGTCCTGTCATGCTTTATTGATTCCCTATATAATCAACCAAATTTTTCCACTCAAAAGGAGGGGGACCTGGGCCCCCTGAAAAACCTTCTAAATCTGCCTCTGTGATCAACTTCACACAATCCTATAAAATCTGCACTGATCGTCAATGTATTATGCAAACATAATTGAGGTACTTTTAAAAAAAAAATCTATAATAGTTTTCAAGATAATTGGAAAACATTGTGAAAAAATGTCTTTAAAGGGCAATTACTTCAAAAATGAGTCAACTTAATATTTAAAAAATGCTGCTCCAAAGATAGATCTTGTCTTGCCAGAGTTAATTTAATTTAATGATGATTTTTTATTTTTTAGAAAAGCAAATTCTTGAAAATGCAGGTGACCGGCTACACAAGCTATTTAGAGCCTCTTTATTATTCACATTCTAAATCAAGATAATAGATAAAAAAATTTAAAAAAAAAATAGAATAATGTTTTAAAAAAATTCACGAAGTTACTAAAAGGAAGCTCAAAGCCTTGCTGAATTTAAATCTTGCCTTTTTAGCTCACCTGGCCCAAAGGGCCAAGTGAGCTTTTCCCATCACTTTGCATCCGGCGTCGTCTGTCGTCGCTAACTTTTACAAAAATCTTCTCCTCTGAAACTACTGGGCCAAATTAATCCAAACTGGGCCACAATCATTTTTGGGGTATCTAGTTTAAAAAATGTATCTGGTGACCCGGCCATCAAATCAAGATGGCTGCCACGGCTAAAAATAAAACATAGGGCTAAAATATAGTTTTTGGCTTATAATTCAAAAACCAAAGCATTTATAGCAAAGCTGACATGAGGTCAAATTGTTTATCAGGTCAAGATCTATCTGCCCTGAAATTTTCAGATGAATCGAACAACCCGTTGTTGGGTTGCTGCCCCTGAATCGGTAATTTTAAGGAAATTTTGCTGTTTTTGGTTATTATCTTGAATATTATTATAGATAGAGATAAACTGTAAGCAGCAATGATGTTCAGCAAAGTAAGACTTACAAATAAGTCAACATGACCGAAATGGTCAATTGACCCCCTAAGGTGTTATTGTCCTTTATAGTCAATTTTTAACAATTTTCATGAAATTTGTAAATTTTTATTAACATTTTCCACTGAAACTACTGGGCCAAGTTCATTATAGATAGAGATAATTGTAAGCAGCAAGTACAAACACATCACCATCACCAAAACACAATTTTGTCATGAATCCATCTGCTTCCTTTGTTTAATATTCACACAGACCAAGGTGAGCGACACAGGCTCTTTAGAGCCTCTAGTTTTAATCTAATATTGGTTGCTGTACAGAGCATTAAGCCTGGCTCAACTGAATCAAATTTTGCCTTCCTTCACCCTTATATTGGTTGCTGTGCTTTTTAGAAGGGTTTTAAGCCTCACTCAACTGAATCAAATTTTGCCTTCCTTCACTCTAATATTGGTTTCTGTACTTTTTAGGAGAGTTTTAAGTCTTGGCTTAACTGAATCAAATTTTTCCTTCATTCACTCTATTATTGGTTCCTGTGCTTTCTAGAAGAGTTTTTTAAGCCCGACTCAACTGAATCAAATTTTGCCTTCCTTCACTCTAATATTGGTTGCTGTACTTTTTAGAAGAGTTTTAAGCGTGGTTCAACTGAATCAAATATTGCCTTCTTGCACCCTTATATTGGTTGCTGTGCTATTTAGAAGATTTTTAAGCCTGGCTCAACTGCTGATTCAAACTCAATTGAATCAAATGTTGCATTCCTTCACTCTAATATTGGCTGCTATGCTTTTTAGAAGATTTTTAAGCCTGACTCAAGTTGAATCAAATTTTGCCTACCTTCACTCTAATATTGGTTGCTGTACCTTTTAGAAGAGTTTTAAGTCTGGCTCAACTGAATAAAATGTTGCCTTCCTTCACTCTTATATTGGTTGTTGTACTTTTTAGAAGAGTTCATGTCAGTCTAGCTCAACTGAATCAAATTGTTCCTTCCTTCACTCTATTGTTGGTTCCTGTGCTTTCTAGAAGAGTTTTAAGTCTGGCTCAACTGAATTAAATTTTGCCTTCCTTCACCCTTATATTGTTTGCTGTACCTTTTAGAAGAGTTTTAAGCCTGGCTCACCTGAATCAAATTTTGCCTTCCTTCACTCTTAATATGGGTTTCTGTACCTTTGAGTTTTAAGCCTTGCTCAACTAAATCAAATTTTGCCTTCCTTCACCCTTATATTGGTTGCTGTACCTTTTAGAAGAGTTTTAATTTTAAGCCTGGCTCAACTGAATCAACTTTTGCCTTCCTTCACTCTAATATTGGTTCATGTACTTGTTAGAAGAGTATTAAGCCTGGCTCAACTGAATCAAATGTTGCCTTCCTTCACTCTAATATTGCTTGCTGTACTTTTCAAAAGAGTATTAAGCCTGGCTCAATTGAATCAAAGTCATGAAAAAAAAGATGAGATGATCTTGTGAAATTCTCAAATTTTATTATTTAGTATTCAAGTTAGGAAACTTAAATATTATTATACATAAACCTGTTGTCATATTATCATGTTTTAGAAATTTTGATCCACTGTAAAACTAAAGGGGCTAAGGGTTCAACAACAAAAATGAATTCAGAAATAAAATGCATTTAAAAACGTGGTATTAGCAACACTTAATCTCATTCCTAATTCAGCTAAAGTACTCTCCATTTTAACAGAGACATATAATACAAATACATGTATATGTGTTTCTGGTCAGTCTTGTTAAAAAAGAATGATAAATGTTACACTAGAATATATAAGCATCATGTGTGGGTCCCTCTTATCAAAAAGCATATGTACAACAGCAGAGGCGAATTTAGAGGATTTCAAGGGGTCTCCCCTCCACACACTTTTTGTGGGGAAAATTTGGTTGATTATTTAGTAAATCACTGAAGCATAACCAGAAAGGGCCCCCTCTTAGGCAATCGGTGCATTCCCTCACCCTTTTTATGAACACTCCTGGATCCGCCACTGAACAGTATTTTCTTTACTAACATATTTTAAAGTTAATTAGTTATACCAGAGACATATAATATTGTACATTATGTGTCTCTGGTAATTCCTATATAAACTGATAAAAGGTACCCCTTTCTTCCAAGTCATTTTTAAAATCTATAATCTAAAATAATTAAATTGGTTCAATTAAAAGTAGCAACGAATTTGTTTTGTTGGATGTTTTCTACGATCTAAATGTAAGGTTAAAAGTAAGTTAAGATAAGAGTTTCTTGACTTTCTCCATGTACTAGGACAGTAACTTCATAAAGCACACGGAAATCATATTATGATTTTTTTTTAAACTGAGATCTTAAAACCTAGCTCAGATTAAAACAATCTCAATTAATTTACGAACAAGTCTTTGATTTAACTTTTCATTGAAAACATCAATTAAAAATTTACATACTTATTTTTTTTCTATTTTTTTAATGATGAAAGTCGTGACACATTGTTATTAATTATGTCTTTTTTCTCGACAGTTATAAGGTCGTAATTTTGATAGACAATTTGTCAAAAAGTATGTAAACAGCTAAATTGATCTCCATTTACTTAATATTGAAAGAAAGGCGAATATATATATTCCAGGGGCGATTTCTCTGCTGTAATCTGATCAAAAATATTGTTTTTTTGTAAAGAAAGAATTTCCTGTTTATTGTAAAATGTGCAAAGATGTGTGGTCACGTGGTAGCACCTGCCAATTTTGAACAGTATTAGATCACGTGGTTACGATCATAGAGTGTAAGTCGTTTGCTTGGAGTAAACCGTGCAATTTTAGAGTTCCTACAAATAATTCTCGTTATTAATCTATTGGGATGTAAAACTTTATTAATTTGTTTGGGAATAACTATTTTTATGGTGAGTTATGAAACTTTTTTATATGCATTTTTACTGTGAAATGACATTTCATGTAAACAAAACATTTTTAATATTTTTTGCGCAAAAGCAAAAGGTCATGATTGCAACAAAAAATGCGGAATTTAAATTTAATGATTTTATCGAATGCACAAAGGGTCGTAGAAAGAACTGTTTTGGAAAACCAATGTAAAATATTTGTTACCCGCGCTTTCTTGTACAGGTAGTTTAGTTTATCTGTAATGTAAAACTATCTCCTGATTGTATTTTTATCTTTAAAAAAGAAAGTATGAAGGGATGTTCCCAGTGATTAAAGATTTCATTGTTTGATGACAATGCTGCAACAGTTGGTAATAAAATTGCAAAATCAATACATATCTTGTAAAAACGAAAAAAAGTACAACATTCTTTCTTTACTACAAGTAAATATTTTTATTATTGAATTTTTTTATACTGACGCAAAAATATAGTTTAGCTATTTAGTAGAAAGGCTTGGTCTTACTGCTATTTTAAAGACATTGGTGCTAGATTGAATGGAAAATCTGATATCAAATGTATACTTCAGTCCTGATTTATAACAGTATTAAATTTCATCTAAAACATCTGGATATACTTCATCTAAAGTTTAATTTGTGAATTAAAAAAAAAAAAAAAAAAATAGACAGCTGTATAAATCACATCAGTAAAAACAGAGAGAGGAAAAGTTTATGTGCATTGTATGTAAGTTGTACATTGAAAATTATTACTCATAATTGAATGAATTTATTTCTTATATTCTGTTATTTCAGACTAAAAGTTCAAACAAAATGTGGAAGAGGATTATAGTGAATTGTGTGTTTTATGAATTCTTTTAAATGTGTGGAATTTTATTATGGGAGTAAATTGGAGTGTTATCATTGTTTGTTATTTTCTTGGAATATCATTTTATGTAGCAGGAAGCAGACAAAAAGATAAATACAAGAGTAAGTATTTCACTATTTCATCATATCTAAAATTGTGGAAATATGTCATTTTTTTATCACTACATTATATCTTGGAAATGGTAATTTTGTTTTAACATTATTTGTACCCATGTATTATAGATACATTTGTATGCATTCTTCTTGCATATGAGGTACAATTATGATACATTATTTATTTATTGTACAACTGACAACCTTTTTAAAGTTTATATATATAACACTTCTTCGTTTTGGAAGATTTATACATTTCAATTTTATTTTCCTTGTATTGAAATGTTGTCATCTACATTTGTAATATATGGATAAAAACACAGAAACAAAGTGCAGTTTTAAACACATTGTATTTGTTTTATAAGAAATTGAAAATCAGATAATGGGAAATTTATATATACTTTTTGTAAATCTCATTTATTTTGAAGTAAAGGAGTAAAAGATTTCGGTTACTATTTCCTCAATTTTTTCAGTTGAACTGGAAAATAAAAGTGAGAAAATAGATTTGTCATTTTTGAATGAACTGAGAAACAAGAGAGACTGAACATGCTTTGATCCTCTAAAACATTGTAAAAGGTCATGTAGAAATGGCCATTAATTAAAAAAAATGTACAGATATATTAGTCCCAGATCAAAACATTAAAAAAAAATGTACATGTATCTGTTAGAAACAACTGCTTTGAATGAAGTTTTACAGAAATATTGTACAAATGTACTAGAAATCACTTCTTGTGTATCTCACATACAATGGACCACTCTTATGAGTTTTACTTAAAATTTGAATATGATATTTTCCTAGGTGCTCCACAAGTTGCTGACATTGACTTTCGACAGAACTTAGTTTCGTTAGAAGGAGATAGATTAAAACTCCCTTGTAAAGTAATAGGCAGTCCGAGACCTTATAAAATATGGTATAAAGACCAGCGACCACTGTCTTCAAAGTATGATAACAGGTAGGTCAATAGCTGTAATTCAACATAAAAAAATTCTGATTTAGAATTATTAGATATGGATATTACTTAAGTAAACTATCATTTACAAGAGTTCTCTCCCTTCAGCAGATGTGACTTAGAGTTGAAGAACAGCAATACAAGCTGGTCCTTTCTTTGAATTTTGTGTCATTAAAGATTAAACAATATATACTATCCTTTCTCTTACAATATTGTACATTATAAATTTAAAAGAATATAGAATGAAGGAAACCGCCTCCCTAAAAAACCGGAGGAGGAAATCGCATTCTTTATTGATATCAATATAGAACTTTTTTGTACTGTACTTTGTTCAGTTAGATAAAAAAATTATCATTTAAATGTAAAAACTTTAAAATCAATAAAGTTTGAATTATAAATATGGATCTGAATTGACATTTCTTTGTTCAAAACTTTCAGTTACAATGTGTTATTTTCATTCAAATAAAAGTACATGTATCACTCAGGAAATGTGAAAGGTAAAAATGTTTGAAATGACAAAACAAATTATACCAGAAATATATAATTATAATGTAACATGGAGAAAATCATGTTTCTTAAAGTATAAAAATGAGCTTAATATAGTGTTAATTTTATTCATTATTATATAAGTGTGTATACAGCAGTTGCAGTACCTTTTGTTGTCAATAAATCATGGTACATTTTGTAAATGGCAATTAGATGAAACAGGTTTCGGTAAAATTGGTGTGAAAAAGCTGATTATAAAATCTTAACTTGAATTGTAAAACCTTCATTTAAGAGCAAGTTTTCCATTTAAGTATCATATCTCTAGTTATAATATCATTCTTAATGCTGTAAGAGTAAAAATTTTCAATTACCAATTTTATTGCAGAAATTTATGGCATTAGAATGAACCAAATGTGTCTAAAACCCAAAAGAAATTCACTTTTAATGGATGAAGAAAAGATCAAATTATTCTCTCTGTAAACGCTTACACACAGTGTACAGTGTATTTTTTTAAGATATATCATTTATTTTTAATAACATCTTTGTAAAACATGTTGGTTCTTTTAAATTCTTCTGCTGTACAATGAATCTATATATTTTTGGTGGCAAAATTTGATATTTCAAACTATTAATTGTATTTTTCAGGTATAAGTTTGGAAGAAATGCATTAACAATTGACCCAGTGGAAAAGAATGATTCTGGAATTTACAACTGTCATGTAGAAAATGGACTTGGTGAATTATGGATTAACTTTACTGTGAAAGTGTTGACCGGTAATTAATTCTTCAGATTCTGTGCATATTTTGAATATCAGTGATTTTCTACCATTAAATAAGATCTGGTGAACTAATCCAATACCAATTACAATCATTATCCTTCATCCCAACATGCCTAGGACTATTTTAAATTAAAGAACTTAAAAACTTTGGTATCCTTTGTCAGATTGTTGTCTCTTTGACACATTCCCCTTTTCCATTCTCAATTTTACTTTCAACTTTAAAAAACCTTTGGCAAATTACATGCAAAATTAGTAGGAATATATACAATTTACTTTTAAAGTTGTAAATATTGTGTGGGCTTTTCAAAATATCCAGTACATCATAATAAAGTTTAGATCAATAAGCAATAAAGAACTTAGCCATTTGTGACAAATTGACCTGTCAAAGAGCTGTCTTTTTATGATATTCTGCAATTATAAAATATCATTGATACAGAATGGTCAAGAAACTAAGATGTATATTTGATTTTTAAGAATTGAAGATGGCTAACAGCATTGTTATGCAAGATACATTTGATAGATCTATACATGTAGCCAATAAGATAACAGGAACTGCATAGATATCTGACAGTACAACAAACCATATTATTACACTTTCTGACATTCCAAAAGAAAATACAAGTAAAGACAAAGACAGTGAACTTACATTGTCAAGTTTTAAATATTTATGGTCTTCATAAAATCAAGAAAATATCACTTGCATTTTTTATCCTGTTGAACTTCTTGATACTATATTTTGTAAAAATAATATATAGATTTTAAGCATATTTTCTATCTTCTGGCCATAATGCTTCAAATTAGAAAACAACCTTGATTATTTAATAGAATATTAAATAAGTCTTTGTTTTAAATTCAAACAAACATTTCAATGTCTCAGCAACCAACAATCAATCAATCAATGTCGGAGATATTTTTTTAAAAGATTAACTTGTATACTATTTTGGATTTTTTTCTCCAACTTTTGTGGTTTCATGTGGTCATGCGTTTGATTCTGTACAATAGAAGAAATTTGAGAAATGGAAGTATACAAATAAATTTGTCACAAAGTTTGCCTATCAAAGACTGACCTTTCCAAAAATGTGGTTTTCAATTTATTTAATTCAAATCTTTGTAACAAACATTTCAAATTTTCACCTGTGTCCGTTAAAAAAAAACCAGGTAAATATTTGTGTCACCCTGGTCTTGTTACATTGCAGCTGGCTATGAAAACAAAACTTTTTCACTGCATAGTTTCTTTTCATTTTTATGACTTGGCCCTGAGGTGGATAGCTTTTAAATTTCAATAAGCTATTAAAAGATGCACTGTAGAAAATGAACAAAAGGGTCTCTGGTCCAGACATGAAATGCCTTTAATTTGAACCTTGACCTCAAGATTAAATCAAATCATCTGCCATGGTGTACAGAAGTTGCTGGTCAGTTAAAATTCTTTAGGTCAATTCCCAGTCAGAATAAATGTAATTCCTGTTCTGACGCCTTTCTACGACCATGTGGTGCTAATGTACATTTACAAAACAAATGAGATCTTAACTAAGACACATCTCTTTCTTTGATAGATAGTTTTTTAATATCACATAAAGTACATGTAATAATGCATGTACATCACAAGATTTTGACTTCAGTTATTTATATATCTGTCAATGAGACATATATATTCTTTTAATAACAGTCTGACAACCACTGTCAAATCATGTTGTTTGTTACATAAAATTATGTTGTATGTGTACTAAATTGCAATATTGTAAGATTCTTCTATAATTGAAAGGACTTCAGTCATGTTAGTTATGCGCTTTAAAAAAACAAAATACTAAGCAAGTACAAAAAAAAGGTAAGACTCACTTGACAAACAAGGTAGTCATCTTTATAACATTTGACTATTTACCAACTATTTACTACAGAATTCAGTGGTTCTTGTATAAGTACACATAAACTTTCAATGTAAAGCATTTGTCTTGCATAAAGTTGAAGAACAGGAACCATTTACCACTTTGCTGATGATAAAAAAAGTGAATGTTAAGATTGCTGTCACTTTTCTATTAGATGTTGCTTTATTATGGAAATATACAAGTAAAAAGGGGGTCTATGGTTCTGTACAGTTAACCAAGTGTACTTTTATTCGGAATTTGGTTGGTAGATACATTGTAATTCTCATGAAAAAATGTCCTTATTATTAACATTATACTTTGATTTTTTAAAGAGTTTTCACCAACTATCCCTACTATACATTTATTTATGTATTGTATTTTTCAGAAGAAGAAGTAGAGGATTATGATGGGGTAGAATACGATGATCCTGATGGAAAATGTCAAGAAGGTAAATATTGTGTTCAGAAACTAGTAACTCTCTAGACCAATCAAGATTAACATGTATAACAACTGCATTGTACAAATCAAGATGAAAAGACCACACTGTAATGGTGAACATCTGCTCTCTAAGATACCGAGGGTATTCTGTGATTATAAATTGTTTGGACCTGTAAGGTTTGGGCTCCTTCCACTGGTCTTTAAGTATTTGATATGTTGAATCTGAAAGCCATGTAATTGTTTTTGGAATTAGAAACAATATTCAGTTTTGTATTGCTTTTTTGTAACTCATGATTTGGTATTAGTCAGAAGTTTCCAACAAAAGTATATTGAAAAATTACACTTAATAATGATAGTGTCATTGAGGTAGATTTAAGTTTGCATCAGTGCTCAGCAAAGAAAATTAAAAAAAAATGAAGTCTGGAAAGTATAAATTTGAAAGGAGGAGTTTTTTTTCAATATTTTTGTATTCTATAAACCCATACTTTTGTCACTATAAATATTGTAGATATTACTCCAATCAAACATACTATAGTTACGTTAATAGAGTCCTGGTAGTTTGTCTTTGTCTTGCACAATCAGTACCATCTGTATATACATTATAGGTATATAGATGTAGATTTATGTAGACGTGAAGAAGATAACCCTCCATTTATCTCATAACCTTGTTTTTAAACTGTCATATTTCCTGCCATAAGTCATAATCTTTTATTTTCTCCACTTGTCAGTTTTCATTAAGATTTACGCAAATTATAAGCATTTTTTGCCTATACATCTTTTCATGTTTTAGCTCGATGACTTTATGGTTGTGTTATAACAAGTATATATATATTTCTTTTTGATTGAATACTACTATTATAATAAAAGAACAGTTTTCCTGAAAAAAAATCTTCTCTTTCATGGATGGATTCTGGTTGAAATGAAGCTTGTTAGCTGGTCTCTTACTTTTATTTCATTAATGTTTAATCTATTGGGAAAAGGACTTTTTATGTGGAATAGAGATTTTTATTCCACCTATAGGGGCTTTTACAATTAAAGAGAGTAAAGATATAAGTTCTTCCTGGCCAGACTGATATATTTCAATCTCCTTATAAAGATATTAAGTGCAAGTACTAGATCCAACAACCAATCAATGTTAATCATGAACCCATGAATATTTGTCCCAACAGTATTACTACTGAAGCAAAAACAATGAGAAATGTTAAATGTCGCGTAAGAACATACTGTATTAAAAATCCATTGTACAACTATTTTTTACAAATATATACATAAATTGAATTCTAAGCTTTCAATCAAATACTACTTGTGTTCGATAAAGTATGCCAGTTTCTATACTTTTGGCACTATGAGAATTGAATTAACGCAAGCTGTTGTATGCTCTAGTTTATTTTTGATATATTTGCATTGAAATGATCTTTGGCTTTTAAAACAAGACTTGAAACAAAAATCTAATTTTGCTTTGCATGGTGTAACTAAATACCAGTCACAATGTTATCACTTTTGATAAGGGGAAAGGACACACAGATTAAAACATTTTTATGGTTGTTTTCTCTTGGCAATAAAACAAGACCTTATTATCATCAGGGATAAAAAAAATGTTAAGGATAAAAATTGAAGAAGAAAAAATTTGAAAATGAAAAGAACCATATAATTCAATCTTCGTGAAAATTTCAGTCTACTAACACTATCGAAATGTTAATAATCTATGACAGCAAAACAAAGAAATTTGTAAAAGTATTTGACCTCCTGGGAAAGTTTGTAATTTGTACCAAAGAACATTTTCTGTTAATTCATCACCTAGTGTTACTGGTAGAGATAAAATTAAATACCAAGCATTTCAGATAAGTGGGTCCACATGTACACAAATTTGTTATACAACATCTCAAGTCATATTTATTTACATCATTCTAATCCATAATTAATGAAGAGAGATAAACACATTGTTGGTGCCAACAGGGAATTACAAGGTGCACAGACAAATATATATGATAGCATAATTAAATTAACTAGCTATAGATTAGCCTGGAATTAACCTTACTATAAATTGCAGCAGTGAAAATGGCTTGTTCATGAGTTAGAGTTGGCAAAGTGCAAACCCAGTGTAACAAAAATGTGAAGAAAGTTGACATCCAGCTTAGCGATGGCTGCTGTCGATGGCTTCTGTAAATTGGCAAACGAATTAAAAACCGATTATACTCTGTTGCGTGATCCCATCAAAATTATTCTTCATTGGGAGGGCAAAATAAAAATGATGAAAATGTATGACACCCCATTGCAAGGCACAAAACATGTTTCTAAAAATAAAAAACTTCATCACATACACAGGAGACTAGTAGCATTGGTATGCAAAAAATCTCTGATCATCAATGGCCAAGACTGTCTAATAACTTTGCCTAAATGAGTTGAAGCCTAAATGTCAAACTGTAAATGCATACGCAATCATGACACTATGTAAGACTACATATATATACCAAAAACAGACTACTGACTGTTTCTTCGCAAAAAAATTGACCATTGGGTTCAGCATAAACAAGTTAAAGTTTCATATAATGTTTAGTTTCTAACACTTTTCCTTTCTTGTTCTCAGCTTCTGCAGGTTGCATGTTTTATGAATTCATGTCTCATGGTACAATGGTTTCTTCTCGTTTTAGTTCATGGTTCTTTTGATCAATTTAGCATGTTCTGTTTCAAGTGAATATTTCATATAAATTAATGTTTTTCAAGGTTTAATAAAGTACAAAGTGGAGACTTATTAAATTGTACCAAGAAGAACCTTGTTTATTATAGAAATATGACCTTTATGTGAAATCTTTTGTGATGGAAATGAAGCTTAAAAAATAAACCTATTATTGGTCATCTGATAGGGGGCACCTGTCTATTGGGTCACTGACAATTTGGAGGGAATTATTTTCTAAGTTAATGACCTAGATTTCTCAATATAAAAACAATATTAGTAGAAACAGGGAATCAGTCTGGTGGCAAAGTTCAGTCTTGTTAAAATTAAATGCCTTTTGGCAATGTGAACATTTTTAAAATGGAAAACTAAAATGTCAAAAACACAATTTTAATATCAAATGATATAACTTTATAATTTTAAATGAGTGGTAAATGTCAGTGTTAAAAGATCTTTCACACATTATTTTTTTAAATTAACATTTAAGATAAATGGGGAATTTAAATCATGCAATTGTTTTCCAAAATGTTAATTTCAAAAAGTGCACAAAATTTGTTGATAAGGAATAATTTATCTTTTTCACAGTTTATTTTTTGTCTTCTTCTGTCAGTTTTATTGTTTAATTTAAAAAAACAAAATACAATGTATAATACAAAAAAAATAGCAAAGCTTTGATTAAATCTTGGCGTTAATTGTTCTACATAGTGATAGTGATCTTTACATAACCATGACATTTTGAACAACATAGCTGAAAAATAGTTCAGGTCAGGGAAAAATAATTGTGGCATTTTCCCCTCTGTGTGAATAAAGAAACCCAGGTACAGTTTCTTAAGTATGATTAATGGGTTGAAATAGTTTGAAATGTTTTAATGTATGGTCATGGTGTGATAACATAAACATTCTACAGGTCAGGACTTTATACAATCTTCAGTCAAACAGCTAAATACCTCTGATAAAAAACAAATAAACATCTCAACAATTAAACATTTGCATTCTTATCCATATTTTATGAGGCTGGATGTCCCTTATGGTTTATTTAATTAATTGGTTAGTGTGACAAACTTGTTAAGTCCCTTTTGGATCAATTATCTAGGAGGTGCCCAGTTTGACATCAGATAAGGGTGTTTGATGAGTAAATATTATAGAGACTTTAATGAAAGTCACTTCCTTTCTATTGTGATAAATACAGATGTTTGGCAGGAATTCCAGTGAAGTTATATAATTCAAGGGATTTAAAAGGGAAATTACACTCCTATTCAATTTGTACTTGAAACCCTAGAACTTTGAATTACTATTTATTTGTTTTTAAATTTATTTGATCAAAGTAGAATCAGTAAAGCATAAAATTATAGATTTATTTGTTTATTGATGTAAAATTCTGGATTTATTTGTTTTAGCAGATTGTAACATGGTACTTTTATGTTATAAAACTAAATGCTAGGTACATTTTACAATTTAGATATTATAACCATATTTCAGTTTACAAGTATTAAGTGCTTTCAGCTTTAGCAATATCTCCATGCAAATTTACAAGTTACACAACCTATCAAATCCGAATAAATAAGCTATGAATATTCAAATTACTATAAATGGGGTTTTAAAAATGATTTAAAAGGTTAAGCTTTTTGTAAGTCACTAACTAGTTATTAATATCTAGGTTGCAATTTATATTTTAAGTACAATATGGATTTGTTTGGCAACATATTTTTCACCTGATCAGCCACTTGTCTGTTATATACAGTATATGCCAGCCTGCATCCTGCTGTTTGAACAAACACATGGCCCTTTTATAAAGACCTTTGACCCCAAATCATATGTTAATCCCATTTTCTTATAAATTCTGCTTAATAAATTACAAATTGAATATAGCCATGTGGATTGATGTATAAAGGTTTCCTGCAGAGAAAAGATAAATCAGATTTACAATCACCTTTCATCTTTGGCATTTTTTAGTCTCATCTTTGTCTGCTTAAGAATTAGAGAGAAAGAAAATCGAAAAAGTAAAAAAAATTGCGGTGACATTAGATGAAGTTATCATGGTAAACAAGAGTGACAAGTTTTTGGAATATGTCATCTTTTGACTTGGTAATGGATTTTTAATTGGTTATGATTGGAACCATATGGGTCTGTGGCTTCTGGCTAATCCAATTTTCTCTATTACATCAAAATTGTAGCAATTGAAACAGGATTGGTAATGGTAGAGAAACCACACTGAGCAGATTTATTAAGTATCCAACAAATTAAAATTATTTTTCACGTTTGACAATCAAAAGCCCTGCAACATCTGAACTTTTAATTTATAAACATGTAAATTAAGACATTGAAACAACAGATAAGAGGATAACATGTAACGCATAGAAAATTATTCTAAATAACAATACCATAGATATTTTTAAGTGAAAAGGCAATTGATATGGTCTTTGTACTAAGTTTGTCATAATTTTCGTTCAATATAGTAAGAAGGGAAATAACTCCTGGTTTAAAAAAAAAATTGTATACTGTAATTTAGCTGAGAAAAAAGAAATATTGAATCCCTTTATTTTAATTGAATTGAATTTTCTTAATTTGACATGAATGTGTATGGTCAATTAGAACATTGGTATTATAAACTAAAACCTCAATTAAAACTGCACTGGCAGTCGGCAAAGCATGTAAATATTAACAAGAACAGCCTTTTGAAATTGTAGTCCTTGAATGAGTTCTAACCAGCCTATTTGTATTACAGGTCCACCAATTTTTAAAGATAAAACCAATGGCGAGTGGATTGCCAGACCAGAAATGTCTCCTGTGGAAATTAAATGTGTTGCTTGTGGAAAACCAAAACCTACAATTAAATGGTTCAAAGACAAACAGTTCATTGACCCTGGTGTCACAGGAGGACGGGTAGGCAACAATATTTTATTTGGTTTTAGAATATAGAAAGGGATTAATATCACTTCTTATATACAGTGCAGCAGTTAGATCTAGTCTATATATGAGAAGAGAAGTAAATTTTAAATTTATTGTTGATCAGTTTGCTATGGAATACTGTGTTGTAATTAAAAAAATAAAACATTATAAAAACCTATGGCAAAAAAATTTGGTTGATATTACTTCGTATTTATCTTGTACAAATCAAACTTTGCCACAAGCCAAGCATGAGTAACAACATTGGCCATGACAGTTGACTCTTTTCACAAATAGTAAACAGTAACAGCTTGCCTTTATATGTTTCTACCAGACACAGTCCTGTCTGATGAGCCTGCTCTTTAGAATTCCTTTGATATGAGACAAAAATTATAAATTGAAAAATGTGATGACTAGAGAGAAGAGGGGCATGATTTATAAACAATGTTGGATCCACATATAAACATTTTTATTCAAGCCATATGGCAGTACTGATAGATGTACTGTAATCCGCTCCGTCTTAGTTCTTAATCTTCTACATAGTGCATTCTTCTTAGGAGTAACTAAGTAAATGTGGCTTTAATTTGTTTAATAGGGGGGATTCAATGAGGGGCAGATCACATTTCCTTTCTAACAAGTTTTTTTTTACTTTTATATTTTAAATTCAAATTAAAATTTAGATGAAACCAGATGCAAAGCTTATGAAATATAGGAATTAATTTATTATTGAAAAGGTGTGGCTACAAATGAAGACCAATTGTTGATCTTTTTAAAAATGTAAAACTAGCACATATTTATACCTTTGTTAAATTCTATAACTAAAAGTGGGTTGAAATAAATATGTTTGTATATACATTTGTATCAGTAGAATACTCCCTCAAGAAGCTTTTTGATGAAACAAGCCAATAATTTGTTTTTAACACATTTGGAATAATTTTCTATATTTTTCAGTACAATGTTCGAGAATACCAACTAAAGATTGATAGACTTCTGAAATCGGATGAAGGCAACTATACATGTGTTGTTGAGAATGAACTTGGAAAACTGAATTTCACGTACAAACTTGAAGTTCTAAGTATGTGAACATTTATAAAGATTAATTCATTAAGTGAAAAAAGATTACCAATATTTACTGGAATCAAGATTTTTAGTAATGTGTGATTGTGGTTTGGATAGTAATGTAGTAAAACAATTATCATGATTATGTTCAATTAGTCTGCAGTCACAAAAACAATACTAGACTGCTCAGTTAAACAAAATGGAAAAAGACAATACATTAAGGGATAAAGGTTCCAATGGCATGACAACCTCAGAAATAGGACTCAAAATTGTAAAAACCATATGTAGCTTCATAGGGAGGGGGAGGGTTTATTTTCCATTTAATAATGTAATTCAATTCAGAAATCCACAGCAGTTATCTAAACAGTTTTAATTGTTTCCTTATGTTAGGTTTTGCACATTGTTTAAAAGTTACACATAGATTATTTTTAAATTGAGGGAAATGAAAGTAATTTTGGTGAGGTTTATTGATTATAGGAGTTACTGTAGAAATTGATAGCCAATTATTTTGATATATAGGGTATCTAATATATAGCTTGATAACCTCTGAATCATCATCAGATGTGTTGGATTGAGACATATGATAACCAGAGATGCTGATGGTGTCAATTTAAAAGCCAATTACTCAAACATTTAGTGTTAAATAGAAATTAAAAAAAGAGGATTTGCACAATTTTTCTTTACATTCAATTTTTCCAATTTTTCTTTAGATTTAATGTTGCAAGAATATTCTAGCATGTGTCTGTTGTAGTTTTCAATCTGGTATAGACCTGATGCTCTTAATGTCTAAATTAAATTGAATTTTCTTTCAATAAAGTGATTAAAAAGATGTTTTCGATGAGAGACTGAATAAGATACTGAGGATTCTTTGATATTAGTGAGGTATGAATTTTCTCAAATTGTGGGAGCAGGAAACTAGGAATTTAAACCAGTATTTTAACTCAAAGCAAATTGTTAGGTTCTTTGATAGGAGCATATAATAAAATCAAGAGATATGGTATCCTCAGTCAAAATGGATTTTTTTCTCCAGTCACTGACATGCTTGCCAATGAAAGTGAAAAATTCTGCAAGTGTTCAAAAAGAATTTAGGTTTTTTGTGATTGTCATTTTGTTATTATTAGCAGTACACTGAAAGTGTTATTTGGGAATTCTTTCCTTAAAAAGCTTATGTTTATATAAATATTTATATTTACAGTGAGCAGAATAACAAAACCAGTTATCGTGGGGCCAACAAATCAGACTGTCCAAGCCGGGAGTGACGCTAGGTTTGAATGTAAAGTGTTGCGAAATGATCTACAGCACCATACACAATGGTTACAACACTATACAGTCAATGGTTCCTATAGAGACGATGAAGGCCAGCCATATGTCAACATTATACAGGTAAATATAAATAAGATGAAATAAAAAGATTCAAAAATAAATTTTTCTAGTTCAAATTTACATATACATTTCCGAGCTCTTTTAGAATTAAAATTGTCTTGTAGGAAGACATATGAAATAAATCATCTTATGAATCAAATGTTTAATATTTGGAAATGAAAATAGATTTTTAAAACCAAACAATAAATTAAATTTGAGGCCCAGTGTTGCACTTTTACTACCTTTTTTTTATGGGAATAAAATGGTTTTCAAAGGGATCATAATATAAATAAAAGTAAGAAATTACAATATCACTAGGGTTAACAATTTTACTGCACCAAATTTTCCCAAAAAACGAAAAAACTTGCTGAAACATTGAAGAGCTGGTCACATCAAAATGGACCAAAAGTTTGGCCGAATCATGAAAGCAGTCAAAGCTTTACATGAGGGAGAAATTTAAATCAAAAGATTTCCAAAATTGTTTAAGTGCTTCTTATGTTGTTCTATAAAAAAACTTATCATTGATTCATCAGTCACCTCAAGCCTACAAGTTGTGTAGAGAGATGGTAGTTGGTATTATATTTATTGTACATTTCTTTTTGACTGATCAAAGGGAGGCAACCACATTTTAAAAATTTATTAACTCTTTATATTCTAATGTTTACAGGGACAAAAGGTATTGTATATGAAATTTAAGTAAGAGTGTGAATTTCACACTCAGATATGCAGCTTGAAAAAATCACACTGAGTTATGAAATGTTCACAGTTGTTGTGTGTCTGAATGATCTTTATGTGAATGTTTCTTAAAAATTAATTTCTCATTGTCTGTTAATAAGCCAAAAGAAAGGATTGTAGAAAAATCCTTGCATGTTTATCTTAAAAATGATCAATTTCTTTTAGCTGCATGAGTCGTCATTGTTGTCAACCCAGATAACTTAATAATTTTTACAAAAACCCTTACTATAGGTTAAAAATCAGTTGCTGTTAAAAAGTCACAATTGTATGTACTAACTTTTGAAAATTATCTGACCGCATGACATATCCCAAGTGACTTAAGTAAAGAATGTGATTTTAATCGTTGTCTAGTGTATTGAAATAGATTATTTCCTTTTTAAGTTTCTTGATAATTTATTGTCTTAATTCACTTTTTTTTATTTTGCTTTTTAATGTTTCTAATACTATACATTGAAGTACTTTTTCCATTATAGTTGTTATTATAACTCAAAAATTGAGAAAAAGATAATTTATAACTCCCTTTTATTTAATTTTGATTAAATGTTTAATTTTTACAAGTGTAACTATCACACAGTGAGTGCATTAAAACTGGTTTTGTCAGAGTGGTTTCAGCAATACTGCTATCAATGCATGAAACAGCTATTGAATAATTAATTACTTTATCAAAATGTTGAAGTACCTTAGACTCCTAGCACTTAGGATTATGACAATATCTCACTATTTGTTTTAAAATTATTTGTTCTCTAAGATATCTTTTTATGCTAATAATGTGTTTCAATTGAATTTTTAGCAATCCATGGTGAATGTAAGTCAACCAGAAATACTGATAATAAAGAATGTAACTAAAGATAATGCTGGATGGTATACTTGTTTGATCTCTAATCCACTTGGTAGAGATTATCAGAGTGCCTGGCTAACAGTTATAGGTAAAGGATTTGGTTAGAATGTAAAATGCAAAAACGAAATTTTCTGTTGGTAAAAAAAGTCATCAGCTGATATTAGCAAGTGATAATAAATATTTATACAACATTTTATCAATAATTTTTTAAAATACTCATATGAATTGGGGGTTTGGCACCATAAAAATGAATTATCAGAATAACAAAAAAATAAAAAATTGTACATAGCCAGGAATATAACAAACCTGTTTCATGGCATCCATGGTGGTATTTGCTGATTTGTCTGTTCAATAGATATTTCGTGTTGCTTTTGAATTCTTATAAAAGATACTTCTTTTAAAAAAAATATTGATTTAAATTAATGCATGCTTTAAATAACATTGTAGATAAACCAGCTATTGAGCAGATATAGAATTTTACTATTTCCTGTTAAACAGTAATATTTCAATTTTACAAAATAATAAGACTTCAAATGGTGCATTAAAAGAAATAGATTTAATTATAGAATTATTCTTTTTTTGCAGATAAACAACCAGAAGCAGTAGCCAGTAGGTCAGGAGAGACGAACAATAAAGAGCGAATTGTCATATACATTATTGGGGGTGTCACATCAGTAGTTGTTCTTATCCTGTTACTCCTGATCTTTATATGTTACAGACGTTACAAGAGGGTCCAGTCCGGCAAATACAGAAATGTTAAAAGAGTAATTGTAATGAGACAGGTAAGTTTCACTTTCAATTATAATTTATTTTCAGTAAGTGAAACTACAAGTGCACAAAAACAGCAAACGTTTGATTTATTCCGTAGGGAAATAAGGAAGTTATCAATGCCATGACTAAGTTAGAAAGAAGATCTATAAAAAAGGAAATTATTGAAGTTCATTAAGCGTTCATAAATGGTGAGAAAGTAAAGATTATAAATTATGACAACTAGACCAAACTGTGAACCACGTTGAGAATCCTATAAAATAGACACATATCTAATCTAGAAATAATCCTTTTTTTTTAAGGAAGTTATGGTCAATTTTTTCGATTTGTATGTAAATGACAGCCTTGTATCTAGACTTGATTCTTTATAGGAAAATTTTATATGCTTTAAATGTTGATTAATATTACAAAATCGGAGAAATAATAAAATTTGACATCTGCAAGTAAATTTGAATCCTGTTACACATTGCAATTACATTACAGAGAGTCTTAACTTTTCTTCCAGAATGAGATTTACTATCCAGACAAGTCTTATGATGGCACTCAACCACTGGTTCTACCAACAATCAGAATTGAACCTGGTCCAAGACGACGCTTGTCATCAGATTTGACCATGATGTCAGAGTATGATCTGCCTCTTGACAAACACTGGGAATTTGGAAGAGAAAAGTAAGTTATAGCACCACACTGACCAATCCATGAAGTATAGACATATTGATTCTTGACATTTTAACTGATATCTGTCGACCAACAAATAGCATTGCTCACTGTTACGGCATCCAGTTTATTCCATGTGACAAACTCTCATCTATAAATAATCTGAGCTTTGATGGGTATACAGGTTGTTGAATATAAAGATTACTAGAGATTTCACCATATAGTAGGAAGCATTACAGGAATTTTTCATAAAATCTATTTTTTACCAGGTTAATACTATTTAGTATATGATAGAATTATGTGATGTGCTGAAAAAAAACTTAATTTTCTGGTATTTTGTGAAAAAGGGAAATAACATATTCAAAGTATTTTGTCTCTGTACAAAATTGTTCATAAACCCTGAAAATTTGGACTCATTTGTAACAGAAAGGTTCAAACAATAAGCACAATTGTAAGTTCTTACTATTGCAGCCATCAGTACTTCAGTATCTAAATGAATTTAAATGAATTTAATTGAATACTTATTTCTATTTGTAGGTTATCACTTGGTAAGCCACTTGGAGAAGGAGCATTTGGTCTGGTAGTCAAAGCAGAAGCTGTTGGTTTAAATAAAGCTCCAACCACACAACCTGTCGCAGTCAAGATGTTGAAGGGTAAAATTTTCTTTCATCATATCTATTTGACATAGGAGGATCCAGGGCCCCCCTTTTCATAGGAAACATTTGATTGATTATATAGGGAATCATTGAAGCAGTACTGTAGCAGCCCCTACCTAACCTTATAAAATGTTCTGGATCTGTCATTGTCTAAAGGAATAATATTAAACAAAACTGGATTTCTGCATAAACATTCTTTTTTATTAAACAAGAGAAATATGAATTGATTTTTTTTCTTTTAATTGTTTTGTCTGCAATGGAACAATTTAAAACCTGTGGTTCTCTTAAAATGAGATTATATGTTCTTTAAAACAATGATGAATGGAGTTTGAGGTATAATCATTATGTAAAAAAGGTTTATTATTTAGTAGAGTTATTGATTACATAAAAAAAAAAATATAGTCAGCATTATGAGATAAAGATATGGTTTCCTTCTTTTACCAAAACTTGTAAATGTGTTGAAGAAATGAATGATATGTATAATATGAGAACAAATTATTTTTCTTTGAATGTGATATTGTTTCATTGGTTTTTGATTGTCAATATTATTTAAATATTTCAGAGGACGCAACTGACAGAGAATTGACAGATCTGATACAAGAAATGGAAGTGATGAAATTAATAGGATGCCATAAAAATATCATTAATTTGCTGGGCTGTTGTACACAAAATGGTAAGTGGTGTATTATAAGGATCAAATGCAATCTGTAAGCTTTACAGATAAATGGACTCACTATTTAAGTCATCATTACACTTTACACTGACAGCAGCATCATAGGGGAGACACAGGGTTCCGTCAACCCCTTATAATTTTTTTGGTAAATACGCCATCAATATGTCTTTAAAAAAACCTTTTAAGTAATGTGTTTTCATGATTGTCAATCTTGAATTAATCAAGTTCCATTGAAAACTGTAAAAAACAATATTATAAATTGTCTGAAATTTGTATCATTTCAGGGCCTTTATATGTATTGGTTGAATTTGCACCACATGGTAACTTGCGAGACTTTTTGAGATCAAGAAGACCCCCTAATTCAGCAGGATACGAAAAGCCTGGTTTGGAAAAGGGCTCTTCAAGACCATTAACAGAAAAAGACTTGATATCCTTTGCATACCAGATAGCCAGAGGAATGGAATACCTTGCATCTAGACAGGTTAGATTTAAATTTAAACTTGTTTTGTGAATAATTTTAGTTAATATACTTTTAATGATAATTTACTCTTTGATTTAAAAGATGCAAGTTTTAACACATAGACAATCTTTGTAACTTCTTGATATTATGATTTTTTTTATCAATTGACTTTTGGGGCTTTTCGAAACAAAACAAAAACATGAACTTAGCCATTCCTTTTGAGAACAGATCACAGAAATGATTTTTTAGATATCTACTACAGTTTTCTGAATAAGTATCTTTTCATATTAGATAAAAAGGTAAATTGAAAAACACATATTTTGTCATCTAGCAAATGACTTAATTGGGGAAACAAATATTTCTTTGTAATTGCTCATATTGTGAATGAATAAGTAATAATATAGCTCTCATTCTTGGAAGGGCTTTTATTATTTTATTGTATTGATTTCAGTATACTCTAAAGTAGCTCAAGTTTAAATATGTTTCATTAGTTTTGTCTATTTATTTCAGTGTATTCACAGAGATTTAGCTGCAAGAAATGTGTTAGTAGCTGAAGACTATGTTCTAAAAATTGCAGATTTTGGTTTAACCAGAAATTTGACCAATGTTGATTATTACAGAAAGACTGGAGATGTAAGACATTCTTTAATGATGCAATCGAATATTTTTTTTATCAAAACCTAAAAAAAAAATTATTGTGGATCCATTTATTTAGATCCATTTTTTTCATGAATTAAGGAAGTATTATATTTTTATGAATACTTAGTTTCTGTAAATTCTGTAAAGATCTGTATTTTGTTCAATACTTAAATTCATGGTTCATCTTTACTCTAGCTATGTAATTGGAAACTCCAGAGATAATAATGATTTCACAGTAATAAATGATTTAAATAGGTTGAATATTGAACAGATTTAACACAAATTAACAAGCTCTGTTAATGATCAAGTACAAAGTATGGTAGAATATCATTAACATTATATATGCATGTAATACTCGCCATTGTGTTTTAAGCAACCATCAAGGAATCAGTATTAATGGATATGCTTATATATTACAGGGTCGTCTACCAGTGAAATGGATGGCTCCAGAGGCATTATTTGACAGAAAATATACTTCCAAGAGTGATGTGTAAGTTATTCATACTATTAAATTTGTTTCTTTTCACTTCCATACTAAAATGCATGTCAAATGTTGTCTATAGAAAGTTATAAAGTTATTGATTGTGTTTGAACCACAAACAAAGAACCATATGGGCAAAAATGGAAGACAAAATGAAAGAGTAAAATATCAGTTTTGAATAGAGAAGATAACTTGGCTGTCAAAAAGGCTAAAAGACATAAACTGAAATGATTCAAGATTGTATAAATGATTTGTGTTAACATAAGAAACATGATGTAGATGTCTCCAGATAAATTCTTAGGTTGACCGGCTAAGGTATTGTTTCTTTAGTTAATTCATCTTGTTTGATATTGTACAGTATATCATCTTTACAAATTTAAATGGCAGGCCCTACAACAGTAAAATTTTCCTCAACAAAGGCTTGACAAGCTATAGAATATTATAAAGTAATTTTATGAAGGCTGATTTCAGGACCTGTATGTAAAATAAATTACAAAGATGGTTGAAGTATAAACATATTTTGCTTAACTCATTTGTTAAATAAATATATTTATCCTTTATTATAATTTTTATCCTTTTGATTTGTAGTTGGTCCTATGGAGTCTTGTTGTGGGAGATATTTACACTTGGTGGAAATCCTTATCCTTCTGTTCCAGTAGAAAGATTATTTGAACTTTTAAAAGAAGGTCATAGAATGGACAAACCTCCATATGCTTCGGATGAAATTAATAAAATAATGCAGTTCTGTTGGCATGAGTATCCATCAGGGCGACCATCTTTTAATAAACTTGTTAATGAGTTAGATAAAATGTTGACTGGTATGGCCAACAGGGGTGAAGTAAGTAGTTATTCTACAATATTATTGACTTATCACCAAAAAAAAGTTTATAAATCAGTAAGAAAATCTAACTGAAAGGGGGAAAAGCATGACAATAAATAAACTCATCATAGATACCAGGATTGAAATTTTGAATTTGCGCCGGATGCATGTTTGTCTTAAAAGACTCATAATCTTTCTAAAATTACACTGAGATATCAGAAGAACATCATATGGGGTAATGACATTGGAGGGTATCAGCAGGATTGACTTAAGCACTGGCCATAGGCTAGTGAATTTTGAGGTTACTAAGTAAAGGTATTTTGGACCTGTAAGGTAGTGATTAAAGTGTGAAGTATTGAATTTAGTGGAGCATGTCAAAATAATATTCCTTTCAACTTGTCAAGCCAAATGACAGGTGTTTTTTTACAACCCCTGACCATATTAAAAATGGTTTTAACTCTAGGGATGAGTACAGAGGCATATTTATATTTTCTTAATGAAGATTCTAAATACTTGTCTATAATATGCAATTGTCAGTGTCATTGTGTACGTATTTTCTGCTAACTGTACTGTACAGAACTAGAATACATGGATGTAAATCAATGTTGTTAAGAAAATTTCTTCAATTATATAATTTTTATTTCAGGAGTATTTAGATTTAGAACCACTAGAAAGTCCTACAAGTATGTCTGATAGCCAGTATTCTTCTATGTCTCGTAGCTCAAGTAATTACGATGTAACAAGCAACAGCACGGACTCTGAATCTTCATGAATGTAACAGTATACATCCCATCATATCATAGTCTCTCTCATGTACGAGGCATTCACTGACAACTGTGTCTCATACAACTAGGCAGCGATTGTTTCATAATCTCATTCATCTGGATGTCTTCCACATTGTGTAGACGAAAAAAAACAGCATGTGCCAATTTTATTTTTCTCAGCTTGCTACTTGAGCAAGTGTTTTAATATGTAGTAACTCTTTTATAAAGGAGATTAAAAATGGACTTATTTGCCACAGTGTGTTCAAAGAATATTGGATTATTCTATTGTGTTCAAAGAAGACAACCATTTTATTCAATCTCATGTTTTTATTACAATAAGTGCTACAGTGAACAAAAAAGACGGGTTTTTGTTGCTGAAATGTTGTAACCTCATTGACACCAAAGACAAAGACGTACTATTAGAAATCCAGTGTCTGATTTGTCAGTGATTATTTATGTGATTTGTGTTTGATCAGGATTATAGTTAATCATGATTTGTACATGAACTTATTTCAAGTCATTGTAAGGCCATTCCATTTTAGAAACCTAGTAGCAATCCCATTGAGTTTTCTATATATAGATCATGGGTTAATGTTTCAGAACAACAACTTTAGGAGTTGTTACTTAATTTCATTCTTTATCTGTTGATTCTGCTAGAGGAAGTTAAAATGGAAGCCTTTATTGTCTTGAAGTACAATTATGTTTTATTAAAATACAGAAATTTTGATTGAATTTTAGTTGATTTTATAATGAACTTTTATAATTTTTTTACTGCAAATATGTTTTATAAACGATCTGTTAAATTTGCACTTTTTTCTCCACATTTTCTAAGACTAAATTTTTACAACGAAGTGAAGCTTACAAGACAGGACTGTCAATATTGTTTTGTTTGTTTTATCATTCTGCAAGTAGGAATACAGGAACAATAAAAACTAATGTTTTTTAACTGGCAAATATGCTTAGTGACATTATACATGATTTTATATTTGATTTGGGTTATACAGCAGTGACCTTTGTATACATTTCAATAAATATTAATTTATTTTTTTCGAGGAAGAAACTAAAGAAAATTTGGATCTGTTTATGCAAAAAATACAAAGTTATTTGTTCTGTTTTCTCAAGAAAAAGATATATATATATATATATATTAAACTTGGAAATGTAATAGATTACTTGGGAGTAATAAAGGAATTTGTAAAGCAGAGGTTAACTTGTTTTAACTTTCAAATTCCTTTTATTTTAATTTCGATTGCTCTATAAACTGAAAATGATTAGTGCGTGAAAAATAGAATTCAAACCATTTACACTTTGAAAAAGAGGTGCAAAGCCAACTACGAATGATAAATCAAACAAAACAGAAACAGCCTGTGTCAAATCGGGTACAAATCATGCAATTGAACAAAGTATTTTGTAATTATGGTCCAATTATGGACCACTTGGTGTATATATATATGACCAGTATGTATTATTATGTTGATGCATATATTGTTAACAATTAATAAATTTTATGATTCTGAAGTACAGAGTTTATTTTTAGACTTGACAATGATGTAAATGTTTTCTCTTTGTGTTCATTGTTAAATTATGGCCAGGTGACGCCATCTGTTGCTTACTTATTATTTCACTTGTTAAAACCTTATGTATCAATGTTGCTCCTCTTGTGATTTTTGTACATAATTGTTTTTTTTTTATACTAGAACTGTTATGTAAATGTTAGAAGCCCAGTTCTGATGAAAACTTTTTTTTACATGGGACATACATGATATGCTTTCATATCTTTTAACAGTCGTTTCTTTTTCTGTTGTATTTGGAATAAATCAATTCCAAACTTTAGTGATCAATTTCAAATTCAAGTTCAGAAACAAAATACACCTGCAGAGGAAAGAAATTGCATTAAAATTGACGAGAAGAAAAAATCTAAGAATATCACTTCTTCAACTTGCACATGTAAATGTCTAAAAAAAAAAAAAATGTGTTCAAGCACTAATCCATTTGATGGATATTCTTTTATTATATATTTATAATTTTGTTAGTTTTGCCTCATTTGATATGGTTAAATATGAAATATGAAATTTTCATTTTCCTAATATCTTTCAATAAAAAAATATAGCAAGTTTCTTGCATACAGTTTCATGGGCCATATTCATCCTGTGTAATTACAGAAAACATTTGTAATTACAGTGAGTAAAATAATACTGATTTGTTATTTGCATAAGAATTTAAAATATACTTACCATATTACTTAACATGTACAAGGTTGTAGATTTGTCCGTCCATTTGGTTGATTTTAATTAAATAGTGACTTCACACTTTTAACCCCTTGAAATTAACTTGTGTTTTGCAAATAGCTGTATTAATAGGAATGCCTGTTGCAGAAAAATTTTAAATGATCAGTTTGTATTTTATCTTAATGTACAAGATGTGCGTATAATCGATTCAGGGGTAAATTAATTATAAAGTGCTTACCGTACAATTAATCTAATAACTTACAGTATGCAACACATAATTAAGAAAATATACATGCACATAGATAAGACATTCTGTGGCTCCTGTTGTGTTTCTGAAGGGTTTCATGTCTTTTTTATGAATTAAACAAGAAGTTTAATTGATAATAAAGTAATAGAAGATTTGAAATTATAATTGTACATATAAGTGAAATCTGTAAACGATATAGAAGAAATGTCTTAAGTGAGTCACAGAAGGTGTAGGAAAATAATTGTATTAGTTTTTTTTTCAATGGAAAATGATCTCAGATATATAGCCCTACAAAAATGAACCTTTTGCTTGTTACAGTATTTAATCAGTTTTGTATAGTTTTAACACTGCCTTAATTTTTATGCTTTGCCTGATTGTGTTCACTAATTTGGTTTAACTTTTATTTTTCAGTTTTAAAAACTGCCGACTTTTTCTCATTGAAAAAATCAAATTCATTTAACACTGCCAGATATTATTATTTTAATTCATCTATTTAACTTTTTAAATTTCATTTTATTTATGTTAAATTCATCAGATTTGTTGGGCATTTTACATAAAATTCTGTTGTGTTCATTTTTAAAAACAATTTCATTTTATATATAAATGTGTTCGATGTGTCAGTTAACTCTACCTATTTTAAACCATTGTTAATCATGTTGTTGTTTTAAATTTTTTTGTATATTTTACAAATGTTTATGATATTTTTCATCACCCCATAACTGTTTTAAACACATTAGTTTCAATGTGATCAAATAAATTATGCAAAATTTGGAGAAAATAATTTCGTTCATAAACTTTATAAACTTTTATTATATGAATAACTGATTGAAGTTTAATTATTGGCCAGTTCTTAATATTGAACTATTTGAAACATTTTGTAATTTAATAATAAGGCCACAAAATTAAAAAAAAATTATGTTGTTGGACAATAAATGCACATGCTTTGCTTTTTTGTCCAAACCAACATATAAAATTATTTTAATAAATGTCTCAGTATTTTTTTTAAGTATTACCTTATGCAAGAGTTTATAGTGCAGAATTATTTGTCTATGCAGTTCATTTGTATAAATATTGCCAAAAGTGTCTGTTTTTTTTAAATGTTCTGGAATAACTGGACAAGCTTACCAAGTTTTATTTACCTCAGTCTCATATTTTAAGGCTGCCTTCTCTGGCATAAATCTTTATAAAGCAATACTGGTTTAATGCATTCATTTAAATTGTAGATGGAAAATTGTTTGATAATGTATCTGCCACATGGTAACAAGAGCAATGAACACATTTTATTTATATATTAAATTTCTTAACACACACATGGTGAATTGGGTTTCTTTCGCTAACAAAGTTAATCTTTTTAAATGTTTTTTTTTCTAGTATACTGTTTTGATAATTTTGGAAATATATATACATATGTGGTTGTTGATATATTATTTGTTTTACTATCTGGACCATGGATGTCCTTTTCAAATTTTATTTCTCATTGTTTCTGTATCTGCAGGAAAACAGATGCTCTTTCTGATTGATTTGTATTCTTTTGATAGAATTTCAAAGTTTATTACACTTCTGTCACTAGTTAGTGGTATTTGATTGCATGTTTATAAATTTAACAATCACTGCAAGATGTGTCTTTGAAAAAACCTTTTTAATAGATAATATTGATGTGATTTATATTAAGTTTTTTTGAAAATTTGTTATAAGTAGTATAAATATACCTCTGAAAAGTCTTTTCGAATAATTAATACACTTCTGAAAGTTCACATATATGATTTGAAATATAAAAAAAACAATGCAAAATTTGTCAATTAATTACACATAGTTTGCTCTCCGGAAATAATAGGTCCAGGTAAGCATGTGCCATCTATTATGGTTGTCATGTAATCAATTTTTACAATCTAATGGACTGATCACCTCAACCATCAGAATGCCACTTTCTACATTTTGGAATTATCAATTGATTCCCTATGGCTAAATTGCCATTTTTCACCCATTTAATTTTGGTATTTTTGGCTATAATTTGAGAATTATGATTTAAAGTTATAAAAAAGTAAAAATATTGAGCAACAAAAGTTCGAAATAGGTGAAGATAACTTTACTTGTGCATCCACTTATAGGTGTTATTGCCACCTTAATAACAATTTTTTTGTATAAATATCATTTTTTTGCAAACATATTTAAAATGTTCAAGACAGAAAATGCAAACATCAAAACTTACCATCAAAACAGGATTGCAATGAACAAGAAAACCATGTGATTGAAATCTTCAATGATGAGCTTTCAAGGGTTTAGTTATACTACTTGTAGTAGTTATCTTAAAGGATTTTGTTATAATACTTGTAGAAGTTATCAAGAACTGTTAAAAAAGTCAATATTAGAATATCATAGAATATGTGTTGAGTTGTTCAAAGGTCACATTTGCTGTTATAAACTCATACTACAAATGTACAACATTGTGTTCAATAATTGTTATGAAATTTTCTAGTCTGAGTAAAACTGATCTGTAACAATTAAAGGTCCCAATAATCAAATTGTTCATGTCTTTGTTGAATTCAGTTGTATCTGATAGAAAGAATTACATCAATAAAATAAATGTTAACAATTACTTAGTCGTTAAGTTGTTATTTTAATATGTGGAATTTTGAATACACGAAGATAGGGAGGTACTAAGCATGGCTGAAGAAGTGTAGCCTTATATACTGCTAAAAATGAATAGTGTGAATACCAGAGGTGGATTTATTGGGTAGCATGCCCTCTTTGGGCCGGCCCTCCCCATGGAGCTTCATCTATTTTAACTTCTTAGACTTTTTACAAGTATCACCTTTAAAAGTTTGCTTGTCAAGGGTCCCACTTTTTTCAAAATCCTGGATACTATGCACCATCACATACATATCAAAATTCTTTCATAAGTACAGTAGGTACTTCAGTAGGTATTTATTCGTAATCAAATAACTGAACATTGTAGTTGAATTATAAACAAGAAGTGGTTACTACTTATTGTGCACAAAATGCACAAAACTTCTAGTCAGTTTTCCTGCCAAAGGAAGGTGGTTCTCTCTGGGAACTCTGGCTTCCTGCCAAAGGAAGGTGGTTCTCTCTGGGAACTCTGACTTCCTGCCAAAGGAAGGTAGTTCTACCTGGGAACTCTGACTTCCTGCCAAAGGAAGGTGGTTCTCTCTGGGATCTCTGGCTTCCTGCAAAAGGAAGGTGGTTCTCTCTGGGAACTCTGACTTCCTGCCAAAGGAAGGTGGTTCCCTCTGGGAACTCTGGATTCCTGCAAAAGGAAGGTGGTTCTCTCTGGGAACTCTGGCTTCCTGCAAAAGGAAAGTGGTTCTCTCTGGGAACTCTAGCTTCCTGCAAAAGGAAGGTGGTTCTCTCTGGGAACTCTGGCTTCCTGCCAAAGGAAGGTGGTTCCCTCTGGGATCTCTGGCTTCCTGCAAAAGGAAGGTGGTTCTCTCTGGGAACTCTGGCTTCCTGCCAAAGGAAGGTGGTTCCCTCTGGGAACTCTGGCTTCCTGCAAAAGGAAGGTGGTTCTCTCTGGGAACTCTGGCTTCCTTCCAAAGGAAGGTGGTTCTCTGCGAACTCTGGCTTCCTGCAAAAGGAAGGTGGTTCTCTCTGGGAACTCTGGCCTCCAGCCAAAGGAAGGTGGTTTCCTCTGGGAACTCTGACTTCCTGCAAAAGGAAGGTGGTTCTCTCCGAACTCTGGCTTCCTGCAAAAGGAAGTTGGTTCTCTCTGGGAACTCTGGCCTCCAGCCAAAGGAAGGTGGTTTCCTCTGGGAACTCTGGCTTCCTGCAAAAGGAAGGTGGTTCTTTCTGGGAACTCTGACTTCCTGTCAAAGGTAGGTGGTTCTCTCTGGGAACTCTGGCTTTCTGCAAAAAGAAGGTGGTTCTCTCTGGGAACTCTGACTTCCTGCCAAAGGATGGTGGTTCTCTCTGGGAACTCTGGCTTCCTGCCAAAGGTAGGTGGTTCTCTCTGGGAACTCTGACTTCCTGCCAAAGGGAGGTGGTTCTCTCTGGGAACTCTGACTTCCTGCCAAAGGAAGGTTGTTCTCTCTGGGAACTCTGACTTCCTGCCAACGGTAGGTGGTTCTCTCTGGGAACTCTGGCTTCCTGCCAAAGGAAGGTGGTTCCCTCTGGGAACTCTGGCTTCGTGCAAAAGGAAGGTGGTTCTCTCTGGGAACTCTGGCTTCCTTCCAAAGGAAGGTGGTTCTCTGCGAACTCTGGCTTCCTGCAAAAGGAAGGTGGTTCTCTCTGGGAACTCTGGCCTCCAGCCAAAGGAAGGTGGTTTCCTCTGGGAACTCTGACTTCCTGCAAAAGGAAGGTGGTTCTCTCCGAACTCTGGCTTCCTGCAAAAGGAAGGTGGTTCTCTCTGGGAACTCTGGCCTCCAGCCAAAGGAAGGTGGTTTCCTCTGGGAACTCTGGCTTCCTGCAAAAGGAAGGTGGTTCTTTCTGGGAACTCTGACTTCCTGTCAAAGGTAGGTGGTTCTCTCTGGGAACTCTGGCTTTCTGCAAAAAGAAGGTGGTTCTCTCTGGGAACTCTGACTTCCTGCCAAAGGATGGTGGTTCTCTCTGGGAACTCTGGCTTCCTGCCAAAGGTAGGTGGTTCTCTCTGGGAACTCTGACTTCCTGCCAAAGGAAGGTGGTTCTCTCTGGGAACTCTGACTTCCTGCCAAAGGAAGGTTGTTCTCTCTGGGAACTCTGACTTCCTGCCAACGGTAGGTGGTTCTCTCTGGGAACTCTGGCTTCCTGCCAAAGGAAGGTGGTTCTCTCTAGGAACTCTGGCTTCCTGCCAAAGGATGGTGGTTCTCTCTAGGAACTCTGACTTCCTGCCAAAGGTAGGTTGTTCTCTCTAGGAACTCTGGCTTTCTGCCAAAGGAAGGTGGTTCTCTCTGGGAACTCTGGCTTCCTGTCAAAGGTAGGTGGTTCTCTCTGGCTTCCTGCAAAAGGAAGGTGGTTCTCTCTGGGAACTCTGGCTTCCTGTCAAAGGTAGGTGGTTCTCTCTGGGAACTCTGACTTCCTGTCAAAGGATGGTGGTTCCCTCTGGGAACTCTGGCTTCCTGCAAAAGGAAGGTGGTTCTCTCTGGCAACTCTGACTTCCTGCAAAAGGAAGGTGGTTCTCTCTGGGAACTCTGGCTTCCTTCCAAAGGAAGGTGGTTCTCTCTGGGAACTCTGACTTCCTGCCAAAGGAAGGTGGTTCTCTCTGGCTTCCTGCAAAAGGAAGGTGGTTCTCTCTGGGAACTCTGGCTTCCTGTCAAAGGTAGGTGGTTCTCTCTGGGAACTCTGACTTCCTGTCAAAGGATGGTGGTTCCCTCTGGGAACTCTGGCTTCCTGCAAAAGGAAGGTGGTTCTCTCTGGCAACTCTGACTTCCTGCAAAAGGAAGGTGGTTCTCTCTGGGAACTCTGGCTTCCTTCCAAAGGAAGGTGGTTCTCTCTGGGAACTCTGACTTCCTGCCAAAGGAAGGTGGTTCTCTCTGGGAACTCTGGCTTTCTGCCCCATTTATAACTAACCATCCCGAAATAGCCAATAATGCTTAAAGTGTTGTTTAACACCAATTAATCAGTTAAGCCTATAGTAAGATGTATCAACATTAGTATTATGTAAAATATTTGGATGCACTGGTAAACTGTATTGAACAAGTGTGCACATGCTGAAATGTCTCGTCTGCTTTATTGACCGTTGCTTTTATGTTGATAGTCCTTGATATAAAGCTTTTCTACAAGTATCACATTTTCATGATCCAAGAAAATGTGGCCAAGGTCAGATAAACCAAACTGGAAAAACATGTACACCTGATAACTATTCCATACACCAAATATAATTGACCTTTTGCTTATAGTTCTTATTAATGAACTTAAACAGGAAAACCTAACATTGACCAATGAACCATGAAAATTAGGTCAAGGTCAGATGAACCATGCCATACAGACATGTACGCCTTACAATAAAATTGCATTAAATACAGTTTGCTTATAGCATCTAAGAAACACTTAACATTGAACCATGGAAATGAGGTCAAGGTCAGATGATACTTGACAGACAGATATGTGCACCTTACAATCATTCCATACAAACAATATAATTGACCTTCTGCCAAAGTTTAAGAAACAAAAAGACCAAATCATAACATAACAGCAATGAACTGTGAAAATCAGGTCAAGGTCAAATAAAACCTTTCAGACTGACGTGTATGTCGTAAAATAATTACTTTCGCCAAATATAGTTGACTTATTGCATATAGAATTAGAGAAAAAGACCATTTCACAAAAACTAATCTTTAAACACTAACCAAGAAAATGAGGTCAAGGCCAGATAACACCTGCCATTTGGACATGAACAACGTACAATCATTCCATACACCAAATATAGTAGACCTATTGCTTATAGTATCTGAGATATGGGCTTGGTTTACTTTTATAAATTGTTGTCTGGATGGAGAGTTGTCTCGTTGGCACTCACACCACATCTTCCTATATCTATTGACCACGAAAACTTAACCTTGTTTACCAAATCATCATGAAAGTGTAACAAACATGCTTAACACACTTCACTGGCCATCATTTATACCAGAAAGAAGACTGAAAAGCCGATTACGTTTGGTCCATAGAATTACAAACAACAAAATTGCCATACCATATACTGACATACTAGTTGAAAGAAACACCAGGTCTAGCCACGAACAAACATACCGACAAATTCGAAGAAGAATTTGATGGTGGTTCTAAATGAGAAGTTGTCAGATGAAAGTTATGTTATTTGATTCTCTTGTAACCAGTATTTAGCTCATTTAATCAATTTCAGTACTTTTAAAGTAGGGACTCTTGGATTCTGACGTTACCACAGTGCAATCTTGTCATTTCCTTTCTTCCTGATGCTAATAACAACTAGTTTTTCTTCTACTTCAGTTTTACAACAAAACAGTACATTAGATATTTAAATGGTTCTTTGCAATGTTAGTATTGCAATGTTTTAACTTTGCTGTCATGTTCCAACAAACATATTGCACTTCGGACCATTTCGCTTTTTCCATGCAGAAATCTTAGCATGAGAAGCAAGACATTGAGTATTCATTTAAGATATGTGTAAACATATAGTAATGGTCGTGGTGTAAGCAGCAAAAAAAATATGCAAGTGTTCGTTATTAAAACAGGAAGTTGTCGAGTGATGAATCTGAAAACGCATCACACGATATATCTGACTTATATTAACCCTTAAACCAAATTTCAGAAATCCTTGTATTGTAGTTCCTGAGAAAAATGTGACGAAAAATTTTCAATTTGGCTATCATGTGTAAAATCAAACAAGTGTTCGGTAAACAGGAAGTTGTTGAGTGATGAATCTGAAAACACATCACACGGTATAGCTGACTTATATCAAGCCTGAAACCAAATTTCAGAAATCCTGGTAGTGTAGTTCCTGAGAAAAATGTGACGAAAAATATTCATGGGACTGACTTTTGCTCTTCAACATCAAGTTCAATAACATAAAGTAGGGGCGGATCCAGCAATTTTTTAAAGCAGGTATTGGGTCCAATCCAAGATAAAAGGGGGTTCCAACCATATGTCCCCATTCAAAGCATTGATCGTCAAAAAAAGGGGGGGTCCAACCCACGGAAGTATGATTTTGTTTTACTTTATTTTTAAGAAACATTATTATGGTTACTAACCATCGCCAACGTAGCGATACCGCATGTGTCTACAGGACAAGCGTCTTCTGTTATGCATGCATTTTCACCACGGTGGATTCCGTGGGTGCAGGAGAACCACGAATTCAAATGTTTAAAAGGAATGTACGGAGACTTCGCAAAAATCAAGAAATTTGATATCCATGAATATGTAGGTTTTCCTTAAACCACGAAAAATTCATACCCACGAAAATAAAAGAATTCATAGTAATACAAATATCATTATACAAAGTTCCACCGAATGAACAGACGTACAAACAGAGACAAGAGAAAACGAATGCATTTCTAAACGTTACTTATATAAAAAAAAAATAAGTAAAAAGTTGCTAGACTAACCAAAAGATATGCTTACAAATGCATGGACTAAATGTTTAGTTGACCTTCTCAGCGCATATACGTAGCTGTAAATGATTCATGACTAATATTATAATATAATATATTATCAAGATATATCATCATGCATACTCAGTGGCGGATCCAGGGGGGGGGGGGGGGGGGGGTCGGGGGTGCGCACCCCCCTTTATTTTTGCCGATCAATGCATTTGTATCGGGACATATGTTTTGCACCCCCTGCACCCCCCCCCCCCTTTTTGCCCTGGGTTAGCACCCCCCCTTTCGAAAATTCCTGCATCCGCCCCTGCATACTAGTAATTTTGAAAGGATAACTATATGTATAGGCGGCATGTTGTCAAAAATAGTATTGTTAAATATATGATCATATATTGTTATAAATAATTTCAATAAAAAAATAACTGATATTTCTTTAAATGCTATATGGGTCATTTTCAAAAAATGTCGAATTTTCAGTACACCCATGCTAAAAGTTTTATTTCTAATGGAAATTTCAGTTGTAATGGTTTAAATGAAAGCTTGTCGGATTTGTGATTCAGAACATTAATAATAAACAAACCTTACATCTATTTTGATAAGATTAAACTGCATTTAAGGCCGATTTTGGGGGTATTTGTGTGCGTACATTGTCAGAAAAACACATTTCAAATGATTTTTTTCCGATTTTCTGATCGCCTTGATATCTGCAAAAGAGACTTTTTAAGAACGTTAATTATAATTCTAACGAAAAATCGTAGCTTCTTTATCATTGTATGTAACAGATTATCTACAAACTAAATTCAATCAGCGTACAGGAGGTTCATGTCTATCCTGTTACCGCTACTTAAATCAGTCGTTAAATTATTCTCCCTATGAATATTGAATCAGTCAGTGTTGATTTCAAAAATGCAAAGTAATCTTTACATTTAAAACGCCTCGTTTCTTGAACGACAGTGTAGAGAAAAGAAATTTCAAGACATTTAGTGAAAAAAATAGAGCGTACTTTTTTTCATGTCTATGCTGTTACCGACCATTTTGATTAATTACACTAACAGTATGGTTGTAAAAAGTGCAATAACGTGTTGGAAACCAAATTCACAATAGAAAACCATAATCACTTCACCAAAGGGAGTAGTTATTTCACAACAGCAATCAAAAACGAAGAAATTTGTCTATCCTGTTATGTCTATCCTGTTACTATGGTTGCTATGGTTACAGTAACAGGATAGACAATTATAGACAAACACGTCGTTAATTTTTTTATCTTAACATGTAGGTGGAAAACGAATGAAATATTTCATTGTTTGAACTCATCTTAAGGTTATAACGTCTTAATCTTCCCAATTAAGCATTTGCAGGTGCAATACTGATATCAGTAACAGGATAGACAAAAAGGTAACAGGATAGACTTTTATATAGTGATATATCAGAAACGTACGTTCCTGTTACCAACGAAATAAAGAGAAAAGTAAATTAGCTTATGAGGGATTTACTTGATGTTGGGTTTATTCGAAAGGGTGGGAAAAGGCCGAACAATATAAATTGCTATCTTAGACTTGCATTACTGGTGGTAATTTTTACAACCTTTGAAAACCAATTTTTAGAGCCATTTTTCAGTACAACCTAGAAAATTGGCAAATAATCTATTATTTTACAGAATGAATATATATAGAAGTTTATTCTCTTGAAAACCATCTAATTGGTAACGTTAAACAAGCTTAACATTTTATCTAAACCTTTTCTTAATAACCCAAAATTTCTTTTGAAAATGGTAACAGGATAGACAAAATATTGTACCACCAATCAAAAAATGTTTCAAGATATTCTTGTATGCCATCATTAAGATTGCATCTTTTAATATGTTGTTCTTAAAGTACTGTTTGTTTTGATTTGCTTATGTAGAGGGTTGTTTGAATAAGTAACTTTTAATAAATTTTTCAATTTCAAAATTCGACATTTTTTGAAAATGACCCATATATGTTTGTTTTTTCTGTCTGTCATTTTGTTATTTTCGTCTTTAAATTATTTTGTAACAATCCTATTGTTTGGATTTTAGACTTCTTATTCTTATTCGTAGCCAAAACGATTTCGATAAATGCTGAGAAAATGCGACAGACTGAATGTACAGTGTTATAGACAGACGGACGGACAGTAAACTCATTATATATAGAACGCATCCCCTCTCTTCTTCTTCCATATAAAAGTTGGGTTCCTTGAATGCAATCTATATTGCGATTTTACAATGCAAATGAACGTCTTTTGTATATACAGAACACACTGTATGTGTAACTTTATCTTTGTCCCAATATATAACCTCAAACTGATTTAAAAGTCATCTTTCTTATCATATAGCGTGTTGAAAGGGAATTAACTCCAGTTACATTTTAAGTTGAACAAATGGCATCCAATCGACTAGCTCAGTTTAGGGAGTTTGGGAAAAAGATAGTTGCAGTAGGAAGAAATTACAAGTAAGTTTACAGTTAAAAGTAAGTAAATCACTTTGTATATGTCAAATTTAAATTATATGTGATTTGTTAGGTCAATATCATACAGAAGTTGTGTGCAGGTTTAAAAGGCGTTCACTAATCTCGAGAGTAATGTCGGTGATACACGTTTATATACATCCGTCTTTTTTTTTCAGTTTTAGTACTGTTCATGGGATTTTTTGTTAGAAGCGAAATGTTTTAATTTTACATAAGCCGTTAGCGACCATTCAATGTGAAGACGGTACCTTCCAGATTAACAAAAAAGGGCGATAAAAATGAAAAATAGCCTATAAAACACAAACAGAGACGCTGGTTTTGCAATCTGAGCCTTGGAGTCACGTGTAAATGATTTTACAAATGTATGATATATATGTGCCGGAGTATTTTTTTAGTTGATATTATTGTAACTTGAACCCTACTGACAGTAGTCGTATAAATATTTATACGTTTATGCTTGAATAGTGAGCTAGTAATTTAAAGTTTACATGTAGTAGTTTTGGGGAATACATTTATGTTGCGGCATGCTCAATTAGCTGAGACAAATTGATTAATCTTAATTATGGTATGTTTTGTCTTACTCACTACTGTATTGACTTGATATTGAAGGGCCCATGCAGAAGAACTTGGAAATAAAGTCCCAGAAAAGCCAATTATATTTACAAAACCAACGACATCATATCTATCACAAGGTCATCCAATAAAGGTATGAAATAATTAGTGATACAAATTAAATTTTTGTTTATTTTTGAAGGAGTTTGGCTGACCAACGTGGAGACCCGGTTCCTCCATATCCACTGGTCTTTCTTAAGCCAACAACCACCTATATATCGGAAGGAGATATTATAAGGGTATGTTTAAATTATCCCCAATATGTCCTATTGTTAAAGATTTCTCCACTAGTTACGTCTGTTTGGCTTTTTACTCTTTATATATTAGGGTCTGGATTGGGAGTTATATATAGTCTTCGTTTCTGCAATCATCAATTTTTACTAGGCCATTTCTCTATTCTTCATATTTTTCGTTGTTTTCCTCTTATATTTGATGTGTTTCCCTCAGTTTTAGTTTGTATCCTGGATTCGTTTTTTTTCAATTGATTTATCACTTTCGAACAGCGGTATACAACTGTTGCCTTTATTTAGTTCCCAAGCATTTGCCTGGTTCCCCGCGGTAAACCCCCATTCAAACCCTCTTGCTCACATAACCGTTGACAATGATTCTGGCTGAATGAAGATATAATGAAAAGGCCGAAATACCGTTTGCTTAAAATAATAACATTAAAACACTAAATGTATCATGTGGTTGATTATGAGATACCAGGGTAATTGACCAAACAAGAGAAGACGCAGAAACACTTTCTAAATGCAAGGGATTAAACTCTGAGGTAATTGGTACAAATTACTGAGAGCATGGAAGTATTATATAATCAATATAAAACTTCCATGCTGAGAGCTAGAAATTAATTCACGGATACATATGGACATTGAAACAACCTGAGACTGCTATAAGTTATAGTAGTCTCAGAAGCAACAAAGATCATTATTCTTAAGCATGTAAGACCCAAATGTTTTTAGAAACCTATCTTAGAGAGAATCCTCCGGCATGGATATGTTCTTTCCCCCAAAGAAAAGACAGCTCCAATGCCGTTTGTGTATGCAAGTCCTGATTACTTCCTTCTCCAAACCCTCGGAGACGAATAATTTGCCCGGGTCACAGGGTGACGGCTTCCTGCGAAATTGGATGTTGAAAACCATTGAAAACCAACCAAGCTCGTCGGTCTAGTACAAAGCGTTATTCATATTCAATTATTCATATACCATTTCAGTTTCTTAGCCATCCGTCTGTTCTAATTCAAAACTCAAACCATAATTGCCAACATAAATTAAATACAAGTTTGAGAAAGGACAACTCATAATTTGTAAAACACAGTAGCAGGGGCGGATGCAGGAATTTTCGAAAGGGGGGTGCTAACCCAGGGCAAAAAGGGGGGGTGCAGGGGGTGCAAAACATATGTCCCGATACAAATGCATTGATCGGCAAAAATAAAGGGGGGTGCGCACCCCCGGAACCCCCCCCCCCCCCCCCCCTTGGATCCGCCACTGCAGTAGGAAGCTTTCTGAATCCATCAATTGAAAGTATTGTTCTTAAAGTGCTTGATATTTTATTGACCATAATTTTGCTATATGATTCGCGGTTGTAATCTATTGAAATCAAATGTGGCCTAGGTTCTTCTCGTGGTCGTGACTTGTTGCTATGCTGTCAGATCGCATACAGATTTCTCAAGAATAATTGGAAAGAATGAAAAAAAAACTATCATTATTCTTAAACTTTCCTCTCCTCTAAATATTCAATCTGTTTAATTGAGGTCTGTCAGTTAACTGCTAGTAGTCTGTTGTTATTTATGTATTATTGTCATTTTATTTATTTTCTTTTGTTACATCTTCTGACATCGGACTCGGACTTCTCTTGAATTGAATTTCAATGTGCGTATTGTTATGCGTTTACTTTTCTACATTGGCTAGAAGTATATAGGGAGAGGGTTGAGATCTCATAAACATGTTTAACCCCGCCGCAATTTTGCGCCTGTCCCACGTCAGGAGCCTCTGGCCTTTGTTAGTCTTGTATGATTTTCTATTTTAGTTTCTTGTGTATAATAAGGACACATACGGTTGCGGGAGTTTCTCGCTACATTGAAGACCCATTGGTGGCCTTCGGCTGTTGTCTGCTCTATGGTCGGGTTGTTGTCGCTTTGACACATTCCCCATTTCCTTTCTCAATTTTAAGTATATGATCCTTATTTAGTTTCAGTACACACGTTTGTCGACTTGGGTAAGTTGTACCTATCCCATTGTGATTTAAAGAACAAAACAGATAGTGTTTGTTAGATCTGCTTAATAACTTGACCAATATTCATGAAAGGCACTATCATCATCACGTATTTTAAATTTTACACAGGGCTGCCACCTGACATTAGAATCTATCCCGTTTGTAGTCTTTGTCAAATATCATCTAAAATATATATATATATATCTTTTAGTTTCCACCTGGTTGCACAGACCTTCATCATGAAGTAGAACTAGGTATTGTTGTGGGAAAGAAAGGGTACCAAATTCCCGAGGAGAAGGCGAAGGAATATATTGGTGGTTACTTTGTAGCCCTAGATATGACTGCTAGAGATCTTCAACTTGAAGCAAAAAAGAATGGACACCCGTGGACATTGTCTAAAGGTTGGGATACATCAACACCAGCGGGCGAATTTATAGAAAAGGATAAAATTACTAATCCACAAAATCTTCAGATATGGTTGAAGGTGAATGGTGAAATGAGACAAAATGGAAATACTGCCGACATGATTTTTAACATTAGTTATTTGATCAGCTTTATTAGTAAATATATGACACTAGAAGAGGGTGATGTCATACTTACTGGTACGCCCTCTGGTGTAGGTGGCCTTAAGGGCGGTGACGTTATTGAAGCTGGCATTGGTGATGTTTCCAAAATAAAATTTTCTGTGGACTCATCCTGAAGCATTTTGCAATGCCTTTAAAAACACAATTAACCAGCCTTTATATTGTATAATTGGACAAAGACAGCAAAGAGTATATGTTCTTTTTATGTCATTTCTGTGTCATTTGGTCTCTTGTAAAGATTTGTCTAATAGGCAATCATACCACATCTTCTTTTTTTTATCTTTTGTATGGGTTTTTATAATTTTTCGTTAAAACAGCTTATTTTTTGTTTGTTCATACATTATGAAAATGTTTCTACCAGAGTATTTGTGTATTTCGTGTTTAGATAAAGAAAAATGAACCCAGATAGGTTTTTTTAAACTCAACCTTTAAATATATTTTTGATGTCTCGCCAATCGTGTACGTTTTATTATATATAAAGATTACAACATTGTCAATTTAGTTTAATACTTTCTTTATCATGGCTCGGAGACATACAGTTACCTTGTGTTGCAGAAGACATCCATGTATTCCTGATACCATTAGAGCTAGGTCTATAGGGTGTAGATTTTGTCTAATTTATTTCTAACAATTTGCAAACTTCTGTCAAAATTATATTTTACATATTTCTCCCTTGATCGGAAGTTAACAAGGAATACCAAAACGAGAAATAAAGTCATAGACAAGCTTTTTGGGTTACTTGTTTGGAGGTGGGAACGTCTCCATAACATGTGGTAAAATAGTCTTTAATTAGATCTATTATTTTGACGGGTAGAGGGTAAAGGACCAATATCACAAATTACAACACGGTTCATTTGAAAACCTACAGTGTAACTCTGTGAAGACTCTTTAGATTCCTTAAATCGATTGCAAACAGAACAAGTGTTTACATTTCTCCTATATTGTACCAATTGAAACAGGTTTTTATTTTGTCCTTAGTTTTATTTACACCAAAAATTGCAGAAAACATGATATTATGACAACTTGTCATTACTTCAAGACTTACTGAATTAATTACTGATAACTTTCACTAGTTGGTTGTAATCGTTTCTGATACAAAACAATATTTTAATCAAGAGATCATAATAACTTAAGCAATATTTTCTTTGTTGATGGACCATATGAAGCAATTTCATCTCTGTTTGGTTTACAATTATTTTTTAGTCGTTCATGGATAGGCCCTAAATCGCTACTCTCTCTTTGAAAATGTTCTAATTCTATTGTAGTGTACCCACTAAGCCAATTTGAATCAAATGACTAAATTTTGACTTCTTGTGACAGCACAAATATTAGTAACAAATGGGTTATCACCTAAATTAGTGACATTATCTACACCAGCTTTAAAATCTATCCAATAAGAATTGTAATTTTGACACTCAGAACTCCCTGTTTTATATGGTAAGAGAGAGAGATGTCATATTCGCGTCGTGAAAGCGAATCAGCATTTTGGCGTTTAACCCCTGGTCTGTGTTGCATTTTAAAGTTGTACTGTGAAAGGGTCTCACTCCAACAGGCCAACTGCTCCTGTGGATCTTTAAAATTAAGCATCCATCTCAAGGATGCATGATCGGAACTTGGCAAAAAATTCGACCAACTAAGACTAAGTATTGGCGAAATTGATGAATAAATGTAATCATTGATAAAAGCTCATATCTGGTTACACCATATATCGTTGTTGTGGTTTATCTAACTTTTTGCACCCATTAACAAGCACTGCGTTACCGTATACTTAATTTTTAATTTAATATACAATATTTTAGTTTGAAATGATAGATTTATTTTACGTCTTAAAGAGTAAAAGCGGGAATTTGTAGAATTATGGTATTATATGTTCCTGCTAAAAATATTGTGGTAAAAAATCTGGTTGATTCGTAAGAATCAAAGAGCAGATTGCTCTGAGGGATACGATTGCCATTGTTTTCAATGATACATGTATAAGTATTATTTTCAAAAATAATTCAACTGCCCGTGTAAACTACTCGTAAAATGTAATTTACGTAATCTGAATAGTTATTCAACTTTAAAAATAGCCAATCCTCGATACAAGTGTATGAACAATGTACTTATTGTCTTTTATTTTTATACTGTTAATTCCAAGTTGACTTTCCACAGCCGTCACTAAGAGTGAGAGAAGGTATTTCACTTCGTACTTTATCACCTATTTTCCTACGTGAATTCTAGGTGGAACCCCTATTCCTAACTCTTTAAATATTTAATTTCCTTTGGGTCAGGGGACATGACTCCTTTCCGTACACATTCCTCTGTTTAAATTGCCATCGGTTTTAATATAATACGTCTATCGACAAAACAAGTTATTTTTCTCAACGTAGCATCGCTTGACGAAAGTTACTTACGGAAGGGAGACAACTCGAAGCGATAATATGGAAGACTCCATTTTGGCAGAAGGGGTGTTCTAGTTACACCCTTACGTTGTGGACTACATTTATTTTAATTTAAATGATGCATATGATTTAAAATTATGCAACAACAATAACCCTCAATAGCAGACAGACATAGAAAGGATCTCGTGAGTTTCAAATTAATCAATGGAGTGGGGAATCCAGAGCAACCATTCAATCTGATTCCCCTTCAAGTCAAGAAAACTATACGCATGCGCATTATTACACAAACAAACCCCAGACTTGTGATTTGTAGCAAGGACGTATATTAATTATTAAATGTTAATTAAACGACCTCCATTTCTTTATGGAAGTACAATATCAAATATCAGTTTCATAACGGTGACATATATGAAAACTCCACTTTAGTTCTTATATAACAGAAATAGATTTATCGATCGGAAATCAGAGAACTCTGGCATGTTATCAAAACTGGGGAATTCCCTTTGACGTGTTTCTAAATTTATAAAAACATTAAATATAAATACTGCTTAATTCTGATTTTCCGTGTTGTTAAAAACATGAATACAAGTCGAGGGAAATATCGACACATGAAGATTATGAGAAGAACATTATAGGACAGTTGTTTAATTTGAATCATTTGTTTTTTATACCATTTGAAGCAAGTCAATCTCAAGAATCTGAGATGTTCCTTGATGTTTAGAATAAAACGGTTGACGTGAGGGCATGGCCCTGAGTCAATGGTATAAGTCTAGAGATTGCTTCAAAGCAATCGTATCCCAAAAACACAACTTGGTAAGATGGTGTATAGATTACAGGAAACTCAATGAGTTGACGACCAAGGATGCCTACCCTATACCAAATATATTATGTGCCTAGATTATCTAGCTGGCAGTGACTCCGCAATAACATATTTACATTCTAGGTATTGGCAATTGGAAATAGCCTTTTCTAATACTATATGCAATAGGTCAACTATATTTGGTGTATGGAAATGTTTTATGATATACATGTCATTTCAAACTTAAATATTGAGGATGTCTTAATTATAACGTGTCAATTATTAAAATCATTGTTTTAGCGTTAGGTTGCTCTTTATATATGGGCCCATTAATTGGAATAGGAAATAGTTTATCTTATTGTAGTCTTATTATGCACATCCTGTTAAGACCTCTCAAAGTAAAAAAATTAGATTATCTGAGGAAAAGTGCATACAATTTATTATCAAATTTCTAGGTTCAAAGGGACATTACTCTTGGATACGTTTACGGGTTAATATGCCCTACCAGGCGGGTATTCAATTGAAATTTCACAAAATTTATAGAACCAGATGCTCTGCAGGGCGCAGCTTTATACGACCGCAGAGGTTGAACCCTGAACGGTTGGGGCAAGTATGTACACAACATTCAAGCTAGATTCAGCTTTAAATTTGGATTGTGATTAAATAGTTGACACAGCATAAGTTTCGGACACAGAATGAATGTGGTCTAATGAACTTAAAATACGTTTTTGCCTTTGAGCAATTCACTATGCTGTTGAATATTAATCCTCTCAAAAAAATGTTTGAAGAAATTTTCTTTTTATTTATGAAATCTGAAATGAGAAAAATTTACCCCCCCCCCCCCCCCCCCAATTTTTTTTCACATCCCCCTTTCCCTTTTTCACAAACTGATCTCAATTAAAATTTCTTATGGAGTTTGCAACAAAAACTACTCATTTAAATACATCATAAAATATTAAAATGTAACAAAAGGTGCTTGTTATCACTGAATGGTAAAGATTGTTTTAATTTATCAGTTGGTAGTAAAAGTGAATATACCAATGTACATTGAAAGGCAGTATAAAATGGTCAAATACTGGTTAAATATTTTGAGTACAGAAAATTGTATATTAAAGAATTGCTATGATGAGATGTATGACAGAAGTTTTATTAAAAAGAACGATAAACAAAACTGGTGTTGTAAAATAATTAGAGATATTTTGTTTAGATATGGATTTAATTATGTTTGGTTAAACCAAAATGTAGTTTGTAAAGACATTTTTCTATCGCAATTAAAAGAAAGAATGCTTGGTGCATTCATTAGTGAAGTAACTATGTTTTTTGAGAATTCAAATAAATGTCATTTGTATAGATACATGTATAGTACACACACATTGCAATTTTATTTAGATAGACCTGTAAATTATATATACAAACGATACATTTGTAAATATCGTATATCAGCTCATATATTAAGTATAGAAACAGGTAGATATTATAATGTTGATAAAAATAATAGACTATGTACAAATTGTAATACTAGCTCTATTGAAGATGAATACCATTTTATACTTGAATGTAAAAAATATAGTCAAATTCGAGAAAAGTATATAAAAAAGTATTATTGAAGAAATCCTTCTACATACAAACTTATCCAGTTGTTATCTGTCAGAAATATTAAAGAATTGAATAACTTAGGTATATTTTTAAAATCTGCAGAAAAACTTAGAATTTAATTGCAGTAAATAATATTTTTGTTCTCACTTTATTTAAGTATTATATCATTATATCATTCTCCGCTCGTATTTCGTATTTTGTATTATGTATTATGTATTATGTATTATATGTTCTTTCATGCACACCTTATATTTATATATATTATATATCTCTTGTAAAATTCTTATATTGGTGTTAAATTGTGTATATGTATCCTATAAGCTGTATTGCTTTCGGAATAAAGTATTATTATACATTGTATATTGTATAAAACAATGATTTAAGTTGATTAAACTACTATTCTGGACAAAGAAAGATAACTCCAATCAATTGAAAATTTCTTGCTATTGCACAATATTGTGCAATTAGATATTTCTTGCTATTGAGCAATACTGTGCAATTGAAAATATTTGCTATTGCACAATACTGTGGAATTGAATATTTCTCGCTATTGCGCAATACTGAGCAATTGAAAATTTCTTGCTATTGCTGAATACTGTGCAATTGAAAATTTCTTGCTATTGCACAATACTTAATATAATAATTTTGGATCCTGATTTGAACCAACTTAAAAACTGGGTCAATAATCAAAAATCTAAGTACATTTTTAGATTCAGCATATCAAAGAACCCCAAGGATTCAATTTTTGTTAAAATCAAACTTAGTTTAATTTTGGACCCTTTGGAATTTAATGTAGACCAATTTGAAAACAGGACTAAAAATTAAGAATCTACATACAGTTAGATTTGGCATATCAAAGAACCCCAATTATTCAATTTTTGATGAAATCAAACAAAGTTTAATTTTGGACCCCGAATTGGACCAACTTGAAAACTGGGCCAATAATCAAAAATCTAAGTACATTTTTAGATTCAGCATATCAAAGAACCCCGAGGATTCAATTTTTGTTAAAATCAAACTAAGTTTAATTTTGGACCCTTTGGACCTTAATGTAGACCATTTGAAAACGGGACCAAAAATTAAGAATCTACATATGCAGTTAGATTCGGCATATCAAAGAACCCCAATTATTCAATTTTTGATGAAATCAAACAAAGTTCAATTTTGGACCCTTTGGGCCCCTTATTCCTAAACTGTTGGGACCAAAACTCCCCATATCAAACCCAACCTTCCTTTAGTGGCCTTGAACCTTGTGTTTAAATTTCATAGATTTCTATTTACTTATACTAAAGCTATGGTGCGAAAACCAAGAATAATGCTTACTAGGGCCCCTAATTCCTAAACTGTTCAGACCTCAACTCCCAAAATCAATCCCAACCTTCCTTTTGTGGTCATAAACCTTGTGTTTAAATTTCATAGATTTCTATTTACTTATACTAAAGTTATGGTGCAAAAACAAAAAATAATGCTTATTTGGGCCCCTTTTTGGCCCCTAATTCATAAACTGTTATTACCTCAACTCAAAAAATCAATCCCAACCTTCCTTTTGTGGTCATAAACCTTGTGTTTAAATTTCATTGATTTCTATTTATTTATACTAAAGTTATTGTGCGAAAACCAAGAAAATGCTTATTTGGGCCCTTAATTCCTAAACTGTTGGAACCAAAACTCCCAAATCAATCCCAACCGTCCTTTTGTGGTCATACACCTAGTGTAAAAATTTCATAGATTTCTATTTACTTAAACTAAAGTTATAGTGCGAAAACCAAGAAAATGCTTATTTGGGCCCTTTTTGGCCCCTAATTCCTAAAATGTTGGGACCAAAACTCCCAAAATCAATACCAACCTTCCTTTTGTGGTCATAAACCTTGTGTTAAAATTTCATTGATTTCTATTCACTTTTACTAAAGTTAAAGTGCGAAAACTAAAAGTATTCGGACGACGACGCCAACGTGATAGCAATATACGACCAAAAATTAAAAAATTTTGCGGTCGTATAAAAAGTGTGCAAAATCTTTCGTCAGCTGAACCTAAAATTTGAGGCCGAAATCGTCCCTTACCAGACCTACTCCTGTGGATATTTTGTACACAAGGATAAAAGGAACCAGGTGCTCCGCAGGGCGCAGCTTTATACGACCGCAGAGGTCGAACCCTGAACAGTTGGGGCAAGTATGGACAAAACATTCTAGCGTGATACAGCTCTGAATTTGGATTGTGATCAAATTTTTGACATTACATGTTTTTTTTTTACACAAAACAAATGTCAAGATTTTACAAATTTTACAATTAAAGATTTCTTCTTCAAACTTTTTAAATCTAAAATTAAATAGTTGACACAGCATAGGTTTCTGACAAAGAATGAATGTGGTCTAATGAACTTAAAAGTTTGTTTTTGCCTTTTAGCAATTCACTATGCTGTTGAATATTAATCCTCTCAAAAAAATGTATGAAGAAATTTTCTTTTTATTTATGAAATCTGAAATGAGAAAAATTTAACCCCCCCCCCCCCCCCTTTTTTTCACATCCCCGTTTCCCTTTTTCCAAAACTGATATCAATTCAAATTTCTAATGGAGTTTGCAACAATAACTACTGTTAAATACATCATAAAATATTAAAATGTAAAATAAAGTGCTTGTTATCACTGAATGGTAAAGATTGGTTGGTAGTAAAAGTGAATATACATTGTTTATTGTATAAAACAATAAAAAAAAACTTCATCAGCAACATTTTATATTGGCAAATAAAAATAGAAAATGACATCATAGTCATGTCTGGCAAATGTCCAACATACATTATCTAAAAACATTTTAGATAAGATAAGGAAATAAGATGTAAAAAAAACTGCTTGTTATCACTGAATGGTAAAGATTATTTTAATTTATCAGTTGGTAGTAAAAAGTGAATATACATTGTATATTGTATATAACAAAGATTTAAGTTGATTCTGGACAAAGAAAGATAACTCCAATTAAAAAAAAATCTTGCTATTGCACAATATTTTGCAATTAGATATTTCTTGCTTACTATTCTGGACAAAGAAAGATAACTCTAATTAAAAAAAAATTTGCTATTTCACAATATTGTGCAATTAGATATTTCTTGCCATTGCACAATACTGTGCAATTGAAAAGACTTGCTATTGCACAATACTTAATATAATAATTTTAGATCCTGATTTGGACCAACTTGAAAACTGGGCCCATAATAAAAAATCTAAGTACATTTTTGGATTCAGCATATCAAAGAACCCCAAGATTTCAATTTTTGTTAAAATCAGACTAAGTTTAATTTTGGACCCTTTGGACTTTAGTGTAGACCAATTTGAAAACAGGACCAAAAATGAAGAATCTACATACACAGTTAGATTTGGTATATCAAAGAACCCCATTTATTCAATTTTTGATGAAATCAAACAAAGTTTAATTTTGGACCCTTTGGGCCCCCTATTCTGTTGGGACCAAAACTCCCAAAATCAATACCAACCTTCCTTTTATGGTCATAAACCTTGTGTTTAAATTTCATAGATTTCTATTTACTTATACTAACGTTATGGTGCGAAAACCAAGAAAAATGCTTATTTGGGTCCCTTTTTGGCCCCTAATTCCTAAACTGTTGGGACCTAAACTCCCAAAATCAATACCAACCTTCCTTTTGTAGTCATTAACATTGTGTTTAAATTTCATTGATTTCTATTTACTTAAACTAAAGTTATTGTGCGAAAACCAAGAATAATACTTATTTGGGCCCTTTTTTGGCCCCTAATTCCTAAACTGTTGAAACCAAAACTCCCAAAATCAATCCCAACCATTCTTTTGTGGTCATAAACCTTGTGTCAAATTTTCATAGATTTCTATTAACTTAAACTAAAGTTATAGTGCGAAAACCAAGAAAATGCTTATTTGGGCCCTTTTTGGCCCCTATTTCCTAAAATGTTGGGACCAAAACTCCCAAAATCAATACCAACCTTCCTTTTGTGGTCATAAACCTTGTGTTAAAATTTCATAGATTTCCATTCACTTTTACTAAAGTTAGAGTGCGAAAACTAAAAGTATTCGGACGACGACGACGACGGACGATGACGACGCCAACGTGATAGCAATATACGACGAAAAATTTTTCAAATTTTGCGGTCGTATAAAAATTATGCCAAAAAAAAACCTGAGATAAAAGATAGGTCTTTATAGCATTTATATGCATCTATTTTTTTTTAATCCTAATAAATTGCTTCGTTGAGTACAGCCTGATACAACAGCAGAGGTTGACCCCTAAACAGTTGGGGCAAATTTTGACACTATATTCAAGCTTAATACTGTCTGAATTTAGATTGTGATCACATTTGTGACATAATATAGGTTTCTGACACAAAATAATGTGGCCAAAGATCTAAAAAATCTTTTTTTTTTTCAATTAAAACTTGGGCATATCATTGATTATTTTATTTATGAAATGTACAAAATTATGGCAAAGTCTGTAACATTGTCCACAATTTATACTGAAAGCCCTTGAAAGACTATGCACAACTTTAAATTTAAATGGGGAATATGTCCATTGGACACAGATGATACCCCACTTGAATACATGATTATAAAGGGACATTTCCCCAAGAATGGCAAAACTGACGCTTCCAAAATTTGTTCTTAATCAGTGTTTTGTGGAAATAAGCATTGTGTGCAAGTTTCATAACATTTGCTTTAGGCAAACTTAAGAACAAAAATTTCAGCAATTTTCCATTTCCATATTGGGATTAAGAGGGCATAACTCTAGAACAGTAAAAGTAAGGCCCCCAAAAATTCAAACTTGATGTATGTTTTGTGATAATAAGCATTGCATATAAGGTTCATAACATTTTTTTAGGAAAGCTAAAGTTAGAAAGACTAACGTTCACTTATGTTTCTTAACTCCTGTTTTCAAATTTGTTGCATAGTGTTACTTACAGCTGGTTGAGATCAGCTGCTAAGGATAAGCCCAGCAGTGGTCTTGTTCATGATGATTACCACAGTACAAAGTCCAAATAATCTCATGTTTTTCTATGTATCTTTGCAACCAAACCAATTTTTGAAGATTTCATAGCTGCTGGTGGAACACGAATTTAAATCAACATGTAAATTTTCCATAAGTTTCAGTGCAGACTTTGGTAAAAACAACATAAGAAAAATATTACACAGATGGAATGACAATACTGTGTCTGTACTTAACAGAAGCTTGCTGGTAGTGTTCTGAATCAGTCATTCTCATGTAAATCAGTATTGCCTTTGTTGTTGCATTTAATTTATTGTGGTCAAATTATTTTTATATTACCCATCATCTTTAGCTTTTTGTTTTAATTGTTTTAATATTGTTGTACTAGTAGTTACAGTACATATCAGACACCATCATAGTTTTCAACCCAAGAAACTTTTGAACCTTGTGGAATTTAACAAATAACAAATTCATAATCTTTTTTACAACCTTGTTTTATTTGCCACAAACAGGCTGGATACCAGCTCATTTTAAGATTTTTACTTCATCAATAATCTGGTTTACATATTATCGTTCTAACAGATCTGTATGATCAATACAAAACCACTTCAACTGTTGGTCCAAAGACAGTGAATACTGCACAGTGGTTTGGAGAATAAAATGATCATCTAGTTGACATTTTAGATTTATTTCACCATATATATTGTATACAGATTTTTAATCTGTTGTTTTTTTTACCATTACTTTCAGATTGAAAACTGTGATTAAGAAACTTGCAATTAAATACTTTCATAATTTCATATAAATATAATGATGTATTTTGTCAACTTAAATTTGAAAGGATCTCAAAGAGAATAAACAGGTAGTTTATAGTATGGTGGAAAAATCCTTCATTACAATAGATCAGTGATAGATAAAAAAAAAAAAAAAAAAAAAACTTGATCATTTGCTTGAATACAGCAAAAAGATATTTATATTAAACATCATTTGGTATGAAATATGATGTGCCAGTATGGTATTGTTTCCCTCAATCTTAACAAATATTTTGTTCACTTAAATAATGTCATGAACTGATTTATAAGAAAAACTTTCAAATTGTTCTAATAAATTTATCTTTCATAAAAATGCTGCAACATTGTACATTTAATACATATGTGTGCATTCTTTCAAACATAACTTACCCAAATATGTTTGGCTGATATTAGATCTAAATTTGTGTAAAAACCTTTAATTCAATATACCACCAATTTGCAAATAAAATATCTTCAAAGGTTTCTATTTCAGGTAAAGTAGAACTGTGGGGGATTGAAAAGTTTAAAGAAATATTTTCAAAGAAAAAACTATTAAGAGTTAAAATTCCTCCCCCTGTTTCCTCATTTGAATAGTTATGGCAAAATCCATATATCACAATGCCAAATCAAAAGAAAATACTTTGATGAATAATATATATAAAGAATGTGCACTATACAATTCATTAAAATCAAGTCAATGGTTAAAGAGTTTAAGATACAAGGTGACTCCCTCCTTCTATGTATATTGCAAACTGAGAAACCCTAAAATCACTGTGAAAAAGAAAAAATTGAAACAGAAAAAGTGGTTGAAATGTCAATGAAAACTTCAAATTCTCTAAAAATTCCATGGAAATCGTTTCCCTGGTTTAGAAGGAGCGGCAAAATACAAATGTTGCAGGGTATGGAAACTGAAGGTTTATACAAATCCTACATTGTCATTGATTTTTCGTTTGAATGCATGATAAAATTATTAATGTACAAATATATACAACTTAAAATATAAATACATTCAATGTACACAATTTTCATGTATAAGGCATCAACCATTTAATATGAAAGTTTTGTCCAGGAATATTTTTTTGGGGTGGTAAATAACCTGATTTAAAATTTAATTCTGTTTTGCATGTTGTGCTTTATATCAGATTTTTTTTTATACAAAAACACATTTTCCAATTGGCATTAGTTTACCCGTTATGCCCATGTGGGAAAAAAAGGACTCATTGGGGATAGAATTTTTCTTTATCATTTAATCATTAAACTCCAAGGGCTCTAAAATGGTTGGTGCCTTAATTTAACATAATAAATTCATTGAATAATGCTTTCCCAATACTGATGATTTATAAATGATTAGCACTGTACCATTGGTGGATTTTGTGACTTTAAGAAAGCCAACATTGGTATATATGCAATAATTGCTTATTTACATGCATTAAGAGCCAAACTTATGTGCTAGTGTTTTTTATTCACAGACAAAATGTTGGACTTACATTTTTGTACTTCTAGTCTATATAAAATTTGATTTATTTTCTAAACATTGGTGCAGAAATATTGACCATATAGGAACTTTGGTGACTGGCTAGAAATTACATCCTTTGAAATTAACATTTTATTGTCTAGTTCCTATAGTAACTTAGATAAGATTACTACAATTTCGTTTTTATTGACAATGAATGTTTCATACATTTATATAGCAATGCCCATTTTTTTGGAAGACTAGCACAATCTTTTTTTCATTAAGATGTGTTTTAATTTCCAGAAAAACACTTCTAAACATGATGGAATTTTAATATCATAATATTAATTGTTTTCATGTTAATGTATGAAATTAAATTGATTTTTTCAAGAGGTAGCTTTTAAACAACTTAAAATAGAAAATGACTAGGTCCTTTCTATCAATTTTGACAATGTATCAGGGATGATAATTGATGTAAAAAATAAATGCAGTTTGAATTAATTTTGGTATTTGAATTGAAAAATGTTCATGGAGAGCCGAAAATTGTTGAAAAAAATCTATGAAACAAAAGTACTAGTACTAAAGATCATATTACATGCATGCATTTTTGGAAAAACTTCAATTTGAGGTTTTACTGTAAAAGAAAATTCTATGGCATATAGTACATGTTTCATGCAATATGTAGTACAAAGTTCATGCTAGTTGTAAATTAGATAAAAGTGGATGTATCACAAATAAATGTGTATATTTCATAGAAAGGGATATTTGGTGGGGTTTATTATTTTTCTTTTAAGTATCCTGAATAATTCAAGCTATGAGAAATGTAAATTTTAATTTATCACAGAAATGAGGAGAAATATCAGCATATCAATCAGATCTCTTTAAAAAAAAAACTTGTAATGTACTATACGAATCCCATATGATGTGATACAATGAATTATGTTATACATAACTGATTTCTTTTAAAATATATCAATTCATTGCTAAAGGAAGAGGTATGATACAACCACTTTTTTGGCCTTTAAAGTTTGCAAATAAAAAAGTGTGATTGATTTAACAAATAAATTAATATCTTCATTCTTCAGATATTTATAAGCCATTAGTTTGTTTGATAGCAGTATCAACACTATTGAATTTTGTCTTGTATAATAGTATTAAGGCTTCAAACTTCTTACATTTAGAACAAAAACTGCAACTGCCAAATAAGCATCATTTTAAAATATAGTATTTTAGTCGAAGTTTCCACCTAAAAAGAGAGTTCATAAAAATAGGTGTAAAATATCTTTTAATGTATCAATGTAAGTCCTGTGCTCAATTTTGTCAAAAAATTGTGCATGAAATGGCCAATTTAGGTCAAATGACAAATTGGACAGGATTATGACATCAAGTGCCTTACCACGCGAAAATTTTGAAATTAAATCAAGCAATTCATTTACGAATAAAATATCACGATTTTAAAAGGATTGAATAAGGTTTATACTTATTTTTCAATTTCAGGCGCTAAATAATGGCTCTATCATACCTCTTCCTATAAAGATTGGGAGAAAAAATAAGAGAGAGAAAAACGAATTTTTCAAACAATTTGTTTGAAGTTTAATGTTTGTTCTCACCGTTCTCTCAGTCTACACAAGTTGTCTGATCCGATTTAAAATCATAATGAATTTCTTCTTGAATGCTTGGAACTTACATTTATAACTGAACTGAACTTTTGATAACATTTTCCAGTTAAATATACAGGTACAAATAATGATAAATAAACTGATTTTTTTATAAACAATTTAAAAACTGGTAATACCAAAATCTTCCATATTGAATGTCACAGGTTTGAAGCTGAAAATTCTAAATTATTTGCTCTCCTGTAATTTGTGCCACAACATTAATTTCGTGGCAGTTAGTAAGTGGCTCTGTAATAATTTATTGAAGTCTTTCTAAAGGCATTTAATAGTCATCCAGATCAAAATCTTCGAACATATCGTCTAGGTGTGGGTCTAATACTTGGAAGTCAACCTGGTACCGTAATATACCTGAAAGGTAAAAATTAACATATCAAAATTTGAAAAAAGGTCTTTAATCAAGTCAAGTAATTTACTACTTCTGCTGCACTGCAAGTACATCAAATTGTATATTATTTCTACTATTGACAAAGTTACATTCTTAATACAATGGTCTACAATTAAATGAAAAAGCACCTTTAGACTATTCCAGTTAAAAATACATGGTTATAAATAGGCAGGCTAGTGGTATAGTGGTTCAACTATTTAGACCACCCAGCCAAGGAGTCCCCACACACCTCTGCTCTGAAGTTATTTGGTTAACAGGAAGTTGATCAGCAATGGACTTGAAAAGGCATCAAGGGGTTAGCATGAGGAAATCAAACTTGATTACAAGTTTCAGAAAGCACTGATTAATAGTTTCCTAAAAAAACATGATGTGACAAATGAACAGACTTTCAGAGAGGTGGTATAATTACATCTCATATTCAAATGTCATTAAGATGCATTTATTACAATAAATGGACATGGCTTCAATGACAGTCACATAAACTAGCTCACCAAATAGTAAATTTTCATGTTATAAATTATGCCACTGAACTGAATGAAAGGCGTTTCTTTTATTTTATATATTATTTATATTGATATCATTTATGTTTTTGGAAGATATTTTTCAAAGGAAAATTGGCTGGTTTTTTTTTCATTCTTACCTCCTATTCCACCAAATCCTCGGACAAATTGAGCTCCCTCTTGCGATCGATCTGTTATTATTTCTAATGTTGCTCCTGTAATGCAAATAATGAATGTGTAGATTAAACCAATATGCTTCAGTGGATAAAATATAAACGACATCCGACAGAATGTCCGATTGCCTTATTCTATATTTAATTCAGACTTTGACTCAAAAAGTATCTCCATAGAAATGAGATATCACTGACAATATAATAGTGGTTTCCTAAATTGTGATCAAATCAAAAACTTATAACATGTATAAACCTGCATAATGTTTTTCCCATTTAGGGAATTTGGTCGACATGGGAGATATTTTTAAATCTTTAATTAGTTTAATTCATCAATTTTTTCTACTTTACACCTATACATAATTGTATTTTAAAATCAACTCAGGTTTATTGTAGAAGACTATGGTGACCTCTAGATGTCATTTGGATTTTAATATCATTGGTTTGGTCTCTTATTGACTAATGGCAACTATCTCTTATTTCTTATTCATGCAGAGAGCTTTTCACTAGCCTAACTTTTTAACACCAGAAAAGGTACAAAATCAATAGTAGAAACCCCTTTTACTTTAAGTCACAGCCTATTAACTTTAGTCAGTACAGCTTTGTATTTCCACAAACTCTTTGCAATTTTGTATCAGGGCTGTTCCACAAAAACGTATACGAGACCTTAAAGGAGGGCACTGTGGGTGGGTTTTATTGTACAATGAATTCAGTCTTGATTGCCTCGATATGTGGTTGACTTAATTTCAATGTGCCTTCCCTTGAAACTGTTATTTAATTTGAACAGCACTAATAGAAAAAGTCAAAATGTAAAATCTACTGCGTTCACTACAGCAGTAACATATTGTAACCTTCCATCAAAAGAACAAGTCGTCAGCTCATTGGTTCATATTAGTTGAAGTGATTAAGTTTCATTATGTTTGACTTACCAAAATTTTTATAATTATTTGCAAACCATTCTAATAATGGCATCTGTTCCACTAATTCTAACTCCACACCAGTCTGTAATTGAAAAAAAATCTTTCTGAGATTGTAGGCTTAGAGTGTAAGTTTTCAATACATTTGGTTGAAGTTAAAAAAAAAGAAGTTAGAGAACAGAAATGTCAGATTTTGCATTTTTTTCCATTTATAAAGGTGCATATCTCCTCAACAGTAAAAGTGATGCCACCCAATTTCAGACTTGATCGTGTTTTAAGTAATAAGTAGTGTGTATCACCATTAGTGAAACTGTTTTCTTATTCTAGTATATCATACATTTACTTCTGAATCTCTGGTCTCCCCATATAATTTAAACTTACATCTTTGTCAATAAAATGTGTTTTATCTTTTTCTTGCTCTGGTTTTAGGAATAAAATGTTTTCAACTGCAAAATAAAATGAAATATATTTACAAATGCATCTAATTCTAATATGACGTTCTTCTTCAGCTTTGGGTACAATGCCATGTTCTAATTCAAATAGAACATGGGCTGCATGTGATTGACGTCACAATTGAAATTGCAATGTCCGATGAATTTTGAATAGCCCCAGAGATCAAAATGGACATTTTTGTAGGTGTTGCTCGCTAGGAAATTAAATAAAAATATTCTAAAAGTAAGTTTAAATGTTTCTGTTCTTTTTTTATTGATAAACTGTTGATTTTCTATAACGTTTTTGTTTCTTCAAATCAAAATGGCGACATACTATAGGTCCGCTCGAAGTACAAAAGTTCAAATATTCCTATTAGAATCGAAATAATTCTATCATGCCATGCTCTATGCTCATTTTAACATGGGTAGGCATTATATTTGTATATACATTCAATACCTCGCTTACGTTCGGTATTAAGATATTAACAAATATAATGCCTACCCATGTTAAAATGAGCATAGCGCATGGCATGAAAGAATTATTTCTTAAACAGCATATTCTTTGACAGTTGAATTGGGATATTAAAGTCATGCTCCAAATGAAAGAAAATTATTTAATCAAGACAACAGAAAATTTGAAACATCGGATTTTATAACTTTTTCATTAAGAATGGCATGTATATTGTAAAGTGAGCAAACTTGAGATTGATTGTTGGTGTCGAACTCTACTTTAGCAATATATTGGCTGCATCATAGCAGTCAGTTTTTATTAAAGGAAGATAGAATGCATGTCACTGTAGAGAACCACTGATTTCAGGATACACTTATGAAGATTACTAAAATTGCAGCCTTTGAAAAATATATCAGTTCTAATTTCGTAACACTGCAAATATGTCAAAAATAGTAGACATTTGAAAGAAAACCTTCAGATATTCATGCTGTGTACACTTTCAAAATCAATCAGGTATTTAACAAATTAGCTATGATGGTCCATTATATGCAGTTACTAAACCTACCATCTGTCGAATGATTTTTGAGCACATATCTTGTAATATCCAAATTTTCCCACACTATTAATGTATCTACAGCTCCCATTTCTAAACCTTTCAACGTGTCATCGACACCAAAACAATATTTTCCTGTGTCTTGTGAAATTTCATCAAAATATCGACCTGAAACAAGCATACAGAAATATAGTGTTATTTGAAAAGACGATATTTGAATTATATCATGACAAGTGGACATACATTTCTGTCGTTTCAATACAACAAAAGCAAATATTTTGGCAAAGCAACATAAAATAGTTATACTCATTAGGTCATTTTTTAGGGAGAATTTCTTCTCACCATTGTTTTGTATGATAAAAGTTTGCGACAAAAATATCATCTTGATATTAACATATATTTGGAACGGCACACACATAAATTTAATTTCAATTATTAATTTTTTTGTATGAGCTGATTTGAAGTTGCTGAAAGCATTCCAATCTTTATATTTACAAATCAAACAAGTTTTATGTTTGCACACCAAAAATTTAATAGTTCAAGTGCTTTTGATCTTGTCCTTCACTTAGATTCAAATTCATTCAATCCTCCCGTTTGGTGGATGATTCGCTGTGTTTTCAATGAATTTTTAAAAATGTATTTAGCCATGAATCTGTAATGATAGTTTACCTATGAGTTTCTTTTCCTGTATAAATTTGACATTTGATAAGGCATCTGCAGCCAATTCGATTGCTTGGTTAAATCCATTTTCTCCTCCATAAGATACATCAACCACTTTGATTATTTTTGCTTGTAATCTCTACGATTAAAAGATGTTTTTATAAAGACCTTGTATATATAATTAAACATTCATATACATGTACCAAGAACATTTGTAGCCCTGTTCCAAAAATAAATAGGGGGAAGCTCTCACCCCATATGGAATTTACTGACCCCATATATACCGTGTGTGTTCAGATGGTTTCTTTTTATTTAACCCGCCATACATAATTGTTGATTTAATTCAATTGTTCAGGCTATCTGTCTTATTTAACCACCACCCATCAAATTTTAATAAAAGTGCCTTCTGACCCCCCATTCAAATTTCAATTAATTCTGGAAAAGCTCAAATATTTACATATAAAATTTGTCTTACTTTACATTTAAACACATGTAAAAAAGATAAACTTCATTTTAACTTCATAATACAATCTTTTAATATTTTATTTTAAAACATAACCATGAATATGACTTACAGGATCAAACATATCTGATTGACTAAGTTCTGTTTTGAAGTCAGCTGATCCAGCCAGCACTAAGCCAGCTATATTTGGTTTATCGTTTGTGATGAACATCTGTACCGCTACTTCTGCAACTTTCCGCACATAGTTGTGACGCTTTTCCATTCTTAAACGTGCAAAACGTAAGGCTGATTGACCTCCTCTACCTGAAAAGATATATCTTGATTGAAAATCACTTATAAAACTTTAAATAGCTATTGTGACAATTCGCCTTTCCAGAATCTAGAGGACTATTTGTAATCTCATTGTTTGTACACCAAAATGAAAATAACGTTACGTCATTGGTTGAATTTCTATTTTTTATCAATCACAACATTTTGGTGTATGCTTTTGGAAATATTACCCAGAATGCATCAGATTCTAAAATTGCAAATTGAAGAGCCTCATTCAGTATTTCTAGAGTAATTTCTTTCTATGCGATTTTCAAAATTTAGCATAGTAAGCCGTAGTGGTTTGTATTTTTGTTTAATAATAACGTTTCTGGTGAATTGAGTTTAAAACTGTTATTAGCAATTCTTACCATGTTTTTTTGGTAGATCTACTGTGAATTTGTGTAGGACTTCTCTTGTGTTGCCTGACAATGTTCCAAATAATGCACCATTTCCATCCATAACAATAAAACCAAATTTATTGTCATCTGCTAATAAAGCTGTTAATGCCTAAAAGTAAAATGTATGTAGACTAAAAATAAATATAACTAAAACTGACCTACTGTTAAAAAGAATGCCTGATTTAGATTGATCTTTTAATATTCATCGACTTTTAAATCCCTTTTCTGCCAAAATTTGTCCATTTTATAGACACAAACAAAAAGAGTACCATTTGTGATCACTCAGAGAGAGAGGGGTCATCTTAAAATCAAGAATATTATTCACAGACACTGAAGTTGACACAATGAAATTCAAAAGTAAAGACAGTGAAAAATATTGGAATAAAATATTTCAGTAAAAATCATGTAGGAACTTCCATTTCTCTCATGTTTTCAGCAACAATCAGAATTCTTAGAAAACCTGAAAATAATTCTATGACCATTTAGAACCCTGTATTCAATTAGGCTACTTTTAAAGCAAATTATCAGTAAATTACAAGTCTACTTATATTACCTCTGTGTGAAATTTGTTATCACAAAGATATAATGATGTATTGATTGGTCTGAAAGGTTCAAAGTCTATGTTCACTTTCTTTTCTTTTCCTTCATCTGTTACTATAGTTCCACAATATATCACAAGACCATTTGTCGGTACTGTAAAAAGAAATAAATGAATAATCATGTGGTTCACTTTTCAAAGTTTTGCTAAAAAATAAAAGCATCATTGTTCCTTCAGACTAATTGCCTTGAAAATATAACAAATTCTTAAATTTGTTGATACCAACATCAGACATGCCAGATATCATGATCTTTCAGAAGAACATTTAACAGTTTTCTTTCTAATATTTGCACTAATGGTACACACATGCACTCAACATACATATTCATACAGATAATAAAATTATACATCTATTATGGCCGCAAATTTAAGAAAAAAAAAGAAGATGTTTATTGGTTATTTTTCATCTTCATCTGGTTTACCTCAGACAACATCAGCTGTGCTAAAATTATATTATATTCATTAAAAGCAAAAACAAGGAAGCAAAGTTCTTATAATCTTGTTGCTGTGGATTAATTTTATTCGTCTGTACCAATTTTCGTTGATTGAGGAAAAAGATTGTTTTCATGGATTATAGATTTCATGGTTTTGTCACTCATGCATATAAAGTTTACATAAATTTTGTATTCATTGAAAATTTGATTTCTTGGCTCCCCTGCACACATGAAACTATAGAAAATTGATATCTAACGAATAATAATGAATCCACAGTACTTGGGTCAAAAGAATTGTACCTTTATTGTAGAGTTTTAATCTCTGTTGTACAGATGTAATAGCACCCAATACAGATAATCTGTTAACACGACTTTTGATATTTGAAGCTGTTCCAAATTCATCTGCCAACATCTTGGCTACTCTTGATATTTGGTCTTTAGGTGGAATGATTAATGAAATCATACTTGTTCCATTTCTAAAATAGACAAAAATGGTTATATATGTGAAAAAATATTTCTACTCAGGAACAGAAGAAGGCTAAACTTAAGGTATATATGGGTTGCTTGCTTTATTCTAAATTAATTACTATTTGTAATAGCCAATTCGAGACAATCACCGACATGTCTGGTTTTATTTATAGCAATTTATCCAAATAATAAGTCAGGGTTAAAAAAAAAAAAATAGACCTTGTCTTTCATTTGAGATTAACATTGTCTTAAGGCAGTAAGAAGACAAAATAATTTGAAAGGCCTGCTACTAATGATTTGGATGACAGAAATAGATGTTTTTTTTTTTTTAGATAATTCAATTATGATTCACAACATAACAAGTTTCAGAAGGATAGAGATAACAGCAGAATGCAATAAAATAAGTTCGTAACTTCTCAAAAATAGAGAGTTGGATACCTTCTACTTAATCTAAGTACATGTATATAGGTACATTGTACATGTAATTTGTTTCAGAGAAAAGTGTCTGTAGTATTATACCCAATATCAGGTATCAATTTACAGTGATACAAAATAAAATTTTACAATTCATCAATAAGGGTGTGCAGGGCTCACACCCCTTAAGAATCATAGGGAGAACTTACTTCTCTTTTAAAAATCTGATAGAAAGTGGTTTATGGACTTAAAATTAGACCTGTTTGGTTTTCATAAATTATATATATGTTTTCATTTACATGAGTTTTGACAGGTGCCACATGTAGATCCAGGAGCTGCTTACCCTTCCAGAGCACCTGAGATCACCCCCAGTTTTGGTGGGGTTCGATTTGCTTAGTCTTCAGTTTTCAGTGTTGTGTATTCTGTACTATTGTTTATTTGTCTGTATTTTTCTTTTTTAGCAATGGCTTTAGTTTATTTTATCTGAATATCTTTCACCCCTCTTTCTAATACAGAAGGTAATTTTTTATTCATATCATGCCTGAACATACAAATTTACCATTACAGTATAAACAATACCTGTCTACCATGTCTACAAAGTTGATGCTTTGAAAGGGGGTCTCATTGGGGGGTTCCGATCCCGGATCCCGCTTACTGTTTTGTCAGATTCCCGTATCCCACTTACACTATGTACAAAAGCAGTTATTTTTTTTGGTCATTTCCCGGGTCCCGCAAGACCTCATTTCCCATTTTCACGCCACAATAAATTTGACTTTCATGTGTCACGCTTACAAAAAATGGGCAATCCCGTGTCACGCTTAGACCCCAATGAGACCCACTTAAAAGAAAATAACTTGGTGAAATCAAATCAGAAGGCCCCTATTAGCCACAATCGTCCAGTACAGTGAGCCTTGATGACATGCCACAAATATTCTACTTTTTGAAGGTTATTATTAACTTTCAACTGGATGATATTTCAGTTTTTGTGTCTTTGGGGAAAAAAATTATGTACATGTAATTTAATTGAATGTTAGCGCAGTGAACTCTAAATCTGACATAAACATCATCAACAATTTGATATTTGATTAAGAGTATAATATCCATAATGGGGATAATACTCATTTATTAGAATCTTTCAACAGACTTTGTGTAATGACGTTCGTGTCAGACAGTAACGTCTAACGATACATTCAGTAATTATGCGCAGTTAAAAAATAATTAGTGTTACACACCCTCGGGCTGCTTCCAAACTCTTGATCAGCTTCTTAATCTTCCAAATTTCTACATTCCGATCCGCGCTAGTTTCTTCTCCGTTTGTTGCCATTTTTGACAAAAAGTCTTGGTTATAATTTTATAACCACTCCGTATGGCGGGAAGATTTCTTGTTCAATCTACCCTTGTATTCCTATACAGAAGATTATTTCACAACAGTAAAGTCTAAAGAGTCTGTGATATTGATTAATTGAAAAATTCGCAATAAAGGAAACCTAAGGACAAATATAGCAGATTTTTCACTTCGTGGTGTAATGACAACTTCCCATCCACCATTGACCATGTGAAATCTCTGACGTCACTTCGGAGGAAATGGATCAAAATTTTATATTTTTTCTAAAAAAAGGCTAAAAAATACTGAATTCTTTAAAATTATTAATTTATTGAACATGGGAATCCCCTCTCTATGTGATTTCCCTGAAAAATCACGTATTTTTCATGACCTGTTCTAAACTTTGACCTTTTCATCGAGTTCAAAGGTGGAGGTTTACAATGGCTGCGCCCATATATTGTCAACACAGATTTTAACTATAGTGTTGCCTGGTGTGTAAGCCTGTAGGACAGGGTAGAGGTGAGGGCGTATCGAAGGCACTTCTTAATTTACTAAACAATTCTTATAGTCAAGTAGAAGTCTAGTTTACCGAATTCTAGACAGTTCGGCACCCAAATCGGTACCCGGACAAATCGGCACCCGTTATAAAGACAAATTTCGATATCCAGACAAATCGGCACCTAGACAAATCGGCATCTTATAAATTAGTTATCTTTGATCTAAATATAGTGAACCAAACAAATAAAATCCATGAATTTGGGATTTTATCAGAGCTAGGGCGATTCCCATTATATTATGATACATGCATGATTAATCCATGTTAAATTACTGGTATTGCTTAGAAAATCTTGATTCCAAATTTTTACCTGTATGAGGCAGAGAAAATTCGTAACACTTGATTTTTTGTTAAATGTACTTTTATTACCAATGTAAATTGTATGCCAAACTCCGCTATATATTAATGCTGTATATGTATATGTAAACTGTATAATTTGTGTATGTATTTAATGCTATGAGCTGTATATTTAAGAAATAATTCATGAAAGCCATAGATTTGTTGGAAATTTACACATGGCCTGGGCCGTGATATTCGAATTTTATCCTGAGCGTTAGCGAGGGATAAAATTAACGAATATCACGGCCCAGGCCATGTGTAAATTTACAACAAATCTATGGCTTCCATGAATTATTTCGATTCTAATAGGACAAATACGATCATTAAAAAACTGATGCGATGATGGGTATACCATGTGTGTGGCTGTTCTATTTTACCCACTGTACGATAAATGTAAAACAAATCTAATAAACCTGCATGAATGATTTCTTAACTAACCGCTAGAAAAAAAATGTGATTACTTTTTTTACTTCTCAGTAAACCCAACATTTGCAATTTTAAATTTACATTTTTTATCGTAAGCTACCGTCAAATTCACTGTTGACATGTTGTAACCAAGGAGCCGCCATGTTGACTTGCTGAAATCAGTAAATGTGCGAATAATATGCAATAGAACAGAAAACAAGCAACACCTACCTCAATACTTTATTTTAATGCAATTGTATCCGAGTTTAGAAGGTAAACGCAATAGAAAAACCTTCAGCTTTGACGTTTTCATTCGTATGACGTCATGTTTTGAAATGACGTTAATGCGCCAAAATCATTACTGGAATTTCGCGGAATTTTAATTTATTTTGTTTTTGTCCATTTTTCCGTTCTCTAATGTGTAAATTCTTTTTGTTATGCGTCAGAATCAGAATAAATGTTCTGTAGGGTTTTATTCAATTGTAATTGTTGACACAGCGAAATCCACAACCGTTTACACATAGGTTACGATACATGTGGATTTACGTGGGAGGCATATTTAAACAGCCATTTGTGTACATCTTGGAGTCTGCGCTAAGTATAGATATATCGAGAATTTTATAACGGTGTTGTTTACAAAGCGAAAGAAGCACGTCATATTAGAATTGCTAACGGAATAAAGAATTAATTAATTATCAATATTAAAACAATAAAATATTGTTTTCAAGTATTGTGTAGTCTAAACAGATGTAAGGATCAAACGAGAACACAAGCTATACACTTTTTTATCTATCTTCATATTTCCGCACTCAGTCACAACTTTGACTATTACGTGCCGTTGAATGCGTGGCCTATTTACAATTTAAAAGAAACAAATTTGCAGTAATAATATGAGGCAGGCATTACCTGTAAATGGGGACGAAGTCTGTATGAATTATTTTTTTGAAACTTAAATATTTGTTAAAAAAAAGAAACGGAAATACCGTAAAGTTTCCGATTTTGGTTCTGTTGTTAGGGATTTTAGTTGTGACCTTATTTAAATTATGACGTCATATGCAATGTAAACAAAGAAACGCTATCACCAGGTAACGTTTTTTCATATCAAGGAATTATTAAAAATGAAATTGGTATTGCGCGTTCCTTCCTATTTTATACTAGACTGATAAATATATATTTTACTCAAAGTTTCATACAAACGAGACCGGAAAAAGGAAGTACATTTCTGCGCAGGTCCGGGATTTCAAAACACGACAAAAAAAATTTGAACGATTTTGAGTTCATTATAGGTACAATGAAAAATTCGGGAAATTTTCCAGTATTTTTTTTTTATTGAATTTTCTACTGTTATTGGGGACTCTGTCCCCATATTAAATTACATTGCATTGGTGCTTAGAAAAAAATAAATAAAGTAAAAATATAACAGTGATTTAATTTAATTTTTTTTTTTTTTTTTTTTTTTTTATGGATTGTTATCCTATGTATATTTCTTGGTAAAACTATGTATATGTTATGCAGTTTTTAGAATATTTGTGAAAGAGCAGATATAGAAATCTTTTTTGATCTCTATTGAGGAATTATTAGATTTAAACATAAAATACTGATTAATGCATAACTACCATACTACAATTAATTACGATTTAATTATTATTCAATTAAATAAGGTTAATACGAACAACTACATATCTAACAATCAATTATGATTTAATTAAATGATGATTATTCTTTTTGTAATGCATATTTTATATACAACTTATAATATCAATGCAACAATTCTTTAATTTTTTATAATAAATTTATTTTTTAAAACGAGGTGCCGGATTGTCTTGGTCCCGAAATGTCCAGATACCGAAATGTCCGAAATGGGTGCCGAAATGTCTTCGGACTTGGGTGCCGATTTGTCTACGTGCCGATATATCTTGTTACCAATAGTACCTAGTTTACCAGGTCTGAATGAAAAGATAGATCATTGATATCTTATAGTTGTATTATAAATTAGGCACCTATAAATTTTCAGAGGAATTAAATGCTGAAACAAACAATAAATGATTTTGATTGAATGGTGTTTATAATTAACGCAACTTTCAACACTATTGTGCTTTTTCGTGGCGGTCTGTTTTAAATGGTTGGAGGAAGCTGGAGAGCCTGCAGAGAACCGTGACCTTCCATTTGAAAACTGACAATCCTAGTCAATACACCTAATCGCTATTTATTGGTGTCAGACCACCAATTAAAAATCCCTATCTGTTCAACCAAATTTTGCAATTTTCACAGCTTTCTAAATATTTTACCTTAAGTTTAACTTCAAGGAAACCAGGTATATCCTGAATTGTACATGTATCACCTTCCTACATGCCAATTTTCAACCAATGTTTAAAGTCTTGTAACAAATTTCTGATTTTGAAAAGACAGGTACTACCAAAATAACTCCCGGTTTTCTGGAAATCTTAAATTAGTGTACTATGTAGCGCATTAATCCTGAATTTTTAATGCAAACTCATAGACAAGTGAATTTTGGCTCAAAATGGTCTAAATATATTTCCCTTTCACCAAAAGTTTCATTTCTGCAAATTTGTTGGTTAGTTTAAGTAAACAATGACATCAAAAGCACTATTTTGTGTCAAAGTAGGACTACTTTTACATACGTTCTAAATTGGAGGGAGTAATTGGTGGTCTGACACCTAAAGAGCCAAAAAAGTTGCTCAGAAATCTTTGCTTTGCTTTATTCTTAATCCTTAGTCAATTTGAAGTCAGAAACATCCTATCTGAGCATAATGTGACTTATATTACAAATTTCACAGCTCAATTTAAACTGACTGTAATGTATGACTTTGATAGAAAATACTTGAAAATTTCATTTTGGACTACAGGAACATAAACTTTCAATATCAAGATCAGTTTTGTTGATTTTTTTCTTGTTTGTTCTACTTCTTAAAAGACTTTCCACAATTTTTACAATGGGTTAAGTAAAAAATTCAAGGTATTGAAGAGTCAAGGAATATTGACCCCCCTTTTTTACACCTGGTGTAAGTAATGGGACTATTAAATGATTAAAAGTGCAGTCATGGTCATTTAAATGTTTTTATTTTCTATCAGTTAATACAACTTAAGGCATAAAACTTTCATTTGAGATAATAAATGGGATTTTTGTGAGTTTTTGCAATGTTTACATCAGGCTATGTTATCTGCCAAATACATGCAATGATATAAGGGATAAAAATCAAATAATTTCATTAAATCTTGATGACAAGAACTTTTTTTGGTGGTAAAATAACCATGTTTTAATGTTAATACCACAGAAACATCTTGCTGTGCATTTATAACAATTTGGGACATTTTTTTATGTGAAAGCATATTGTCAGGGTGGGAAAAGCTAAAAATAGCACAAATTCAGGTCTAAGGCTCTAAATTTGCAATATGTGACTTTTTGCCCCCGAAAAGATTGAAATGTGACTACTATCACTTCATATGATCAGTTAAGTAAAAAAAATCAATTGTTTTCTGAATTTGGGGTTTCACCGCATTTCCCTTAAAGGTGTCAGACCACCAATTAAAAATCCCTATCTGTTCAACCAAATTTTGCAATTTTCACAGCTTTCTAAATTTACCTTAACTTCAAGGAAACCAGGTATATCCTGAATTGTACATGTATCACCTTCCTACATGCCAATTTTCAACCAATGTTTAAAGTCTTGTAACAAATTTCTGATTTTGAAAAGACAGGTACTACCAAAATAACTCCCGGTTTTCTGGAAATCTTAAAGTAGTGTACTATGTAGCGCATTAATCCTGAATTTTTAATGCAAACTCGTAAATACTTCAAACAAAATATTTTTTTACTTCAATTTTAATTTCGAAAAAGTGGATCATACTCTATCAAAGTTTCTTGATCTTCACCATGATAACAAATCACATAAAAATTCATTTCAATAATTGTAATTATGACGACCCCACTAAAAAATGTAAAAGTAATGGGAGTAAATGTTGATAAGAAATTTATTAATATGAGGATCTCTAGCTGGACAAAGGGCCTGGTCCCCCATGTGAGCTATTGCCATAACATTACAATGCATCCCTCTTCATTGTTATAAGCATTATAATTGGTCATCTCAACTCGATTGCTTTTCTCTTTTCGGCCATACTGACTCAAGCGAGAAAAGCAAATCATGTTGAGATGATCAACAATAATCTATACATTTTTTTGGTGTAAATATCTTGAAAACCATTTCAGAGAGAAAACCATATCCTAGGTATAGATATGCTCCAAATATTAAGATCTAGTGTACCTCATTCCTATTCCAAATATTAAGATCTAGTGTACCTCATTCCTATTCCAAATATTAAGATCTAGTGTACCTCATTCCTATTCCAAATATTAAGATCTAGTGTACCTCATTCCTATTTCCAACAAAATTAACAGATATAAAAAAGAAGATGTGAATAATGATTGGCAATGAGACAATTCTCCACAAGAGACTAAATGACACAGAAATTAACATCTATAGGTCACTGTACTGCCTTCAGAAATGAGCAAAGCCCATTCTGCATAGTCAGCTAGACAAGACCCAGAAATGACAAATGTAAAACGAGAAATAATAGCCTAATTAATGTACTTGTACAAAAAAAAATTAACAAAAAAACGATATGTAACACAGCATCTGGACAGAAACCACAGATTTTGTTTTCCTATTATCTTGAAAACTACAATTAGACAAGCAGAAACTTTAAAAAACAAAAATGACCAGTAATGCAAGATCTACATAACTGCCAATATGACTTAAACTTAAAGGAGTTATTGCCCTTAAATGATGATTTTGCCCATTATCTAGAAAATTAGAATAAAACTGAACAGCAAAATTTATCAGATATACAAAATCTACACAACTGCTGTAATGAGCTAACAAATTGAATGACTTCTTTGTAAAAGTTATTGCTATGTAATGAGAATTTTGCCTATAATCTCAAAAACTTACTCAGATAAGAAGACTTGATCAGCAATACGGGATCTACAAAAATGCCAATATAACTGGAATCATCAAATTGTCTTTATAAAAATTATTCTTTTACTGTTTTTTTAGTTTTTATAAATAAAAAAAAGATGTGGTTGATTGCCTATGTCAGAGACCCACCAGAGCCCAAATGACATAAAAGTTAACAACTGTAGTTCACTGTTCTGCCTTCAACAATGAGCTGAACCAATACAGTATTGTCAGCCTAATCTGTTAAAGTAGATAGCAAAAATTATCAGCAATATACAATCTACAAACATGTTGCTGTCTACATGGTGCAGTTCAATAAAAAGTTTGATCAAATTGAAATTTGTTTTTAATCAAATCAAACTGTTCAACTGGTCAGAAATTTTCACCAACATTTGTAGTAGAATCGATATCTCAGTCAGTCATCTAAGTGCAAAGTGATAAAATACAGCATACTTAAAATCCATCATGATTTGAATTCAACTTTTGGCTCTTGTATGATTCTTTGTTTTTGAAATTCCAATGGGGAACATACTTTGTATTCTTGTATAAATAAACCAGTTTTTGAGACGTTTTGCAAAAGAAAATTCAAATGTAATGTCAGCCATGTAGTTGTGAGGAAAAATAAAGAACGGAAGAAGGCCAATAGCCGAAACGTCTCAAAAACTGGTTTATTTATACAAGAATATTATATGATAAATCAATATTAAAGATGGTTCAGAATCTTGGACTATTCCAAATGAAATAAAAGGAAAAGATTTACAGATATTTGAAAGCCTTTATTATACCACTACCCCCAACAAAAGTAGGGTCTCTGTTTGAAGATAATTAAATGGCATTGCAGGTGAGATAGTAAAAAATTCAACTCTACAATCTTGCAAATTTACAAACAAAGAAGTTAGTACAAAGATCTAATGCTGGTTTCTCATTTATTATGATCTGCTTTAGAGATAAGATCTAGAATACTTAATAGTACCATTAAATTATTGTTCCCTATGTAAAAATGGAAATGTTCTAATAGGAATAGTTTAATAAGTTTAAGAACTAATCAAAGTTTCATAGTTTTTTTTCTACTTTGATATATCTCAATTTTCATTCTATTATTTTATCTTACAGGATTTTCTGATGAAACAGGTGCATCTGAGTAGGTGATGACCAAAGTCTGATAAGATTCAATAAAGATGCCATGGATACACAGTCATCAAAAATGTCCAAATGTCTAGTTGTTTTGAGTGGAATTCCAGGATGTGGTAAAAGTACTCTTGCAAAACTTTTGTATGATAAGCTTGGCGGTATATATGTGGAAGAACAATCTACTCATTTTAAGTCATCAAAGTGTTTTGATGTTATAGTGGTGTCTTATGATGAATTGATTCCAGAGAATATACCACTTGATGATAAGGCAGGTATTGTCATAAGTTCATAAGTTCATCTGTTTATATTTATCAAGAAAAATGTAATGCATAAAATTTTGTCATTGTCAATGTACAAAATGTATATTGAGTTGCAGTCCACTTCTGTCAATGGATATTTATAAGAAAAATCATAATTTTCAGATCTGTAAATTTTTTACACTTATATATTAAAAAGGCTTTTGTTAGACAATGAATGTTGTAATAAATATTTTTTGTCAAAGATGAAATAACAAAATATTTTTTTTATTTTAGTCTCAACAGACCTGGAAAGAATACAGGGAGGAAATAGTTTTTTGTATTGACTATCTGGTCAACAAAGAAATATCATTGGCAAATTTAACCAATCCTCCACCTGGTGTTAATGATGCATTATGGGGAAAGTTTTATGCTATTGTAAGAAGGCAGATAACTTCAGCAGAATCTGTTGTCATAGTATTAGATGACAACATGTATTATACAAGTATGAGACACAAGTATTTTCAAATAGCTAGAAAGTGTAAGTAATAAAAATGAAAAAAAGCATTAAAAATAACATATTTTATAGTCTACCAGCTGATATGGCGGCTTTAAATTGTCAAAGATACAGATTCTATTTGTATTCATACTTGAAATTTATAGAATTAAATTTTTTTTGTGCACACAGTGTTGCAGGGACATAGAAACACTGGGCATCTGTCCATCCATCTGTTTGTTTGGTCTTGTGTGGGCTCTCACATGTACAATTCTTGTCAGATTTTTATGATACCAGTAACCTATATAATAGGTTAATATCAGCAATATCTTGGACAGGTTGGAAAATCATTGCCAATCATTTATTTTAAAAAGAGTCCTTTGGAAACATTAATCATATGGATAATTGCATTTCAAGCGGTCTTATGTGTTACAATTACTGACAGAATTTTATGGAACTTACAATGTATATCATAGGTTTATATCAGCAATGTCTTTGACACTTTTAAAAATGTGTGCTGATCAAATATTTCAACAAGTAATGCCCCTTGAAAATATCAATTATAATGGAAATCATTTACAATTGCTCTTAAGTCTTCATTTTTCTAAGATATTAATAAAAAGTTTTAAAAACAAAAACTAATGTTTTTTCAGTTCTTACCCTTGGATAGATAAAATATGTGCAACATGTGTGACATTGACACTCTGTTCTTTTATGTTTCAAGGTGAGACCATTTACTAAACATCAATCAAAGTTTAAATACTAGTTAAGTTGAGGTGCAATATGTTTTGTTTTGTTGATAACAGATTAAAGATATATGAAGCACCAACAGGACTGTATACATTTAACATTTACAAAAACCTGGCAGCATACCACCAAGTAGTTGATGTCTCTTAAAAAAAATCAGATGTGTAGAAACATTTTTTATTCATGTTGAATATATATATATATATATTCAACTATGTCACTTTGGCACATTCCCCATTTCCATTCTCAATTTTATACAATGTATTACAGATACTTGTGGATTTTGTCAGCTCCATCTTGCTTGTAATATACAAACAGCTCTGGACAGGAATTTGAAACGTAGTCAACCAATCACAGAAGATGTAATTGTAGCTATGGCAACTAAAATAGAGCCACCAAATACTCATATCAATAGTTGGGAAACTAACAGTATAGTTATAAATACTGAATCAAACATAGAAAGGTATATGGGTCAACATTTACAATTAATTCTCCATAGGCGGTAATAGTAACGTTTTCCTCTGTTGCTCAGTCCATATCGTTTACCTGAACATGTATGATGGCTCATATCGAAGCTGATACATTTATACATGTCTGGTTAAATTTTCGGGGTGGCATGTAAGATTACTTTTTTGGCAAATTGCTGGACCCCGGAAGATGGTGAAAAATGTCACTCTCCTCCTGAAATAATCCCAAAATTCTGATCATAAAGTTCAATAAAAAAATTGTCCTTTCTAATAATTTATTTCAGGTCAAATCTACATATTTCTTTTCTCATCACATCAGCTCTATAAAAACAGTTCTTATAGTTCATTTATGTCCATTTTTAAAATCACAGCAAACCACAATTGTATGGTGGACTAATATTTTTTTTTAATTACGTCATCTGAGTTCCTCAACTCAAGGTCCATTAGGGATCCTGACCCATATATACATTTATCGTTATTTTGATATACTCTAAGTCAACTTCATTTCGCGGATACTCAGTAACTCTATCTTCAGTTTAGTCCTTTCTAACTGACTTAGCAAATCAATGATTTTTTTTTGCTACTTTAAATTTTAAAGATGTATTTATATAAAGGAAGACACAATTTACATATTTGCCACTAATTGTATTCTTGTTTTTTTCTTCTTGTAAGAATTGCAAAAATAAAACCTGTCTAAAACTTAGAATAATATCACATCAAGGGTCCAGAAATGGTCAAATTTGCAAGGCATGACCTAACCTGGAAAGTGAAATGACATTTTTGTGGATTGAGGAAAACTTGCATATTTGTGGATATTTGATTTCTGGGTTTTCCAAAAGTCCACATATAATCATACAGCAAATCTGCAATTTGTTGAACATTCAGATTTGTGGTTTCGCTGTACCCAGGAATTCCAAGAAAATTGGTATCCAATGAATATTAATGAATCCACAATAGATTGGGATTTACGTCAAGAAATGTTTGTTCTTGTTTCTCCAAAACTACTCTGATGATGGGAATCAAGTATGAATTCAAAAGTTTGGAAAAGGATCCCAACTTTCAAGTCATCTAGAAATGTTTTTGAATTCTTAAGTTCATTATCAATTTACTCACTGTTGTAATATGATAATGACTTTGTGATTTTTACAAACTGTGCAGAATAATACTTACTTCAAAATTATGTGATTAAAAAAATATCTTCAAAAAATCATTGTTAGACTGTAGTACTACCTTAAAATCATCAACTACAGACAACCTTAACGCAGAATGCACAAAAATAAAAAAAAAATGGTATTGGTTTGATTTGATTTAAACATATATTGTATTTTTTTCTGTTTCTAAACTATGCATTTTATAATCCTATTTTCTGCCTCTTTTAGTCAGTTACCTAGGATAATGTCATTGGTGAATACAGCAATGTTAAATCCAGTTCAACCAATAGTGGAAACTGATCCAATGATAACAGCAGAAAGTCGTCAGATCTGTTCAAGTAACGTCATCCACCAATCAGATCAGATCTTACGAAAGATTGTTAGTCATAAAATGTCAAATTTAAAAGGTATGTGTAAATAGCAGATTTTTTAAACATTTGTTTCTACATGTCATTTACACCCCTTTGACAATGTTAAGTCCTTCTCATTTTCTGTTTATGCTTCAATTTTGTGCTCCTATTAAATGTAAAGTTTATTTGGTTTAAAATAATGCAATGATATTCCTTATATACTTCTTAATATAAAGAAATATATTTTGGGTAATGCAATTTAAAAAAAAAAAAAAAATTTAGCAATTGCTATTTGCTTTGTTCAAAAATAACAAAGTTATGAAATTAAAACAAAATTATTGACTTTTTGCATACAATTAACGATACCCCAGTACTCATCAATGTCAAAATATACTTTAAATATTCATTTAGAAAAGAAATCAGATTTACAATGTGAAAAACTCACAATCCCATTACCAACCTTTAAACTTGTTGAAGGATTGTATATTTATACAGTTAAGATGTTTAGATGTCCCACTATACATAGATTTATCTATGTTACTCATGCTTAAGTGGTTGTCCTTTGTTGCTGTGTAACATATTTTTCTTTCGTTCAGTATTTTGCACATAAACTCAGGCCGTAAGGTTTCTTGTTTGAATTGTTTTACATTTGTCTTTTACAGCTGACTATGCAGTATGGGCTTTGTTCTTTTTTGGAGGTAGATAGACATTGGGATAGGGATCCAGCGGTGTAAGCTAACTTCTTAAAAGCTTTATATTTTAGAAAGTAGAAGACCTGGATGCTTCATACTTTGTATATAGATGCCTTATGTTACGAAGTTTCCGTCTGTCACATGTCCATTGTCCTATACCTCATTTTCATGGTTCAGTGACAACTTGAAAAAAATGTTAAGATTTTTTGTAATGTTAATTTCTCTCTTATATTAGTGATGGGATAACTATATTTAGTATGTTCGAACCTTGCAAGGTCCTCATGACTGTCAGACAGTTCACATGACCTCGACCTCATTTCATGGATCAGTGAACAAGGTTTTGGTGTTCAAGTCCATATCTCAGATACTATAAGCAATAGGTCTATTAAATTTGGTGTATGTAAGGTGTACATGTCCAACTGGCAGGTGCTTTCTGACCTTGACCATATTTTTATGGTTCAGTGGTTATATTTAATTTTTTGTGTTTTGATCTGTTTTTCTAATACTATATGCAATAGGTCAACTATATTTGTTGTATGGAAGGATTGTAAGCTGTACATGTCTGCCTGGCATGGTTTATCTAACCTTGAACTCATGTTTATGGTTCATTGCTCAATGTTTAGTTTTCTTGGTTACCAATAACTCTGTTTCTCAGAAACTAAGCAATAGGTCAACTATATTTTGTGTATTGAATGATTGATAGGTATATAATGTATATCTTGTTTGGATTGTATGATCTTGGTCTCATTTTCTTGAATTGTGTTAAGTTTATGTAATAGTTGTAGTAAAGCTTTCTATTAGGGGTCTATCAACACAATATCAATGAATTGTAAAGAAGGTGAGACATTTCAGTGTGTGCACTATTGATATAACTAAGGATGTAGTCAGGTAAAATTGAAAAAAAATCTAGAATTTAGAAATTTAAACTATAAATCAGAAGTGGATAAGTTAAGGTACGAAATAAGCTTAAAATATTGATAGGTTAGAGAACTCTTTTACGAAATATTTGATTTTAAAAAGATGGCAGGAAAATGCTTGCTTGGACTTTTACATTATATTTAGCATAGCCATTATTTGGGTCTCAAATTAGTAAGAACAGAAATCAAGAAACTGCTTAAATTTTGGTAAATTACTATAATGAGCTACTAAATTCTTATATGAAACAAGAATGTGTCCCTAGTACATGGATGCCCCACTCGCACTATAATTTTCTATGTTCAGTGGAACATGAAATTGGGTTGAAAATCTAATTTGGCATTAAAATTAGAAAGATCATATCATAGGGAACATGTGTACTAAGTTTCAAGTTGATTGGACTTCAACTTCATCAAAAAGTACCTTGACCAAAAACTTTAACCTGAAGCGGGACAGACGAACAAACTGACGGACCGATGAACGGACTCACAGACCAGAAAACATAATGCCCCTCTACTATTGGAGGTGGGGCGCAAAAAGAAAATTGGGCGACATGGGACAACTTATTTTACCCTGTATTTGTGTATGTCCTCTTTATTTGATCTTTGGTGGACGGTTGTCTCATTGACAATCTACCTCATCTCCTTATTAGCTCACCTGACCTGAAAGGTCAAGTGAGCTTTTCTCATCACTTGGCATCTGGCGTCGGTAAACAAAAATCTTCTGCTCTGAAACTACTGGGCCAAATTTAACCAAACTTGGCCACAATCATCATTGGGGTATCTAGTTTTAAAATGTGTGGCGTGACCTGGCCAATCAACCAAGATGGCCACCATGGCAAAAAATAGAACACAGGGGTAAAATGTAGATTTTGGCTTATATCTCTGACACCAAAGCATTTAGAGCAAATCTGAAATGTAGTAAAATTGTTTATTAGCTCAAGATCTATCTGCCTTGAAATTTTCAGACAAATTGGACAACCTGTTGTTGGGTTGCTGCCCCTGAATTAGTAATTTTAAGGAAATTTTGCAGTTTTTGGTTATTATCTTGAATATTATTATAGATAGAGGTAAACTGTAAACAGAACAGCAATAATGTTCAGCAAAGAAGATCTACAAATAAGTCAACATGACGAAAATTGTCAGTTGACCCCTTAAGGATGTTATTGCCCTTTATAGTCAATTTTTAACAATTTCATAAATTTTTGTAAATTTTTACAAAATATTTTCAACTGTAATTACTTGGCCAGGTTCATTATAGATGAGATAATTGAAGCAGCAAGAATGTTCAGTAAAGTAAGATCACCATCACCAAAACACAATTTTGTCATGAATTTAATTGTATCCATTTTTTAATATGCACATAAACCAAGGTGAGCAACACAGGCTCTTGAGAACCTCTAGGTTTTAGCTCACCTGACCCGAAGGGCCAAGTGAACTTTTCTCATCACTTTGCGTCCAGCGGGCGTCGTCGTCCATCATCGTCGTCCGTCATCATTAGCTTTTACAAAAATCTTCTCCTCTGAAACTACTGGGCCAAATTTAACCAAACTTGGCCACAATCATCATTGGGGTATCTAGTTTAAAAAATGTGTGGCGTGACCCGGCCAACCAACCAAGATGGCCACCATAGCTAAAAATAGAACATACGGGTAAAATGTAGATTTTGGCTTATAACTCTGAAACGAAAACATTTAGAGCAAATCTAACATGGGGGTAAAATTGTTTATCAGGTAAAGATCTATCTGTCCTGAAATTTTCAGATGAATCGGACAACCGGTTGTTGGGTTGCTGCCCCTGAATTGGCAATTTTCAGGAAATTATACCGTTTTTTGGCTATTATCTTGAATATTATTATAGATTGAGATAAACTGTAGACAGCAATAATGTTCAGCAAGTAAGATCTACAAATAAGTCAATATGACTAAAATGGTCAGATGACCCCTTAAGGAGTTATTGCCCTTTGTAGTCATGTTTTACCAATTTTTCGTAATTTTTTCTTATCTTTTACAAAAATCTTCTTCTCTAAAACTACTAGTCCAAATTTAACCATACTTGGCCATAATAATCATTGAGGTATCTAGTTTAAAAAATATGTGCGGTGACCTTGCCAACCAACCAAGATGGCCGCCATGGCTAAAAACAGAACAAACCAAAGCATTAAATGGGGGTTAAATTGTTTTACAAGTCAAGATCTATCTGCCCTGAAATTTTCAGATGAATCCGACAACTGATTGTTGGGTTGCTGCCCTTGAATTGGAAATTTTTAATGAAATTTTGCTGTTTTTGGTTATTATCTTGAATATTATTATAGATAGAGATAAACTGTAAACAGGAATAATGTTCAGCAAGTAAGATCTACAAATAAGTCAATATTGTTTAATATTCCCATAGACCAAGGTGAGCGGCACAGGCTCTTGAGAGCCTCTAGTTTTTATACGACCGCAAAAATTTTAATTTTTCGTCGTATATTGCTATCACGTTGGCATCGTCGTCGTCCGAATACTTTTAGTTTTCGCACTCTAACTTTAGTAAAAGTGAATAGAAATCTATGAAATTTTAACACAAGGTTTATGACCACAAAAGGAAGATTGGGATTGATTTTGGGAGTTTTGATCCCAACATTTTAGGAATTAGGGGCCAAAAAGGGCCCAAATAAGCATTTTCTTGGTTTTCGCATAATAACTTAAGTTTAAGTAAATAGAAATCTATGAAATTTTGACACAAGGTTTATGACCACAAAAGGAAGGTTGGGATTGATTTTTGGAGTTTTGGTTCTAACAGTTTAGGAATTAGGGGCCAAAAAAGGGCCCAAATAAGCATTATTCTTGGTTTTCGCACAATAACTTTAGTTTAAGTAAATAGAAATCAATGAAATTTAAACACAAGGTTTATGACCACAAAAGGAAGGTTGGTATTGATTTTGGGAGTTGAGGTTTGAACAGTTCAGGAATAAGGGGCCAAAAAGGGGCCCAAGTAAGCATTATTCTTGGTTTTCGCACCATAACTTTAGTTTAAGTAAATAGAAATCTATGAAATTTAAACACAAGGTTTATGACCACTAAAGGAAGGTTGGGTTTGATTTTGGGAGTTTTGGTCCCAACAGTTTAGGAAAAAGGGGCCCAAAGGGTCCAAAATTGAACTTAGTTTGATTTCATCAAAAATTGAATAATTTGGGTTCTTTGATATGCCGAATCTAACTGTGTATGTAGATTCTTAATTTTTGGTCCCGTTTTCAAATTGGTCTACATTAAGGTCCAAAGGGTCCAAAATTAAACTTAGTTTGATTTTGATAAAAATTGAATCCTTGGGGTTCTTTGATATGCTGAATCTAAAAATGTACTTAGATTTTTATACGACCGCAAAATTTGAAAAATTTTTCGTCGTATATTGCTATCACGTTGGCGTCGTCGTCTGCGTCGTCGTCGTCGTCTGCGTCGTCGTCCGAATACTTTTAGTTTTCGCACTCTAACTTTAGTAAAAGTGAATGGAAATCTATGAAATTTTAACACAAGGTTTATGACCACAAAAGGAAGGTTGGTATTGATTTTGGGAGTTTTGGTCCCAACATTTTAGGAATTAGGGGCCAAAAAGGGCCCAAATAAGCATTTTCTTGGTTTTCGCACTATAACTTTAGTTTAAGTTAATAGAAATCTATGAAATTTTGACACAAGGTTTATGACCACAAAAGAACGGTTGGGATTGATTTTGGGAGTTTTGGTTTCAACAGTTTAGGAATTAGGGGCCAAAAAAGGGCCCAAATAAGCATTATTCTTGGTTTTCGCACAATAACTTTAGTTTAAGTAAATAGAAATCAATGAAATTTAAACACAATGTTAATGACTACAAAAGGAAGGTTGGTATTGATTTTAGGAGTTTAGGTCCCAACAGTTTAGGAATTAGGGGCCAAAAAGGGACCCAAATAAGCATTTTTCTTGGTTTTCGCACCATAACGTTAGTATAAGTAAATAGAAATCTATGAAATTTAAACACAAGGTTTATGACCATAAAAGGAAGGTTGGTATTGATTTTGGGAGTTTTGGTCCCAACAGAATAAGGGGCCCAAAGGGTCCAAAATTAAACTTTGTTTGATTTCATCAAAATTGAATAATTGGGGTTCTTTGATATGCCGAATCTAACTGTCATGACTGTGTATGTAGATTCTTAACTTTTGGTCCCGTTTTCAAATTGGTCTACATTAAGGTCCAAAGGGTCCAAAATTAAACTTAGTTTGATTTTGACAAAAAATGAATCAGTTAGGTTCTTTGATATGCTGAATCTAAAAATGTACTTAGATTCTTGATTATTGGCCCAGTTTTCAAGTTGGTCCAAATCGGGGTCCAAAATTAAACTTTGTTTGACTTCATCAAAAATTGAATAAATGGGGTTCTTTGATATACCAAATCTAACTGTGTATGTAGATTCTTCATTTTTGGTCCTGTTTTCAAATTGGTCTACACTAAAGTCCAAAGGGTCCAAAATTAAACTTAGTCTGATTTTAACAAAAATTGAAATCTTGGGGTTCTTTGATATGCTGAATCCAAAAATGTACTTAGATTTTTTATTATGGGCCCAGTTTTCAAGTTGGTCCAAATCAGGATCTTAAATTATTATATTAAGTATTGTGCAATAGCAAGTCTTTTCAATTGCACAGTATTGCGCAATGGCAAGAAATATCTAATTGCACAATATTGTGAAATAGCAAATTTTTTTTTAATTGGAGTTATCTTTCTTTGTCCAGAATCAACTTAAATCTTTGTTATATACAATATACAATGTATATTCACTTTTTACTACCAACTGATAAATTAAAATAATCTTTACCATTCAGTGATAACAAGCAGTTTTTTTACATCTTAATATTTTATGATGTATTTAAATGAGTAGTTATTGTTGCAAACTCCATTAGAAATTTTAATTGAGATTAGTTTTGGAATAAGGGAAAGGGGGATGTGATTAAAAAAATTGGGTTCAATTTTTCTCATTTGAAATTTCATAAATAAAAAAGAAAATTTCTTCAAACATTTTTTTGAGAGGATTAATATTCAACAGCATAGTGAATTGCTCTAAGAGAAAACAAAAATTTTAAGTTCATTAGAACACATTCATTCTGTGTCAGAAACCTATGCTGTGTCAACTATTTAATCACAATCCAAATTTAGAGCTGAATCCAGCTTGAATGTTGTGTCCATACTTGCCCCAACCGTTCAGGGTTCAACCTCTGTGGTCGTATAAAGCTACGCCCTGCGGAGCATTTGGTTGATTATTGGCCCAGTTTTCAAGTTGGTCCAAATCGGGTCCAAATTAAACTTTGTTTGATTTCATCAAAAATTGAATAATTGGGGTTCTTTGATATGCCAAATCTTACTGTGTATGTAGATTCTTAATTTTTAGTCCCGTTTTCAAATCGGTCTACATTAAAGTCCAAAGGGTCCAAAATTAAACTAAGTTTGATTTTAACAAAAATTGAATTCTTGAGCTTTTTTGATATGCTGAATCTAAACATGTACTTAGATTTTTGATTATAGGCCCAGTTTTCAAGTTGGTTTAAATCAGGATCCAAAATTATTATATTAAGTATTGTGCAATAGCAAGAAATTTTCAATTGCACAGTATTCAGCAATAGCAAGAAATCTTCAATTGCACAGTATTGTGCAATAGCAAGAAATTTTCAATTGCACAGTATTGCACAATAGCAAGAAATATCTAATTGCACAATATTGTGCAATAGCAAGAAATTTTCAATTGATTGGAGTTATCTTTCTTTGTCCAGAATAGTAGTTGAATCAACTTAAATCATTGTTTTATACAATATACAATGTATATTCACTTTTACTACCAACTGATAAATTAAAACAATCTTTACCATTCAGTGATAACAAGCACCTTTTGTTACATTTTAATATTTTATGATGTATTTAAATGAGTAGTTATTGTTGCAAACTCCATTAGAAATTTGAATTGCGATCAGTTTTGGAAAAAGGGAAAGGGGGATGTGAAAAAAAAAATGGGGGGGGGGGGGGTTAAATTTTTCTCATTTCAGATTTCATGAATCCAGCTTGAATGTAATGTGTCCATACTTGCCCCAACCGTTCAGGGTTCAACCTCTGCGGTCGTATAAAGCTGCGCCCTGTGGAGCATCTGGTTATATTGTGGGAAAACCAAAGGAGACAGAACAGCTGACAAAAATTCCTGAACCTGGTATGACTACATCCTTAACTATACTGTAAGTTCCAATGTGGTGTTAAAACTAGAAATTTCATAAATATGTATTGATAAATCAACACAATCTGTATTCTGTAATACAATGACCTGTAACATTTTACTTTCTTTCTATAAAGGCATTGCAGAAGACAAGTCAACATTACAACAACTGTCAAAGAAATACATAGATATAAGAAAGACGTGCTTGGATAAGATCAAAAGTGGACAAGTTTCATTTCCTGTGGCTGTGGACGAGCCAAATGTGTCATGTGATATAAACAGTGAACTGTACCAACAGATTCTTAGATTGTTTGAACAGTTTTTGAAAGAAATAACTTGATATGAAATAAAACATCAGTACACTTTAGTCTATTAAAATTATCAACGATACAACTATGTAAAAGAAATGAGATGAACTACACTAAATTGTTGTATAGGTTGTAATTCTGTAAATATAGACAATGCATATCCCATTAGAACTCCCTTTGCGGCTAAAACTGTGACACTTTTACTATAAAGTTTTCGTGAAAAATAATATCCCAGAATGGAAAGTTTATATGCACTACTATTTAATTCAAAGGTCAAAATGTAGGGCTATGCAGCATTTTTTCAACATTTATATGCCTTGAACTTCTATTAAAGAGTTTAAACTTATACTAATATTCAATACTACCCTAACCTTCATTTTTGACCTCCTAAGAATTAAGATTTAGGCGCTACCATGTTTTTCTATACTGGTAACATTCCCAAGTGATGTCTCTATGAGATGAAACACAGAGATCATAAATGGGATCCAGTACGTTAATAAATTAACATATCTATGAATATTATATATCTCCCCTAAAGAGGCATGGTTTGAGAAACTGCTGTATTTACAAAGTGCTACCTATAGAGTAATTATAGACCCAACAATTTTTTTTAATTGCCATTTATCTTTAAGTGGAGAGGACTACACATTTCTTATAATTCATCATTATTCAATATGAATTTTGATTATGAATTGAAACAATGATTTAAAGATAATAAGAGTGTTTTCTATAATAATAAGTAGAAGTGGTATGATTAACTATGAGACACCTATCCATAAATAGATATAAGATATAGTATGAGTTCCAATGAGACACCTCTCCATCCAAGTCATAATTTGTAAAAGTAAACCATTATAGATCAAAGTATGGTCTTCAACATGGTGCCTTGGCTCATACCAACAGCAAGCTATAAAGGGCCCCAAAAAATTGCTAGTGTAAAACCATTTAAATGGGAAAACTAAGTCTAAACTATATAAAAACAAGAAATCAAAAACATTTATGAACTACATCAACAAACAACAACCACTGAACATCAAGCTCCTGACTTAGGACATGGGCAAACAGATATATTATAATTATTTTCTGTACAGCTTTCAGCAATGAGCAAAACCAATACCGTATTAAAAATAAACAGTATAAAGTATAATAAACTGTTATCAGAGATGTCTCGCTTTTTTGTAATTTTGATTATGTAAATGTTGAAATTAAAATAGCAATACTTTAACAGGTTACCTAAGTTATGTTAAAAATTCAAAGTCGATGTACCATGACTGAGATGGACTGAGATACATGGTTTAACAATCACAATGTAAATGAGATGTGCCAATGATTACACAACTGAATACCAGATAACATTGACTTGTTAAGTTGTTCCCTTTAAACAAACCAAAACACAAACATTAACTTGTAAACTATGTAAAAGTTTCAAAGTCAATGAACCATGAAGAGGGGGTGGGGCTATATAATCTCCATGGAAACGATACTTGCAAATACCAATAAATTAAATACCAAATATCATTGACTCAACATTAGCATTTCATCTTAAACTGATAAAATCACAAACTTTCTAACTATACATATTAACTACTGAGTAAAAGCTTAAAAGTCGATAGACCATGACTGAGGGGCAGGCCCAAATAACCTCCATGGAAATGAGATGTGCTAATGCTTAGACAACTGCATACCAAATATGATTGACCAACCACTTTTGGTTCACCATAAACTAGACCTAATCACAAACTAATACATTTTTGACGCCACCGACGCCAGAAACAGCATACATATGTATCACATTTTGATTCTGTCAAGTAAGACAAAAAGCATAAAAAAATCCAAAAAGAGAAAAATCAGTTAATACTACAACAATGATAAACTAGAGGCTCTAAAGAGTCCCTCACCTTGGTCTATGTGAATATTAAACAAAGGAAGCAGATGGATTCATGACAAAATTGTTTTTTGGTGATGGTGATGTGTTTGTACATCTTACTTTACTGAACATTCTTGCTGCTTACAATTATCTCTATCTATAATGAACTTGGCCCAGTAGTTTCAGTGGAAAATGTTAGTAAAATTTTACAAATTTTATGAAAAATTGTTAAAAATTGACTATAAAGGACAATAACTCCTTAAGGGGTCAATTGACCATTGCGGTCATCTGGACTTATTTGTAAATCTTACTTTGCTAAATATTATTGCTGTTTACAGTTTATCTCTATCTATAATAATATTCAAGATAATAACCAAAAACAGCCAAATTTCCTTAAAATTACCAATTCAGGGGCAGCAACCCAACAAAGGGTTGTCTGATTCATCTGAAAATTCAGGGCAGATAGATCTTGACCTGATAAACAATTTTACTCTATGTCAGATTTGCTCTAAATGCTTTGGTTTTTGAGTTATAAGCCAAAAACTGCATTTTACCCCTATGTTCTATTTTTAGCCATGGCGGCCATCTTGGTTGGTTGGCCGTGTCAATGGACACATTTTTTAAACTATATACCCCAAAAATGATTGTGGCCAAGTTTGGATTAATTTGGCCAAGTAGTTTCAGAGGAGAAGATTTTTGTAACAGATTACTAAGATTTACGAAAAATGGTTAAAAACAGACTAAAAAGGGCAATAACTCCTAAAGGGGTCAACTGACCATTTCGGTCATGTTGACTTATTTGTAAATCTTACTTTGCTGAACATTATTGCTCTGTACAGTTTATCTCTATCTATAATAATATTCGAGATAATAACCAAAAAAAGTAAAATTTCCTTAAAATTACCAATTTAGGGGCAGCAACCCAACAACGAGTTGTCCGATTCATCTGAAAATTTCAGGGCAGATAAATCTTGACCTGATAAACAATTTTACCCCATGTCAGATTTGCTCTAAATGCTTTGGTTTTTGAGTTATATGCCAAAAACTGCTTTTTACCCCTATGTTCTATTTTTAGCCATGGCGGCCATCTTGGTTGGTTGGCCGGGTCACCGGACACATTTTTTAAACTAGATACCCAAATGATGATTGTGGCCAAGTTTGGTTAAATTTGGCTCAGTGGTTTCAGAGAAGATTTTTGTAAAAGTTAACGACGACGGACGACGACACCGGACGCAAAGTGATGGGAAAAGCTCACTTGGCCCTTTGGTCCAGGTGAGCTAAAAACAAATGTGACAGCAACCTTTGACCATCATTAAACTATAGGTTCCAGGCAAATTATGAATGGACCCATAGCCTGGTTTAAAATGTTTATAAGCCGTTAATATTACCCTAACCTCAACTTGTGTAACAACTCACACATAAGAACAAAGTGTCATCAGTTGAAAAGGGCTTGAATCATCAGATCAGTACAAAGCACAACAAGTTACGACAAATATGTGCTTTGATCAGTAATGAAATGGAAATTAATGATTTTTTTTAAGGTTAACATATGGCACTTGCAATTGATTTTCCTTAAACATAATATCTAGGTGATAACATTTAACATTGTAACACAATGTGAGTGACCATAAAACACATGCTTGGCATTTTTTGTTTTAAAGTCATCTCATGATCTGTTGGAGACATTTTCTGTTGTCTTTTTATCAACTTCTTTGTTCAGAGATATTTTTAATTCATTTTGTATAAGAAGTAAAATGAATTTCAAAATATTTCCATTGAAAGGTACATCATGATCCATAGATCTTGCAAAATAAATAAACTTTTGTCTATTTTTTATTGGATAAAATGATAATTAGGTGTACATAAGATGTATTATTTCTGTAGCTCTTGCAGTTATCAGAAACTAGATGTTTGTCCTGAGTTAAAGAAATTGCCTCAGGCATATGGAGGTAGCATGCTGACCATAAAAAGGCAAGTCTGATCCACCCCTAGGTCAAACCAAAGACTTGCTATGAATTGTTCTTTAGCCCAGCATACATCACTGATGAGTAAGAGCAAATCAGATTTGTATGTGTCAGGATAGGCATGTGTTATCATGTTTAAGCTTTAACTTAAGATTATGATGAATTGGTCTAGAATATGCTGCTGTAATCAGGCAACTATCAATTTCATTCAAGGGGAATAATTAAATAAAGATGACCAACCAACACACAAAACCTGCAAAGGCAAATGACTCATAAATGATGGCAGTTGTTCATCATTTGTAGGCACATTATTGGAGACATTCCACTAGTGTCACAATAAACAAAAGTCATAAAAAGATATTTAGTTTCACTGATATATGTGCAGGATTACTGCTGCATTTCCTATGAAAGCACATCTTATAACTCTGAGACTGCTCTGATTAGCCATTTTGGGATGTGTTGGCCGTTGGGCCAATGACATAAGACCAATATCAGGCTACCATCAATGTTATATTTGATTATAGATAAACATTACTTGATTGTACTCTTAGAAGGTCTTCCTAACTGTAAGAATGAATTATTTTGATATAGTATTCTGTAACTTGACAAATGTTTTATTAACCTATTAGAGATCCCCAAGCCTTCTGCTGTTCTGTAAGTAGATATACTACTTTCAATGCTATTTTTAAATGATGTGTATATTACAATATGTCTACAAAGCTTGAAAAGAAATGACATTGTACATTTTTAATGTGCCTGTCTCAAGACATTTAATCCTGTGGTTGTACTGGTTTGCTGGCTGCCATAATTGTTCTCAACTTGGGTGTCTAAAGGAAAAATCCCGTTATTAATTTGGTGAAGTACTGTAGGTAGCGTGCAAGCAAATGCCAACAGTTTCTCTGCAATAACATATGAACTGTTGAACCAATGTTTTTCGAAGAAAAAAAAAGAAATTGAAAAAATATAACACAAAGAATAATAGCCTAGGAATATATTTTATCTTGCCTCAAGTACAGGTTAAACCCAACAGAAATTTAACATTACATATTGCCTCTTGGCATTATATCATACATATAAACAATACAATCCATTGGTATTATCCATCCTGTTCTCATGCACAACAAAAAGAAAGAAAATATTGTGCACAATATACATGGGGCCATTTTTTCTGGGTAAGGTGTGCAAAGAAAATTGTTACATTTCAAACAAATCTTGACTCATCTTTTGAGGTGATTGCCAAGAATTAAATATTTTTCCTTTTTCTAACATCTTTAAAAAAAATTTGAGTTGTAGATTTAGTCAAGAATATATTATCTAAGGAGCTCCTGAAATATTTAAATACCTCCAAAATTCAAATTCAGGACATACATACAATAAAGAGGTATCATTTACAAAGAAGTGGCAAATAATTTTTATTTGATAAAACTCACCAAAAATTAATGTATTTGCAATCAGTAGAGCACATGAAATATAACATTATGATAACTAATATTTTAAATGCAAACAATTACAATGAATTCCATAATTTATCTTTAGAACAATTATAGAAATAACATGATCAGATACAAGATACTTTTTTCAATAATAAATAAAAATTTGAAGCAAAAAAGAAAAACATGCTAGTATAATATAATCAAGCCATATTATTGAAGATGCATTGCAATAGAGCACCAAAACAGCAGATAAGATTTAATTCAACCATATAAATAATTTTTGTTGGCAGTCTCGACATCCTCATACAATACATTCAATTATCCATAGATTCACTCAAGTATGATATTTTTACAGCATTAGTAGTTTGGATAGTTATCAAAGGTACCAGGATTATTTTCTTTACAAAGAAGAAAACTCAAAAGTATTTGATCAAGTTAAACAATTTTTTCCCCTCATAGACAACAGGTTATACTGCATTGAGATTTCTCACCTTACCTGTCCGTTTTTTCGTCCATTTGTCAGAAAAAATATTTTTTAACACACTATTCGCAGGTAATGCTGAACAGAATGATTTCATGTTTGGTCAACAGTCTGACAATGACGAGTTGTAATGTGTAAGCATTTAGCCGATACGTCAGACGCCTTCTTCCTGTTTGCCAATACTTTAGACCTTTCAAAGAGGTGGGTAAACTTAAAAATTCCTCACACCATCCTCCTGTGCTATTAAATAGAATGATTTCATATTAGGTCAGCAGCTCAACAGTGGTAAGTAGTTATGTCTGAGCTCTTTTCAGATCAGTAAGACATCTTTACATGTTTTCTAATCCTTTAAATTACGTGTGTGTGTGTGGGGGGGGGGGGGGGGATGCTTTGTACAACAATGTGGATTCATCTTTTCCTTCACATTAGATGTCCTAAACAATATTCTTAACAATATAAGACTACTACACTAATTTGTAGTTGTCAGTCATATCTTCTCTGCGATGAATTAATACTGTGAGGTAGATACATTGTAATTTATTAAATAAAATAACATGATTTGTATGACCCATTCAAAACAGTGAGCTGTTACGATTGAAAAGAAAATAATTTATTTTGGAAGCATCATTAAATGTCATATAAGATTGAACAAAAGGTAAATATGCCTGGTTAAAAAGACAAACACAATTTGAATTTTTCAAGTTATTATTGATTGTTACGAATAAAGAACTGTTACAGTCCTATCAATATATGATTTCTGATTAGTGAATCAAAATAAAAACAAATTGAACAAGATGTGAATAGATTTAAAGTGCATTGTTGTACATTGCCTGTAAACAAGCAAAAAGCTTTGAAAAAATAACAAAGCTCATACTTTAGACTTGCCGTATTTTTATCAATATCACCAGCAGGATTTTTTGGTCTGACATAATCCTGCGAGTATATGGTCGTGGATATACAAAGTCCATGCAAGTAAATCTGAAAGTCTTGCCTGATTTTTATCAATATCACCAGCAGGATTTTTGGTCTGACATAATCCTGCAAGTATATGGTCGTGGATATACAAAGTCCATGCAAGTAAATCTGAAAGTCTTGCCTGATTTTTATCAATATCACCAGCAGGATTTTTTGGTCTGACATAATCCTGCGAGTATATGGTCGTGGATATACAAAGTCCATGCAAGTAAATCTGAAAGTCTTGCCTGATTTTTATCAATATCACCAGCAGGATTTTTGGTCTGACATAATCCTGCAAGTATATGGTCGTGGATATACAAAGTCCATGCAAGTAAATCTGAAAGTCTTGCCTGATTTTTATCAATATCACCAGCAGGATTTTTTGGTCTGACATAATCCTGCGAGTATATGGTCGTGGATATACAAAGTCCATGCAAGTAAATCTGAAAGTCTTGCCTGATTTTTATCAATATCACCAGCAGGATTTTTGGTCTGACATAATCCTGCAAGTATATGGTCGTGGATATACAAAGTACATGTAAACAAATCTGAAAAAAATCAGTTTCAGTTTTCTTCCAAAATGCCTTAAGACTCTCAGGCTCACAATCTTTTTGAAAATGAGATATTCAGATAATATATAAAAAAAACAACAGCATATCATAAAACCTTCTTCCAAAATACACTAATCTAAAATATCAACATTTCAACAATAATAAAATTTCAAGGTTGCCAGTATAACACATTAGCACGGTTTCTTAGCTTAGTTTGACAAAACTGAACCAAACTGGTTGCAAAATGAGAATTTTTACTTCACTATTTCACTTTCATAAAAGATTGAAAAAATAATAAAAAAATCATATTTTATTTTTTCTATATCTTGTAGCTAGTGTCCCTTTTAGTTCATATAATACATGATTTAAATTGTCAGACCTATCCCTCCCATGGGACATATCCTCAAGCAAATTGAGATAGTTGGCAAGTTTGGTAGCTTTAAACAACTAAGAAGGGCGGACAGTTGTTACACATTTGAATGACCGAAAATATGGCAAGGGTAAAATTGAATGAGTCATTAATAATGTTACAAACCAAAGAGGGACACTCAAAGCATTTGCATTTTTGATGTAGGGCCTTAAGAATGAATTTGGTGAACACTTATCATATGTTTAAATTATTTTCACATTATAGATTAACTGAAAAATATAAACCAATATTTTTTGCAATGATAATATAAATTCTTCTTTTTCAATAAATTTTTCCATAATCTGAAGGAATTTTGACACATGTTTATAACAGAAGAAAAAAAATAATATAGATTCAACAAATATAAACAATAGAACATCTCTGAAAGATGCTAAAATATAAGATTGATGTTAACACATTGTGTACATTTTTTACACTTAGTCTGTACACAGTGTGTAATTATTTACACATTGTTTGTACACAGTGTGTATTTTTTTTCACAAATAGTCTGCACATAGTCAGTTGCCACATAAAAACCATATTGTCTGTGATGACCATTCACTATATGATAATTTTTTCACATTTCACTGAATTTTTTTAAACTTCTATAGAATATTTTGTCTATACATCAATTGCATAAATATCAGCCAACATGTCAATGGCAACTCTTCCCATGAATGATGATAATAAAACCAAAGTAATAAAGATATATCAGTGGAGTCCGTGTTTTTCCATGTATATCTGTCTTGCAGTTTCTATCATAATTTTCTTTCTCTCCTCAAATGACTGATGTCTATCACTAGAAGATTTAGGGAAGTAATGGGCACTGTATTTCTGTTGTGCTGGCTGGAAAATAAATCATAGAATTATTACAATATTATGATACTAATTTCATGCAGTTATAATTGTAACAGTTGTGATAAATAACCAAATTTAAATTGTATATTTTGGCATTTTATGCATTACTGAAAACAGTGAATTGGACATTACAAATCTGTCTGCTGCAAAGTACAAGTACACAAAACAATTATGAACAAAAAAAAAGATAGAGTGACTCAAAATCCCTTCATGCACTAGATGTAGACACTGGTAAAGAAACAGTGCTTTTATAGCTGCTCTTCATCTCAAAGCTATGAGGATGAGGCCTCACAAAGAAAGCCTACAAATTAAAAACTACCTAAATAAATTCAGGTAAATCATGAAAATAAGGTAAGGAGTGGGCTATCAAAAATTGAGAAGCCTTGAGAAATCTTTGCTTGACCAAAAACCAATCGTGATTTCTGACGTTCTGAAAAGGGTAAGCAACTCTGTCATCATAAATGACCCCTATTGTACTGCTCATTTCAAATTTCATTCAGATGAAAACTCACATTTGGTTACTAGTCATTAACAATGAAATAAGGATGAATTGAATTGTGACGATGAAACATATCCATGATCATACAAGCCATTTCATAATGGTCTACACATTCATGATGATGTCTATAGATTTTCAAAACTATGACATTAAATTTTTAATTCAAACTCTTTGTTATGTTATATCTTTGTCAGCAGTAAACTTCTTTCAAAAAATTTCTGAAGAAAACCAGAGCTCTTGAATATTGCATAAATTTGGAGATATATGGAGGTGGTGCTGAAATGTTGCTACATTAATAAAAGTTCAAAATAAGAAAATTGATTTATTTCTTTTTTTTTAAAATATAAAAATATGAAGATGTGGTTTGATTGCCAATTCATCAGAGTTCTATATTGAGTGTTGTGATTTAACGACAGAAATAATGTCAATACTTACAGATACTTGCGTGTTGACTTTATCTCTGATTTCTTGTGATACTTCAGGAATACTGGAGGGTACTGACAGAATGCTGCTATCAGAAGCATTACGAGGTATTACTATTTTACCTTCTAATATGTTTGAGATGGTTCTATCAATATCTTTTGTTTTCACTGAAATAATAAATTCAAAAAGTTAACAGTTTCTATAATTAAAATATAACAATCAGATTCTTTAATTGTGAATATAGGAGATTTAATAGTCGTACGGGCTTAAAGAGGAAGACACTTATCATTTTTTTCTGATTTGTTTAGACAAGTTAAATAAGACATCATACTCGTTTAAAAAAATAGAAAAATAAATGACTTATTGCATATTGACTTAACTTCAGATTTTATGCAATAGAGATTTATAATTGCAAAGTCCAAGTATGTTTTGGTATCTGTCTTTTTAACAAGATCAATAAAAATATATTTGTAGAGTACTGAAATTTGTGGAGTGAACCATGAATTTAAAATGAAATACATGTACAATTTTTCATTTACTGACTTTAACTGAAAAGAGAAAAAAAATGGAATCCACAGTAGTCAATTATTTGAACACAGGGTCTAATTTCTAATGTCATAACTGTCATTATATAGTTATATAAAGAATAAGAAATATTACTTTATTTCAGGTATAACTGTTTTCAGAATAATGACAAAAGGCTGAAAATATTTTTTTTAATTTTTATAAATATTGTTTATATGAAATGCACTGCAAATGATTATAACACTTTATAAATTTTGTGCATCGGAATAGTTTTTCTAGATTTTAATTGATAATTTCTGTATTCAATTTTGGCATGGTGTAAGGAAAAGCTCAACACTGACATTTACTTATTTTTGAATCTATCTGTGAAATTCTAGTATGCTCTAAAGATATGGCTAAGTCTTAGTGAAATACTGAATTAAAAACATGTATACTATTTTTTATCATTGGACCATATCTTCTTACTAAGATATTCAAGTTTTAGTTCAAATTTTTCATAAAAATATGTATCTGAACAAAACAGACACTAGATATCTTAAATTAACTATTTCAAAATATTACGCTAACATTTAAACTGACAGAGTAGTTTATAGTGACAATATATCTATTTACGCATGGACATGCTAACTAGTTTAAATACCTATTATATATCTGATATGTATTGTATTTAAACAGATATTGAACTTTATTGTTTACCTTAGAAGATTTGCTATTACAATCACTTAAGATATAAACCAGGAAGAAGAATACGTCACAAAGTAAACAATAATGGCGCTTTCTAGATCAGTCCAGAAAAGTCAAATACCTATTAACTGTCAATTTTGTGAAACTCAGAAATCTATTAAGTGGAAATGCCTAGATTGCAGCCTTTTAATTTGTGACAATTGTAAAGACAAAATACATTTAAAAATCAAGAATGCAAAGGATCATAAGATCATAAGTATCAAAGACATTGGACTACACCCAGAGGAATTGGATTTTACTAACATTAAGTGCCAACAACATGCAGGACAATCATGTTGCTTATTTTGTACCACATGTGACCATCTTGTCTGTCCTACATGCTTTGCTAAAGTCCATAAGAAACATGATTTAATAGAAATCAATGAAGCATATGACATTAAAAAAGAAGATTGGAAGAAAGTGCTAAGTAAAATTCAGAACAATAAAGTCGAAATAGAAACAAGAATGGATAAACTCCGCCATTTGAAAGCTGTTGAAGGTTTTAAATATGAAAAAGTGAGACAAGACATTCAGTCACAAGAGAAATCTTTGAAACAAGCAGTTGAAAAGTATGCTGAAAAACTCCAAAAAGAATTAGAACAATGCTGTAAATCTACTTTCCAATCAATAGAAAAAGATATAAATGATATTTTAGGATCCATTAAACACGCAGATGTGAAATATAATGAAGTAGAGGATTTCATGAATACTACTGATGTTTCCAAATTCTTCCAAGAGGTTTCTGAAATGAAAAAGTACAAAGACACACCTATACAAAAAACTATGTCAACTTACCGTTCTATACCAAAGTTTATCCCAGGAGAAATCACTCAGTCTAATCTTGGAATTTTTCAGAATGACAATAGTTCATTAGGTGAATTAACTGTTGATTTGAACATAAACAGAGAATTTCAAACTAATCTTTCTTTGGTAAGTTACTTATCTCTTTGCCGTGATGATTCACTGTGGATGGCTTGTCAACCAGATGTAAAGTTACAGAAAGCAAAACCTGAAGGAACCAATCTGAAGACAATATCCACCAGCAACATTGAGGTCTTTGGTATGGCAATAACTGGATCTAATGATGTTCTTGTAATTACTCAGGGGGGACTTAAAAAGATTGACAGCAGCACTGGTGAACTAACTGACTCTGTGTATGATGCTGCCCCATTCGTTCCTACATGCATCCATGTGACAAATAGGAATAAAGTCATTATAGGACGATTTAATAATAAACTAAAAACAAAAGCTGTGATTGTAATGTCTGAGAAGGGAGATCAAGAGGCTGTGTATGAACATGACAAACAAAATCAACCTCTATTCAGTTATGTCAGGAGTATATCAAGTACAATTAATGGTAATATACATGTGGTAGACTCTAAACAAAGTAATGGTAAAGGTAGAATAGTAGTGCTAGGACAGGATGGTCAAGTAATCAACACTTATACAGGATATAAGGAGATAAACAAGGCAAAGGCATTTAGACCAGACAGCATTGTAACAACACCTAGAGACAATGTCATTGTAGCCGATATGTACACTAACACATTTCACATACTAAATAATTCAGGAATACTGCTGACCTGTTACAACACCAGAGACATAGGAATAATATATCCACAGTCTCTTGCCTTCACAGGACAGCTTTATATAGGATGTAGCACGGAAGAAGGCAGTACAACCAAGAACGCAAAAGTATATGAAGTGAACATTCATGGATTCTGAACGCTTCCTACCTAAAACAACTCTTTCTGTGAGAAACCTTCTCTATAATAATTGATCTAAACCAATATATTCTTTCTTTTTCAAATGAAACAAATTGATCACCATCAATTTAAATCTGATCATTATAGAACATTATTAGTTTCATCAAGTGCAGATACTCATATCATTATGGTTTAACTTTGTATGTAACAAACACAAAATGGAAAATGGATTATGTCTTATTTTGACAAGTGCACACATTGCAAATTTGATTACAAACTATCAGAACTTTTACTGTATTCATATTCAAGACAATATTATGACTTAGGAAAGGTACTTGGTCCTTTTGTATATAAGTATTAAATCAAATGTTATATATACAATTTTGTTTATGTTGTACGTTATACATTTATTTTGCTTTTGAATATATACTTCATGGTCATAAGCCATACAAATATAATAAAGGCAATATATATAGAATGTATTTGGTATAGGTCTGTATCTTAATTGTTTAATAAAACACTTCTTAAAAATTTTGTGCTTTAATGCATACAAACCATATTCAAATACAGGCAAAAGTAGCTTTCAAATTCGAAAATCTTAATCAAATAAGAAATTATCCAGGTAACAAACAAAATCTGAGGGATTAGCAAGAACTTCAAAAGGATTGAAATTCAGATTCTGTCAAAGTGTAATAATTGATAGTAATCGATAAAAAAAAAATCAAAGATTTGATCAATTACCAAATGAACTCAGTACTAGAACAAGTAGTGATGCTAAGTTTATGTTGATGTTGAACCAATGTATTGAGTTTAATAAGACAGTTGCATCTGATTGAACAGTTGTGTTATTTCACCATTGTTCCTGGTTTTGGGAGGATCAATTGCTCACAAACATGTTTTTCCCCACCACAGTCTTTAACATCAATTCTCTGTAATAATAGACCAAATATGAAAAATTTTGGCCAGATTTTTTTTTTCGATTACTTTTTTTTAAGTTTAAATGGTCCAAACTAACAGTCAAATTAAAAAAAAATCAATAAAAAAAATCTGAATAGTCTGGTTGCCATGGAAACCACGTGACATCATATGTATATATTAGTATAGTAAGGAGAAATGGCTAACATTGTATTTTATTGTAAAAATGAGATAAAGCATGTCATTTTTTGTTATTTTCATGGGTATAAGAGAAGATTTCGATCATTTAAACTGCTAACTGTCAAAGTTTTTGAATAAAAACAGTTTTTTGGTACATAAGGTGGTCCACTTAACACAAAAATCGGCATGATTTTTGCCGTTTTTTGTCATTTTTTACATCTTATTTTACCGAAAACGCAGAAATCCTCACATAAAAGACCATAATATATAAAATTATGGATGTTTTGTCAACAAAATGCTACAAAAAAAATCTTGGGTAAATGTTGCAGAAAGATGCCAATAGAGGAATATTAGTCATTGTAATTTACCCTGAAATTCCCCCTTTTGTAGGTTCTATTTGTAAATAAATATTCCATATATATATGTTCATGATAAAATAGTCCTTTCTTATGAAAACAACTATTTTTAGATGTATTGAGGGTAATTATATCATATTACATATTCCAGCAATTAAAAATTTCATGCTCAAACTAATCTGGATGTAATTTCGAAAATCGAAAAATAAGTTATTTCCCTTTTTTTGAAAGAAGTAGGTCCAGTAAGACCCCTTTTTGACCCAAAAATATAGCAATTTTATCAGATTGTAATAACTTTTAGTTATTTATTGGACAGTAGAATGCTTCTGCTACATAAATATGGGCGTTTTTTTACAATAAAATGCACATATATCGGGTACTAGCACCATTAAGAGATGCTAAATTACTGAAATCTTCACAATTCTATCATTTTAGTTAAATTTTAGACGGTTTTCGTGTAAAACGAAAGTGGTCGCATTTGTGTTCATCCTTAATATTGAAATGTAAGTTGTATTTTATGATAATACATAACATATATAAAGGTTGAGAATGAACACGGATGCGGCCACTTTCATTTTTGACAAAAACCATCCGAAAAGTGACATTTTTTGGCATATTTGCTAGATTTGAGCTTGAATTGGATCGTTTTTAATGACTAAATAAGTTAAAATCTGTCACATAAACTAATTGATTCAAATGAAATAGACACTTAAGTGTTTAAAAAGTGGTCAAAATCTTTCGTCAGATGAGCCTGAAATTTGAGGCCAAAATCGGTCCTTTTCGTTCAAGATCGAGATAGAGAAAAAAATTTAACCAACAACTTTAAAAAAAAAATTTATTCGAAAATAATTATTAGTTTTAAATTAAAGGGTAATAAATAATGTTGATATTATAACTTCTTTGCAACAAAACATAGGTAAAAAAAATATAACTACGTTTTATATATAAAATATATAACCGGTAAAATCATTATTTGCTTTAAGGGAGCCGATTCGAAGTTTCACGGTTTCATACTAAAAACGTTTAAAGGCAAATCTCGTGAATCTTTCATATAAATATGGAGTACTTCAGCTATTTATTTTAATACTGCAATTACATACGTTTGAATATGAGCAAAAGAAAACAAATCAAATTTTACCAATGCAAAACTACAGTGCCCAGTTTCATCCTAAATATAATAAAGAAGATGTGGTATGATTGCCAATGAGACAACTGTCCATAAGAGACCAGAAATAAAATCACTAATAAATTATGTTATCTATATTAAAACGCATCAACTAATAGTTTAAATTTGTGTTAAAATCATTTTGTTATCACAAGTTATGGAACTGTTAACAAAGAAAATTTACTTATTTGATAAAGAAAACCCGCAGGGCGCAGCTTTACACGACTGCATAGGTTGAACCCTGAACGGTTGGGGCAAGTATAGACACAACATTCAAGCTGGATTCAGCTCTAAATTTGGATTGTGATTAAATAGTTGACACAGCATAGGTTTCTGACACAGAATGAATGTGGTCTAATGAACTTAAAATATTTGTTTTTGCCTTTGAGCAATTCTCTATGCTGTTGAATATTTATCCTCTCAAAAAAATGTTTGAAGAAATTTTATTTTTATTTATGAAATCTGAAATGAGAAAATTTGACCCCCCCCCCCATTTTGTTTTCACATCCCCTTTCCCTTATTCCAAAACAGATCTCAATTCAATTTTCTAATGGAGTTTGCAACAATAACTACTCATTTAAATACATCATAAAATATTAAAATGTAAAAAAAGTGCTTGTTATCACTGAATGGTAAAGATTGTTTTAATTTATCAGTTGGTAGTAAAAGTGAATATACATTGTATCTTGTATAAAACAATGATTTAAGTTGATTCAACTACTATTCTGGACAAGGACAAAGAAAGATAACTGCAGTTGAAAATTTCTTGCTATTGCGCAATATTGTGCAATTAGATATTTCTTGCTATTGCGCAATACTGTGCAATTGAAAATACTTTTTATTGCACAACACTGTGCAATTGAAAATTTCTTGCTATTGCACAATACTGTGCAATTGAAGATTTCTTGCTATTGCTGAATACTATGCAATTGAAAATTTCTTGCTATTGCACAATACTTAATATAATAATTTTGGATCCTGATTTGGACCAACTTGTTAACTGGGCCCATAATCAAAAATCTAAGTACATGTTTAGATTCAGCATATCAAAGAAGCCCAAGAATTCAATTTTTGTTAAAATCAAACTAAGTTTAATTTTGGACCCTTTGGACCTTAATGTAGACCAATTTGAAAACGGGACAAAAAAATTAAGAATCTACATACACAGTTAGATTCGGCATATCAAAGAACCCCAATTATTCAATTTTTGATGAAATCAAACAAAGTTTAATTTTTACCCTTTGGGCCCCTTATTCCTAAACTGTTAGGACCAAAACTTCCAAAATCAATCCCAACCTTCCTTTTATGGTTATAAACCTTGTGTTTAAATTTCATAGATTTCTTTTTACTTATACTATATAATAAAGTTATGGTGCAAAAACCAAGAAAAATGCTTATTTTGGCCCCTTTTTGGCCCCTAATTCCTAAACTGTTGGGACCTCAACTTCCAAAATCAATCCAAACCTTTCTTTTGTGGTCATAAACCTTGTGTTTAAATTTCATTGATTTCTTTTTACTTATACTAAAGTTATTGTGCGTAAACCAAGAATAATGCTTATTTGGGCCCTTTTTTTGCCCTAATTCCTAAACTGTTGGGATCTCAACTCCCAAAATCAATCCAAACCTTCCTTTTGTGGTCATAAACCTTGTGTTTAAATTTCATTGATTTCTTTTTACTTATACTAAAGTTATTGTGCGAAAACCAAGAATAATGCTTATTTGGGCCCTTTTTTGGCCCTAATTCCTAAACTGTTGGGATCTCAACTCCCAAAATCAACTCCTATCTTTCTTTTGTGGTCATAAACCTTGTGTTTAAATTTCATAGATTTCTATTTACTTATACTAAAGTTATAGTGCGAAAACCAAATGTCTTCAGACGACGACGATGACGACGCAGACGACGACGCCGACGTGATACCAGTATACGACTAAAAAATGTTTGAGGTCGTATAAAAATGAAAAATGGTGTGAGCAAAAAATCAATTCTTAATTTTGTCTACTTTTGACTAGTGAAGTGTACAAATTTTCAAATAAATATTTCAATTATTCTATAGAATCTCCCCCTTTTTTAAATTGAATATTTTTTTATATTTTGTAATACCACAAAAACAAGTATGAGTAAATTCTGTTTTTTAACTGCTAACTTACTTAATAAACTTACTTTATTTGAAAATCTATCAAAAGAATGTATATTTATACATGTAATATTAGAAATGTAATTAAGAAATGACTTTATATCCAGATCATTTCACCAAATATGCATAAATTCCAGAGTTTTGTTATTGCCTAAAATTATGTTCGGCAATAGGGTGAATAATCATCATCAGATTTCAGGAAATAAGCTTAATGCCTGAAAATTTCAGGCAATAACTTAATGCCTAGTCGTTAGCTTATTGTCTAGGATTTAAGCTTAATGCCTAATTTCACTTATTGCCGCTAACATATATAACAACAACAAAAAAACACTCAAAAGAAAATACCAAAACCTTTTTTTCTTTTAAAAATAAAACCCAAATTTTCCATAAATATAATGAACTTAGTAATGAACCCATTTTGTTTATCTCTGTATTTTAAGAAAATCATTTGAAGCATCCATCCCAAAATTGTTTGATTTTAGTGCCTCTCTATTTCTAATTTTTTTGTGCAAAATTTTTTTTTTTTTTAAATATGTCACTACCCCACCCCATCTTTTTTTTAAGGTTTGCATTAAGGTTTTTTTAATGTCAACCATAGGTCAGTCATTTGAACAAACATATTCAACAAACACTAACATCAATATAACATGTTAGTTAGTTTATATGGTGGAAATTGTCTCGTATGATAGCAAACATATGAAAAATTGGTCTACATGAACAGTTTACACCCCTAATATGACCCAATTTGAATTATCCGCCATCGATTTAAAATATGTTTACCCAGAGATATTTTTTCATTAATGATTAGCTGAATACCTAATCTTTAAGTGTAGTGAGTCATGTTTTGGCTATATTTCTGCGAAAAAAATATTTTAGGGACCAAATTTGGTCGAATTTTACTCTTTTTGCTTAAGATCCACAGTACCTGAAATAGCTATTAGCTCTGATATTCTATACTGTATTTCACCGTTTAAGATTTACTTTAATAAAGATATTGTTATAAAGCATATTCTGTTGTTCATTTAATGATAAACTTTTTAAAGCTATCTGCCATAATAAATGAGCTGTTCATAATTGAAATTTTGTCATTTTGAGGTAAATTTTTCCTTGGTTGCTAAGGAAATTTATGTTCCTTGGTAACCGACAATAAGGACTGGGATTATTAAGATTTTAAACTGATTTTTATGAATAATGCAACTAACTTTGATGTTAGAGGTAGTTTTTCTATCACAATATTTTTTTTATGTGGCCAGCTGTTGGTTGATGCATACAGAGAATCGATGTTTTAAAAGTTTTTGTCCCAAGTCAGGAGCATTTTCATTAGTTCAAATCTGTCATATTTGTCTTTTATAAATTGAATAGTTATAAATTAGGTTGTTGATTTTTCTCTTTGGATTGTTTCACATTTTTCATGCCTGGGTCTTTTATACCTGACCATGTGGTATGTTTTTTTTCATTGTTGAAGGCTGGTGACCAACAATTGCTTTATACATCCACTTTATTTAAACTTTGGTGGATAATTGTCTAATTGGCAATCATAGCATATATCTTTTTATTTTATTATATGTTAGTTATATACGTCCTTGATTTTGTATTATAAATAAAGATAACCAATAACCATGTCATTTGTTTGATCGGCTATCAAGCTTTAAAATAAAGCTGAATTTGGACAAACCTTTAAAATTCAAACTACCACTGACATTAATTTGTATAAAACTTCTGACAATGACCCTGCTAAAATAGTTCCATGCATCCAATATAGTTGCCTTTTTGCTTATATATATAGTATCTAAGAAACAAACTTAACCAGGAAAACTTAACAGTGACCAAGGAACCATGAAAATGAGATCAAGGTCAGATGATAGCTACCAAACTGACCTATTTACCTTACAATCATTACATACACCAAATACAGTTGACTAATTGCTTAGAGCTAAAGAAAAACAGACCAAAAGATTGAAAAAATAACACTGAGCAATGAATCATGAAAATGAGATCAAGGTCAGATGCTACTTGCCAGGTTGACAGGCACATCATAAAATATTTCAATACACCAAATATAGTAGACATATTGCTTATAGTATCTGAGATATGGACTTGACCATAAAACGTAACCTTATTCACTGATCCATGACATGAGGTTTAGTTCAAGTGAAAACTGTCTGGCAGGCATTAGGATCTTGCAAGCTACACACAGACGCAATACTACATACAACATGCATCAGCACAGCTTGAAGTCTATTTAAAATGTTTATGGTGATACACAGCTTGAGTTCATGCACTGAATCAGATGCATTATGTTGACAGTTTTGATTAGCTTGGAAGTTCTTCTTCCTTAAGAGTTTGGATGTCCAATAAGTAATTTTCTTGGTGTTACACATGTGTCCAGAACGGAAAAAGAAGACAACCTGGACGCTGATGGTTAAAACATTCTCAGTGCTCTGATGATTTAAAATAAACCTATGATATACAATAATATTCTGGCCAGAAGGACAGAAGTCCGGTATTTTCATGTCGCCACAGCATCTGTATAACTTTTTTAACACATAATTTTCAAAGTCAAAAGTCCATAACTTCTGCAAAAATCACACAACCAGTTGATCTGTAGGTTATCATTAATATGTGAAGGCATTTAGTAAAAGATCTAAATTGTAAACTGATATTAACATAAAATGTAGAGAGTCTTATAACAACAACACTTTAGGGACTGCTGCAGAAAATTTACTGATCGACATGTTTCGGTGCCTAGGGCACCGTCATCAGGATAAAAACAATACATAAAATCATGTTGAAGTAAAAAATCGGGTTGTTAAAATTTAAACGTCACAATGTTACAATGGTAAGTAACGTTATTAATAGCAACGTACTGAAAGTGAAAGTGAAAGTTCATTGGAAGTATGTAAATAAACTATAAAAAGAAATTAAAAATAAAATGTTTTTGTTGTGAAAATGTTTGTTAAAATTATTCTGCCAACATGTGTTTGTCCTCTTGCATTGTGGAAAGAATAATACAATAGGTTGCCAGGCTGTGTATATACTGTATAGGTTGTGTGGTCTGAATGTTCTGTTAACTTTCTTCCCCAAAATAGACGACATTTTATCAGCAATTCCGTTTAAATTTTAACAATCCGATTTTTTACTTCAACATGATTTTATGTATTGTTTTTATCCTGATGACGGTGCCCTAGGCACCGAAACATGTCGATCAATAAATTTTCTGCAGCAGTCCCTAAAGTGTTGTTGTTATAAGACTCTCTACATTTTATGTTTTTATCATAACGACCCTGCATACCCTCGGGTATCCACTTTATGGACTCTACCGTACTACAGACTCACCAGGCGTTGGTTCACTTTCGTTTGTAATTGATATTAACATAGTTTATGAGTCAAAGATGTCACCCCTTGCATATAGCATTATAAAGGAACAGAACTCAATAATGGCAAAGAGTGACGATACCAAAATTTTTACATAGTTGATTTGAGTTTTGTGATAGTAGGCGTTGTGTATAAGTTTCATAACATTTGATTGAGTAAAAATTTAAATAGAGAATGGAAACAAACAATATCTGCAATTTTCCATTTGTAAAGAGGCATAACTCTAAAAAGGTAAAAGTGACAGTACCCAAATTCAAAACTTGGATTGATCTGTGTTATGTGGTAATGAGTATTGTGCATAAGTTTCCTAACATTTGGTTAAGGCAAACAAAAGTTAGAGAACGGAAACCACAATACAGATGGACAAGGGTTAAACTTAATGTCCCCTCTACAACGACAGGGCATTAACAGTCTGTGTAAAATTGAGAATGGAAATGGGGAATGTGTCAAAGAGACAACAACCCGACCATAGAATAGACAACAGCAGAAGGTTACCAATAGGTCTTCAAAGCAGTGAGAAATTCCCACACCTGGAAACGTCCTTCAGCTGGCCCCTAAAAAATATATATACTATATAGTTCAGTGATAATGGACATCATACTAAACGTGTGTAACTGTTTGTTGCAAAATGATAGAATGATGAAATAGGGTAAAAGTGTGTTAGGTTATACATACCTTTTCTATTTGTTGTGCCATTCTGAATATCTCTGATACTCACATAGATCTTTTTCTATAAACAGATAAAGCTTCTTTGACTTTATGTACTATTTTGGACACCTCTGATACTTACATAAATCTTTCTCTTTTACAAAGAAAGGTGTTTTAGATAATACTTCTAAAACTTGACTTGCCATTCTGAGTATCTCTGATACTTACATAGATCTTTCTCTATAACAGACAAAGGCGTTTCAGGTAACACTTCTTTGACTTGTTGTGCCATTTTTGACACCTCTGCTAATTCTGCAGGATTTGGCTTAGATTTTTTGTTACTGGATGCTGAAATATAAAAGATTTCTTAAATCTCAAGAGCTCCTTATAAACTTAATGTCCTGCAGATTTTGTATTTAAAAACTAAGAGGGGGAACCAATATTTCTTATCAAATTTTTCAATTGATGAAATTTTTGATCTCCAAAATATTTTAGTCATCAAGAATTTCAGCATCTTTATTATCACATTTATTAATAAGCTGGAATGGCTGTTCATATTTGTATAAACAATAATTATCGCTATTTAACAAAATTTTCCTTTGATCTTGCTGACTGATAATTTCCTTTCTCAGCGGAGTCGAGTGATGTAAAAAATTATCACTAGAAACTAAGGGAGCACATGCCCGTTGTCAATGAAATTAAAAACGTTGCCATGAGTAAAATAGCTATAAACAAATCATCATTGGTCATCTCAACTTGATTGCTTTTCTCACATGCGCCTTACCAGCAGAAGCGAGAAAATCTATATCATTGAGATGATCAACGATAATCTATAATTTCATTAAATATCAATAAAAGATTTATAAGTTACAGCTGTTCGCAAAGAGCATTTTAAATTTGACTTTCCTCTAAATGATTCCTAATGTTATTTGGCTTGAAAATCAAAAGAAAGTTTGATTATAATACAATCTTTCCCTTAATTGGTGATATTGTTTAATTTTTTAATACAATAATACAAATTCTTGTCTGCATAATGTTACTAATGGTTTAGGTAAAGTTTGCTCCAAGAATGTCTTCATGTTAAATCCCTAAAAAAAATCATGATTGCAACGAATTATACCTTATACACACATATAGTCTAAGCCTGTCTGAATTTAGTATATTTTACACAATGTTTTTTTAATAATCAATAGAAGATATTGAGACGAAAATGCCTTTATAAAGGTATTCAGTGATGTGAATGCCTGATAATGTCTACATTTTAATTTTTTGATTGGTGAGATTGATGGGTATTTCAGCATTTTTCAATCGTCCTGTATTCCACTAAATTTAATAATAGCCTGTTGTTCAGTGGTTGTCATTTGATGGTGTGGTTCATGAGTCAGGGATGGGGTAATCGTAATCTGTAATCGTAATCGATTGTAATTGATTACATTTTTTCAAGTAATCGACAGTAATCTGTAATCGAAGACATTTTCGATTACATGTAATCGTAATTTAATCGATTACAGCAGATTTGGATGTAATCATCGATTACTTTTCGATTACATTTCGATTACTTTAGTAAAATAGTTTGATAAAAAATAACCTATTTCAGAGGAAAATATGTATATTATCTCTTTGTAGTACAGATAAAATATTATCAACAATACTTGAGAGTTAAGCAACTGCCTTATTTCTATCTATTGTCTCAAGCTGCATTATGAGCAACCAGATCCCCTACCTAAATTTACTTTATATATATCTAGCTTTTGAAACAAATGGATGTATGTGCTTGTCAATAATTCAAGAGCTTTAATATTAAAATAAGAAAATAGATTTGAAATAATAAAATAGATCTAAAATAAGAAATGTGTCCGTCTTTCGTTAAGTTCTGTAGTACATTTTAAAAAGTAGTAAGCTTATTTGTATTAAATTTCCTGAAAACATCCTTTTCAATCAGAGTTGAAATTAAAGCTTAGGCCATGGAAAAATAATTCATGGTTTTCCGACCGGGTCATTGTTTTACCGCCGGGTCATTTAATTTTTCTGGAAAAAAAAAAAAAAATTAAAAAAAAAAAAAAAAAAAAAAAAAAAAAATTTGCAGGGACAACAAAAAGTGTTTGAAATATGCAAGGTTAAAGTTCTGCTGTAGAAACAAAACATATAGATATAAAATTATGCATGGTAAAAAAAAAAAAAAAAAAAAAAAAAAAAAAGCCTGCCTGCCTGCCTGCCGGGTCTTTAAAATTTTCTCACGTTAGGGGAAACCAACAATTCATTAATTTTCCATGGCCTTAGAATAGATAAACAGTTGATTTCTTAAATGTTATGATATACATGTATATAAGTTAAATTAAAAAAGAACATAAACTCCTTTTAACAATGAACCAATGGCAATGCATTGCAATTCTTTATAGAAATAGATACATGTATCCCTTTGACACTATAGATATATTTTGTATATAATTTGATTGGAGAAGTTAACAAATCTTAACAACATTCTTGCCTTTACTAATGAGATGATCAAAGTCTTCTAATCAATATCAAACATACTTTGTTTTTATTTCAATTAACTTATGTCTAATTAAGAAGGAAATTTACAATATTTAGCCCCAGGTTATAAATTGTACTCCAGTGGCATTTTAATAATCTGTAATTAGGATGGTTATCCAAACAAAAGGTTTAAATCATGCATGTCATTATAATTTTAATAATTTTGATCTTAAAAATTAGCTGAACTGATTAATTATTCTCCTTTTTTTATATTTCCTTAAACATTATAATTAACTATGCATAAATATTTTTTTTTAAGAGTAAAAACAAAAAAGCTAACGTAAGTCAGTAAGAAAGCAAAATTTTTTAAAAACAACTAGTTATGAATAAGTGATTGTTGCAATGCGATGACATCTTACATTTATGCTGAAAGTCAAAATTTCAAGATTTTTTAAATATTTCTAATCTTCATTAAACATGTTAAGAAATTTGATCTAAAAAACAGATATTAACTTATAATTTAGAAACAATGCTTTAAATGATGCATTTTGGTAAAGTTCTTAATTTCCACTATACAAATGTTGAGCAATATAATTGTGTTTTACTCAGGCATGTTATTTTTTTGTTGAAATGTTGAAGCATGTAATTGACAGTTATCGAAAAGTAATGTTATTACTTTTGATAAAGTAATCGATTGTAATCGATTACATACTAAAATCTGAGTAATCGATTATTAATCGATTGCACAAAAATCCTTCATGTAATAATCGATTACATTTATCAGTAATCGTGCCCATCCCTGGTGAGTACCAATTTTTGTGGATTGAGGAAAACTTGCTTATTCATGGATATTTGATTTCTGGGTTTTCAAAAAGTTTACATATAATCATACAGCAAATCTGCAATTTGTTGAACATTCAGATTTGTGGTTTCCCTGTACCCAGGAAATCCAAGAAATCTAAGAAAATTGGTATCCAACGAATTATAATGAATCCACAGTAGATTGGGATTTAGTTCAAGAAATGTTTGTTTTAAGAAATAATTTTGTTAATTTTCATTGTTTCTCTAAAACTACTCTGATGATGTGAATTAAGTATGAATTCTAATGCAATTTGGATGTAACAATTTTTTTGATTGGCTAAAAGTTGCCGTCAAATCCTCAGTTGACAAGGCATAACTAAGGAGGGACCCGCCATTTTGAATTGATTGAATCAACAAATGTTTGATTACTACTACATAATTGAAAATAAAACAACACCAACCTTGAATTCGCCGTTTTAATGTAATTTTATCCCAATTTGAACAAGTCATAATAACCTCCAGGTTGTAAGTTTTCATTTGTATGACGTCACGTTTAGCCATGGCGTCTTTGTGCCAAAATCATTCATGAAGTTTCGCGGATTTTTTTCTATTTGTCAAATTTAGACATTTTTTCAAGTTTTATCGTATTTTTTCTTTTTGTAATGCATTAGAATAGGAATAACAGTACTGTAGTTGAAGAGTTGCTACCGTCAATTTTGATTTGACGGTCGCAAATCTCTGTTTTACTGTCTCTGCTACGCGTCGCCAGTAAAACTGCATTTGCGACCGTCAAATCTACAATTGACGGTGGCATCTCTTCAACTACAGTACTGTTATTCCTTAATTCAAAAGTTTGGAAAAGGATCCCAACTTTCAAGTTATCTAGAAATTTTTCTGAATTCTTAAGTTCATTATCAATTTACTCCCTGTTGTAATATGATAATGACTTTAGGATTTTTACAAACTGTCATACCTGCCAACTGTCACTATTTGCGGGGGATTTTGTCCACAATTTTAATCAAAACAGTTAATTATGCCACTGCTGGTGGAGATTTATTTCCCCGAGGGTATCACGAACCTAGTAGTCAGCACTGTTTGTGCCGACATGAATTATCATTGATATTGTTATATTTATAAATTAACTGTTTACAAAATTTTGAATTGTTTGAAATAATAAGGCTTTTCTACCTCAGGCATATATTACCTTAGCTGTATTTGGCAACACTTTTAGGAATTTTGGATCTCAATGCTTTTCAACTTTGTACTTTATTTGGCTTTTTTTTTTTTTTAACTTTTTTGGATTTTTGGAGTGGGACTGATGAGTCTTTTGTAGACGATGCTGGCGTCTGGCGTATATACAAAATTTAGTCCTGGTATCTATGATGAGTTTATTTACAATGACTCTAGGCTTATAAAAGCATGAAGAAGCCAAAAAACAACATTAAAATGTATTTGAAGGTTTTTATTTAGGACTATGACAGCCATCTTGCACGCAAAACCCCCATGGGCATTTTCAAAAGTAACAGGTATGAACTGTGCAGAATAATACTAACTTCAAAATTATGTGATTAAAAAAATATCTTCAAAAAATCATTGTTAGACTGTAGTGCTTCCTACCTTAAAATCATCAACTACAGACACCCCTAAAGCAGAATGCACAAAAATAAATACAAAATGGTATTGGTTTGATTTGATTTTAACATATATTGTGCTTTTTTCTGTTTCTAAACTATAAATTTTATAATCCTATTTTCTGCCCCTTTTAGTCAGTTACCTAGGATAATGTCATTGGTGAATACAGCAATGTCATATCCAGTTCAACCAATAGAGGAAAGTCATCCACCAATCAGATCAGATCTTAAGAAAGATTGTTAGTCATAAAATGTCGAATTTAAAAGGTATGTGTAAATAGCAGATTCTTCAAACATCTGTTTCTACATGTAATTAACTCCCGATTGTCAGGAGCCTGTAATTCAGTGGTTGTTGTTGGTTCATGTGTTACATATGTTTGTTTTTCATTCATTTTATTTTGTTTAACATAATGCAATGATATTCCTTATATATACTTCTTCATATGAAGGAATATTTTTTGGGTACAGAATTTATTAAAAAAAAATTTTTAGCAATTGCTATTTGCTTTGTTTCAAAATAACAAAGTTATAAAATTAAAACAAAATTATTGACTTTTTGCATACAATTACTGATACCCCAGTACTCATCGATGTCAAAATATACTTTAAATACTCATGTCAAAAATAAATCAGATTTACAATGTGATAAAACTCACAATTTTTCTGCAATTTTCATTTTTGGGGTAATTCCTATTTCTACCTTTAAACAAGTTGAAGGATTGTATAAATATTTACAGATAGGATGTTTCGATTTCCCACTATACATAGAGTTATCTATGGTACTCATGCTTATGTGGTTGTTCTTTGTTGCTGTGTAATATATTTTTCTATGTTTATTATTTTGTAAAGAAATTGGGCCTTAGGTTTCATGTTTGAATTGTTATACATTTGTACATAAGTTTGTAGTAATTAATCAGTATATTAGATAATACAATGTTCATTAACATTTTACTTTCTTTCTTTTAAGGCATTGTAGAAGACAAGTCAACATTACAACAACTGTCAAAGAAATATATGGATATAAGAAAGACGTGCTTGGATAAGATCAAAAGTGGACAAGTGTCATTTCCTGTGGCTGTGGATGAGCCAAATGTGTCATGTGATATAAACAGTGAACTGTACCAACAGATTCTTAGATTGTTTGAACAGTTGTTGAAAGAAATAACTTGATATGAAATAAAACATCAGCACACTTTGGTTTATTTAAATAATCAACGATACAACAACCATATAGAGGGTTATTTTCACGAGCTGTAAATTTTCACCTAATATTTTCGCAGATAGAACAAAATCACCAATTGAAAAGTGTACATTTGTCTGTGTCATATTGGTCTTTTGTGGATAGTTGTCTCATTGGCAATCATACCACATCTTCTTTTTTATGCAGGGGTATTGATAAAAGTTTTGAATCCACCGAAATGATAACCACCAGAATATTTTGTATACCTTATTCAAGGAAAATTGCAAAATTTTACACCCGCAAAAAAAACCACCCTATACAGTATTGTAAAAGAAATGAGATGCATTACACTAATTGTTGTATAGAGCGATTATAAACCAAACAAATCTCCTTAATTTCCATTTATCTTTCAAGTTGAAAGAGGACTACACATTTCTTATAATGCATCAGTTTTCAATATAAATCTTGATTATGAATTGAAACAATGATTTAAAGATAATAAGAGTGTTTTCTATAATAATAAGTAGAAGTGGTATGATTAACTATGAGACACCTATCCATAAATAGATATAAGAAGATGTAGTATGAGTGCCAATGAGACAACTTTCCATCCAAGTCATAATTTGTAAAAGTAAACCATTATAGATCAAAGTATGGTCTTCAACATGGTGCCTTGGCTCATACCAACAGCAAGCTATAAAGGGCCCCAAAAAATTGCTAGTGTAAAACCATTTAAATGGGAAAACTAAGTCTAAACTATATAAAAACAAGAAATCAGAAACATTTATGAACTACATCAACAAACAACAACCACTGAACATCAGGTTTCTGACTTAGGACATGGGCAAACAGATATATTATAGTTATTTTTTGTACAGCTTTCAGCAATGAGCAAAACCAATACTGTTTTGTTATTTTGATTATGTAAATATTGAAATTAAAATAGCAATACTTTAACAGGTTACCTAAGTTATGTTAAATATTCAAAGTCGCTGTACCATGACTGAGATACATGGTTTAACAATCACAATGTAAATGAGATGTGCCAATGCTTATACAACTGAATACCAGATAACATTGGCTTGTTAAGTCTTTCCCTTTAAACAAACCAAAACACAAACATTAACTTGTAAACTATGTAAAAGTTTCAAAGTCAATGAACCATGAAGAGGGGGTGGGGGCTATATAATCTCCATGGAAACGATACTTTCAAATACCAATAAATTTAAATACCAAATATCATTGACTCAACATTAGCAGTTCATCTTAAACTGATCTTATCACAAACTTACTGTGGATTCATTTATTTTATAGGGTATCAATTTTTGTGATCAAGAAAAACTTTCATATTCGTGGATATTTGATTTCGTGGTTTGGCAAAAGTCTTCATACAAGCCTATAGAAAGTTTGTCATTTGTTGAACATTCCATTTCATGGTTCACCTTTGTGCACGAAATCCACGAAAATTGATATCCAACGAATAATAATGAATCCACAGTATACATATTAACTAAGCAAAAGCTTAAAAGTCAATAGACCATGAATGAGGGGGCAGGCCCAAATAATCTCCATGGAAATGAGATGTGCTAATGCTTAATCCACTGCATACCAAATATGATTGACCAATCACTTTTGGTTTCACCATAAACTTGATCTTATCACAAACTAATATATTGTTGACGCCACTGACACCAGAAACAGCATACCTATGTGTCGCATTTTTACTCTGTCAAGCGAGACAAAAAGAGAAAAAACAATTTATGCTACAACAATGATAAACAAGACTGTTTCACGGATGCCCTACTCACACTATCATTTTCCATGTTCAGTGGTACGTGAAATTGGGGTAAAAACTCTAATTTGGCATTAAAATTAGAAAGATCATATCATAGGGAACATATGTACTAAGTTTCAAGTTGATTGGACTTCAACTTCATCAAAAACTACCTTGACCAAAAACTTTGACCTGAACTTTGCACTATCATTTTCTATGTTCAGTGGACCGTGAAATTGGGTTCAAAATTTACTTTGGCAGTAAAATTAGAAAGATAATATCATAAGGAACATGTGTACTAAGTTTAAAGTTGATTGGACTTCAACTTCATCAAAAACTACCTTGACCAAAAACTTTAACCTGAAGCGGGACGAACGGACAAACAGACGAACAAACGGACAGACGAAAGGACGCACAAACCAGAAAACGTAATGCCCCTCTACTATCTTAGGTGGGGCATAAAAACAAATGTTACAGCAACCTTTGACCATCATTAAACTTTCGGTTCCAGGCAAATAATGAATGGACCCATAGCCTGGTTTAAAATGCTTATTAGTCGTTAACATTACCCTAACCTCCACTTGTGTAACAACTCACACATAAGAACAAAGTGAAATCAGTTGGAAAGGGCTTGAATCATCAGATCAGTACAAAGCACAACAAGTAACGACAAATATGTGCTCTGATCAGTAATGAAATGGAAATTAATGATTTTTTTAAAGGTTAACTTATGGCACTTGCAATTGATTTTCCTTAAACATAATATCTGGGTGATAACATTTAACATTGTTACACAATGTGAGTGACCATAAAGCTTGACATAGTTTGTTGTAAAGTCATCTAATGATCTGTTGGAAACATTTTTTTCTGTTGTCTTTTTATCAGCTTCTTTGTTTGGAGATATTTTTATATTTTTAATTCATTTTGTTTAAGGAAGTAAAATGAATTCAAAATATTCCCATTGAAAGGAAAATCATTATCATATACTGGTATCTTAAAATAAATATTGTAACTTTTGTGTATTTTATAAAATGATAATTATGAATTATTAGTTGTACACAAGATGTATTAAACCTGTAGCTCTCACATTTATCAGTAACTAGATGTTTGTCCTGAGCGAAAGAAATTGCTTCAGGAATATTGAGGTAGCATGCTGGCCTTTAAAACAGAAGGACATCAGTTTGATCCACTTCCAGGTCAAACCAAAGACTTATCCCTATTGCTTTTTAGCCAAGCACACATCACTGATGAGTAAGAGCAAATCAGATTTACATGTCAAGATGGGCATATATTTAAAATTTTGATGAATTGGTCTAGTATATGCTGCTGTAATTCAGCAACTATCAAAGCACATCTTGCATCACTGAGACTGCTCTGATAGGCCTTTTGGGATGTGTTGGGGGCCCATGACATCAGGCCAATCTCCGGTTTCCATCAATGTTATAATTTGATTATAGATCAGCATTACTTGATTGTACTCTTAGTAGGTCTTCCTAACTGTAAGAATGAATTATTTTGTACTGTATTCTGTAAATTGACAAATGTTTTATTAACCTATTAGAAATTTCCCAAGCCTTCTGCTGTTCTGTAAGCAGATATACTACTTTCAATGCTATTTTTAAATGCTGTGTATATTACAATAAGTCTACAAAGCTTGAAAAGAGATGACATTGTACATTTTTAATGTGCCTGTCTCAAGGCATTTAATCCTGTGGTTGTACTGGTTTGCTGGCTGTCATAATTGTTCTCAACTTGGGTGTCTGAAGGAAAAATCCAGTTATTAATTTGGTGAAGTACTGTAGGTAGCGTGCAAGCAAATACCAACAGTTTCTCTGCAATAACATATGAACTGTTGAACCAATGTTTTCCGAAAAGAAAAAAAAAGAAATTGAAAAAAAATATAACATAAAGAATAATAGCCTACGAATATATTTTATCTTGCCTCAAGTACAGGTTAAACCCAACAGAAATTTAACATTACATATTGCCTCTTGGCATTACATCATACATATAAACAATACAATCCATTGGTATTTTCTATCCTGTTCTCATTCACAACAAAAAGAAAGAAAATATTGTGCACAATATACATAGGCCATTTTTTTCTGGGTAAGGTGTGCAAAGAAAATTGTTACATTTCATGTTATGACTCATCTTTTGAGGTTATTGTCAAGAAATAAATATTTTCTCTTTTTCTATCATCTTTTAAAAAAAATTGTGAGGTGTAGATTTAGTCAAGAATATACTATCTAAGGAGCTCCTGAAATATTTAAATACCTACAAAATTCAAATTCAGGACATACATACAATTAAGAAGTATCAGCTTCAAAGAAGTGGCATATAATTTTTATTTGATAAAATTCACCAAAAATTAATGTATTTGCAATCAGTAGAGCACATGAAATATAACATTATGATAACTAATATTTTAAATGCAAACAATTACAATGAATTCCATAATTTATCTTAAGAACAATTATAGAAATAACATGATCATATACAAGATACTTTTTTTTAATAATAAATAAAAATTTGAAGCAAAAAAGAAAAACATGCTAGTATAATATAATCAAGCCATATTATTGAAGATGCATTGCAATAGAGCACCAAAACAGCAGCCTAGATTTATTCAACCATATAAATAATTTTTGTTGGCAGTCTCGACATCCTCATACAATACATTCAATTATCCATAGATTCACTCAAGTATGATATCTTTACAGCATTTGTAGTTTGGATAGTTATCAAAGGTACCAGGATTATTTTCTTTACAAAGAAGAAAATTCAAAAGTATTTGATCAAGTTAAACAATTTTTCCCCTCATAGACAACAGGTTATACTGCATCGAGATTTCTCACCTTACCTGTCCGTTTTTTCATCCATTTGTCAGAAAAAATATCTTTTTAACACACCATTCGCAGGTAATGCTGAACAGAATGACTTCATGTTTGGTCAACAGTCTGACAATGATGAGTTGTAATGTGTAAGCATTTAGCCGATATGTCAGATACCTTCTTCCTGTTTGCTGTTATTTTAGACCTTTCAAAAAGGTGAGTAAACTCAAAAATTCCTGACATCATCCTCCTGTGCTATTAAATAGAATGATTTCATATTAGGCCAGAAGCTCAACAGTGATGAGTAGAAACAGTGATGAGTAGTTATATGTGAGCTCTTTACGGATCTGTCAAACACCTTTACATAATTTCTAATCCTTTAAATTACGAGTGGTGATGTGTAGTTATATCTGAGCTCTTTACAGATCTGTCAAACACCTTTACATAATTTCTAATCCTTTAAATTACGAGTGGGGGGGGGGGGGGGGGATATGCTTTATACAACAATGTGGATTCATCTTTCCTTCGCATTAGATGTCCTAAACAATATACTTAACAATATAAGACTACAAATGTACTACACTAATTTGTAGTTGTCAGTCATATCTTCTCTGCGATGAATTAATACTGTGAGGTAGATACATTGTAATTTATTAAATAAAATAACATGATTTGTATGACCCATTCAAAACAGTGAGCTGTTACGATTGAAAAGAAAATAATTTATTTTGGAAGCATCATTAAATGTCATATAAGATTGAACAAAAAGTAAATATGCCTGGTTAAAAAGACAAACACAATTTGAATTTTTCAAGTTATTATTGATTGTTACGAATAAAGAACTGTTACAGTCCTATCAATATATATGATTTCTGATTAGTGAATCAAAATAAAAACAAATTGAACAAGATATGAATAGATTTAAAGTGCATTGTTGTACATTGCCTGTAAACAAGCAAAAAGCTTTGAAAAAATAACAAAGCTCATACTTTAGTCTTGCCGTATTTTTATCAATATCACCAACAGGATTTTTTGGTCTGACATAATCCTGCGAGTATATGGTCGTAGATATACAAGGTACATGCAAGTAAATCTGAAAGTCTTGCCTGATTTTTATCAATATCACCAGCAGGATTTTTGGTCTGATATAATCTGCAAGTATATGGTCGTGGATATACAAAGTACATGCAAACAAATCTGAAACAAGAGGCTCTCAAGAGCCTGAATCGCTCACCTTAATTTTTTTGGTTAAATCTCTCATCAATGATTATTTTGGCTTTTCAATTTATTTAAATGTTCTTTGAATCGTCCTATTTTCTTCAAAAGCAAAAAAAAAAATCATTTTCTCCTATGTTCTATTTTAGCCATAGGAGCTATGTTTCTGACATACAAGGAAATGAAATATAAAATTTATACTAGATACTCTGAAACTCATTTAGCCTAAGTTTGGCTGAAATTGATACAGCAGTTTCAAAGGAGAAGATTTTTTAAAGTAAGTCAACATGATGAACAAATTGTGAAAAAAGTCTTTAAAGGGCAATAACTCCTTAAGGGGTCAATTGACAATTTTGGTCAAATTGACTTATTTGTAGATCTTACTTTGCTTAACATTTTTGCAATTAACAGTTTATCTGTATCTATAATAATATTCAAGATAATAACCAAAAACTGCAAAATTTCTTTAAAATCATCAATTCAGGGGCATTATACCTGAAAAACCAGTTACCCAATTCGGCTGAAAATTTCAGGACAGGTAGACCTTGACCTAATAAATACTTTAACTTCTTGTCTTATTTGCTCTAAATGCTGGAGTTTTTGAGATATAAGCCGAAAACTGCATTTTACCCTGTGTTCTATTTTTAGCCATGACGGCCATGTTTTTTGACGAAATAAAAAATAAAGCACAAACTTTATTTTATACACCCTACTGATCATTCAGTTGAAGTTTGGTTGAATTTGGTTTAGTAGTTTTAGAGGAGAAGATTTTTTAAAGTTAGCAAATATGATGAACAAATTGTGAAAAATTGTCATTAAAGGACAATAACCCCTTAAGGGGTCAATTGACAATTTTGGTCATATTAACTTATTTGTAGATCTTACTTTGCTGATCATTTTTGATGTTTACAGTTTATCTTTATCTATAATAATATTCAAGATAATGACCAAAAACTGCAAAATTTCCTTAAAATTACCAATTAAGTGGCAGCAACCCAACAATGGTTTGTTTGATTCATCTGAAAATTTCAGGGCTGATAGATCTTGACCTATTGAACATTTTTACCCCATGTCAGATTTGCTCTAAATGCTTTCGTTTTTGAGATATAAGCCAAAAACTGCATTTGACCCCTATGTTCTATTTTAAGTAACGGCGGCCATGTTTTTTGACGGATCAAAAATCGAAGCACACACTTTGTGCAGGATAATCTAAGGAACAATCATGCTAAGTTTCATCCAAATCCATTCAGTAGTTTCAGAGGAGAAGATTTTTTAAAGTTAGCAAATGTGATGAACAAATTGTGAAAAATTGTCATTAAAGGACAATAACCCCTTAAGGGGTCAATTGACAATTTTGGTCATATTAACTTATTTGTAGATCTTACTTTGCTGATCATTTTTGCTGTTTACAGTTTATCTTTATCTATAATAATATTCAAGATAATGACCAAAAACTGCAAAATTTCCTTAAAATTACCAATTAAGTGGCAGCAACCCAACAATGGTTTGTTTGATTCATCTGAAAATTTCAGGGCTGATAGATCTTGACCTAATGAACATTTTTACCCCATGTCAGATTTGCTCTAAATGCTTCCCTTTTTGAGATATAAGCCAAAAACTGCATTTGACCCCTATGTTCTATTTTAAGTAACGGCGGCCATGTTTTATAACGGATCAAAAATCGAAGCACACACTTTGTGCAGGATAATCTAAGGAACAATCATTTTAAGTTTCATTCAAATCTATTCAGTAGTTTCAGAGGAGAAGATGTTTGAAAAATTGTTAACGACGACAGACGACGACGTCGACGACGACGGACGCCAAGTGATGAGAAAAGCTCACATGGCCTTTTAGGCCAGGTGAGCTAAAAAATCAGTTTCAGTTTTCTTCCAAAATGCCTTAAGACTCTCAGGCTCACAATCTTTTTGAAAATGAGATATTCAGATAATATATAAAAAAAACCAACAGCATATCATAAAACCTTCTTCCAAAATACACTAATCTAAAATATCAACATTTCAACAATAATTAAATTTCAAGGTTGACAGTATAACACATTAGCACGGTTTCTTAGCTTAGTTTGACAAAACTGAACCAAACTGGTTGCAAAATGAGAATTTTTACTTCACTATTTCACTTTCATAAAAGATTGAAAAAATAATAAAAAAATCATATTTTATTTTTTCTATATCTTGTAGCTAGTGTCCCTTTTAGTTCATATAATACATGATTTAAATTGTCAGACCTATCCCTCCCATGGGACATATCCTCAAGCAAATTGAGATAGTTGGCAAGTTTGGTAGCTTTAAACAACTAAGAAGGGGGGACAGTTGTTACACATTTGAATGACCGAAAATATGGCAAGGGTAAAATTGAATGAGTCATTAATAATGTTACAAACCAAAGAGGGACACTCAAAGCATTTGCATTTTTGATGTAGAGCCTTAAGAATGAATTTGGTGAACACTTATCATATGTTTAAATTATTTTCACATTATAGATTAACTGAAAAATATAAACCAATATTTTTTGCAATGATAATATAAATTCTTCTTTTTCAATAAATTTTTCCATAATCTGAAGGAATTTCAACACATGTTTATAACAGAAGAAAAACAATAATATAGATTCAACAAATATAAACAATAGAACATCTCTGAAAGATGCTAAAATATAAGATTGATGTTAACACATTGTGTACATTTTTTACACATAGTCTGTACACAGTGTGTAATTATTTACACATTGTTTGTACACAGTGTGTATTTTTTTTTCACAAATAGTCTGTACATAGTCAGTTGCCACATAAAAACCATATTGTCTGTGATGACTATTCACTATATGATAATTTCTTTCACATTTCACTGAATTTTCTTAAACTTCTATAGAATATTTTGTCTATACATCAATTGCATAAATATCAGCCAACATGTCAATGGCAACTCTTCCCATGAATGATGATAATAAAACAAAAGTAATAAAGATGTATCAGTGGAGTCCATGTTTTTCCATGTATATCTGTCTAGCAGTTTCTATCATAATTTTCTTTCTCTCCTCAAATGACTGATGTCTATCACTAGAAGATTTAGGGAAGTAATGGGCACTGTATTTCTGTTGTGCTGGCTGTAAAATAAATCATAGAATTATTAGAATAGTATGATAGTATCACTTTAGGATACCATAAGGCATATTTTGTTAATAAGGAACAAAAGGGTAAAACATACTACACAGAGGAACAAGTGATCAGTATGCTGGAGTTTCTTATTGACAACATATTTGTTGAATTTGGAGGTAGACTTTTTCAACAAATTGTCGGCATTAATTATGGGAACGAAGTGTGCGCCTCTCCTTGCCAACCTCTTCTTATTTTCATATGAATCAGAGTTCCTTCAGACACTTGTCAAAAACAAGAAGATCAAAGAAGCCAGGTTATTTAATTTCACTTTCAGATATATTGATGATGTTCTCTCCATTAACAATTCGAACTTTTCTGATTGGGTTCCATTAATATACCCACCAGAACTAGAAATTAAAGAGACAACAGACACGGCTTCCTCCGCCTCATTTTTAGACTTATATCTCGAATTTGACATACACAGTCATCTCAGTACCAGAATCTATGACAAACGAGACAATTTTAATTTTGAAATTATCAATTTCCCCCACCTTAGTAGTAATATACCAACTTCACCTGCATATGGAATATACATTTCCCAACTTATTCGGTATTCAAGAGCTTGCAGCTCCTATTCAGACTTTGTAAAACGTCACCAGTGTCTGAGCAGAAAGTTGATGAACCAGGGGTATGTCAAAGAACGTCTCGTCCTTTTTCTAAAAAAGTTCATCGGAAGGTACCAAGAACTTGTTGATAAATATTCCGTATCAACTTCACAAATAATACAAGATGGTCTTAAAGTATAGATTTTGCATACTGACGTTGGTTATCATCTTAATAACGTGTTATAGTATTCTTTTATTTGTCTTTATTAATATTACTTTTACTGTTAAGTCAGTTTTTTTTAGATATTCATTTGACGTGACTCTGTGCTTATGTAAAACATCATACTTTGAACGACAAAAATATTTTCATTTATTAATATTACTTTTACTTATGGATCTTGTCATATACTTTGAATGACAAAACTATTTTATTCATTAATACTACTTTTTCTGTTAAGTCTGTTTTTTATGATATACATTTGACGTGACTCTGTACTTGTGTAACCCGTCATACTTTGAACCACACAATTATTTTATTTATTATTATTACTTTTACTGTTAATTTTAAGTCTGTTTTTTTGATATATCTACTTTACGTGACTATTTTTTTCATCATAAACATAAGTATATTTCATTTGACCTAACCCTAAATGATGGCTTTAAACATTGAGTGTTGTGATGTAACAACATAAATAATGTCAGTACTTACAGATACTTGTGTGTTGACTTTATCTCTGATTTCTTGTGATACTTCAGGAATACTGGAGGGTACTGACAGAATGCTGCTATCAGAAGCATTACGAGGTATTACTATTTTACCTTCTAATATGTTAGAGATGGTTCTATCAATATCTTTTGTTTTCACTGAAATATAAAAGTTATGAGTTTCTGTAATTAAAAATAATTAAAAATATAACTATTAAAACTTTAAATTGTGAATATAGGAGATTTAATAGTCTTATGGGCTTAAAGAGGAAGACCCTTATCATTTTATCTAATTTGTTTAGACAAGTTAAATAAGACATCATACTCGTTTATTTTGGGTTTTTTTTTAAATATGCTTATTATATATTGACTTAACTTCAGATTTTATGCAATAGAGATTCATAATTGCAAAGTCCAAGTATGCTTTGGTATCTGTCAACAAGATCAATAAAAATATATTTGAAGAGTACTGAAATTTGTGGAGTGAACCATGAATTTAAAATGAAATACATGTACAATTTTTCATTTACTGACTTTAACTGTATCACACAGTAGTCAATTATTTGAACACAGGGTCTTATTTCTAATGTCACAATAACTGTCATTATATAGTTATATACGGTAAAGAATAAGAAATATTACTTTTTTCAGGTATAACTGTTTTCAGAATAATGACAAAAGGCTGTAATATTTATTTTTATTTTTATAAATATTGTTTATATGAAATGCACTGCAAATGATTTAACACTTTATAAATTTTGTGCATCAGAAAAGTTTTTCTAGATTTTAATCAATAATAATTTTATTCAATTTTGGCATGGTGTCAGGAAAAGCTCAACACTGATATTTACTTATTTTTGAATCTATCTGTGAAATTCTAGTATGCTCTAAAGATATGGCTAAGTCTTAGTGAAATACTGAATAAAAAACATGTATACTATTTTTTATCATTGGACCATATATTCTTACTAAGATATTCAAGTTTTAGTTCAAATTTTTCATAATAATATGTATCTGAACAAAACAGACACTAGTTATCTTAAATTAACTAATTCAAAATATTACGCTAACATTTAAACTGACAGAGTAGTTTAATAAATTTATAGTGACAATATATCTATTTACGCATGGACATTTTAAATGCTAACTAGTTTAAATACCTATTATACATCTGATATGTATTGTATTTAAACAGATATTGAACTTTATTGTTTACCTTAGAAGATTTAATATGATATAAACCAGGAAGAAGAATAAGTCACACAGTAAACAATAATGGCGCTTTCTAGATCAGTCCAGAAAAGTCAAATACCTATTAACTGTCAATTTTGTGAAACTCTATTAAGTGGAAATGCCTAGATTGCAGCCTTTTAATTTGTGACAATTGTAAAGACAAAATACATTTAAAAATCAAGAATACAAAGGATCATAAGATAATAAGTATCAAAGACATTGGACTACACCCAGAAGAATTGGATTTTACTAACATTAAGTGCCAACAACATGCAGGACAATCATGTTGTCTATTTTGTACCACATGTGACCAACTTGTTTGTCCTACATGCTTTGCTAAAGTCCATAAGAAACATGATTTAATAGAAATCAATGAAGCATATGATATTAAACAAGATGATTTGAAGAAAAAGCAAACTAAAACTCAGAAAAATAAAGTTGAAATAGAAGCAAGAATGGATAAACTCTGCCAACTGCAAGCTGTTGAAGGTTTTAAATATGAAAAAGTAAGACAAGATATTCAGTCACAAGAGAAAGCATTGAAACAAGCAGTTGAAAAGTATGCTGAAAAACTACAAAAAGAATTAGAACAGAACCATAAATCTGCTTTCCAATCCATCAAAGGAGATATCATTGATATATCAGAATTCATTACACAAGCAGATGTACAGTATGATGAGGTAAAGGACTTCATGAATACTACTGATGTTGCCAAATTCTTCAAAGAAGTTTCTGAAATGAAAAAGTCCTCAGATATAACAATAGAAAAGACTACTTCAACTTATTGTTCTATACCAAAGTTTATTCCAGGAGAAATCACTCAGTCTAACAGGGGCGTAGCTAGAATGGAACGATGTGGAAGCCGCGAGGCGAACAAATTTTGGGACCCTATTCGCAGAAAAACGTTTTTTTTTTCGGTTTTCTGTCATAGGACGGTTAAAAGAGGAGCTATATGTAGATAAAAATTCATGAATGTAAAACTATTAATAAATTTTCTGAATAGAGTTATACATAAACAACACATATTTTTGATACAGAATTTACTCAAAATTGTCCAAAATCTGCTCTTCGGGTCTGGGCCGAAACAAACTTCTCCATTACTCTGTCAATATTCACACTGAAATCCCGATGAATATGCAGTAATGCTATGTAACTGTCGTTGTTCATTGTTGATCGTACATTTGTTTTCAATTACATACGTAGTACCGTGACTGAAAGATCTCCATCATGGCATGGTCATGATGGTAGCACTCGCGAGATGTAATAAACCAGTGTACGTGTTCGGCATCGAGCGACCTCCCAATTGAATTCGTCAAAATTACATGCCAGGTCAGTTTCGTATGTCTCAGACAATATCGAGATTTGTTCGTTTGTGATATTTCCTACAACACGATGAAGCAGATACAGCGCAAAGAAGTGATTTTCTGATAATACTTGACGCGACTCCACTCTCCAGACAGTTCCCTTATCATATGGTCTATGAACGCAAAAAATAATGGAACTTTACAATACTGTTTTGGCGTGGTTGCAGGGTGGTTGGCTCCGATAGTCTGTTGACCACATCGCCTCGGCATATTTTCACCATCGAAGGGATCTGATAAATCTAATGCTGATTGGTACCAAACTGATGAACTGTACACTGTTAAATGTGCTCCAAAACTACATGTCTTAGACTGAGTATTACAAATTCAAATCTTGTAAAAGATACAAGTCACCTTCCGATTTTGTCATAATCTCCAATATTTTTTTTATTTTGAAACCAAACGGAAAAGACACCAACAGTCTCCGAACGTTAAACAAATATCATAATCATAATAGTCTTAGATGATACATGCATGTCACGCTATCGGATTTTGATTGACAAACTCATCTCTCTCTTTTTTCTATTTTTTTTGTGAAAACGACGTGGATGCAAGTGCTGTCGTGCCTCCCGGTAGCTACGCCCCTGTCTAATCTTGGAATTTTTCAGAATGATGATAGTTCATCAGGTGAATTAACTGTTGATTTGAACATAAACAGAGAATTTCAAACTAATCTTTCTTTTGTAAGTTACTTATCTCTTTGCCATGATGATTCACTGTGGATAGTTTGTCAACCAGATGAAATGTTACAGAAAGTAAAACCTGAAGAAACCAATCTGAAGACAATATCCACCATCAACATCAAGATCTATGGTATGGCAATAACTGGATCTAATGATGTCTTTGTGATTACTCAGGGAGAATCCAGACTTAAAAAGATTGACAGCAGCACTGGTGAACTAACTGACTCTGTGTATGATGCTACCCCATACACTCCTACAGCTGTCTGTATGACATATGATAATAAAGTCATTATAGGAGGATTTCATGATAACTTAGATACAACAGCTGTTATGGTGATGTCTGAGAAGGGAGATCAAGAGGCTGTGTATGAAAATGACCAACATAATCAACCTATATTGAGATATGCCAGGAATATAACAAGTACAATTAATGGTAATATACATGTGGCAGATTATAAACAAAGTGATGGTAAAGGTAGAATAGTAGTGCTAGGACAGGGTGGTGATGTAATCAATACTTATACAGGACATACAGAAATAAACAAGGAGATACCATTCAAGCCATTCAGAATAGTGACAACACCAAGAGACAATGTCATTGAAGTAGGTTTACAATCACATGCTTCACATACTAAATAATTCAGGTGTATTGTTGACTTGTTACAACACCAGTGACATAGGAATAAAACATCCACTGTCTCTTGCCTACACACCAACAGGACAGCTCTATATAGGATGTTCTAGGAAAGCAGGCAGTAGATGTACAACAAAGGAAGCAAAATTGTATGACGTTAACATTCATGGATGCTAAACACTTCCTACCAAAACACCTCTTTTTGTGAGAAACCTTCTCTATAATAACCAATGTAAATAAATACATTCCTTCATTTTCAAATGAAACAAATTGATGATCATAAGTTTAAATTAGATTGTTATAGAACATTATTAAACACATAAAGTGCAGATAGTAATTTTATTATGGTTTAACTTTGTATTTATGAAAATGTAACAAACACAAAATCGAAAATGGATTATTTCTTATTTTGATAAGTGGACATACTGCAAATTTCATAACAACTATGCCCCTCTACTATCGTAAGTGGGGCATAAAAATAACCAATAACCATGTCATTTGTTTGATCGGCTAACACACTTTAAAATAAAGCTGAAATTGGATACACCTTTAAAATTCAAGCTACCACTGACATTGTATAAAACTTTTGCCGATACATATATCATGAAAAAGTAATCATGGAACTGTGAAAATGAGGCCAAGGTTAAATGGCTTGTATAAGATTGATTGACTAATGTTAACTCAATGCTGTATCAGCATATAAAATAGATATGAACATCTTACAATCAAAACAAGCACTCTGTGAGTATTGCATGGCAATTCATAGTCCCTTACTGGTTATAAATTCATTGTATTGGGGCAGAATTCTAAGTTGATCTCTAACTTGTTATGGAGTAATCTATATAACTAATATCAAGTCAATATCTTCACGTATGACTACAAAATGTTGAAAGCTGATTATATTAGTGAATTTTGTAAGTCAAAGGACCATAACTCTGCACAAATTCATCAGACTATAACAAAATTTGAACTTGATCTGTTACTTGTCATGATAAACTATATACCAATTTTCAAATCAATATCTTCAAGCTAGACGAAAAAGTGCAGAACACTGATTATTTCAGTGAATTTTTCAAGTCCGAGGACCCTTACTCTGTACAAAATCATCAGACTGGAACAAATGTAACTTGTCATTATAAAACAATACAAATCAATATCACAAAGCATGAAGTATGAAGAAAAAGAGTGTGGAAAACTGATTTGCCGGAATGACGAATGAACAGATGGACGGAATGCAAACCTACAGTCCCCTTTGACTTTGTCCATAGGGGACTAATAACTTTTTCCAGAGAAAGAATCTTTACATGTAATTTAGCAAAAAAAGAATACATATGGCCTGAGAACCTGAGAACACAGTTTTTTGGTAGCGCATTTCTTTTAGACAATAAATTCAAATTAATTTTTATAAAAGTTATAGAGCTCTTACTCAAAATATGGACAATTCTATTTAAAGGAATCTTAAATTCAGATTGGCAGCTACATACACACTAATTTTTTTACCTTTTTTTAACTGGACCAAATCACTACTTATCATGAAGATGCAGTATTTAATACCAAAATTTGTTAAACATGTAATTTCATCCCCTTTCATAAAGATTCATACATAAAATATCAAGAATTACATTGGGAAAGTGTATGAAAAAATTTGAAAGTTATACACTGTTCACGCAAGGAACTTTATTTGAAGAAAACGAAAACCAAAGGACGATAACTGTTTCCTTGGACCATATACTGTAGTTTATTCATGGGGAAGATTAGGCTTATCACTAGTTAACACCACACCATGTAAATCAGAGGCATGGGATAAATGAGGTCATTGCCTGACTGATATGAGATTTACCTTAAAGACACAAAAATATAAATATGATAAAATATTTATATATAGAAAAAGCCCAACAAACACATTCTATTACTGAAAATGCATTGTCTCACAAACAAGAATACACATATGGTTCATTGGTGGAAATATTAATGTTTTTTTTAAAATGTATTTAAAATACAAATGTGCACACGCTGAAACAGCTCATCTGCTTTACTCACATTTACTGACTATTGATTTAAATTAATGTTGATAGTCCTAAACACAAAGTTTTAATAAAAGTATCATATATTAAGGATAAACATGATCCAAGAAAATGAGGTCAAAATCAGATAAACCAATACGGAAATACAAGTTCAACTTAAAATCATTCCATACACAGAATAAAGTTGAACTACTGCTTATAGTATACAAAAAACAGACCAAACCATGAAAACATTGATTGACCAATGAACCATAAAAAGGAGGTCATGTTCAGATGAACCCTGCCAGACAGATATTTATGCCTTAAAATATTCCATGCATCCAATATAGTTGCGTTTTCGCTTATAGAATCTAAAAAACAAACTTAACAAGGAAAACTTAACATTGACCAAGGAACCATGAAAATGAGGTCAAGGTCAGATGATGGCTGACAGACAGACCTATTCACCTTACAATCAGTGCATACAACAAATATAGTTGACTAATTGCTTAGAGCTAAAGAAAAACAGACCAAAACACAAAAAAATAACATTAAGCAATGAATCATGAAAATGCAGTCAAGGTCAGATGATACCTGCCAGGTTGACATGTACATCATAAAATATTTCCAAACACCGAATATAGTAGACATATTGCTTATTGTATCTGAGATATGGACTTCACCACAAAAAAATTAACCTTTTTCACTGATCAATGACATGAGGTAAAGGTCAAGTGAAAACTGTCTGGCAGGCATTAGGATCTTGCAAGCTACACACATACCAAATATTAGAAACAGTATGAGTGCAGCTTGAAGTCAACTTCAAATGTTTATGGTGATACACAGCTTGAGTTCATGCACTGATGCATTATGTTGACAGTTTAGATTAGTTTGTAAATTCTTCTTCCATAGGAGTTTGAAAGTCCAATAAGTAATTTCTTGGTGTTAAACATGTGCCAAAAACAGAGAAAATAACTTGTAAAAAAAGAAGACAACCTGGAACACTGATGGTTAAAACATTTCTCAGTGCTCTGATGATTTAAAATAAACCTATGATTTTAATAACATTCTGGCCAGAAGGACAGAAATCTGGTGTTTCCATGTCGGCATAACATCTGTATAACTTTTTTTTAACACAGAATTTTCAAAGTCTATAGTCCATAACTTCAGCAAAAATCAGGGGAGTGGAACCACACATAAACTTCAGCAAAAATCAGGGGAGTGGAACCACACATTCAGTCCATCTGTAGGTTTTACATTAATATGTAAAGGCATTTGAAAAAAAATCTTAATTGTAAACTGATATTTCACATAATTTATGAGTCAAAGATGTCACCGCTTGCATATAGCATTTTAAAGGAACAAAACTCAATAATGGTAAAGAGTGAGGATACCAAAATTGTTACATACTTGATCTGAGTTTTGTGGTAATAGCATGGTGTATAAGTTTCATAACATTTGATTGAGTAAAAATTTAAATAGAGAATGGAAACAAAAAAAAATCTGCAATTTTCCATTTGTAAAGAAAGAGGCATAACTCTAAAATGGTAAAAGTGACAGTACCCAAATTCAAACTTGATCTGTGGTAATGAGTATTGTGCATAAGTTTCCTAACATTTGGTTAAGGCAAACAAAAGTTAGAGAACGGAAACCAAAATACAGATGGACAAGGGTTAAACTTAATGTCCCCTCTACAACGACAGGGCATTAATAGTCTGTGTAAAATTGAGAATGGAAATGGGGAATGTGTCAAAGAGACAACAACCCGACCATAGAATAGACAACAGCAGAAGGTTACCGAAAGGTCTTCAATGCAGTGAGAAATTCCCACACCTGGAAACGTCCTTCAGCTGGCCTCTAAACAAATATATATACTAGTTCAGTGATAATGGACGTCATACTAAACTTGTGTAACTGTTTGTTACAAAATGATAGAATGATGAATTAGGGTTAGAGTGTGTCAGGAGGTTATAAATATCTTTTTTATTTGTTGTGCCAATCTGAATATCTCTGATACTCACATAGATCTTTTTCTATAAACAGATAAAGCTTCTTTGACTTAATGTGCTATTTTGGACACCTTTGATACTTACATAAATCTTTCTCTTTTACAAAGAAAGGTGTATTAGGTATTAGGTAATACTTCTAAAACTTGACTTGCCATTCTGAGCATTTCTAATACTTACATAGATCTTTCTCTATAACAGACAAAGGCGTTTCAGGTAACACTTCTTTGACTTGTTGTGCCATTTTTGACACCTCTGCTAATTCTGCAGGATTTGGCTTAGTTTTTCTGTTACTGGAAGCTGAAAAATGGAAGATTTCTTAAATCTTAAGTGCTCCTTATAAACTTAATGTCCTGCAGATTTTGTATTTAAAAACAAAGAGGGGGAACCGATATTTCTTATCAAATTTTTCAATTGGTGAAATTTTTGATCTCCAAAATATTTTAGTCATCGAGAATTTCAGCATCTTTATTATCACATTTATTATTCAGCGTAAGCTGGAATGGCTGTTCATGTTTGTATAAACAATACTTATCGCTATTTAACAAAATTTTCCTTTGATCTTGCTGACTGATAACTTCCTTTCTCAGCGGAGTCGAGTGATGTAAAAAATCATTGCTAGAAACTAAGGGAGCACATGCCCGTTGTCAATGAAATTAAAAACATGGTCAATGAAATTAAAAACGTTGCCATGAGTAAAATAGCTATAAACAGATCATCATTGGTCAACTCAACTTGATTGCTTTTCCCACATGCGACCTTACCAGCAGAAGCGAGAAAATCTATGTCATTGAGATGATCAATGATAATCTATAATTTTATTACATATCAATAAAAGATTTATTAGTTACAGCTGTTCGCAAAGAGCATTTTAAATTTGACTTTCCTCTGAATGATTCCAAATATTATTTGACTTGAAAATCAAAAGAAAGTCTGATCATCATGCAATCTTTCCCTTAGATGTGAAATTGTACAATTTTCTAATACAATTATATAATTTCTTTTCTGCATTATGTTTCTAATGGTTAGCGATAAGTGTGCTACAAGAATGTCTTCGTGTTAAAACCCTCCTGATTGCAATAAATAGTACCAAATACACACATATAGAAGCCACTGTGAATTCAGTATATTCTACACAATGGTTTTTCTAATAATAAATAGAAGACATTGAGAGGAAAATGCCTTTATAAAGATATTCAGGGATATAAATGCCTGATAATGTCTCTACATTTTTGTTTGGTGAGTTTGATGGGTATTATAGCATTTTTCAATAGTTCTGTATTTCACTTATTTAAATAATTGCCTGGTTAATTACACAAAATGAATTTCTTCATCGTGTAAGCAGTCAATCTTCAAAAAATAAACCTGCATTTTTGTCCTAAGTCAGGCACCTATTGTTCAGTGGTTGTCGTTTGTTGGTGTGGTTCATGAGTGTTTTCTTGTTTTTTATAAAGATCAGACTGTTAGTCTCTCCTGTTTGAATTGTTTTAAGCTAGCCATTTTGGGATCCTTTATAGCTTGCTCTTTGGTGTGAGCCAAAGCTTTGTATTGAAGGCATTACTTTGACCCGTAATTGTTTCAAATTTTATACACTGTGACTTGAATGGCGAGTTGTCTCATTGGTACTCAAACCACATCTTCTTATTTATAATAATAATCTAAACAATAACACATACCTTTTTTTAGTTTACTCTCACTGTCTAATCTTTTAATATATTTTTCTTTGTCTTCAAATGTATAATCTGTCATTCTAACTTTTAAAGTTGAGGAGAGTTTTTCCCGTACTCTGTCAGCAAACTCCTCTACAGATTCGTCTACAGATTTCTCCATTGCTGGTAAAATTCTATGAAAATCAATAAAAATACTGTAATAACAACAATCAATGAGAATTAGGTAAAACCATAAGATTTTAGTATGTGACTGTTTGTTTTATTTGTTCAGTAATAAAGCCAAATTTTATATTTAAAAGCACTGTGATTAAATCATAAAAAAATCTACATAGTCATATATTTGTTTGCTGTAAATTCAGAAATTATTTTGAGATTTTAATCATTGTCAATCATGTGACTGGGTGAGGATCGCTAAAATAAGAACTCAAATTGTGAAGTCTGATACATTTATCTTTATGCAGATTTTCCTGAATTCGCAATAATCAATCTCACATTTTTTGTCCATTCTTTAAAAATCACAATAATAAATGCATGCAATAATTTTTGAAATTACAGTTCACTTTTTTTTCCTTAAATATAATTTAACTGTTCTATTAAATTACTATTTGTAAAATAATTTTAGGATTTAGTTTTACTTTGCTTTATAATAATCTGCCTGTTCCAAACGATATATCTCATGTATCTAATTTAAAGTTGCTATTCTGTCCTTAAAAAGTTCTCTTTTAAAGGAGTTTGGATTTCATATCTACAGACCTTCAAAACCTATGTTTAATTTCCTTATAATATGTCCAGACCCAGTGATATTTTTATCAAGGAATGTGTTGATATAACAGACTCAAATTTTGTTAAAATATAAAGATACTCTAACTGAAAACTTACTTAATTTTAAAAATTGTGTATGGAAAAAACATGCTCCAGAAAAAATCTGTCCACCTGTTGCTGGTCAATGTTGTCTGAAAAAGGAAGAACACAAAAGGTTTCACAGGTTAAATTGAACATAAAATTTCAATCTTTTCATGATTTCCTGGAATAAAGTTTATCTTACCTCCTATACATTTCTAGGAATGTGATTGGTTACAAGCGTCTTCATGGAAACTGTGTATATTTCATATTTGGTTAGTAGGGAAGCGGGCTTATTTCATACACATTAGTAGTGGAGTTACGTCCCTTTATATTCCATATCAGGTAGTAGGGAGGCGGGGCTTATTTCATACAATGTTAGTAGTGGTGTTACATCCCTTTAGAAAAACAAAACAGTATTGAGAGAAAATCTTAAAGGTTTCAACAGACGAAGAAATTAATGATTAAGATTGAAATAAATTCATAAAACACATTTAAATCTAACCAGTTGTCATTGTTGGCATCTGTTTTTGTATGATCAATGGAAGTAGTTTCTAAATCATGTTAATGCTTCGCTCTCACCCCATATGGAATTTACTGACGCCATATATAACGTATTAGGTCACTAGCACACTATGTAACTAATAGTATACACCAAATTTAAATGTGTCTGCCAGTGAAAGAAATTCATATTTTTATACGACCGCAAAAATTAAATTAAATTAAAAAAAATTTGGTCGTATATTGGTACCACGTTGTCGTCGTCTGCGTCATCGTCGAAGACAGATGGTTTCCGTATAAAAACTTAAGTATAAGTAAATAGAAATCAATAAAATTTAAACACAATGTTTGTAACCACTGAAGGAAGGTTGGGATTGATTTTGCGGGTTATGATCCCAACAATTTAGAAATTAGGGGCCCAATACAAGCATTTATCTATTTTCAGGACAATAAGTTGTGTAGTAGCATTTGCTCTGATATTGTACCACAATGTTCATACCATTAAGTAGTAGGTTGGGATTATTTCAAGGGTTATGGGGCAAACTGTCTAGGAATAAAGGGTCAAAAGGGGGCTAAAAACAAGCGTTTTTGTAGTTTTGGGACAATAACTAATGTATTACTGTATGGATCCCTCTGACATTGTACCACAAGGTTCCATATAAGGAAGGGAAGACTTTGATTCAGTTTGGGGTTAATATCCCTGAACATTTAGGAATAAGGGTCCAAAAAAGGGCCAAAAAGAAGCATATTTGTAGTTTACAGGCAATAACTTGGGTTAAAGTGTATGGATCTCTCTGAAACTATACTACAAGGTTTCTTACTACAACAGAAAGGCTGAAATTGAGTTTTGGGGTTCTTTCTCCAAGGGGAAGAGGGGTCAATGTGTGAGGGGTAAAAAAAGGGGCCCAAATAAGCATTTTTGTAGTTTTCAGTCAATAACTTTATTGTATTTAAGTGTTTAAATCTCCCTGAAATTTTTCCACAAGTTTCCATACTACAAAGTGATGGTTATGGGGGTTATGGTTCAAATCATTAAGCAATTAGGGGCAAAATAGGGGGGAAAACAAGGGTTTTTCTGGTTAAAAGACAATTTAGACAATATAAAAGCAGTGTAAGGGAGGTAATGCATTTAAAATTTAAAGAATACTGTTATATATATGTTTGATTACTTGATTACCTGCCTCACACTGCTTGTTTTCAAAAATTTCAAGAAGAAATCTACAATTGCACAGTACTGTGCAATAGATTTGTTAGATCTTTGACCACATTTATTTGGTGACAAAACCTATATTATGTCAAAACTTTGAGCTCAATCCAAATTCAGACAGTATCAAGCTGGAATATTGTGACCAAATTTGCCCTAACTGTTCAGGGTTCAACCACTGCGGTCGTATAAAGCTGTGCCCTGCGGAGCACCTGGTTTTAGTATCAGAACAGACAAAATGTCATCATAACCAAAAGTAATTGTTTTAGAAATGTTTGGATGTTGCAGTCCAATTGGTTTTGCATATAGTTAATCTTTTAATAATAAATTTGAAGACGTGTTTTGACTCCTTTAATATAGTGTTTGCTTTAATAGTTGGAAATTGCATGAAATCAAATGTTAAATGGATAGAAATTATCTTTTTAAAGAGAAGATAGTTGTTCCAAAAATCCAAGCATGCTTCTATTTGGTCAGGTTGCTGTCTCTTTGACATATTCCCCATTTCCATACTCAATTTAATTCAAATTTGTTTCTGTGTTAGGAGTAACATGCTACATCAGCTGACAACCTCTTAAATCATTCCAAAGTTTTAGATATTATTTGTAAATTGGTCCCTTCCCATTCTTGTTTAAAAGTTTCAGTAACAATTTGAATAAAATTGACATATAGTGTTAATATACTGTGGATTCATTTTTAATTCTTTGGATACAAATTTTCATGGTTTTGGTGGGTACGGGTAAACCAAGAATTTAAATGTTCAACTAATGACAAATTTTGTATCAGGTTGTATGCAGACTTTGTCAAAATCATGAAATCAAATATCCATGTAAAGACAAGTTTTCTGCATTCCACGAAAAATTGGTACCCACGAAAATAAATGAATCCACAGAAACCAGATAAAACCTTGTATGTTTTTTTGGTGTTATGTCCCTGGGTAATATGTACACATGTAATGACACTTACCACTTTGACATCCAATGGCCATCTAGTAGCTTGTATTGTCATCTAAAAAATAAAAATAAAATACAATTTTATATGATACAGACATGGAGCAAGGGACAACTTTTTTTTCTGTTACATGAATTGTATGGAAGAAACTGAACTTTTTTTTTATATAATTATATAGTTATCACCAATAAAAACAAACAGAACAAGGACTAAAGCGCAAAAATGAGTTATTGTCTTTGTGTATCTGAATTAATAACAGTGGACAATGCACAACAGAAGCATTATACGTCTCATCCCAAAAAAAACAACCAGCAAGTTGTCACTAGTTAAGTATAACCTTTCAAAAGCAACTTAAAAAAACTTTCCTTTGATTTTTTTTTTGCTAATGTTGATTTTTTTTTTGGTGTTTGACAACGTTGGTTTAATAATGCAATACTGGTCTAATATGTTAACTATATATATAGAATAAAGGACTTTTTGTTTTTGATACTGACTTTATCACAGTAAAATATCAGGTGAGCCCGAAGGGCGAGCCTGATATTTTCTGTGATAAAGTCAGTATCAAAAACAAAAAGTCCTTTATTCTGTTTATCGGTAATTTAAAAAAAAATTAAAATCACTACAATAATAGAGAAAATAACAAACGAACTTCTTTTTCGCGTCGTATCACGGCGAATCACACTTGACGTCACAGGCTGCATTACGTCATTTGAAATTTTGTCACAGTGCAGTAAACATGGCGTTCTCTTGCACAAAGTATTGAAAAGGAATTATTGCATGTGTTTCATTAATATTCTGCTTTGGACATGACTCTTAACAATGGCAATATAATGGTAGCATACCGGTAAGTCAAATTTCTTTATTTTTCACAAAGCATCAACATTAGAGGGGGATAGGAGGGTCCTGATCCCGAAATCCCTGGACCGGGTTTAAAAGCACGAAATCGCGAGGTCCCGAATTTAAATAAAGTTAATCCCGACGTCCTGATAAAAAACATAATTATTTGGACTATGTGAGGAGACATTTCAGGAGGCATTGTAAGCTTACTGTAAATAATTTGTAAATTATCTGAACAAGCTCATTTCTAAATTCTTGTCTACTTCATAATTGAGGCCCCTCATGGGGGGGTCCTTGTAATCACATAATCACCATTTTTTTGCCAATATAATCACATAATCATTAAATATTTGCTTATCTTTAGTAATCAAATAATCATAAACTAAAAATACAGTCCTAGGTAATCAAATAATCATGAAATATTTGGCTTAATAATCAAATAATCATTAAAAAAACGGCCAAGTAATCACATAATCAAAAACCCCATGAGGGCCTTCATAATTATTTCAAACATTTTAATAGACGTCACTAAACATTTAGCTTATAATTCTTGCTTTTGTCAAAGTCTTCGTGTTCATCTATTTTCAACACGGACCAGAAATGTGAAACTTGGAGTTTAAAGGCCCTGTGGTTACCTTTAATTTCAAAAGCGAATTTAGGGGTAGGCGACGCGGGTCACAGTCACCCCTTATAAAGGCTACAATTCTGGTCAAAGCAGACCTTTTGGTTCCCCCGGTTACCCCCCCCCCCCCCTCTTTTTTAAAATTTATCCTAGATCCGCATATGAATAAGTTCACTTTTTTGTTCTTTGTTCTATGAATATCTGTCTTTAAATAAAATTGACAATGAAACCACATCTTTTAAAATTGTATATGATGGTCCCACAAAAGTGTCGAAAATGCGTAAATTTCATTTTTTTTTCTAGCTTCTCTCATGCGATAGCGGTACCTTTTTGGTCACTATTTATGTGTTGCGTTTAAATATGAATTGTAACACTTTATAGTGACTAAACAGGTAAAACAAATACTTCTCAGGAAACAGAAAAAGAAAACTACTTGGAACAGCACCAGGCTATGTATTGGTATTGTATTAATAAAAACTCGGATTGGAACATCATGGACGATATGTTAGTTGTACTTCATATATATCAATTATAGATAACGCATTTCTTTTTTTAAAAGTCTATCGGCTTTTTCATGCATTTTCTGTTCACATTTTCACAACCATCGTTCAAAAAGGCTAAACTAACTTTGAGAAAGTTTCAAACAATGTCATTGTCAAGTGTTTCATTCGCCAAAAATCTCGTGCGTTTCTGCGAAAAAAAATCACGCGCAATTTTGTGAATGAAAGGGGAAAGTAGATCCTTACGCGTTGCATTCGCGCATGTCATTTGCGTACTAACCCAATAATTTTCATATCACGGCCAGTCCACTGATACTGACATTATCAGCGAGTACACATCAAAGGAAATATGTACAAATTACCGATAAATGATTTTATCCTTCTCAGAAACATATAAAACTGTATAATACTGTATATAACAATATTATCTAAAATTACTTTTAATAACATTAAATATAGTAAATATTGTGTTCATTTTTTTTACAAACCTATTAAAATATTATATAAAAAGTAACTGATGCATAGTTGGTGAGTATTTTACTTACTGGTTGAATAATACTGCTACAACTAAATGGAAATTTGCTGTAAAAGAAAGAACATTTTACATTATTGCTTTACTTGTCCAATCACATTGTAATAAACCAATATGGCCATTAAAAGAAAACTTTGAATCCTAAAACAGGGCTTTATCATGTGAATACATAATCTGGATAAAAACAAACACAAAAGCAAGCATATAAATACTGTGGATTCATTATTGTAAGTTTGGTATCAATTTTTGTTGAATTAATGGATAAAAAAAGCCATAAATTTACATTTTAAAACATGTTTAGACTTGAGCAATCTTGATGAAGCAGGTGGACATTACAAGATGCAAACAATTTATAAATATATATTTTCACTAGGGGAAGGATTGGTGAAACTGCTTCTGATATATTCTTCATTTTGACAAACTTGAACTGATCAATGGACTACTTTTCTATTTAAAATACTGTTGAACAGATAGTGTGAAAAACATACAATATAAAAGAGAGTGGATGGTTAAGATTGCATCAAACCGACTGAAAGTTTCACTGATAAAATCCCTTATTTCATGAGTTATTTAAATAAATACTATAATCTACTTACTCAAATTTTAATAAACCTTTTCTGCCATTTGTAGTTGTCTTCTCTGGCCACAAAAGCACAGGAAATTTATTGTTGTCATCTGTAAATAAAATAACACTTATCTGTAATTCAAGTTTATTTTCATCTATAAAACTAATTTTCTTAAATTCTTTCAGACAAACTTATATCACTGAGTAGAATGTTCTTCCATTCTCAATTTTATTTTATTGTACCGGGTATATTTGGACGGAAAACAAAATCTGTGTACTATTATATTTTAGCAGGGAATAAAAAGTTAATGTCTTCTCATCAGCAATCAAATCCTCCTTAAAAACTAAATATATATATATATATATATATATGACACACAAAACTAAATTATGATTTAAGAGTCAAGCCAATTTGTTGTTTTGTTGTGCACTTACAGTACTGATCCATGTTAGATGGACAGTTGAGCAATTTCAAACATGTTCAACTCTGTCCCATTCCCTCTGTGCCTTTCCAAAGTATTAACTTGTAATTCTGTGGTTGTCATTGGATGCTGTCTTTCATTTTTTTATTTGCTTGCTTTCTTCATATATTGTTGGTTTTCTTGTTTGAATTGTTAGAAATTGTGTCATGTCAGTGTCTTCAAGTGCTTATTTTAGCTACTATAAACCAACTTATTTTGCAGATACTTTATTTCGCATTTCACACTTTCTAGTCCACTTCGTGGCTATTTGATCTCGCAATTATCTAATTAACTTGACGTAATTTGATAAGGAAAAATTCAAGTTTTAAATGTTCACAACAATTTTTATTTGCGTTATTTATTTACTCACGAAAGTCATGAAAAATAAATTTTCACAAAAATATTTTGGTTAACAGCATATGGGTTTTGCTCATGGTTGAAGGCCACATGGTGACCTACATTTGCTTACATCCATGTCATTAGGTTTCTGGTAGATAGCTGACTCTTATTTTATATATAAATGTATGTGAAGAGAAACTGGTATTCAAATGATCACAGAGATCAATATTTACCTGTAACATAATCTTTGATATTTTTTTCAAATGTGTCTGTGCCTTTTGAAATACCAAAGTTTTTATATGCAAATACCCACTGTTCAAACCCCGATAGTCCTTGATAATCTGGCTGTAAAATAATATAGCAAAATTACCAAAATAGAACAGATGTAGATTACATATCTCCATTTGAATAGCATTTATCTCACCAAGATAATGTAAATATTATTAAGTAAATATCAGTTTTACCTTTAAGAAAGTATTGCAAAATAATAGTTCTTTAGAATTTACTTTTAGCCAGTAGCATTTTCAGTATAAATGCTATTTGCTATATTTGGGTTTTCAAACTTCTCCTCAATAAAGTCTAATAACCACATTTTCAATTCTAGAAACAAAGCTAAGCTATAGAGAGGTTTGTTTATATAAGAGTCATACATTTTTTCTCTAATTCTTATGTATAGATTCATGCATACTTTATTTAAGAAATAATTAATGCAAGCTATACTTTATTGTAGTTTTAACATGGGTAGGCATTATATTGGTGATTATTTTTGCCCGAGCGATAGTGAGGGCTAAAATAACACTAATATAATGCCTACCCATGTTAAAACTACTATAAAGTATAGCTGGCATCAATTATTTCGATTCTGATTAGGACAATTAAGGTAATTTCTATGTCCAATGTGTATAAGTGTAAAGCGATTGTGTAGACTCTTCCATGAATTTCCCTTTTTTGTTTGTAAAGAAGCAAACTACTGACACCGTGATTTTTCAGAGGGAGGAGTTTCTAAACTGACAGCATGAACGGTTGTCGTATCTAGGTCAAACGTGTCAATTTCGGAATGCAACACATTATAAATGAATTAGTAACAACATGTGCATCATTAAATAGTTTGGAAGTGTTTTGAGTTAATGAAATATATTAAATGCATGCCAATTAGATAAAATACATTATTCTGCAGTAGTCAATATACGCATGTGCAAAAAAATTATAGGATTTAGAGCATGGGTTAATTCATAAAGCGAAAGAAGCACGTCACTTTAGAATTCTAAATTTTTTAAGTGCTTACACTCCAAGCACATGGACAACACTATACATTACTTTTTTTTTTAAATAATTATATGTGTTAAATATTTTTGGCTTGTTAATGTACGGAATTAACTTACTGTGTGACAAGGCTGAATGAAATCAATGATCATGTGATCCAAATGTGATATATAATTGGCTACAAGTATTTTTGCTTTTTTCTTTTCATCTCTTTTGTCTTCTTGAACCATAATATGTATTCCAACAACAGCAAAAATTGATTTCAAAATAAAGCTGAAATAAATAAGTATATACATTAAATAAAGTTCTGGTAGGGTTACACATATTCTTGTAAATATCAATATAAGAAATAGAGATGTGCCATGGATGCCAACGAGACAACTATCCACCAGAGACCAAATAAAATAGAAGTGACGAACAATAAGTCACTAAACCCATATAGCTTAATTTGCTGTAAGCATTGCTGTTGGTGTGTGGCAATTATGATCTGGTTCATCACTGTTTGAAGAGTGATTTTTAAATGTTTGAAAGACAAGCTACATTTGTACCCCGGTACATATAATTAAATATCATATTTCTATTGGCTTTGATTTTGATTCTGCAAGTGTTGTACTTAAAAAAAAAGTGCAGTTCTACAATATAACCATACTTGGTAATGGCTTTCTCTTCAAAAGTGTCTAATATTGATATAAGTCGATGTATTGGATGAACATTTTTATTAGTCATGTTAGTTGAGTCTCATAATTATTGTTTGATTGTTTTTTTTTGTTTTTTTTGTAATTTGAGTTGTCTCAGTTTTATATACAGCTTGCTTGTTCCCTTTCTGGGTTCCCCTCTACCTTTTCTCAGCACCATACAGCTCTGATAGACCTACCCTATATTTTTTTTTATCTGAAGGATAATATTAAAAAAATATTTTTTAATATTCATCATGTTCATTCAATCCATTGACTTTATATGAATAATTGGGCTAGCTAGGAATCTGATATGTGTATGTGTAATGTACATAAACAAACCTGGTAGCAGCTGACTTTGGCAATATACATGACACCAACAAACCATGAAGTGCTATGAATAATCTAATAATAACTAGAACAAGTCCAAACGGGAAATAAAAAATCGTCAAAACAACTGATCCAGGATCAGGAAATCTGAAAAATAAAAATGTAGAATATTATAGTTCTATACATTGCACCTGGGAAAACTGTTTTTTTAGATTTATAACATTTTTTATAAATGTAAATTTGATGATGCATCATAAAATTCCCCAAAACAACAACATTACTTACTCCATGTACTAGTTAATGACCCTAAAAAAAGAAAGGTTTTAATGGTGACTTTATATAAATGGCAAGAGGAAGTGTTTTTTTTCAGATCTTTGATTGTTTCTTTTGAATGTATTCACAACCTTTACAGGCTAAGGAGAATTAAGAGCTTGACATATTGTATCTGACACCTGTGACAGGTGGAAGACTAGCTAGTACTTCATTTACATTTGTATGTTTCCCTCAGAATCATTTTAGATATATATCTTTTTGGTTATTGTTGGGATATAAGTACCCGGCCACATCCACTCTGTGTAGCGTTTTTATTTGTATCCACCTCATTCATTAAGCCTTTTTCAACTGATTTTTAAAGTTTGTTCTTATTTTGTACTGTTACATTACTGTGTGTCTGTCCCAAGTTAGGGAAAGGTTTGGATCCTGCTAACATGTTTAACCCCGCCATATTCATGTGCCTGTCCCAAGTCAGGAGCCTGTAATTCAGTGGTTGTCGTTTGTTTATGTGTAACATATTTGTTTTTTGTTCATTTTCTGTATAAATATAAATTAGGCCGTTAGTTCTCTCGTTTGAAACATTTTACATTGTCATTTCAAGGCTCTTTATAGCTGACTGTGGGGTATCAGCTTTGCTCATTGTTGAAGGCCATACAATCCTATACAATGTAGTTGTTAGTTTCTGTGTCATTTAGTCTCTTGTGGAGAGTTGTCTCATTGGCAATCATATCATATCTTCTTTTTTATATAATATAATTTTTATCCCTTCATGTACATGTATCTTTTTAAGTTGAGGACAGATCAACTATAAATATGGACTAATCTACATGTAGCGGAACGACTTGGAACTTATTGACTTGAGCAAGATTATCATGAAAGTATCCTAAAAGTAGGTTTCATTGGGGTGTAAGTGTGACAAAGGATTGGCTGATTTTTTAAGTAAGCGTGAAAAGTGAAAGTCAACTGATAATTTTTGTGGTGAAAACAGGAGATAAAATCAAGTCGGACATATGAAATTACAAGCCCTATCATTACAACGATGAATATGATACAGGAATCGGACTAAAAGCAATTAGAAGGATCTGGTATCAGACCCCTCCCCAAATGAGACCCCCTTAAAACTAAAGAAAAGGGGTTCTTGCAGCAATAGCAAAACTTATATGACAGTTTAAGATAAAGGTTGTATACCTTTATCTTATACTTATTTAGGTGTGCGCAGCTGAAACACTTAACACGAACACATGAATTTATATGGGTTCCAATTTTCGCCATTTAATGCAGACTTAAAATTATTCAGAGTCTTTGCCGACACCATTAAATCTGACAGGTTATTCCACTGATCCACTACTCTAATTGAAAAAGTATTTAGTCTATGTGTAGTCTTACGCTGTTTTCTAAAAAGTTTTAATGAGTGACCCCTAGTATTATTAGATGGTGCTAAAGTAAATAGGCTCATCCAGTCGATGTCATCTATACCATGCAACGCTTTGTAGACTTGTATAGGGGTCTCATTGGGGGGTTCTGATGCTGGATTCTGCTTACTGTTTTGTCAGATTCCTGTATCCCGCTTACACTATGATCGTAAGCAATTCTTATCTTTTTGTAATTTCCCGTGTCCTGCTAGACCCTATTTCCCATTTTCACGGCACAATAATTTGACTTTCACGTGTCACGCTTACAAAAAAATCGTCAATCCCGCGTCACGCTTAGACCCCAATCAGCCAATGAGACCCACTTGTATCATGGGGGTCTCATTGGGGGGTTCTGATCCCGGATCCCGCTTACTGTTTTGTCAAATTCCCGTATCCCGCTTACACTATGTACGTAAGCAATTCTCATCTTTTTGTACTTTCCCGTGTCCCCCTAGACCTTATTTCCCGTTTTCACGGCACAATAATTTGACTTTCACGTGTCACGCTTACAAAATATCGGCAATCCCGCGTCACGCTTAGACCCCAATGAGACCCACTATCATATCATTCCTATCCCTACGATATTCCAAGGTGATGAACCATAAAGATGTGTTATATGTATATTATGTGTATAGCCTTACATAAAGTGATTTAGATTGAAACCTACATTACATAAGTCATTTACAGTAGTCTATAAAAAAAATAGAACTGACTGTGGTACGTCTATAGAAAATCCTACTGAGCCATACATTATCATGTCGAAATAAAGAATACAAATCACCATACATTAAATTTGTGAACTACATACAATGCATATAACTATTACTATCTTGAGAACTCAAAAATAAAATATTTAAACCTGCTAATATCGAATAATCTGTCCATGTTATTCTAAAAATCGTGCATTTTCAACCGGAAGTACTAATCATCAACCATTTTCACAGATGACTTCTGGGAGATTTTGGACAGGTTGCTTGTAGCAGACAGCAAACAGCTGTAAACAAAGATTTGCAAAGAAGAACAAGGCAGAATAATCGTGCTTGTTCCAGTTAGTTATTTCTATACATGGATCTTTCTTTGACTAAACGAAGTCTGACAACAATAAACAAAGAAAGAGAGAGAGAGAGAGAGAGCAAAACACTAAAAAAGGGGGACCACATGGTTTATCTAAAAAAAATACACACAATAATAACATTAACATTGATATTAAACAAAACTCTGAGTGCATGATTCAACATAAAAATCATCTTTGTCTCCACCGGGACTTGAACCCCAGGACCTTTGTGTTACAAGGCAGCGCAATTATGCTCTATAAAAATTATACACCTTATCGCTAATCCTGGCTGACCCGGCCGCTTGAACTTTTGATGCATACAACAATCACTTTTCCATTGTGGCGTCAGATATTTTGTATTGTTACGTCAAAATTTTACTGTGTGATATCCAGTAATGGAGGACAAATAGCGATAAGGTGTATGATAGAGTCTTGGCATTAATCCGTATTTCCTTTGACTATTTGGAAAAAGATATGTTTACTATTTTATACAAGTCAATTATACGTCCCTTGTTGGAATACTCCACTACAGTGTGGTCACCATATTTAAAGAAAGATATAAGGAGAATTGAAAAGATCCAGCGTCGAGCTACCAAATTAGTGCCTAGTATAAAAATGTTAAGTTATGTTGAAAGATTGAGAGCCTTGGGCCTTCCAACACTTGAATACAGAAGAGATCGTTATGATATGATACAAGTTTATAAAGCTTTACATGGGATAGATGATATTAAATGGCAAAATATGTTTGAGTTATCTACAAATTCTACTAGAGGACATCCTTGGAAATTAAGTAAAAAGAGGTGTAATTCAACTCAGCGTCGCCATTCATTTTCACAAAGGATCATTGATCAATGGAATAGTCTTTCAACCGTAACAGTTTGTGCAGAATCTGTCAATATTTTTAAAAATCATATTAATGATGAACATTGAAATGGGAAGAAGTTTAATCCTACATAATGGAATAGTCTTAATATTATATAGCTTTCAACAGTAAAAGTTTGTGCAGAATCTGTCAATTTTAAAAAAAATCGTATTAATGATGAACATTGGAATGGGAAGAAGTTAAATCCTACATAACATTTTAATATAAATGCAGCAGTATATAAATGTATGCGACAAGTATTAAAATATTGTGGAAACCATCGTACAACATGTATAGCAGTACAGAAAAATTATTCGTTCTATTTATGCGCACAGCTCACAGTTAAAATAAGTAATTTAATATAAAGTAAATTATGAGGCGGCAAAAGAAGTTTTCAACTTAATGATCGCCGCAATAATCCAGGTAGAATCCAGGTAGGTAGGTAGGTAGATAACTATATATTTGATTTTGAATACCCCTTATCGCTATTTGTCTGTCATTACTGGATATCACACAGGTTCCTTTAAAATTTTGAGGTCATAAAATAAAATATCTGACGCCACAATGGAAAAGGGATTGTTGTAAATTGCGTCAAAATCTTACCATGTTACAACATATGTATTCAACTTGTGACGGGATACACTATTTCTGAAATCATGTCTTTAACTAGGAAAGATCGTCAATTTTGCATGCCTTTCTGACGTCATTTATCAGTTAGAAGGTGCACCTGTATCCTTGCTCTATTAAAAGTTTCCAGCACTTTCATTATCGTCATTCTGTAGGATAGTATAGAAATAATTTATGTTCTGTAAGGCCAATTAAAATTAATTGATAGATTTTCATCCCCGCCCGCCCCGATTTTTTTTATTTTTGAAAAAATTACGATTTCCGGATTTCGTTCATTTCCGTTACCGGTAACCGTCGATAATTTCGTTTCATGTAAAACTTCCTGTTTCAAATTTCGGTTATCATATTTCTTAGAGTATTCTTACTGAATGATTAAGTCGATATATTCTGCTGATCTATGATGACAACATCATTTACCGAGAATAGAGATTGATTTCGAGAAGGACGTGAAATATTCGGGTTACGAGTATTACGCTGTGCCCAAGAACGCAAATCGCCGTATGTCAGAAATGACACAAATGTTTGTGAGTAAAACACCTTGGATTTGTTTTATTTATACAATGACTTTGTGTCAAGAAATTTGGACTGTGAATGAAACTCAAAAGCGTATAAATCGTGGAACACATTTGACTGGAATAAAGAATTTGACATAAGCATGAACTTTTTAGATTGGTGTCAGACCGTATATTGAGTTCAGAAAATCAACAAACATACGCATTTTTAAGTTATTAATTTCTAGCAAACTCTTAGATTTAACTTTAGCCATGCCTTTCGATTATTTTGTAGAAAAACAGCAAACATCCTCTGTGCCAATACCCACGATAAGAGTCATTAAACAACTTTATGTTCTACATTGTATTAATTATATTTGCATCTTGCATATTTAAAAGGACCAACCCTATTATTTCAACACTGTTTGAGTTTTCATTTTATTCTGTACTTATCGTACTCGTGTTGCATACCAATGCACTTGCTTCATTTTATAAGGACAACAAAACATTGCTTAGAAAGCAAAATACACTTGATGTAGGTAGTCCAACTGAAAAGAGCATTTCTCCACATTTCTGATGTTTACTATAAAATAGGTTTCTAAAACGGCAATTACATGTAGAATAGTGGTTGCTATAAATCAGAGATATATATTTACGAATTTGAAAAAGCGGCACCAGCATATGGAGTATATTTGTCTCAATTGATACATTACTTTAGAGCTTAAGCTCAACGTACATTGATTTTGTTGAACGACGAATACTGCTTTCTCAAAAGTTGATAAGACAGGACTAAGAATCAATCAAATTAAGGTCATCGCTCAAGCAATTTTATGGTCGCCATCATGAGCTGATTGGCTATCATTACAAAAGTGTGTCAGAAATCATATCTCAGTGATATTTTTCCTCAGTCATAACAACCTTCCGTCATTACCGAACTGAACAAAGAAATAACATGACGGGTGCCGTATACAGTGCAGGAAATGCTTACCCTTCCAGAGCACCTGATTTCACACCTGGTTTTTAGTGGAGTTGTTGTTTCCTACTTATTATTTGTAACTGTTATTGTAAATGTCTTTTGGTTTCATGAGTCTTTGGTTACTCATTGGTTTTGATTGTTATTGTCTTACACACGATACCTTATGGATGTATTTACATGATATAAGCTTAGGATGTATTTACATGATATAAGCTTAGGATATATTTACATGATATAAGCTTATTATTACACTTGCATATATGAATAACACGTGACAAGAAGGTTTCATATGAAATAAAATTTAAAAAATAAAATCCTCCCACCCGCCCCATTTTTTTCAAAAATTTGGATGAAAATCTACTAATTAATTTTAGTTGGCCTAAGTAAGTAATCTTTGATTATCTTACAACTGAGGGAGGGTGATAATCTTATTAGATTTTGATTTCCCAAATATTTTGTGCCATATGAACTCAAACTTTTTCAATTGTTTGCTCAGCATGTGTTGGTGTAAAGCAAAATATTGTCCTATGAAATATTGTCCTTGTCTATGGAAATATGTCCAGAGAAGGACAAATTTTCATAGTGAAATTTTGTCTGTATATAGGCAATATTTCACAGATGAATACTATGGAATTTTGTGTTGTTAAAGGGAGATTATATTTTGTGTAAATTGAGAAAATATTTCACAGGTGAATACTATGAAATTTTGTCCTGTTAAAGGGAGGTTTTACATGTATTTTGGTTATATTGTGTGAGTATTGATACAATATTTCATAGACTGATTGTCATGGAATTTTGTCTCATGAAGGGAAGGTTATCAACATATATTCATGTATTAAAGAGAAGGTATATAGGATTTTCTTTCCTGCGACACGTGCCTGTGTATATATTTACAAAATAAGTGATTGTCAGTACATTACTTATATTTGTACCGTTATAATGTAATACAATGAAAAATATATGTTAGACAATTCTTTAATTTATAGTTAACCATTTGTAATGTATCTATGCAAATTTGAAACTCACTATAATGAGTACTATAGATTCCTTGCTAAACAAAACCATTTCAGTTATAAATTAAAAAAATGTGCATGCTGCATGATTTGTACTATTGCTATTTTACTAAATATTTTCAAAGCCAGTATTTCATAGTGAAGTATTGTCATGAACAGAATTTCATAGTGAAATATTGTCCAGAAGGAGGTGACAAAATTTCATGGACAAAAACACTATTGCATAATGAAATATTTGCCAGGACAATATTTCGTTATGAAATACTGTCAGTGGACAATATTTTATATGAAATTTTGTCCGACAGACAATATTTTATGTTGTCGGTCGTCCCACTGTCTATATCACTCTGTTCAGCTCTTAATATTATTCCGTATCATGTCTTTGTGACGTCAAATACGTTGACCCGTCCTTAATAACTTTGACCCGGACATATCAGCGTCATAATGTTTGAACCGACGTTAATAACTTTGACGTCATCTTTTGTGTGCTGGTGAAACAAAGAAAACACTTCTGAAACACGCAAATATAGCCCGATAAATCGATTATCAGATTATCTGCATATTGATATTGTAAAATATCAGCTGCTTGACATTATATGAAGGCTTTTTGATCTCGTTCGCTACGCTCACTCGACAAAAAGCTTCATATTATGTCTTGCAGCTGATATTTTACGATATCAACATGCAGATAACCTGATAATCGGTACTTACATTGGAAGTGATGATGCCTACATTTTGTTCACATAGTGATAGAAGTCACATGACAGATTCAACTTATTGCCGTATTGATTCCATTAAAATATATATCAGGACCATACCTTTCTATACTTTACCAGAAATCTTTTGACACCCGAACACCTGACTATCATGTGACTTTACCAGAAATTATGGATCCTGAGCTTCCTACAGTTTTCTTAACAAGGTTAAGAATACAAAGCTGACATACATCTGCTGTAAACTGTTGGAACATAATGTTCACATCACCATCATGGGTCACTTTGACCATCAACATGGGTTCAGAGCAAAACGATCTTGTGAAACCCACCTCCTGATAACCCTTGATGAAATTGGCAAGAACTTATACAGAGGAGAACAGAACCTGAGACAGACATCCTCCTGCTAGATTCCTTCGAAGCATCTGACAAAGTGCCCCAGAAAAGACTCATCGATAAAATTGACAATTACAGGGTACAAGGATTACTCTCATTGCAGTGGTTTCAAGACTTCCTTTAGCAAAACCCAATCTGTATTTCTTGAAGGGCTTAAATCCCTCCCTTGACATCATCTCAGGTGTGCCACAGGGGACAGTCATTAGACCACTCTTACTCCTGACTTACACAAATGAACAGCCAGAAACTACAACTTCTGTGGCAAGGTTATTTGCAGATGACCAATTTAATGCTTAGTTTATAGAAAGATCAAGAACAACAATGACACTACAAGGCCTAAGCAAAATCCAAGAGTGGGAGTCCCTATGGCAGATGAATTTCCATACTGAAAAGTGTATTGTGATCCAGATTACCAACAAGAGAAACCCAATAATTGCTAACTATGAACTGCATGGTCACATCTAAAATGTATTTGAGCATGGCAAATAATTAGTCACCGTTAGTCACAACCTAAAGGGGAAAACTCACATCAGCAAGAGGGTAGGCAAGACATTTAGGACAAAAGGTTTCCTGTGATTTTTGGTTTTTCGGTAATAGAATATTTTTTTACTAGCAAAACAATACAATTCCAGAATGGCTTCATATGAACCCTCGTTTATCTTTTGTAGAAATAGAAATATGCCAGTTTGTCAGGAATGTGAAGGGACAGATTTTGATGAAAGAGATGGGTTGTACTTTTGTCAGATTTGTATGACACAATCACAAGTAAGGATCATAAAAAGTGAATGTGTAGGTTTAAAATAATCATCATGGTATGGTTTTTTTTCTTCAAAAATACAAATCTGGATTCTGGACCAGTTTTTATCTGAGTATTTTTGGAAATATTCTATTCTGCCATTTTTGAATAATTAGTCGTTAGAATTTAAATAGAGATATATATAATTTTTATGTGGGATGTTAAATATATAAACCATGAGGAATGCAGAAATATGGCTTATTGCTGAAAAGATGTCTGACCTGTCCTTTTTATTGAGGGTGGTAAAGGGTTATTTTCGTGCAACGTGATCGCCGTTTTTTATTTCACGTTCAACGTGTTTTTACTTTTTTATTTGACGTTCAGTCGTGCAAGACGGGTGCCTCGTTCAACGTGTTCTGCTTATTTAATTTTACGTGCTTCGTGATTTTCAAAGTCTTATTTTGCGTGCTCGGTATTTTTCAAATAAAATTCAAACACTTGACAGGGATCGACAAAAAATACTTTTTTAAAAACCGTAAACCAATTATATCATAAATTTGTATACTAAATCGGGAATATCAAGTAAAACAAAGAGTTAATATACACAAGAAGACAGTGATTCAGTCACAAAAGGTTCACATAAAAGTATTTATTTTTCGTGCAACGTTCATTACAGAAATTATTTCACGTTCAACGTGAAATTATGTCTTATTTCACGTTTTTTTCGTGCAAGTACCCCCCCTTTACCACCCTCTTTATTCTTTTTCTTTTTTTTACTTTTCATGATGACTTTGTTTCTTTTTGTTGCTGATGTTGTTATATTGTAAGAAGAGAAGGATTTTTTTTTGTGTTCTCATATCTTTTGTTTCCTTGAAATGATTGTGGTACTCTTTATGGCAAATGATTCAATTGATTGTTTTGATTACAGGACTTACGACGAGAGGAGGAAGGAGAAGACGGGGGAACCTTTTATAATGTATCGTCAGTTATTACTAAGAAATCAGAAAGAAAGAAAAAAGTTGGTAAGTATTCTGACAAATGGAATTTAGAATTTGTTAGTTGCTATTTGAATTAAAGTTTTTGTGTTGATGAGAGGAGACATTTAAGTGAATCAGCCATAAAAGCTGTATTTTTTGTCATGAAACTTAAAATTCCACCTGTGCTTTTTAATAATATTTTACTGTAAAAGAGAAGGACTCAGGAAGGAGATGATTATTTATAATGATGAGAACTGCTGCTACCATGTGTAAGAAATTCCATGTTAGTTTAAACATGTCTATTTACAGTGGATTGGGAAACTCGTATTGCAACTTATGTTAATCCCTTTACACTTTGCGGATGTGAGTGCAGCCTTGTAAAATTCCATGTTATATAAATCTGTCTTGCTTCTATCTAATAACTTGTATTATCAATTTGAAATGGTGTTTTTTTTTATTGTTACCCTATCTAGAAAATAAAGGAAGACCTTGGCACAGCTTCGAAGCATTTACAATTATTATAAGGGAACAAGTTAAAGCACTGATCAAGTTAGGTGCTTCAGCAAAACTTAAGGTAAGTGATATCATACACTAGAGCATTATCTATACTATTAAACAAAAAGACCTCATTTTGTGTGTGGCTTCTTTTCTTTCCACAATAAATTAATTATCATACTCCTGTGTCCTATAGATAACATGCATACTCGCATTTGTCATCCCAGCTTATGATTATTCTGTTTGAGTTATTTTGGGAGGAAAACGAAAATAAAGGCGTCCGGGTATTGTTTCCGTCATCTGATAGATTTTTAAGTCATAGAATATAACAGATTTTGGAAAAAAGGGGGAGGGCTAAAAGAAATTGTCATTCCCCAAGTACCTATGACTCTTGATACCTTTCCTGAAATTCTCCAGTCATAAAATCTTCTACAACAGTATACTATAAACCACGCTTTAAATGCCTGTGACTTCATGGGTGTGTTCTAGTCAAAATTATTAAATAAACTAATGTTTATTGGAATAAGACATGATAAAACATTACTAAAAATACTTGGGAAAAGAAAAAATGCACATGTTCAGAAAAAAATTAGATGGGCATAGCCCTTTCCACAAACTCAGTTCCAGAATCAGGATTTTTTTTCTAAAATTATAAATTGAAGAGGGTTATCTACCTTTTCTAAAAGTAGAAATGCTTTGCAGGTTAAAAAGACTTATTATTTACGTAGGCGACTATAGTAGCCTTTTTGGTCCTGTGTTTTTACTATAACAGATTCGTTGATAAAACTCTAAAATTCTGAATTATCAACACTTTTGAATTTGAATAAAGCTGCAAAACACAAAAGGTGCTGCTGCTTTTTTGATAGAATAGAAAAATGGCATTTTTTAATGCTACTCAACGATTCAGTACTTTTGAAATAGTAGGAATGAAGAACACCACTTGTTTAATTATGAACAGAAAATATTGCTCGACACAGAGAGTTTTCTTCAAATTTGTTACTATTTCAATTGTGTTTTTCTAATTACCATGATTACCAGGGCAGCAGAAAGTAATTTTACTTCTACCTATTATCTTTAATTTGTAAAATCTAGGTTGCACCAGTCATCTTTTAATTACTTCCATTTAACCTGCAGCAATGAAGATAAATAAAGAGTCAGCAACTAGTGAAATTTAATCTCTTTTCTGTTTTAAAAAGATAATATTTGGCTTGTATGAATATAACAATTATTCATTGTATTTTGTCTTCCAAAAAACTTCCTATGAAACTATACAGCTGAAAATCTTTGTAAACTAAAGTAGCACATTGTTTTCTATAAGACATCCTTCCATTGCTCTGCACTGTGGCGAAACCAATATTTATACATGTTATACCAGTATGCTTACCAAAAAGTGAGATAGTCCTTATTTGATTGTTAATTCAAATCAGATTTGGGCTTTCCAAAGGAGTAGGGCCGGTAAGGGCCGATTTTGGCCCCAAATTTCAGTTACATCTAACGAGATATTTAGGACACTTTTTAAACACTTAAGGGTCTATTTCAATTGATTCGATTAGTTTATGTAAAAGATTTTAACTGATTCAGTCATTAAAAACGCTCCGATTGAAGCTTAAATATGAAAAATCTATCAAATATGCCAAAAAACGTCACTTTTCAGATGGTTTTCGTCAAAAATGAAAGTGGATTTTCAGTAATTTAGCATGACTTTATGATGCTAGTACACGATATATGTGCATTGTATTGTCAAAAACAGCACATATTTATGTAGCAGAAGCGTTCTACTTTCCAAAAAATAGCTAAAAGATTACATTTTCACAATCTTGCAAAACTGCTTAATTTTGGGGCCAAAAAGGGGTCTTACTGAACCTACTCCTTTGGTTTTCCCATTATAGTTCATTGTATATTTGATGCTTGTGAAAAACATATCTTGAGGGATTTTGAAAATGTTGATTGAGATGTGAGCAATCTTTAGTATTGTGCATATAAATCTTTTTTTTATGTTTGACTATTTATTGAAACTTTGATATTATATTTCAGGATGTTGTATTACAACTCTGGTGTAACTACCTATCAAAGACTGGTACAGCTTTTCCTGAAGATGAAAACAAAATGGATGTCTTCATGAGAAAGCATATGAGACAAAGGTAAAACATTAAAAACAAGATATCCTTTATCAGTTTTAAAATATCAACGGTTTGACATGCATTGAAAAGCTTTAGATGATTACAGTATAATAATATGTGAAATTTTGAAAGATAAATGAAAATTGCAAATTAAAAACTCATCAATTATTCAGTATGTGCTGTTGATAAAATAGATAATGTAACAGTACAAATGTATTATGCAAATAGGGGCAGGTTAAAAAATTAAAAGGGGTGTAGGGAAGAATATTGCAAGTCTAATGAAGCATTGATAAGGATCTTCATTTTTTCTAACCTAAAAAAAAAACCATAGCTTTAATCTTTGTTAAAAAAAAGACTGGAGTATGTATGCTCCTGCTTGAAGAATTATTTGTATATAAATTATTTTTACCGTTTTGAACAGAGAAAGATATCCTGGCTCAGTAGAGTGTCCTGATATTCAACCAGTACAGTTTAGGAAGACTTGGAAAAAGAAGTATGGTGTTTCGAAAAAGATAGCTGAAAAAGATCTTGTAAATAAGTTTGTTTTAAAAAATTAATACCTGATGATTTTTTAATACAGATGTTCAGAATTACACAAAATTATGTTAAAACTTGGTATAGATTGAATCTTGAGTTGTTAAAAAATATGAAAAAAATCTTTTTATTTTGGCTACCTTATAATTGAATAAAAAGATCATAGTTTTCCTTAAGTGATAACCCAATTCACAAACAATGTGGGGACATACTGTTAATGAACTCATTACAGATACCAGGATTGAAATTGTGTATGCCCTTCTTCTCCAAAAGGCTCGTCAGTGACACTTAAATCAAAAAAGTCAAATAAAGTACAATTGAAGAAAGACAATATAGGTACTATATAGTTTTGCTGCCATCACCTGTGTTATGAGGTACACAGGGAACCTTACTAGACTAAATATAACTAGCAGAAGATTGAGAGAGTGGTTTAGTATTTTGGTTCATTACAATGAAAATCAATGAATGCATCATCAGCATGTGTGTAAAAAAAATCTGTTAGTGTGTTTTATAAATATCAAATATTATTTTAGGAGAATAAAAAATTAATGACTGCTTTACAAAATGAGGAGTTTTATGAAGGAGACAACCCTACAGAACAAGCAGTAGCAGAAGAACCAGATTACAGCTCAGATGAGGATGAGGAGGTTACTAATTTTTTTTTTCTAATATCTGGCTTTATTATATTAAACATTATAGAAGAGTTGGCTATCAATTTTTTTTATAATTGTAAAAAAAGAAAGTTCCATCTTTTCTTATTCAATAAGAGTACAAAATGTATATGATTTAAAGTTGATTTTGGGATAATTTTATATTCAGCTTTTGCATAGCCATGACCATTTGACAATAGAGATGTATTAAAACTTACATAGCAACATCTTATTTAGGACTACATATATATTTAATTTGAACTTTGTTGTGCATTATGACAATTACCGGTAATGTGTTTTCAGTGATGCTCGAGGCTAAAATATTTACATATCCAAATCTTATTCTAAATTTTAAAGTTGAATAGCAGATGAAACCAAAAAATATGATTTTACACAATTTTGATTTGGAATTGCTGTTTCCTAGTTAGGACACTGTATTGCAATCATCATCCATTTATTTCATGAAGATTGTTTGAAAAAAATTTGCAATACTAATCATAATATGTTGACATTGATTTTTAAGAATACATTTTAAGTTTTATTGTACATTTGTTATAATCTATTTGATGCCATACCTACAGTCGTTGAGGTTCATTATGTTATCTGGTCTGTTTGTCATCCAAATTTCACTATTCGTGGATCACAGAAACGTAAAAGTATAAAATCAGTTCATTCTGAGTTTAAAGTTTTTGTATAGGATGTTTACAATACAGTATACGGTTTAAAATCCATGTCAATTCATGCTCTTGACTTCGTTAACAAAACATGGAATTGTGAAAGTGCAAATTGGTTATAGTGTCTGTAGTGTATTGTTGACACATATATTCTTTTTAACTTCTGCCATTATGACTTATTTTATAAATCCATATCCTTGTTATTTTAGAGCTCTGATCCTAATCAGATAAGATACATGAGGAGAAGTGTAGAATTCATGACTATGTTAAAGACATTATGTTTCTGTTATATTGGAACATTGTATACAGACCATCTTGTTACACTATCTGATATTATAAGGTTAGTTCATTTTAAGTTCAACTGGTTAAAGGAACACTATAAGCTATTGGTATCAATTGACATTTTGTTATCTTATAATAAGCCTATCTGTTACAATGTAACTTTTCCCAATTTCTATATCTTCTTTGAAACTGCTTTGGTAAACCTAGAATTTTTGTATAAAAAATTCATTAACTTTTTAGCTCACCTTTCCAAAAGGAAATGTGAGCTTTTGCCATCACTTGGCGTCCGTCGTCGTCCGTCCGTCCGTCTTCGTTGTCCGTCGTAAACTATTTCAAAGATCTTCTCCTCTTAAACTACTGAACCAATTCAAACCAAACTTCATTTGATTGATTCCTAGGGTATCTAGAATAAAGTTTGTGTTTTAATTTCCATTTCATCAAAAAACATGGCCGCCATGGCTAAAAATAGAACATAGGGGTAAAATGCAGTTTTTAGCTTATAACTCAAAAACCAAAGCATTTAGAGCAAATCTGACATGGGGTAAAATTGTTTATCAGGTCAAGATCTATCTGCCCTGAAATTTTCAGATGAATCGGACAACCCGTTGTTAGGTTGCTGCCCCTGAATTGGTAATTTTAAGGAAATTTTTCTGTTTTTGGTTCTTATCATGAATATTATTATAGATAGAGATAAACTGTACACAGCAAAAATGTTCAGCAAAGTAAGATTTACAAATAAGTCAACATGACCAAAATGGTCAGTTGACCCCTTTAGGAGTTATGGCCCTTTATAGTCAATTTTTAACCATTTTCCGTAAATCTTAGTTATCTTTTACAAAAATCTTCTCCTCTGAAACTACTGGGCCAAATTGAACCAAATTTGGCAACAATCATCATTGGGGTAACTAGTTTAAAAATTGTGTCTGGTGACCCGGCCAACCAACCAAGATGGCCACCATGGCTAAAAATAGAACATAGCGGTAAAATCAGTTTTTGGCTTATAACTCAAAAACCAAAGCATTTAGAGCAAATCTGACAGGGGTTAAATGGTTTATCAGGTCAAGATCTATCTGCCCTGAAATTTTCAGATGAATCAGACAACCGATTGTTAGGTTGCTGCCTCTGAATTGGTTATTTTAAGGAAATTTTGATGTTTTTGGTTATTATCATGAATATTATTATAGATAGAGATAAACTGTAAACAGCAAAAATGTTCAGCAAAGTAAGATTTACAAATAAGTCAACATGACCGAAATGGTCAGTTGACCCCTTTAGGAGTTATGGCCCTTTGTAGTCAATTTTTAACCATTTTCCGTAAATCTTAGTTATCTTTTACAAAAATCTTCTCCTCTGAAACTACTGGGCCAAATTTAACCAAACATGGCCAAAATCATTAATAGGGTATCTAGTTTAAAAATTGTGTCTGATGACCCGGCTTACCAACCAAGATGGCCACCATGGCTAAAAATAGAACATAGGGGTAAAATGCAGTTTTTAGCTTATAACTCAAAAACCAAAGCATTTAGAGCAAATCTGACATGGGGGTAAAATTGTTTATCAGGTCAAGATCTATCTGCCCTGAAATTTTCAGATGAATCGGACAACCCGTTGTTGGGTTGCCGCCCCTGAATTGGTAATTTTAAGGAAATTTTGCTGTTTTTGGTTATTATCTTGAATATTATTATAGATGTAGATAAACTGTAAACAGCAATAATGTAATGCTTGGGGTATACAATTTTTTTTTATACTTTCATCATAAATTATATTATGAACACGAGACAAACGAGACATTTCAGTGTGTCCACTCTTGTTTTTGCTTTTGAAGAAGATATGACAGAATCGAAGAACAATTTATATAAATTGAAACCCAAAATAATCATTGATGGAAGATTTAAGCAAAGGTGAGCGATTCAGGCTCTTGAGAGCCTCTTGTTTATTTTTAAAACAGCTATTTTTGGGCTTCTCATTTGTAAATTTTTTATTTGATTTTGTCCTTTGAAAATTCTAAGCTAAATTTGGATTCACAATAATCAATTTATAATAACCACCTTCTCATCTTGTTTAAAATTCTTTAGCAAGTTTGAATCAAACTTTGCTGTTGTGATATGCACAATTTCCTATCTTGTCTTTTATCTCCTTAAAAAAAGACTTTGGAGCCCATTATCTCTAATAATTGGTAAATCTTGCAAATTTTACTCAGGTTATTTGGTTTTTATGACCCATTTATGGGCATTATGTTTTCTGGTCTGTGTGTCCGTTCGTTTGTTTGTTCTTCTGTCTGTTCATTTGTCCGTCCTTCTGTCCCGATTAGGTTAAAGTTTTTGGTCAAGTTAGTTTTTGATGAAGTTGAAGCCTATCAACTAGGAACTTCGTACACATGTTCCTTATGATATGATTTTTCCAATTGTAATGCCAAATTAGAGTTTTGACCACAATTTAAGGGGACACTGAACATAGAAAGTGATAGTGCGATTGGGGCATCCGCATATTATGGACACATTCTTGTTATTTATCTTTTATAATGATTCATAATTTAGCCTTAATGTGGTGGCATACATGACAGCTGTGATGTAATATTGTCTGCTAGTGTATCCATAATATAATATATACTAACACAAACAAACACCTGAATCAGTAATTGATAAATAAAGAATAACTCCAGTTTAAATTATTTTGAAGATATTTCTCATATTTTAAGCAACAATAAGAAATAACAACATTATTGAAATAATTTTTAAAAATAAATTGCTTTTTAGATGGGCAGACCAAAAGGAAATACCTTATTACAAAGCAACATCATTATTACCTACAGATATGAAGTTCTGTGCAAAGGATGGGCCAACATTCTCTACAGTATGTTAATATTACAAATAAATATTTATACCCCCGCTTTAAAAAAGGGGGAGTCTGTCCGTCCGTCCGTCAGTCAGTCCGTCCCATGAAACTTTCGTCACATTTTTCTCAGGAACTACACATCCACCCTTTCTGTAATTTGGTATCAACATTTATATATGTCAGCCATACCGTGTGATGCGTTTTCAGATTCATCACTTGACAACTTCCTGTTTACCGAACACTTGTCTGATTTTACACATGATAGCCAAGTTGAAAATTTTCGTCACATTTTTCTCAGGAACTACAATACAAGGATTTCTGAAATTTGGTTTCAGGATTTATATAAGTCAGCTATACCGTGTGATGCGTTTTCAGATTCATCACTCGACAACTTCCTGTTTACCGAACACTTGTATGATTTTACACATGATAACCAAGTTGAAAATTTTCGTCACATTTTTCTCAGGAACTACAATACAAGGATTTCTGAAATTTGGTTTCAGGATTTATATAAGTCAGCTATACCGTGTGATGCGTTTTCAGATTCATCACTCGACAACTTCCTGTTTACCGAACACTTGTATGATTTTACACATGATAACCAAGTTGAAAATTTTCGTCACATTTTTCTCAGGAACTACAATACAAGGATTTCTGAAATTTGGTTTCAGGATTTATATAAGTCAGCTATACCGTGTGATGCGTTTTCAGATTCATCACTCGACAACTTCCTGTTTACCGAACACTTGTATGATTTTACACATGATAACCAAGTTAAAAATTTTCGTCACATTTTTCTCAGGAACTACAATACAAGGATTTCTGAAATTTGGTTTCAGGATTTTTATAAGTCAGCTATACCGTGTGATGCGTTTTCAGATTCATCACTCGACAACTTCCTGTTTACCAAACACTTGCATATTTTTACACTATTAATATTATCCACTTGCGGCGGGGGTATCATCAGTGAGCAGTAGCTCGCAGTTTCACTTGTTTATCTAGGTTTTTTGAAAGCATCAATCACAGCATCCCCATGCACCTATGATAGCATATAACATACATGTTTTTACAAAATCAAATTTATCCTTGTTAATATAACACCAACTTAACTTCAGATTATAACAAAATTTAAAAAGTATAATTCTTTAAAATCAGGTTTTTTTTAATTGACTTTCTTAACTGATATTGTCTTTTACTTTTTATTCACAAATAGGGTTTGGTACCGTTTATTGTAAAATTATCTGTCAAGAGTTTTCAGTAAAAAAAACAAATTTTGCATATCCAAGACCAGTGTAAAACGGACAATATTTATTGTGGTGGCAAATTGTCTTATAGGTGATTTTACCAATTCTCCAATTACTTTTATGTGATACTCATTCCCAAAATATATCAAATGAGGTAGAATATACTGAATGAAGTTCACATATTTCTCAAATACTACGGAACAAAATAATTTCATATTTGGTCAGCATCTCAACAGTTATGAGTTATAAAATATGCAAGCCTTTCTGATCTGGATGACTCCCATTTTCTGCTTTTCTATACATTTTTACTTTGAATTATGAGATGAGTATAAACAAATTCCCAATATAATGCTTGAAATGCATAAGAATAAAAATATACATTAATTACAACCATGTTTGATATAACCATAATTTAATATTGGATGTAATTCATCTTCTGATTGGCTGAAAGTTTTTTGTCTATAAGCTCATAGACATAATTTTGTCTTGGTACCCTGACGTCATCAATTTTTTTTCATGATATATCCTCTAAAATGGAACTAAGAATTATATCTATTCCAAACAATGTGGTGAACATCTTTAAGGTTATTTCTTCTTCGACAGAAAAATGTATTAGTCATTCCCAATTATGTTATAATAGAAGAAAATGCCAAATGTATTGAGTTTTACATCCAAATTTCCTTTGTTGAAACATTGATTGCAGCCAAGGAACAACAAAATAATTGTACAGAAGCTTAACCAAATCTTTTTAAATAATCTCTTCAAATATTAAGTTTCCTTGGTCACACATAAGGGACATACTTTTCCAATCCGCTATGAATTAAAAAGTTGAAATATACAAACTTCTGTTATGGTTTGTGTTGATGGTAACTGCCAATGTGAAATTTGTTTTTATTTTCTTGATACTTTTTTCCTTAGTATAGTTGAATTTAGATTATGTATGATTACTTTTTAATTAGAACTAATATTTTGGTCTAAATAAGGGCTTTCATGCTTTTTAAGGCCTTTGATTGGGGGTGGCTTATTTTGTTCATTGAGTCATTTTACATTATGTAATATATTAGTGTATGAATTGTACCTTTTGATATTGTAAACATGTTGCTTTCAGACTGTTTTAAAGTATGAAAACCTGGAATTTGAAACAGAGAAGTTGATACAGTACTTGAATTTGAACGATGTTCCTGATGTGTCACTCCAACTTCTGACGTCTAAGTACATTGTTATGTTAGATTTACCTGGTATGTATTGAATTCTTTGATTTCTGTAAATTCAGAATTATTTATTATTGCAATTTTTGGGAAATGGACAAGAATGCAAGATTGATTATTGTGATTTCAGGAAAATCTGCATACAGTACATGAATTAGATGTCAGAATCTTATAATTGTAATATTTACCCAGTTACATTATTCATTTTAATAAACATTTCGCAATTATTTCTGAATTTACACTAGTTATTCTATAAAGAACAAATGGCATTAATAGTATGGATGGCCTTTATAATGGCAGGGGTACCAATGTCTAACATACATAATATTTAATTTTGAAGGTGAACTACATGGATTTGTTATTAATTTGATACAGCCAGAGCTAAGAAAAGAAGATGATAGGAGATATAATGACATGTTAGCCATGGGTTATATTGTTACAACGCTACAGCTATTGTTAGGGTTAGATGATTCAACTGAAAGGTAAGATGTTTCCCATCTGTTATACTGTAAAATTATTAAAGCTGTTTTATGGTAAGATGATTTGACCAAAATTGTTTATTTGTTTTGATCGGTTTGGGGTCCTAATTTGCAAATATGATATTCATTTCATGCGGAAAATCAAATTGCTGCCAATCTGACAACTTCTTGTATTTAATGGTTACTGTAAACTCCAAAATAATTGCGTGCATTTATTATTTCGATTTGGTCATTTTAGACTAAATTGCAATTTTAATTTATGCAATATTGAGAAAAATGCTGTTTAATTCTTTTAAAAATAATCAAAATGCGAGAATTACCATGATGAATTTTTCGCAACAATTAAAACATAGCAAATGTATTAACAGTAAAAAGTAAAATCACAAAAATATTTAACTCAGAGGAAAATTCAAAACAGAAAGTCCCTAATCAAATGGCAAAATCAAAAGCTCAAACACATCAAACAAATTGATAACAACAATTAGTCATATTCCTGACTTGGTACAGGCATTTTCTTATGTAGAAAATGGTTGTTTAAACCTTGTTAGTTTAGTTTTAGTTCAAACATATTTATTTATAGTGGATTTGGAAACAAGTTTTGCAACTTATATTAATCCTGTCCACTTTGCAGGTGCGAGTGCTGCCTTGTAGCGGCATTAGCCTACTCTTTTTCAAAATCTACAAGGGTGTCTTTTACGTGCAAGAGATATGGCTCTCTCTTAACACGGGTCAGCCATTTATGGTCCCCTTCCGATGGACTATCATCGCTTCCTCAAAACCCTACTTGCAAATGGTGTCAAGGGAGAGCCGAAAATTTAGTCCCTGAAATTATCTTCCCGGAAGGGGAATCGAACCAGGAACCTTTGTGTTAGTAGTCTGATGCACTAACCACTACACCACGGCTCTCACAACCTTGTTTTATAGCTAGCTAAACCACTCACTTGTATGACAGTCACATCAAATTCCATTATATTAAAAACTATGTGTGAACAAAACAAACAGACATAATAGGTTAAATGTCAAAAATAGGGGTACAGCAGTCAACATTACGTTATAATCTGTATCACTACAAAAACACAAATATGTAACAAAGAAGCACACACAGGCATATAGACAAAACACATTAGCAGAAATGAAAGACAAGAATACAAAAATTTAATTGACCGTAAATGATATCACTGAAGGATAAGTTGTTAGCCATTAGTGATACTGTTACCTTAGTAAAGGGAATTAGTCAGATTTTAAGATCAATGATTGCTAAAAAGACATTTACCAAAGATTGATGGTCAGTACCACATCTTTTTCTCTCTCTCTGAACATAACAAAATTCAGGTAGAATAAGATTTACAGCTTTAAGAGATTTTTTTGTGACTTAAAAGCCTTTTCAATGTACGGGAATGCTTAAGTTTTTGAAATAAAAGATTTTTCTTTTCAGGGAGTTGTCACATATTGCAGTAGAGCTGAACAACATTTTCCATAATAGTGAGTTTACATGTTTCAAAAAAGCAAACACCTCTATCCTTATGTTGTAAAAAGAGTCTTAATATTTTGTTACATAAAGTAAAGAACCCAACAACTTTTTCAGAGGTCCATAGGTGGCCTGTTGAAAGGATATAATATAGTTCTGTTCCTATCCTATATACCCTTATTTACAAGTGCCATTCAAAATCCCCTGCCATTCTTCATTCTGGTATTCCCTTTTGTAGGATCTTTTAATTTTCTTTCTTTCTGAACATGTGTGAAATATCTTCTACTGGACAAACAACAATCAATCAATATTTTGAAAGTCTATACAAGACAGATATATGGTATTCTATAGAAATTAAATTAAATAAATAGAATTGAGCAGGTTTCCTCTAGAAAATTAATGTAAGTACTGTCTGAAGATCCATCAATTGTGCGTTTGATCTTGAGAAGCAAGGAGATATATTTGAATATTCCCTGTTTTTGCAATTTTTTTTCTTTCAGAATACAATATGTTTGTATGGTCTGACTGGACAACACACATCTCTAAGAAGATAAAAGCAGCAACAACAAATATTTCTGAGTAAGATTTTCTTTAAATTTAACTTCATTGATGTTTTGAATGTCAAACTACTCTTTGTAGGACACACCATGAGTTTTGTCAGATATTGTCTGTAATAATGGCTATTATTGATATTTTACGAATTTTCCTTTGATCTTGCTGACTGATAATTTTCCTTTCTCAGCATAGTTGAGTGAAATGAAAAATTATTGCTTGAATTTAAGGGTGCACGTGCGTTGTCAATGAAATTAATAATGTCTTCATAGGTAAAAAAGCGATAAACAGATTATAATTGGTCATCTCAACTCGATTGCTTTTCTCACTTTGGCCGTACTGTACTGGCTCAAGCGAGAAAATCAATCTCGTTGAAAAGATTAACAATAATCTATAAGTATTGAAAGGTGATATCAATGCTACATGAAATTTGGGACAGAAATGATGGTTGAATATTTCAACAATACATTTGGATAAATTATATATACTTTTTTAACCTCTTCAATTATGAATGAATCTCAAGCCAAGCTTAGTCAATATAGGCAGACAATTTTCCTATTTCTTTTATTCCCAGAAAATGATAGGGCAAGTAGGGGCATTGTGTTCTGATCAAATCATGCCTCTGCAAATATTGAAAATCAAAGAATTTGGTGATTTTTTGGAAAGATAATCAGTTTGCATAGACAAAAAGATTGGATTTTTAGTACTTTGGAAAATAGAGTATATAAGGTATAGGAAATTTGCACAGGTCTTCAGTTTAGTTGTTAAAGATATTTGTACTGTTGTTTTTGGTTTGATATTTAAATTCCAGTAGATCAGTCAGTGTATGGTTAAAATCACTGCCTTTCTGTTTCCTTTTCCTTTATTCCTAATGTTTTTATTGTAGATATATTGGGATAAACAGTGAACTGCACTCTGATAGCATTCTGTCTGTCTGTCTGTCTGACCCTGAATCAGTTTTGGCTGAGGATGGTGTCTTATAAAATTGTGGCCAACAATAGATGCTAAATTAGTTTCAGGCTAGATTTTGAAATTTACTGAACATGGAATTTAATAATACGAGTAAAGCATTGTTCCTATAGAATTATATTTTTTGTTCTTTATATGTACAACAATTTTTTTTCTTACAGTGAATCAAGAAATATAAAAGACACAAAGAAATTCATTGAAGATTTTATTTTGTTTGATAAAGATAAGAAATACAATGCAGCACATTATAAAAGAGGTTAGTTTAGTACCATGAGATGATGTTTTATCTCTTATCTCTTTTCAAAAAGACAAATACTAGATCTGGACCTGTGTTGCTGGGTAAAATTGATTAAAATTTTCAAACTATTGTCAAACAAGAAGTAGCTGCATGGCCGATCTAAAAATGGTTTACACTCTACAACTCAAATTTACCAAGCTGCAGACAAATATAAAATAATTCCCTGTCATAGAAGCCAAGAAAAAAACAACTGAAAATTTGAAACTGATAAAAATATTCCTAAAAATTAGGTTTCCAGCATTTTGTTGTGATTGATACCTTTGAGTACAGGTATCATATATGTGTTTATTGTTTTGTTTTATTCCCCTGCTGTAGGCAATGGGGGCATTAAGTGTTACCTGTGACTGTCCGTTCAATTTTCTTTTTCACACTTTAACTTAAGTTTTTCTCATCAAAATTTTACATTGTGAGTCTAGAGTTATGCCCCTTTTTACTTGGAAAGCTGCAAAGATTGAGCGAGGGCCTTCATGTCCATATTGACACATTCTCTTTTTATTTAAGTTTCAATTCAGGTTTTCTTTACCTATTTTTATGCCCCGCCTACGATAGTAGTAGGGGCATTATGTTTTCTGGTCTGTGCCTCCCTTCGTCCGTCCGTCCGTCTGTGCCTCCGTTCGTCCGTCCGTCAGGTTAAAGTTTTTGGTCCAGGTAGTTTATCATGAAGTTATAGTTGCATCCATTTGTAACTTTGCATACATAGTCATTATGATTGGGAATTTCTAAAAACTACTACAAATTTAGGTTTTGGTCCACATTTCATGGTTCATTGAACATGAAAATGAGATTGTGTGAAACAGCTCTTTCTCAGGTTAAAGTTTTTGGTAGAGGTTGTTTATCATGAAGTTATAGTTGCATCCATTTGTAACTTTGCATACATAGTCATTATGATTGGGAATTTCTAAAAACTACTACAAATTTAGGTTTTGGTCCACATTTCATGGTTCATTGAACATGAAAATGAGATTGTGTGAAACAGCTCTTTCTCAGGTTAAAGTTTTTGGTCGAGGTTGTTTATCATGAAGTTATAGTTGCATCCATTTGTAACTTTGCATACATAGTCATTATGATTGGGAATTTCTAAAAACTACTACAAATTTAGGTTTTGGTCCACATTTCATGGTTCATTGAACATGAAAATGAGATTGTGTGAAACAGCTCTTTCTCAGGTTAAAGTTTTTGGTCGAGGTAGTTTATCATGAATTTATAGATAACAGGTATGCTACACAGGCTCTAGATTATAGTTTGCATCAACTTGCAACTAAACAGAACAGTTCTCTGTTCAACACATTGTGTGTGCGTGCAGTTTTGAAGATCTTGGAATTACTGAGTACAATAATGGCTGTGATGTTTTTGTAAGTTTTTAAAACTTTTTATGCCCCACCTACGATAGTAGAGGGGCATTATGTTTTCTGGTCTGTGCGTCCGTTCGTCTGTTCGTTCGTCCGTCCGTCCGTCCGTCTGTCCGCTTCAGGTTAAAGTTTTTGGTCAAGGTAGTTTTTGATGAAGCTGAAGTCCAATCAACTTGAAACTTAGTACACATGTTACTTATGATATTTCTAATTTTAAAACCAAATTAAACTTTTGACCCCAATTTCACGGTCCACTGAACATAGAAAATGAAAGTGCGAGTTTCAGGTTAAAGTTTTTGGTCAAGGTAGTTTTTGATGAAGCTGAAGTCCAATCAACTTGAAACTTAGTACACATGTTCCCTATGATCTGATCTTTCTAATTTTAATGCCTTATTATATTTTTTACCAATTTTCACGGTCCATTGAACTTGGAAAATGATAGTGCGAGTGGGGCATCCGTGTACTTTGGACACATTCTTGTTTTAAATTTTAATCATCAATTGTGTACTTTTCAAAAAAGAAAGAAACGCAGAAATTTGTGAAAAGCCTTCATTTTTATACGCCCGTCTAAGACGGGTCGTATTATGGTATACCGTTGTCCGTCTGTCCGTCCGTCTGTCCATTCATCATCCACACTTCGGACAATAAATAACGCTTCCACTAACTTTTATGAAACTTTGTTGAATTGTTTATATCTATTGATGTAAGCTCCCTTTCGATTTTTATAAATTTCAGATTTATCGTTTCCATGTTATGAAGTTTTATCCTTAAAAAAAGGGGGATTTTCCAGTTTTCGGACAATAACTTAAAAATGCTTCCATCAACTTTAATGAAACTTTGGTTGATTGTTTATATCTATTGACTTAAGCTCCCTTTCGATTTTTATAAATTTCAGATTTTTCGTTTCCATGTTATGAAGTTTTATCCTTAAAAAAATGGTAATTTTCCAGTTTTGGTACAATAACTCAAAAATGCTTCCATTAACTTTAATGAAACTTTGGTGAATTGTTTATAACTATTGACGTATGTGCCCTTTTGATTTTTATAAATTTCAGATTTTACGTTTCCGTGTTATGAATTTTTACACTTGAAAAGGGGGGATTTTCCATTTTTTGGACAATCACTCATAAACACTTTCACAAAATTTGATGAAACTTTGGTGAATTGTTTATATCTGTTGACTTAAGCTACCTTTCAAAAATTAAAAGAAAATTAACAACTATAGGTCATCATATGGCCTTCAACAATAAGCAAAGCCCATACCGCACAGTCAGCTATAAAAGACCCTGGAATGACAAATGTAAAACATTTCAAATGAGAACAGCCTAATTAATGTACCCAAAAAATCATTTAAAGCATAAAGACAAGCTAAAAGGGCAACAGGCGTATCATGTGCTTATAGTGCAGCTCTTCATTAATTTATTTCAGATAGAACCAGAAGACCTGAGACACAAGATGCCTTGTTAAGGCCATTAGAAACATTGAACAAAGCATTACATTCAACTACTGGGTCAATCACAGCTGACCCTGAGTCAGATAATGAGGAGTACAATCCAAACTTAGAGTCTACTCTAGCTGACTTCTTTTTGGACCCAGATAAAGAGGTAACAGAACAGACAAAGGAGAAATCTTCAGATTTTAATTTTAAATCATCAACATTAAAGTTTATAACCCAACCTTTTAGTTTTCAAGATGATCTGGATAAACTCAATCTGTCAAGGCTGTCAATGCATTCTATGTCAGCCGAAGATTCTGATCAGGAGCCTGAGAGATCAGATATAGACATGTTTGAGACGCCAAAGAAAAAGAGAAGGAAGATGGCGAGAAGTCCCAATAGGAAAGTTATTGACGAACATGAAAGTGAAAAGTTGATGCAGTTGATTCATAGACTAGGTGAAATTCAGGAATCTAACATTAAAGTTGATCGTAAAAAGAAATATCATGAACTTGTATATCAGGCAAAAGCATATCAGTGGTTGATTAAAACCTGTTCCGATATGATGGCATGCTCTACAGATATTCTTAACAAAAAAGTAATAGAAGTGCAAAATATTTTATTCAGGCATTGGGACAGATCTCAATGGCGGAGGAAAAAAAGATTGATTACTTTGTTAAAAAAATGATTGTGAATTTTGATAGTGTTCTTTAAAGCCCTGTAGCCAATTTGAAAGCAAATATTTGTCCCTTTGTCAGTCTGCTTTTTAGCTCACCTGACCTAAAAGGAGTTTTTTTCAAGTATAAGATCTCATGAGGAAAAAAATGTACTTATCTAATTTTTATACCCCTGCTTTGAAAAAGGGGGGTATACTGTTTTACCTCTGTCTGTCCATCCATCCATCCATCTATCAGTCCGTCCGTCACATAAATATTTTCGTCGCATTTTTCTCAGGAACTACTAGACAAGGATTTCTGTAATTTGGTTTCAGGGTTTATATAAGTCAGTTATACAGTGTGATGCGTTTTCAGATTCATCACTCGAAAACTTCCTGTTTACCAAACACTTGTATGATTTTACACATGATAGCCAAGTTGATAATTTTCGGCACATTTTTCTCAGGAACTACTTGACAAGGATTTCTGAAATTTGGTTTCAGGATTTATATTAGTCAGCTACACCATGTGATGCATTTTCAGATTCATCACTCGACAACTTCCTGTCTACCAAACTCTTGCATATTTTCACACTATTAATATTATCCACTTGCGGCGGGGTATCATCAGTGAGCAGTAGCTCGCAGTTTCACTTGTTTTAATCACTGTCAATATATATGCAACCAACTTTCAGGAAAATTGATTTCAAGTGATTTTTAGTACAAAGTTAGTAAAAGTAAGTAAACAGTTTTCTATAGTATCACAATCTAATATATATCATCATATACAATATAAAAATCTTTAAAACCATATAAGATCCCTGCCTTTAGTCAGATGTTCATGGATGATGTGGTCTGTTGTACTGCACAGTATTTTTGATAGGTTTGCACTCTGTCTGTTCGTCTGTCCATCCATCAGTCCAGCAAATCAGTTTTCCAGACTTTTTTTCTTCATGCTTGAAGGTATTGATTTGATATTTGGTGTATTGTTTTGTCATGACAAATTACAGGTCAAGTTCAATTTTCATGATTTTAGCTTTTCTCCTTATTCAGTTAAAGCCCTTTCCCTACAATTAAATTTTTGATGAAACACTTATTGATTACAAGATTTCTGTTCAAAGGGAAATAACTCATTTTTTTAGCTTTTCTCATTACTTGGTGTCCGTCGTTGTCCGTCGTCTGTCGTCCGTCGCCGTTAACTTTTACAAAAATCTTCTCCTCTGAAACTACTGGGCCAAATTTAACCAAACTTGTCCACAATCATCATTGGGTATCTAGTTTAAAAAATGTGTCCGGTGACCCGGCAAACCCAACCAAGATGGCTGCCATAGCTAAACATAGAACATAGGGGTAAAATGCAGTTTTTGGCTTATAACTCAAAAAGCAAAGCATTTAGAGCAAATCTGACAGGGTGAAATTGTTAATCAGGTCAAGATCTATCTGCTTTAAAATTTTCAGATGAATTGGACAATTGGTTGTTAGGTTGCTGCCCCTGAATTGGTAATTTTAAGGAAATTTTGCCGTGTTTTGTTATTATCTTGAATATTATTATAGATAGAGATAAACTGTAAACAGCAATGATTTACAGCAAAGTAAGATCTAAAAATAAGTCAACATGACCAAAATGGTCAATTGACCCCCTAAGGAGTTATTGCCCTTTATAGTCAATTTTTAACAATGTCATAAAATTTGTAAATTTTTACTAACATTTTCCACTGAAACTACTGGGCCAATCATAGATTATAGATAGAGATAATTGTAAGCAGCAAGAATGTTCAGTAAAGTAACATCTAAAAACACATCACCATCACAAAACACAATTTTGTCATGAATTTATCTGTGTCCATTGTTGAATATGCACATAGACCAAGGTGAATGACAAGGCTCTTAAGAGCCCCTAGTTTAACTTTTCCTAGCATTAAATTTTTGATGAAATTGACATTTTTGATTTTTTTTTCCTTTTCTTTGGTAAATTGTTTGAAGAATTTAGTGGTAGGTTTGTTTATTATTTTATGTAGTTTACACCATAACAAGTTATAGATTAAGTTAGAATTTCTTTACATTATAATGAATGTTTAACTGTTTGGGGACTGTGTATTTCCATGCATTACTCACAAAATGCTTATTCCTCTTTATGTATTATTCATTCTGCAGAAACAAATGTCGATCTTAGCAAGTGATGTTTTAAGGGCTCTTTTAAATGAAAGACTTTCTTGTATAAATGTTTAAAACATGTATTTTACAAAGTGAGGTGAAGGTAGTATGTAAAATTAGGGCATATTGAAATACACTAAACAGGCAAACCACTGTGACCATAAATCATTTGCTGTTTCCATTAAAACAAATTTGCCATAGCAATAATAAAACTTGCTGTTTAACAGATAATTGACCTCATTTTGTTATGCAAGTTCCTATATTCATGACTGGCATGTCATGTGAGAAAGTGTATATCTAGCTTATATGAATCATTCAACGACAGACTTTTTTTATCTGAGGTGGTCAAATATTCACCACATTTTTTTCCTCATTCAATATGAAAAGGGAATTTTTTAAAAGTGCCCTAATCCCATGGCTCCTTTGACTGAAATGTTCATCCGTCCCTAACCTCCTGGATGAGGTGTTATTCCAAGTATTAAATTTTCAAAGAACTTATAGTGTAAAAAAAAGAGAATTTTTAACAAAATGGTAAGAATTTTTCAGGTATGCAAATTTACAGAGGAATGAATCTCACTTTGTACCAAAAAAATGTAACCACATATGTGCAAATGTCTCCAACTTCAAAACAAGCCATCATATGTATCCAAGTTTCCGATATAGACTGAGTCACAGAAGAAAAAGTTACCATAACCGTCTATGGGAAATCAATTAAGCATATTGTCCCATGTGAGTTGCCTATACAAGTGGAGAGTCAAAGTGAAAGCTGTTAATTGAAAAAATATCATATCTATTTTGAAGCCCCTTTTTGTAACAGAAATCAAGTGAGGGGAGTAAATATTTTTTTCTTTGGTTCTAAGATCATAATTATTACTGTCAAATTAGAAATTATTGCTAGGTTTTCATATAAAGCAAATAATGCAACTTTGTTTTATAATGCAATGACAAGAACTCACATTCTGATATTTGAATGCATATTTTTCTGAAATCGCAATAATTTATCCTGCACTTTTGTCCATTCTTCAAACTCGGAATAATAAATGTATGAAATAATTTCTGAGTTTACAGTACCTATTTTATGAGTAAACCAGGAACTTTTTTTCCAAATTCTCAAAGACCCTCACACCTACCTACCTTATTTCTAATGAACCTCCACTAAGATCTCATTACAGTATTAAAGACCATTGAAATTATTTGTCGATCTCAATTTTTATCATGTTTGCATTTTTGTAGGTCTTGTATTGCTAATTATCTATTCTTGAATTGAGTAAAACCAAATTTTAAGTGCAATATCTCCAATAAAGAGTGGTTTCAGTCAATTTATCATTTTATATTGATCTAGTATTGCTGATCGATGTGTCTGTTTACAGTATCTGCTATAGTTCAATTTGATCATAGTCTAATTTCCTTGTTGAAAGAGAAATATTAGAGTTAAAGGCTCCATAGTCAATAGTCTCAAACATTAAAGAATTACATGAAATTCTAGTGTTTGATGATTGCAGTATTTTTTCTCAAAAAGTAAAGCACATAAGACTGAGTTACACAAATTTATAAAAATCTTTAAAAGTGCAATGAAATAATATTAAATAAAATTTAAAATGACTTGCATTGATGTTTTGGTATCTTTGATATACATTATAAGAAAATGTACCATAAATACTGAAATTCAGCTCGAAAAAGTTTGTACGCTTATGACCTGAGATTTGATTCTTTAATGCAGGTCATGACCTGCATTTTCATCGTCACAGGTTGACAGGTATGGTTCAAAGTTCATAAAACAATAGGCAGAAAGATGACAATTATTAAAAAAATTCATCATGTAAGGGCACTAAATTATGTCTTGATTTATTTTCAAAAAGCTGTCTATTGTAGATCACATACCAGTATTGCTGATCTTTTTTGCTCATAACAGTTTCTGCCTATCTTTAATTATTTGAGGTAATAGACAAAAATTGTAATTTTTTTCTGCATTTTACCCTACTAATCTATTTTAGCAATGATGGTCATGTTGGTTGGTAGTTAAGGAAAAAAAGCAAACTGATACTTTCCTAAATGAATAGTTTTCATGAAAAAAGTGCCAAGTATTGTTTTCATGAAATGGTGCTTTTTATTATTTTCATGAAAAAGTTCCATAAAGATTTATTATTTTCATGAAAAAGTTTCATTTATTGTTTGCTAAAATAGGGCAATTTCATTCCATAAGTTATGTCTTTTTAAGAGGATGTTGACTGATAAATACCGTGAACAAGATGTTGTTTTCACATGATTCAATTTATCAGTTGCTGAAATAATTGACATTTGTTGAATATTGATGGTTTTAGTATTAAAACTAACTAGATAGATAGTTTATTCTCATAAAACCATGAAAGAGAGAAGTTGAAAAAAAAAATATACATAATAACAGGGACTTTCTATACTAGATAAAAATAAAAATGCTTTAAAAATGCATAAAATTTCGGATGAGATAACATATAAAAGAATATATATATACTTATACTGTCAAATGTGGAAGTTAAAATTGAAAAAAGAAATACTTTTTATACGCCCGTCTTTTAGACGGGACGTATTATGGTATACCGATGTCCGTCCGTCGTCCACACTTCGGACAATAACTCAAAAACACTTTCACCAATTTCCATGAAACTTAAGTGAATTGTTTATATTTAAAGTAAGCTCCCTTTCGTTTTTTTTTTAATTTCAGATTTTAAGTTTTGGATTTATGGGGCTTTATTCATAAAAAAGGGGGGATTTTCAACACTTCGGACAATAACTCAAAAAGGCTTTCACCAATGTCCATGAAACTTTGGTGAATTGTTTATATCTATTGATGTAAGCTCCCTTTCAATTTTTATAAATTTCAGATTTTAAGTTTTGGATTAATGGGGCTTTATTCATAAAAAAGGGGGATTTTTAACACTTGAACTTCGGACAATAACTCAAAAAGGCTTTCACCAATGTCCATGAAACTTTAGTGAATTGTTTATATCTATTGATGTTAGCTCCCTTTCAATTTTTATAAATTTCAGATTTTAAGTTAAAATGGATTTATGGGGCTTTATTCATAAAAAAGGGGGATTTTTAACACTTCAGACAATAACTCAAAAAGGCTTTCACCAATGTCCGTGAAACTTTGGTGAATTGTTTATATCTATTGATGTAAGCTCCCTTTCAATTTTTATAAATTTTAGATTTTAAGTTTTGGATTTATGGGGCTTTATTCATAAAAAAAAGGGGGATTTTTAACACTTCGGACAATAACTCAAAAAGGCTTTCACCAATGTCCATGAAACTTTGGTGAATTGTTTATATCTATTGATGTAACAAATAATACTTAATAAAATCTTATGAAAACATAAAATTTGTAAAATCTTTAGTTCAATTTAAAACATTAAATTTCTTGTAAAAAATAGGTTCCATGAATGTCATACGTTTGTACTATTATTGAATGGTTGCAAGGATGAAAGCACATTAGCAGTCTCTGAGATACTAACTGTTCCCTGAGGCATATATCATTTTATGATAACATTTTTACTATCTAAGCTATGGATAAAAATTAAATACTGTTTTTGCATATAGGATGTTTTACTCTTGTTAAAATTGGTTGCAATTGAAATCACAAATGATACCTTAGCATTGCAGCTTTTTTATAGAGTTCGGTTTCGGTGGAAGGGTTGTGCGCAATAACAAATGTTATAAAACATAACTAGTCTACAATATCACATAAGTGAACAAGTGACAACATGAAAATCCTAACATGTGACTAAATATTCCTTAAATGTTAAAGGGTGTCATTTTATGAAAAAAATAAGGAAATCAAGTCTCCTAAACATTTATCAATATGATCATCTTGTGAATATTCTAAACAATAAAAAGGTAATAATCATTATCCACCATGTTAAGCACCGTTTGAACAACTTTTGCATACATCTTTGTATAATTTAGTATGGATTCCTTACTGTGTTCAACAGAATCTAACTATGAGCAATATACCCCAAGAAAATTACCTTCTTTCAAACTACTATAAAATTTGGAAATCAGCCATAGAATTACTAAAACCCATAATCATATATCACTTTCCCTATATTGCATTGAAGACTTCTATGTTATATGCCAATGTTAATTAAGTCTCCCAAACAAAGTTTGGAGACTTATTGTTTTTGGTCAGTTCTTATTAAATTCCACTTTTTGGTTTTGGTGAATTATTTGGAGATGCTTTAACTTAGAATCATTATATTTTGATACAATGTAGGTGCCCACTATATACTTGTTTTGGATGATTTTTGGTATTCATTGGAATTACTATGTTGCCATGGATACTACACCAAAAATTTCCAAAATATCAAAATGCTCCAAATTTAATGAAACTTCACAGTAACGATGAGCAACATTGGTAGATATGTAAGTTGGCGTTGGAATTTCGAAAATGTCTTGTGTTACCATGGAAACAAGGCAAAACAGGTCAAAATGGTCCAAAAAACACCTAAAAGTGGCATTTACTTTCTTAATATGGTAGGTCAAATCCATTGAAACTCTGATGGTATGTTCCCTCCCATGTACCAATGTAGTATCTGCCATTAGAAATTTGGAACGGTCTGTGTTACCATAGAAACCAGCCAAAATGTCAAAAATTTCAAAAAATTTTCAAAATGCTCCAAAATTTATGAAACTTAATATATTTGTTCACTGTCAAGTCTGCATGAGACTTTTGAAGTTGGAATTTCCAAAATGGCCACCGTTGCCATGGAAACTGCAGAAATGTCAAATATTTTCAAAATGCTCCAAACTTAATGAAACTTAATATTATTGATAACTGGCAGGTATAGATGAGACTTTTGACTTAGGAATTTTCAAAATGGCTGCCGTTACCATGGAAACAGCAGAAATGTGAAACTTTTGACAATGCTCTTATTGTACTGAAAATTTACAGAAAGATATATTGCAATTCATAGATCTGCATTCACTGTTAAGTTGTTTTGAAATGGCTACCGTTTAGTGACAATAGGGGGAAGGGTGACATCCGCTATTGCTTGCAATGGCAATTCTAGTTTTTATTATTCTTCCTCTTCCTCTTCCTCTTCCTCTTCCTCTTCTTCTTCTTCCGCCACTTTAAAAATGAACTTGTCCGCAGCGGTTCTCCTAAACGGCTTGTCAGATTTACTTAGGATTTTACAATATGTTAGACTAACATGTCTAGGTGAGCCATCAATGTTTCGTTTGTGCATTGGGGTCTATTAAGGGGTATTTTGGGGGGTAGAAAGGAGGGAGGGGTTTACTATAGAACCCTATGGGATTTTATTTTCTAAAATTTTCAAATGAATATAACTTAAAAACTGTAAGTGATAGATATATGCAGTCTTCAGAAATGATTATAGGACAATAAAACAAATCACATGAAATATAGGGGGAGTCCCTGGGGGGTCATCCCCATCCCCTTCAATTTGAGAATATGCTTTTATCTTGTAAACGGTCCAGATCCCCACCCCTGAACCATATATATTCTTGAATGGGACGATAAAAAAAATCAAATGAAATTAAAGGGAAGTCCCCGGGGGTCATCCCCATCCCGTTCAATTTGAGAATGTGTTATTATTTTGTAAACAGTCCAGATCCCCACCCCTAAACCATATATATTCTTGTAGGGGACAATAAAACAAATGAAATGAAATAAAAAGTGATGTCCCTAGGGGCTCACCCCACCCCCTCTTGTTTGAAAACTTGTAAACAGTCAACATCCCCACCCCTAAACCATATCTTTTCTTGTATGGGACAATAAAACTAATCAAATGAAATTAAATGGAAGTTCCTGGGGGTCACCCCCACCCCGTTCAATTTGAGAATGTACCATTATCTTGTAAACAGTTCAGATTCCCACCCCTAAACCATATATATTCTTGTAGGGGACAATAAAGCAAATGAAATGAAATGAAAGGGAAGTCCAGAGGGAGTCACCCCACCCCCTCTTGTTTGAAAACTTTTGTTAACGGTCAACATCCCCACCCCTAAACCATATATATACTTGTATGGGACAATAAAGCTAATCAAATGAAATTAAAGGAAGGTTCCTGGGGGTTGCCCCCACCCCGTTCAATTTGAGAATGTGCTATTATCTTGTAAATGGTCCAGATCCCCACCCCACTTTTGTTAACGGTCAACATCCCCACCCCTAAACCATATATATACTTGTATGGGACAATAAAGCTAATCAAATGAAATTAAAGGGAAGTTCCTGGGGGTTGCCCCCACCCCGTTCAATTTGAGAATGTGCTATTATTTTGTAAATGGTCCAGATCCCCACCCCTAAACCATATTTATTCTTGTAGGGGACAATAAAACAAATGAAATGAAATAAAAGGGAAGTCCCGAGGGGGTCACCCCACCCCCTCTTGTTTGAAAACTTGTAAACGGTCAACATCCCCACCCCTAAACTACATATATTCTTGTATGGGACAATAAAACAAATCAAATGAAATGTAGGTAAAGTCTCTGGGGGTTACCACCCCCCCCCCCCCCCCCTCCTGTTTGAATACTTGTAAATGGTGGAGATCCCCACCCGTAAGCCATATATATTCTTGTATTGGACAAAAAATCAAATCAAATGAACATGGGACCATATAAATGGCGAGTTATGGGAGCTTTGTTTGGGAGACTTCGTAACAGCATCCTGTTACAATTACTTCTTGTGATATTTGTTTTTTATGCTAAATATTGAAAAGCTGAACTAGGTTTAATCATCAGTGTCTTCTTCACTGTAATCACTGTCCTCATCATCAGAAAAATCCTCATTTTCATTCTCAGAAGAGGCCTCCTCATCATCAATGAAATCTTATCTTCATCATCAATGAAATCCTTACTTTCATCACCTACTTCCTCATTTAGATCATAACTTTCAGTAGAGTCACTTTCACCATCTTCACTTTCCCTGTTATCTTCTTGCTGTTCCTCATTGTCATTGTAGTCTTTTTTGCCATTTTTATACGCCTGTCGTCAATGAAATCCTTACTTTCATCACCTACTTCCTCATTTAGATCATAACTTTCAGTAGAGTCACTTTCACCATCTTCACTTTCCCTGTTATCTTCTTGCTGCTCCTCATTATCATTGTAGTCTTTTGGGGCATTTTTATACGCCCGTCGTCTTTCAAACAACGGGCGTATCATGCGCTAAAGCGCAGCCCTTTATTGTGTATGGGTAGGATAAATAAATAAATTTATTATTGTTAAGAATGAGTGAGATTACTTTTAATACATCGTATAAAATTGCAGAGGTTTCTTAGTATCATTGGTTGTTCAGTTTGAATTAAACAGTGTGTTAAATTTGATAATGTTATGTCCGGGTATTAGTTCATTTGGAATAAATTTCTGCTTTCATCTTGTAAAGCCCGGCAAACAAAAATATGGTAATATTCGTCTCTGATATCTCCTTTCGTACATATTGAACATTTTCTTTAACTTCTGTCAATGTTATGCCATCTCCCCTTTTCAATTAGCAGTGTATGATTCGATGTTCGGAATTTACAAAGTCTATATCTATCTCGGTCACTGATGATGTTGAAATAATTCTCAAATACTGTACCTATTGATTATTTTATTACATATGTTCGATGTTTGCTCTTATTTAAGCAATCAGTATTAAGAAATGTATTAATGAATTGTTATTGCAGTCCCTACACGTGGACATGTAATACCGTTATCATTATTGTATTGTATTGTATTGAATGAATATTATCGTTATATGGTATGACATGTATATTTATGGTTTTACCAGGGACCAATGAACCTCATTAGATTTTACAAGCATCAAAAAAATAAATTGAGAAAATGCAGACTACGAATTACAATTTAGTCGTTGTGCAGGACTTTAAACAACTCAACTACCCTCTATTACTACTAAATTATAATTATCACAGGGGGGGAGGCAAACTGTATCACACCTTTTATCTTTCTCCAAAAATATCTCAATACAAACATAGAAAAAAGGGTTCACGAGAAATGCAACAGTCAACTGAGAATCTGTCATTTGTATAAAATTAGACTATAATGTTATTCTATAGAAAGGATTGAGTTTTTGTATGCACTTGACTGCCTGGTTGCTGTCTCCAAATCGCCCAGGGGCAAATATTTCATAGATATTTAAGACCATAGCTTTATTCTAGAAAGACAAATAACATATTTTAAAATATTGATTAATTTGAGATGCACTTTTCATCAAAAAGTATAATTTTAAAACGATGACAGTTTATGAAGAATTGACTTGTGATTTATAAACTTACAAGATAACAATGCGTGACAAAATACTTGTACTATCAACAATTTCAATTAAAAAATAAACCACTTTTTGATAGAACTCAAAATCAAAATATTTTTGGACAAGATCACTTTATTGACAGGTTATGAATATAAGCCCTGTTTCGTACATGTATATGCCTACACAATCAGATTTTTTAAATGTCTGCTCAAAGTTTACAGACCTACAGAAGCATATAACTCTACCCAGACACATTATTTATTATACCCCACGCAACAAAGTTGCGGAGGGTATAATGTTTTTGACCCATCCGTCAGTCAGTCCTTTTTCTTGTCATCGCAACTCCTCTCAAACCACACAACAGAATTTCGCGAAATCTTTTTAGATAATAAGAACATAACATGTTGATGTGCATATCGACAGGAAATTACGATTCAATATTTTTTCTAGGAGTTGCGCCCCTTTGAACTTATTTGCTTTGATGTTCTACAACAGTTTGTCTGAAACCACACAACCGAATTTCATGAAACTTTGTAGATAATAAGGGCATACTACATAGATGTGCATATCGACAGGAAATTACGATTCATTTTTTCCAGGAGTAACGCCCCTTTGAACTTATTTGCTTTACTGTACTACTGCAACAGTTCGTCATCACAACTTCTCTGGAACCATACAACATAATTTCATGAAACTTTGTAGATGATAAGGACATACTATGTAGATGTGCATATCGACAGGAAATTACGATTCAATTATTTTTCTAGGAGTTACGCTCCTTTGAACTTATTTGCTTCAATGTACTTCTGCAACAGTTTGTCAGCGCGCAACTCAGTCCTCTGAAACCACGCAACAGAATTTCATGAAACTTTGTAGATAATAAGGACATACTATGTAGATGTGCATATAGACCGGAAATTACGATTTTTTTTTCTTATACAATTTTCTTTTCTTACGCTTATTTAATTTCTCCAATGACAATGTGGGGACGTGGGGTATGTGAGCGCACTCACTAAGATTCTTTAATTGTTCTTACTCCTGAATGTTGCGAGAACTAAAGAGAAGCTGCTTCGCCCAATTTCAAAGTTTTTCCACACTCGACACAAGCATGCTATCACTAGATCAACCATTCTACGGTTCCCCACCTGCTGAAAGTTGTATTATGCATATCTTTTATTTTTTTTCAACATTGACAATTTGTCCTTATGCCGTGATGATATAATACAAGCGTGTTGAAGATGTAAAAGGGTAGGATTAAAAATGTATATTTCTTTTAAACTTCGTGTAAAATTTTTAATCATTTTTAAATCTTGACCTTTTTAATTTGTTAACTAGGCTTATCATTAAAGATGTAAATAAAACAGGGTTGACATTGTAAAAGTGTACAGTTAGTTGTTTTTATTCCCTTATCTGTATTTAACTATATTTCTTAATTTAGTAATAAGTTATTGACACCCCCCTTTTTTTCTCCCACACACATACACAAATCTTTTTTTTTACTAGATTTTCAAAAACATAAAAGGGGAACTCGTATATCGTTTTACTAATCAGGATACTGGCATCTTTACCAGCCTATTTGCAAGATTACATGTGCTTTTTCAACAGTGGTTTTGATATCCTGTCTATATATTAACGTTACGTTTTTCAACAAGCGATGAAAAAGAATGTCGACGGTTTTTTTGCAAGAAAACTGTTGCTTTTGTTCCAGTCTCTCTTTTTTACTAAAACAGGAAAGAGGGGATACTTGGTAGATTTGCCGTACTGCTACCGATATCACACCAAACTATGATTGTCACTTGTATCAAGGATTTGTATAGTAAGAAATTCTTGCTTGTATTAAAAATAACTTAAAATTTATCATAAAGTATGGATTTTTAACACGCCACATGTCTCATTGAAATTAACTAAAAGTCCATATGAATAAATGTTTGAATAAATCTTATATTTTGAATACTTAATCTAGAGACATATATTGCATGTCTCTGTTTAATTCAAATCTAAGAACGTTTTAAATGCGATGGAATTGCACTGATCTCTCGATGCTAATATGAGCTGAACGAACACGGAAATAATTTTATTTTAGCGTTATTTAATTTCAAATATTTTATTGGTAATAATTGCATGATCTCCCTTTAATTCCTGCGATTATTGACCCATTAACAAACAAATACTTTTAATTGAGCTATTCAATTAAATGCCTATTGTGTCTTGAACACAGATTACGTTGTCTTCATTTGACCGACCACCTCCCCCTTTTTACGGGTGGTAACTAAGGACTCGGTTGTGCCAGCGATACGTCACAGTTAAATGTCTGATCGTTGATAAGTACGATTGATTTCCTGTGATCTGATTTACATGTAGTGAATCTAATAGTTTTAAAATATGAAAGTTGTTAAGTAACGAACAACATGTAATTTAATCGAAATTAATGACTTGGTAGTTTTTTATTTGACGGAATGAAGAGGATATATTAAGGATTTTAAAAGTTAAAAATGGGACGAGGAAGACAGTTTGTTCCTTCAGTCGATCCAGATGGATCTTGGGTAAGTATTTGCTATTTAATTTCAATTGTTTATTTAAATTAAAATTTTATTTACATAAATTGTGTTATATCGATTAGATTTATTATTTTAATGACGAGTGAGTTTTTAATGCTATTCAAAGTCGAAAGATAGTATCTACAAAAGACATATTTATACACTGTATAGATATATTTTCTGTTTCTTAAATTTTGCCATGTATATTTTCTGTTTCTTAAATTTTGCCATCTGAAATATGATGTTAGATACTTCAAGCTTTATTTTCCCTTATTTCATCTTTTAAAGATTTTTATAATGAATTTTAAACTTTTTTTAAATTTCGATGCTCACATTTGAAATAGTTTGAAACTCAAAAACATTTTTTTTTCTCATATTTTGATCAAGTCTTGGCACAACAAATTGTAGATATGATCACATTTTAACTTATAAATTGTCAACTTGTTTTGCAAATTATTAAATAAATAAAAGGACTATTCTCAAAATAATAATGTAAACAATTGTCACAATATGAAAAGGATTCGATCGTATCTTGATTTTTTTAGCACACAGTCAGTAAAAAATTCTAGGTCATCTTTTTTAGTAAATCGTATAACAAAAAGAAGTTTGAATAATGGAACTCATTTATCATTGTAAGAACGACAAGGATATACGACAACAAAGAAAGATCCATTCCAATGTATTTTCTATTGTCAAAACTCATTATGTCACCTACTTTAAATCCCCTTTAACTTGCTTACATTAATTATTAAATGTTCCATGATGTTTAAATATAATTAATTTCGTCAAAATGGAAAATGATCAATATACTTTTATTCACAGTTAATGCTGAGTTGCTATGTTATTATAATTTCATTTTGAACAACAAGGATTATGAATTTTAAATTAAGCATGCAACTTAGAATGAGATAATCAGCATGTATACAGCAAATTAAAAAGTCGACTATTTTATCATGTCTTCATTTGCCGGTAAAATTATAATATGCTTTCAAATTAACATAACCTCTTTAGTGGTCATCATTGAATGTGTATGTAGTTGCTCCATGGACCTTTCTCTGTTGTACGTTACTGTTAGGGAGATGATGTATAAAAGTTGTTGAAAGAAGTGAAAGAAGAAATTTCTTTAAAAATTGTGTCGGACACCATAAAAATGGAAAAAGCTTTCTTTTAACAACTTTTTGGTTACGGATTAAGCTTAGACATACTTAAGGGGTTCTATAGAAAGTCTTGTCAATGGATCTTGTGTCATAAGATAATTAAGATTTAAACAAAGTCCTCTTATTAGATGCAAATAAGGGTTAAACAAAGGTACGAAACAAAACAACATTTTCCCGTAAAAACAACTGAACAGGTGATGACAGGATGACTAGGTTAGAGGAGATCCCTTTATTTTTCTTTCTTTTTGTTTTTTTGGTGAAGTATGGATATTTTCATGACTGGTAGCAGGTAGATGGACATCTTTTTGTCCCTTGTTAGATATCATCACTATTGTTTTACGAGCTCTGAAAAGAAGTTTATTATGCATGTAACTAAATACCATTTTATTTGTATATTTGTACCTGCATTGTGTAATATGATATTAAGCATGCTATATTTTCATTGCTGTTTTTAAATAGAGTAACTAATTATTTTATGGTTGTTAAAATATCCCCTTCAATTTAAGTTAAACATTTATAAAGCCTCTTACAGGCCCAACCCATTAATATGTACACTTTAAGACAAAAAGTTTTCGTATTTATTTAGCCCATAAAATATAAATGTATATATACCTATTGAAATAACTATTTTGTTTGTTTTAAGTGGGACCATGTTCTTTTCATCAAATCACGATTTGTTTAAATACGTAAGTGCATTACTATTGATTTTAATTTAATTTCACTTTGACATTTTATTCAATAAATTTAAGCCGAGATAAGCGGCGAGAATATCCTAAAAAAACCTGCTTACTATTTAAATAGATTACCGTTATACACATTTCGAGTAGACGAATCAAGATTTGCATAGTTAATCAAATAAATGTATAAGATATTCATCTTGTAAAGATATTTTACAACACTCCCGTTTTTCCACTTTTATATGAATGTATATAAGTAAGCATGATTATATAATGGTATAAATAGTTTTTAAAACTCGTAATGTTAAAATAATCTTTCAATAGATTTACACGTAAAATATGCTTTCTTAACCATAAATTGACCATTGGGGCATCAAAATGGAGATGAAGGCTATAATGAAAGCGCTTTTGTTTGTTACCACAATCTTACTTACCGTATACACTATTTTATTTGTCATGCCAAATCATTGTATTACAGATACCAACTTGACCAATAAGTATACCAGTAATATTGAGGTCAATATATGACATTTAAGAGTTGCATTTGTAATATTCGCCGCCGCGACTTTGGTTGCCTGTGAGACAACAAACCAGTTTTACTTCATATTTCTAACTGGAAATTTATTTTAAAAATCTAGAAACACAAATTAACAAATTCTTTGAATAGTGCCAGGATTTTCAGGAGGTTCACAATCTAACAAACAATACTTGCTTAAGTTTGGTAAATTTGTTGTTATTTCATGATTAAGTTTTCCACATAGGCCAATTGGGAACCTCTATGTGTCAAGGCTTGGATCCCATCTCTGGTATATATTCTTGTACATACAGATATATTATTTTTCTCTTTCAGTTCGTCCATCGTGGAAGCAGCAGTGCAAAATTGGAAAGAACATGTGATACAAGTACTGGTTCCATGATGAACGCTCAATTTGTCGAACCAGGAAAGCCTGCACCACCACCAGAACCATTTCGCGCAAAAACCATGGTATATATATTTTAGCTGTTCAGCAGGATGAAAAAAGCCGGATTAAAAATTATTTAAATGTAACATTTTCACGATAAAGAAACGATAATTTCAATGAATTTTAATCTGGCGTTTAAATTAAATATGCAGTTTGTGCGAAGTTTCGTGGTGTATACCTATATTAAGATACCCTATTTAAATCAGACCGGTAAATAGCCAATTTCGAATGATATGGTATCAAATATGATATTTATATGGCTATAAATCAATGTTTTATCTAGGGAATATTACAATAAGTTAAATAAATTAACAAGTCATTGACACAGGAAAAGTCGTATGGAGACCTATTTCAATTTTGGTATTGTATGACTTAACATGCACTTATAATTCTATTCTCTGATCATTTGCATTGAATAGTTTCATAACATCAAACTTTTATCATTAATTTGAGAAATAATGCAACTATATGAAAAATGTTATTAATTACACACAATGTAATAGTTACTCTTGTTGGAGATATTGTATATTGCTTTTATTTTCTTAAATGGTCTGCATTTTCCCCCCGAAATAAAAGAAAACATTGTTTTAGCCGATAGTCGATCCCTTACCCTAACCTATATTTTTATCAGGATTCTACGACGAAAATCCGATCAGCAAGTTGACATGGGACTGTACGGCGAATAGCCTCGTCTAGCAGTGAGCAAGGCTTGCGACTAGTACGGTGGGTGTGTGTGTGGCTTCAGCCGTTTCCGTGCTTAATTTTAAGAACCATTCGATCACGCTTTTTAATATTTAAATATGTTGTCAATGATGACATAAAAGCGGTCTAATTCTATATTGGCGATTTGCACATGTATCGTATAGGAGTTATGGTCCTTATTTGCTTTAACAGTTACACGGTCACCAATAAATACTTTTAAAAAACATATTATAAAAAAACTGTTTAATGGGTATTACATATATATTTATGAAATTACAATCAATAAATGCCGCTAAAAGTTTCAGTGCAGTAACTTAATTGGCAACCTCAGCAAAAGTTAAAGCTAAATTTAAGACAGAATTGTTCATATTATCGCTATGATGAATGCAAAATACTTGGTCGAAGTCGTTAGTCAATAGACATGCAATGATAGCAATTAAAATAAAATAATAATTAGAGATATTAAATTATATTATTTCGATTTAAATGATAATTATGTCTCGGTAATTGGTATAAGATCGTCAATAATGATAACTTCTGGTAGGTTTAAAGAGTATATATAAGCTGGGAATGATATATGTCCCTGATATAAGTACACATAGCTCCGAATATCAGATAAACGACGCTATGTAATAACTGTAGATAGGATAGTTGACGGCCATAACTGTGCCAAAATAATAAAAGACGGAAAAGTTGTATACTGTTTGATGGAATTACTTGACCATTATCCAGCTATGTCCTATTTTATACGACACAGACCAAATGTTGTTCGACACAAGAGACGTCCAGGCATTCATGAGGTATTGTGTGTTCATGGAAGTTTTTCTGAATTATTATTCCGTGCCGTGCCATTAGACGTGTCTTTGAACAAGATACCAATGTTCTACCTGAGAGTTTAGATCTGGTATCGAGGTTTAGTACAATTAACATTTTTACATTACACTTTTAGAGATAAGAAGATTTTCCGGACATCACTCAGTTCGTGTTACCTCATTTATATTTGGGTTTTGTGATATTTTCAATTCCTTGACCCCTCCTGTCTTTATGTTATTTCGACATGTTTGCAGTATTTATTAGGTTTTTTTTTCCATAATAAACACGTATGACGATTTTCATTTCAGATCAACTATAAAATTTCCAATGTGTTTTCGGAGCATGACAACCGACACTCTTTCCAGGATCATGGAGTATACTTTGGTGATGTAAGTATAAATGTTTAGGATAACCAAATACTTTATACACCAATGTAAAACTTGTATAGCAAAACATTGACCAAAGTCTTGTATTGAGTTTCAGGAAGTCTGAAAAAAATAACAGACCTTCGAAAATCATCCAGAAACTAAGATTGTTATTGTGACTTTACATTTTAAGCATTTCCTTTATCATTTTATGGTTTAAAATAAAACATTTCAAACTTATGTTTAGTTTGAAGATAATAAGATCTTTATTATTTTTTAAATGGTGCCAAATAGAAGTTGACATAATGTTAAAATCACGGATACGTGCTGTGTTTATTAATTTTATGTGTATGGTGTTTTTATTTTAATTCTTTCTGGCTGACTGATGTGATTTTGAAAAACTGACTTGACACAATACAAATTAAAAAAACCTGAAGGTCCCTTTATAAATGTAACGACAAATCTGTTAAAGCCGTCGAAACCTATTTACAGTAACGTTTTTGCACTGAATGGTTGTTCCTTATACAAGGACCCAAAATCATAAACTGTATGACATCTGAAAAGTCACTGACATGAGAACGATCCAAATCCACATTTTATATATAAACTTTATATTTAACTTATTTGGCCAGCAAATAAGGGAAAACATTCTTCTCGCGTTAACTGATGAAAGGTTCCCATGCCTGATTAAGAAAATAAAACATGTCATTTAGGTGTTAATATTTTAGTTCAATTAACAGCAAAAATAATTTCTTCTTATTTCACGGAACACGAACACGAATAAAGGCAAAGTGTCATTATTTAGATTTTAATAGTCGTGAATGAAAAATGATATTTGAATAGGCCTATATAGATATTAGGTTGTTCAAACAATGCTTGAATTTAAAAATGGCTGTGATAATTAAACATTTATTTGATATCAGTAATCTGAATGTAATACCAATTGTGTTAGATTCATACAATTTAATTTAATATGTACAGCACTTTTGAAATATTATGGAGTAAAAAGAGTCCATGAAATGCAGTATGTTCTTTATCATCATACTATTTTCATAACCTAATATAATTTCAGTACCCTGATATCCAACAAAAACACTGGCTATCATAATCAGCAACGTAGAATCCCAATTTTCGAATGAAACTTCCATTCCGAAAGTTAATAATGAGAAAAAGATTATAGAACTTGAAATGCATTGAATTCGGGACGCATTTTCTTTTCGCGTTATTCTATCAACAAATTATGCGGTTATAGTTTTATTTCAATTAAAACACACCGTAGTATTATGCTGGTAATCCGTTTTAACAAGTTCTGGTTCATATGCATTTCAATAAAGATAGGTTATTCAGTTTTTCACAGTTAAAGTGCTTGTATATCAATATGTGAATAATTGTACGTGTTTAAAAGCGAAGTCATTGACTGTTTTCAGGCTAGCATGCATAAGTATTATATAGGATTATTAGTTTAGAATTTTAAACAATATACAGAGTTGTGTTTATATTGATTTGCATATTTTTGTCGTATGTCTGTATTGGTTATTTTATTGATTCTTTTCAAATTACCGTGTCTTTTTACATGTTTCAATGTTATCTATATACGGTCTGGAAAACACAGAATCATTTCATGTTTGATGTAATTCTTTCTAATGGAAAATATCTATAACCAGATATTGTTCTATGTGAAGCAAAAAAGAAATCAGTTTATTCTGATGCTTCATATTGAAGAGTTTTGTTTTTGTTTAAAGTCTACAAGGGAGACTTTTTACATGGTCATGGTATTGTTTACTTTCTTATTATGTTTGTCACAGATTCTAAGATAATTGTTTCCAACTTTTTTTCTTTAATTTAACGCAAAGTTGTTCATTCCACTGTAATCTTAATGTAACAGTAGCTTTTCCTCTATTTGCACAGTAGTTCTATAATAAGATTTGATCATGGAACTGTAACCCGACAATGAAGAAACAGAAATTGGGGAAAAAAATGAAACCTTAATGACACAAGTTTGAACCGAATGAAAATTTCCAAGAAAATCCTTTCATTCTCAAACCACATGCCAATTAGTTTTGTCATTGGTACATGACAATCTTTCACATTCAGTTATTTATAGGTTGTAACATAACTATGGATTCAGATGGCTTATCATAATGAAACCGAAAACTTTTCTTGGAAGAGACCTGAAATAATAAGTTAATTCATGTCTAGCCCTGGTTCGCAAATATGAGAAATTGATTAAAATGAATAGAAAGAGATTTGGGTGATACTAGACTTGCTACATGTCCCTTACTAATTATGTTTTTTTCTTTCTTCAATTTTGCCCCTTTAATAATTTTACTGCTATAACTAGGAGATTACAATTTTACTGACATCTGCAGGAGGGACCTTTCTCCAAGGGCAATCAGTAGGCTGGCACTTATCAGTAAACATATAAACATAGGGAATTGTAGCAAGTCTAGGGTGATACGTCAATTAGACAGAAATGCAATGCCAAAAATAATCAAAGACATTTAGAGAACACCATACTGCCTTCAACAGTATACCGTGTATGTCTTTTGAATTGTAACGACCCCATATTGTAAGATCAAGTAACATAGTTTAATGTTAATGGTCGGAAACTGATCATTCTGGTGCTCACTATGAGTACCAGTTCGTCTTATATAAGTGAGCTGTATTTTCACAAGGATCTTAACATGTATAGAACATTCATCGACTGATGGACGGACTGATACTCATGGTGTTTTTAATTCCCGAATAAAAAGTTGAAGACTGGTTTGCAGGCAGTGAAAATATCTGAATGAAAGTAAAAACTGTAAAGATAATTGTCATGCCTTTAATTGCACATAATCTATTACCATGATCATATATATTACACATTTTTCAGGGCCTGTGTTTTGCTGCTATACTTCCTATATGTGAATTTATTTATGGAAAGTTTCTATTGAACTTTTATGACTAGTAGATTTATATATTGTATGTCGAGTAAATATCGTTTTACTGTTTTGCAGGGTCGATATGATCGTACTTTAGGGAGAAAGTTGATATTGCCAGATTTAAGACTTCATCACACAGATAATGTTTACTTAAAACACAATGATCGTGTACCAGTAAACTTTGATCTTAATACGTCATATGCTGTGACATATCAAGGAAAACCAACCGGAGAACCTCCAGTACACAGAAGGTTTCCTAAACGCTATAAACCTCCCAGTACCGGACCAGCAAAACTAGAAACCAAAACTACAGACTGGCATAGGTCACCGGAAGTGCCCTATAAGACTGCCATGCAAGTAATGGCCACAAGTCAAGAACCTTTTGCAAAGCATAATTCTTGGAAATATTCCTATAATGGAATGAGACGTATATACCCGCAATACGACAGAAAAGAACAACCAGTGGTGAAAAATGAATTTAATAAATATGGCGCCGCATTTGTTACCGGAAGTTGAGATTTTTACAATCTAAGGATTTGAAAATCATATTGATTCTTGTTGAGACCCTATACACTTAACTTCATATGCGTTTTATTCTTTTTACACTTGCCTTTCATGTTTTATTAATATTTGAATAAATACTTTATTTATTAAAGTGTATGTTGACAATCCAGTATTATTTCTGTTTATTAAATTACAAATATTCTACGTTACCCATGGTGTTTATTCTTTTCGTGTTTATAAAGACATAAAACGGTTTTAATGGTTTATAATGGTATACTAAGTAATGACGGCAATAAATACCTGAATATGATTTAGGCCGCTTTACTCACCTGGCAAGACATATATAAATGAAAGCTTCTTAAATGATGATATTAAGCATACATTTTAACCTAACGGTACATTTAATTGTTGACGTATTTGTACATTACAAATAAAAACTTTCATTCGTCATTATCATATCAAGTGTTTACCTTTCCTTCAAATCCTGTGTGCAATACGCAACACATATTAATGTATTGCAAGATGGTAGTGTGTCACTTAAAATATTTTTTTAATTTTGTCAAAGCTTCTGGTTAGTAACTCAATAGACTAATTGTTTTCATATCCATACACAATCCTATAATTGTTTTGAAAAGAGACTTCAACTTAACTACTTAGGTAGCAATAAACAGTTAGGAAAAAATACAAAAATTTGCCCTTATGAATTTTACCATCCCCTTTCCATTGCTTTCTTGCAATATCAAGCTTACTGTTTGTGTCATATATGGGCATATGTATGTAATTAGAATCTTCCATAGATTTTATATCCAGTATATAAAATGGTAAAATATAATTTCTTTTTGGTGTATCCATGGCAACAATCTGCATTTATTTGTTATAAAATATTGCAAAATGGGGGGGGAAAGGTGTCACATATTTCCCCAAAATTTGGCTAAAAGTAGAATTTCAATCGCTTGAAGTAATACCTTTTCTGAAACTGTGTACATATATCATTCAGCAAATCCAATGAAAAGCATATGTCTTTCGTCTCATTTTTTTGTAAAATTGCGTCAAAAACTTCGTGTAGAAAAAGAGTGTTTGTAAACAGTACATTAATTTCTGGACCGATGGCCGGTCTAGCTATGAAAATACGGATTGTCAAACAGAAAACAGCCCATAAAACATGTAACAAATAATCTTGATGCACTTATAAACCATCTTTGAAGGCTAAATTAGCACTCATCTGTCTAAAAATGAATTTTATTACACAATAACTTTCCCATTTGAAAAATCCACAGGGGCCAAAATGTGAAACTAAACTAACTGTGTATTGCTACCTTAGATCTTTTTGCGTCCGGCATCTGGCTTCCGTCGTCGTCCGTCGTCGTTAACGTTTACAAAAATCTTCTCCTCTGTAACTAATGGGCCAAATTAATCCAAACTTGACCACACTCATCTTTGGGATATCTAGTTTAAAAAATGTGTCCGGTGACCCAGCCATTGAATCAAGATGGCCGCCACGGCTAAAAATAGAACATAGGAGTATAATGCAGTTTTTGGCTTATAACTCAGCAACCAAAGCATTTAGAGCAAATTTGACATGGGGGTAAAATTGTTTATCAGGTCAAGATATATCTGTCCTTAAATTTTCAGATGAATCAGACGACCCGTTGTTGGGTTGCTGCCCCTGAATTGGAAATTTTAAGGAAATTTTGATGTGTTTGGTTATTATCTTGAATATTATTATAGATAGAGATAAACTGTAAACAGCAATAACGTTCAGCAAAGTAAGATTTACAAATAAGTCAACATGACGGAAATGGTCAATTGACCCCCTAAGGAGTTATTGTCCTTTCTAGTCAATTTTTAACAATTTTCATAAAATTTGTAAATTTTAACTAACATTTTCCAACTGAGACTACTGGGCCAAGTTCATTATAGATAGAGATAATTGTAAGCAGCAAGAATGTTCAGTAAAGTAAGATGTACAAACACAACACCATCACCAAAACACAATTTTGTCATGAATCCATCTGCTTCCTTTGTTTAATATTCACATAGACCAAGGTGAGCGATACAGGCTCTTTAGTTTTTAATTTCTTCGTTGCCGATCAGCCTCAACCATCGTTCAAGGAAATTATGATAAGAAACGCAAGCCTTGGATTATCGTATCAACTTGGGGATATAATATTCATGATATACAGGTGCTGCTGGAATTTTGCTGTATAGAAATTGGAAAGGTTTGCTCCCAATGAACCATAATTGTCAATTTCTATATGTAAGTCAAGATTTACAAAAAAATGCCTCGAGTGTGTATGTAACGTGAACTCGATATAAAGCTAGGTATACATACCATCCTTGAAGAGTAGACTTGTCCGACAGATAACCAATCTATATGTCCGTAGGACTAGACTACTCCGAAAGGATGATCGTAAACATAACCTCATACTGATTTCACGATTCAGCAAGCAAACAAGCTAACCAAAGATACTACATTTACCTACACACTTAAGGCATTTTGATTTAACTCCATTTGTGGGATCCATTATTTCAAGTTCAAATGAATAAATGCGTTCAACATAGCTACCAAATTTCATAAAAATCTGGCAAGAATTGTATACGTGATAGTGATAACAAGACCAGATGGGCTAACGCAGACCCGGTATTTCTATGTCTTAAATTGATTACTAAAAATGTATTGATAAACATCTATGGACACTTACAAACGAATATTCCATCCAAATTGATATTTCTGCATTCAACAATGTCATCCTTTTCTCTGACGACTCTGTTTGTAACGCTAAATCAGTTCGATCTGTACCAAGTTATATGCTAGTCTGGGAAATCATGATTTTCTACACTAATTAGATGTAATTGGCTTGTTGCTAGCTTCCGGTATCTAATATTTCTCTTACATTTTGTATTTTGTCTTTTTGTAAGTCGTTTTGTGCTTATTTTAGGTCTTATTAAACAATCATTTTCCATCTAATTCTACAGTTTGTTTTTATTTTGTTCTTGTTCTAGGTATTTAGAAGGTGACTTCTCGTTGACATTGTCAATCCACAACATTCTGAATGTATCTGCCAAAAAATCAGGATCCTGTAATTTAGTGGTTGTCATTTGTAGCTGTCTCTGTTTATTGTTTCTCTCATTGAACTGTTTCATGTTTTGTCATTACGCATACTTTTATTACCTAGTTTTAAACAGTTTGAAATTTTCTCATTGTTGAAAGCCATAAGGTCAGTGTATGTAAAGTGCGGATCCTAAAATATCATTTTTACTGTATATGCAATAAATGTCTAATGTAGAATGATAAATAAACAGACGAACTTTTTTTAATTTTTGAAGAAAATGAAGAAAATTAGTTAAAATGTTTATGTTCAGAAATATATAATACTAATAAAACAAAGTAAGAGATGCGAGCGGGGTTTTATCGCGCCTAAAGCCATCCAGCTGTGAAATATATACCAAAATAGGTGAATATTTAGGACATTTCACGAACAGATCGTGCAGGTGCTTTATAACTAACAGGTAAGATGTTGTTGCAGTAAAAAAATATTCATTTTAATACAATTATTAAAGTTGTATAACGTAGAATATGTTTTGTCATTCAGTTTCTTCATATTTAACTAAATTCCACTATGATGATTTCGTAATGCTAGTCATGTTTACTGTCGAATAATGATACTATGCTTTCATTTTCACTGTGGAGCGAATCATTATTATTGTATATGCGGTGCATTTTCACTGTATAATTTTTTTATTTTTTATCTATTACAGCTCATTTCTTTAAGCATGTAGAGCAAGACTTTAGTTGACTTGCTTGCTTTTTTCATTGGATAATCATTATGATAACACCCAATTTAATTCAAATATTAAAAATACAGGTTAAACTATGCCTATTCGTTTTGTTTAAAAATGTCAATCTTATTTACAAAGTTTGTATAAACAATTATACAAACAAAGCAAGCATTCCAACCAAAGTTTTGCTTTACATGCATTAGGAAATTAGCTGTAAAGCCTTAATTTAGCCGACTTGCTCAAACAATAGATAAAGTAAGAGAAAGATTTGATAAAATTTAACTTACGGAGGAAAGTTTGGTTTTAAAACACTCTAATAAATTCAATAGAAATAACATTTATTTCAAATGTATTCCATTTAGTTTCTTATAAAGCGTATAGGGATCTTTATCCTTATTTTTTTTATCCATTTCCATGACACTTCACCACTAATTACGTACATCTTGATATAGATTGAACCTTTGTTTTCCCGTTTGAAAGGTTTTACACTGGAGCCCTTTATAACTTGCTGTTCGATGTTAGCCAAGACTCCATGTTGAAGACCGTATTTTGACGTATAATGGTCTACTTTTATAAATTGTGACTCGGATGGAGAGTTGTCTCATTGTCACATACGACATTTATATAAGGCTCAAAAACGAAACAAGACGGGATAAAAAGGGATAAAAAAATCCACGCTACATTTTTAATATATCTATAATGGGCTTAATATGAGTCAAAATAGAGTAAAATAGTGGGTCGCATATGGGTATAAGCGTAACGCCGGATTGCCGATTTTTTGCAAGCGTGACAGGTGAAAGTAAAATGATTGTGTCGTGAAAAACGGTAAATGAAGTTTCGCGGGACACGGATAATTACCAAAAATGAGAACTGCATAGTATAAGCGGGATACGGGAATCTGACAAAACAATAATCGGAATACGAGAATCTGCCAAAACAGTAAGCGGGATCCAGGATCAGAACACCCCAATGAGACCCCAGAATAAGATATTCATCCTTCAATAACAAATGTATCCAATGCATGCAATTTTTTTTATATATTTGGTCCCTTTTTCAATTTTGTGGGGTCCAAATTTATAGACAAAAGTCCTTTAATATAGATAATTGGGATTCGTTGACATGCTGAATCTACATTACACAGACTGCACCTAAACTCCGCCATATCAATCTTTAAACTGCAAAAAAATATAAAAATATCTTCTAAATTTTGGTTAAAATCAAGGAGAAACGTAATCTGAAGAATACAATATGACATTTTGAGAATCGCTTTTGTTACAAGTTTGAAAAGCTATATATTTGATGAAGAATGAATGAGGAGTTTGTATTTCAATTTGAAAATACATGTATCATAAATCCTAAACTCATCATTTAAGTTTTTTCATTTGTTGCAAGTGCATTTATCACATAATTCTACAATAAAAATTCCTCGCATCTTTGGAAATTCTACATTAATAATGACTGCACTAACAGTGATAATTCATCGCATCTATAGTTAAAATGGATCGCTTTCAATAATCGATATGCTATATTATGATGCTTTTATAACACTTATTTGAACTTTAATGCTATGTTTGTATATTATAAAGACATATCACAATGAAAATATGTTAAAACTTACCTTCAAATCACTTAACTTGATATTTTCAAAACGTAAACAAATACAGTTTTCCCATGATCCTTTATTCTACAATAGACATATCCGCATATAACAGTAAAAATGAACTAGCTGGATTCGCACTTTATATACACTGTAAGGTAATATATATATATAATGGTTTTGAAAGGGTTCGAATGACATAGTAGAATGTTAAAAGTCCGAATTTCCCCCTACGAAATTTAATTACTCTTTAGAGCAAATGATAAAAAGCAAATCAAAATAGAACTCTTTCATGGTTGTAAATTGAGTAGATTCTAGGCAGATTTAATTAACTACAATATCTCAGTGCATGCAAATGTAATCTTTCTACGTAATCTGAGCTTGTGTCTTAATATAGTTCGTACACTGCCAATTCATAATTATTCGCAACTATCAATTTGCCTTTATCCACATCAAACGCTAGTCCATCAGGATTTTCGATTCCGTCATCTTTGTCAAGCAGCTTTCTTGCTTGCTTTCCATCCGATGATAGCACAGTTATATTATTGTTACCAAATGAAACAATATAAACGTTAGAGTCTTTATCTATAGATATCCCTCTCGGAGAACTAACTGATTGATCTTTGTATTCCCACATCTTCTCTCCAGTCAACGAGCAGCATGTAACTGTATGGTGGGAGTTATTGGTATAGTATATTTTGTCTTCGAATGCTGCCACATAACTCCTGTCCGACAGGGTGTCGTCTTCAATCAAAGTAGAAGGGAAATCACTTGACAACTTTATACTTAGAATACCTGTATCAGTACCACAATACGTCAACTTGCCATCTCTATAAGTTAATCCGTAACAATAGCTGGACGCATCTATTGAGCGTTCAACTTTTGTGGTTGCAATGTTTATGATTTGTATTTGTCGACACCTAGGAAATGAGACAGCGACTGTCTTGTGATCGATAGAAGTAACATCAAATGAATTTCTAAAAGTCAGGGGCACGTCCTTCCTCCAGATTCCATCTTCGTTTAAAATCAGTACACGGTTGCTCTGCTTGTGTATTATTATGATGTCTCCAGTACATGAAATGGAACATCCTGTGACTCCTGTATATTCAATATTTGTTTGAAATCTTAGTTTAATAGCGTTGATACCTGACGGCGGAGCAGAGTAAACAGACCTTGTCTGTACTTGTTTTTCTTTCCCTGCCTGCATAACAAACAAGGGAGGGTTTGATTGGACTGATACTAATCCTATTGTAGTAACTGAAGACAATAAATTTGAAATTGTGTCATTAAATTTACAGTTTATGTCAATTTTCTGCATACTTGCATCTTCAAGTAAAGATCGCATAAATCTCTCATGTGTCTGAATTTCTTTCTCAATCATTTTACTGCCAAGAAAAGCTTGTAGGTCTGATGCATATTCTTTGATAGCTCTCATATCAGTTTGCAGTAGATTCACCTTTTCTGTACTTTCAGCAACTTTTTCAAGTACGTCTTCTATTTGTGATTTAATTTTCTTTTCGGCAGCATATAGATCATTAAGCGTCCGTTGTTCTAAGCTGTCAAGGTGTTCGTTTATTTTAATTCGAACTTGTTTTATTTCGTCGTAAAACTTCTGTCTTTGTACTTGGATTTCAGCAAGATTTTGTTTTCTATCTTTAACGACTCTCTCGAAATTTATTTTAATATCTTTCAGATTTAGATCAAGACTTTCCAATAAAGCCGAAGTCTTTGCGGTTTCTATGACTTTCTCCAGTGATAATATCCCCATACACTTATCATGGGTATACTGAATACACAGTGGACAGCAGAGACTTTCGTGTTGCAAACAATAATTCTGGAATTTTCTGTTATGTTCTGAACAAAACTGTGAAATATTGGCGATCGATGGAGGCAATTGTTTATAGTTGTCGATAAATATGACTCCATGGTAACGTAGAGCTTTTGATGCATTGTGAAAATTAAGACATTTGGAGCACAGTCCTTCGTCGCATTCAGGACACCAGAACTCTGCAGTTGTAGTTGAGTACTGAGACTCACATACACCACACACTACAATACTGGATGCTGCCATATTAGTTTTTACTCTGCAGAAAAAATGATAATAACCATTAAGCCTATTTTGATATTTTTTACTTTTTTGTTTTAATTTGTAACCGTTTGGTGAATAATGTGTGAGTTTTACTGCAGTTGTATTTTCCCCAAGTTCCTTTAGTGCCGCCACACAGTAAATATATTCTTCTACCGTAATAAACTTATGTAATCGACAAACCACTTCGTTGAATTGACTGGCAAGACAAACATTGATCAAGATACTCGAAGTTAGCAGTACTCTGAGCAAATAGTCTTAATGATAACAATGTTAAAATTATTAATCTTTAAAAATCATGGTCGCATCAGTAAGAATGTTACAAATGTTTTCAGAGTTATACAATTTTGTTCATTTAATCAGATTTGCTCTGGACAATCATAAGATTTGAAGAGTATACGAAAATAAATAAACTCATCATAGATACCAGGATTAAATTTTGTATTTACGCCAGACGCGCGTTTCGTCTACAAAAGACTCATCAGTGACGCTCAAATCCAAAAAAGTTTAAAAGACCAAATAAAGCACGAAGTTGAAGAGCATTGAGGACCAAAATTTCTAAAAGATTTGCCAAATACAGCTAAGGTTATCTATTCCTTAGTAGTCCAGTCAATCTAGCATAAATTTGACCCTAACCTGAAAGTAATTGCAACAGAAGATTTTAAAGTTTTAATCTTTAGCATTATACCCCAAATATACACAGAAAAAAGTCCCATAAAATCTTACTTGAGGAAGACTTAAAAAAATCACCATTTAAAGTTCCTATGGAGATTTGTATTGAAAAGGGATATAACTCTTGTAAAAAAGGCAGAAATATCAATAAAAATTGATACAAAATTATAACTTTACCGCTACTATTCATCAGAATATATTGATTCTTGATTTTTAGCGGTCTGTAGAGTATAACAAACATCTCTAAAGGTGTCATACCTTTTATCAATCTATAATCTAGATTTCGTAATTAATTAGATGACCATTTTTTGAATTTTTCAACATTTCAAGGTAAAAAATCTCAAATTTTATAAAAGCAATTAAGCATGTATTCTTCTTTTTGTGGTTTAAAGTTTCTTTAGGTAAGTAAGATACTGAAAAAAATATAATATACAGATATAAACAATACCAAATTTTCACATTATTTTTTTCAAAATGGTTACAAAGCTTCAAATTTGCAATTTCTTTATTGAAAAATGCACAAATAAAAAATAAAACTACCCATAACACTCCGGTTTTGTACATAAAACGTTTAAAAGTTTTGCCAAATACAGCTAAGGTTATTTATTCTTATCTATTAGGTAGAAAAGCCTTAGTATTGAAAAAAATCAAAAGTTTTGTAAACAGTTAAATTTATAAATATTACCATATCAATGATAATTCATGTCAGCACAGAAGTGTTTACTACTGGGCTTGTGATACCTGTCGGTAATACGTGAATTAAGTAAGAAAACGTTGCATGTTCTAATTTGTGTAATCGATCTATAGAAGCCCAAGTATACAAGTGACACGTCACAAAGTCTTTACGTTACAATATAAGTCATAAGTGACGTTCCCGCGTTGTGTTCGCGCCGTATTTACAACAATATCCCCGGGGAATTAAAACTCCAGCAATAGTGGCATCGACCCAGTGATAAGTTATAACTTCAAGGTTCAAGTATAACACATAAACGAAGGTGTAAAAAAAGCTGTCAGGTTTCGAATTTTTGCTCTTTTATAACAATTTTTTTTTAAATGAGTTTTTGTTAGTGAAACAATTACAACACAAAGTGCAAAGGTAGCTATTTGTAACCGATGCAAAATAGACATGATATGGTAAAATTTCGAAGAATATTGTTGAGATTTTGATACAAAAAATATTGGATAATGTAGTACCATTACAGAGATGATAAATTTCATGATATATAACCTATATGTGTGGACCAAAACCGACAATTGAAATTACATTTAGAGATTTCCCCTTTTCGGGTTTGGATTACCACTTTTTTATATATATATTCGCGATATGATTTTTGGATGATTGAATACAAATATTTGTTTACCAGTGAGCGGGTCGAGACATGACATACAATAAACTAGAGACTCTAAAGATTATGTGTCAATCACCGAGATCTATGCGCATCTTCAGCAATAGCCACTCTTAAACATGACATTGTAGCATAATTATAATACAATTTATGATTAAATTTTACATTTTTTGTTGACCATTTGTTGATAATCATTTTTAACGGTTTAAATTTTCTCTCTATCGTCTTTATTTTTCACAAAAATGCAAAAATTGAGAACAATCATCATTAAATGTCAACTTTTAGAAAGAGTTGACTGAAAATTTCGCCAACAAATCTATTCCTGCTGACTATTAGTGTGTGTCTTAAAGAAGGGTTTTGATTTTTCTATTATCAAGATTGAAGGTGAATAAATGTTACAAATACTTTTTATTTTAAAGTTAATACATGAATTCCCTAGCATTGACTCAAACTAATATTATTGTTATATATGTTGTGTACAAGTTATCATTTTGTACAAAAATATTGTACACATTACAATTTGTACAAAACGTGCCTGTACAAATTGTACAATATATGACCTAAATTCACTTATAACTTGTACCATCATTTATAATATAGATTTTGGTAAAAAAATAGCATTGATTCACACGATAGAATTGTAATTAATGACCACATAGTAGCCCTTTTTAATAATGAAATACACCGTTTTTACAAATTTTGTTTAAACTACAAAAGGCAGATGGTTCTTCAAAATTAAAAAGAGAAAAATAAAGCATAAACTACTTTTATTAACAATATCATTCAATATTATTGTTTAAATAGTTTTTTTAATCAGAAACTTTGCAAAAATCGTAATGTGTGTAAAAAATCATATTTCAGATCGTAATTAAAAGATCGTGTACAGCATTTTAATGATCATGAAAGGATCTTAAAAGATCTGTTGCCGCTTATTTATTATTTCAAAAAGTCTAAGAAAACCGTCAAATCTTTTTTTTTTAAAAGTGATGATTTACAATTGAGATCGGTATATCAAAAGATTGGATTTACATGACTAATTATTCCGCTTCACTTTTGTTTGTGAATAGCTAGGTTGATAGTTCAATGCCATCGGGTCTGATTATCCTCTCCAAATAAGTACAATACTAGTATACAAAATTTCAGGATGGCAGCAATTATATAACTCAGTACACTATGAAAAATATATACAATAAACATAGTATTTTTTAAACAGAAACAGTTTGTACACTCTAAAATACAGCAATATTTATTGAAGAGTCGTTTTGTATGGCATTTATAACTATGTTTATTTCTGAAAAAGACTGTGCTTTATTCAAAAATTATTTCTTCTGTTCGATATAAAATATGTTCTATGGATATATCAACGAAGTGTTCAAAATTTTCCAAAGAGCTGATTTCTAAAATTTATGTAGAGGGGACATTCTAAGAAAAAATGAATCGAATCTTCTCTATTAATTTTAGTTTGATGAGCTAAAAAAAATTGAAAGAAAAAACAGAGTATAAAGTGTGAAAAAGATAAACTTTCAGGCTCGGGTAACCATTATTACAGTGTTAAAAATAGGTAAACCTTTAAGTCATATGATACTTTAAATCTAATAAAAAAAAGTTCAAATGTATTATATACTTAAATAGCATGATTTTATTTTAAAAATGTATACATTGACTTTCTTATTAAACTTTTTTTTTCTTTCTTTTCATAAATGTACTGTCGTTGAAATATTGACTTCCCGTTCTATTTAATGTAAAAGTAAATAAGAGGAGAAAGAGGAAAAAGAAATCACAGCAACAATACTGGATGTTAGCACTGAAGGATAAATTAGCTTGTATTCATTTTGCAGCGGGATTTCCATTGTATCAAGCAAATACTGAAGCTGATGCAACTACAATTATGGGTATTGCTTTAATCATGACAGCATTGATATTTTGAGAACAACCTGGATTTATACACCATTCTCAATTTATACATAAAAAAGAAGATTTGGTATGGTTGCCAATGAGACAGCTCCCCACAAGAGACCAAATGACACAGAAATTAACAACTATAGTTCACCGTACGGCCTTAAAAAATGAGTAAAGTCCATACCGCGTAGTAAGCTATAAATGGCCATGAAATGACATTTGTAAAATAATTCAAACGAGAAAACTAACGGCCTAATTTTTGTACGAAAAATAAACGCAAAACAAATATGTAACACATCAACAAACGACAACCACTAAATTACAGACTCCTGACTTAAGACAGGCACATACATACAGAATGGGACAGTGGTGTAACATACAACATAAGAGCGAATTACCAGAATCAAAGGAAAAGGCTTAACTCATCAGATGGATAATTAGAAATACATGTATCAAAAACATGTTTATTTTTTGACAATCACGAGTATACAAATGATTGTGTGATTTGAATATATCTGAGCATAAGTTTCAATTTCTTGAATTGTTCAAACAAGGATGTGTAGAATGTGTGTGGTTTTTTTTTTATCTCAGCAATACTGATAAAGAGTGGTAAATTGACAATTGTCATATCAGGTACTTAAAGCGTTTTATTACACCTACGCAATCTTGTATCTAACACACAGTCGAATAAGATATCCCAATGGATGTAAAGAAATATGACGAATAGGCACCAGTTCATCATCAAAATTACACAGAAAAAGTAGAGATTGAGCAACATGAACATTAACAACAAAACGGTGGTATCTACACCAAATCTATCATTTTAAGAATATTTACCTGCATTGATAAGTGATCAAGGACAAGAAAGATTACAAATAAAATCGATTCCTTGACGACAAATAATGCACGTGACATTATTTGTTATCATAGGGGAAACCCCTATCATATTTCTAGAAGACTACACGAAAAAGACTGGTAGCAGCCCATGTTATTAGAAATCTTAGCGATGTAAGAAGCAAAGAATATATATGCTCAAAATACAAAAATTTACTTAAAATGTAGATGAAAAAAACTTTTATTCTCTGTTAATGGGAAAGACAAACTCTTTTAAATAGCTCCTTCGTACATGGATAAATTGAATACATTTCCTACAGTTTGTAAAATATGAATTTAATTTTTTAAACCTAAATGGATAAGATTTCGATTAGAAATAATTCCAACATATTTTGTGTTTTTTTTTTTGCACTAATGACATATGCTTATGTATTTACACCACAACTAGTATTTGTATATGCATTCATATCATTCTTTTGCAGGTAAATGTGAAGTTTTATATAAGAAGGATTTATAAATAAGACATGATGAAGTGTATGTCCATCTCTAGTCGGAAACATTAATTTGCAAAACTTGGTCAAGATAAAGAAGCGGCATGCATTCATAACACCAGTTTACAACACTGACCATTCCTATTTCCTTTAATTAGAACAGACTACATGTAAAACGTACGTCTGAAAATTACACCCAACAGTGATAGAATTAGTCACTAGAAATAAGTTTCTCTATTTCTGAACCGATTTATCCTTTTCCTGACCTGTTGATTAGTTTTGTTAAATCAACGTGTAGTTTGTTTGACCTCTGTTATTCATTGGTCAAAATCTGATTATGACGTCAAACTTTCTTGCTTTCCTCTAAATATCCTATTATGACGTCATGAAAAAAGGCGATCATGCCAATCTCAACAGTGATCTTTTTAAATATTTAAAACTTTCGGCGAGCCCCGTTTTTTAAATTTGAATATTTAATTGTCTCGAGTATATGAATAGCGTATCACATTCGATGCAGTGATAGAATCTATATGTATATATATACATATCATACAAACAAGTCTAAAAATAAAATAATTTTCTAATGAGTCTTTTTTAGACGAAACCCGCGTCTGGCGTATATACAAAATTTAGTCCTGGTATCTATGATGAGTTTATTTACAACCACTGGGTCGATGCCACTGCTGGTGGAGAGTTATTTTCCCGAGGGTATCACAAGCCCAGTAGTCAGCACTTTTTGTGCTGACATGAATTATCATTGATATGGTTATATTTATAAATTAACTGTTTACAAAATTTAGATTTTTTGAAATACTAAGGCTTTCCTACCTCAGGCATAGATTACTTTAGCTGTATTTGGCAAAACTTTTAGGAATTTTGGTCCTCAATGCTCTTCAACTTCATACTTTATTTGGCTTTTTTAACTTCTTTGGATTCGAGCGTCACTGATGAGTCTTTTGTAGACTAAACGGTTGTCAGGCGTATATACAAAATTTAGTTCTGGTATCTATGATGAGTTTATTTCTAATGTTTCTAAGTTACATAAAAGTCCATTATATTTGCAACGATGTGTGAAAAAAACAACAGAAAACATTGAGAAAAATGTACATTGGTCAACATTGTGATATAATAGTGTAATAAGCTAAACAAATATGCCAACAAAGAAAAATAAGAAGGCATATATTAAGTGATGGGGCATTGAAATGTTATGCTGATTTTTATAATTTTACATGTCTGTGTAATTATTTCAAAATAACGAGTGCTGCGATATTGTTGACATGACTTGCTTTGAACAGACAATTTACTTTATATATTCATAGATTGAAGCCATTTGATGTTATGTGATTTATTATAGAAAATGTATGTGAAAAATATATTTGAAGTATCTACATAGATTTTTTTTAAATTTGATAATCTTTGTCTTGTGTTGTAAGTGAGCATACTCTAATAAAATGTTATATCCTTAATCTAAAGCAAAAAGGTGTATGTATTAAAGATTCAAATTAATTTGTTGTATTCAAATATGGGATTTGATTATTTGGCAGTTATATATGTCACGGGCATTTTCTAAATTGAGACAAGTTGTAAACTGCCTCATATTTCAGGTAATTCATAAAATGCCTAACCTTGACAACATTATAAAAATGACTAAAATACTAAGTCATCGTATTAAATGACTGAATCTTTATGACAATATTCATCAAATTGCCTATTTGGGTTGATTTTATTTGTAGAAAAATGATACCATATATTGAGATACAGTGGCAAATTCACAAAATCTTACATGAACAAAGGTAATGGTTCCGAAACATTGGTTTTAATTTCAAGCAACAAAGTTTTAATGTTTATATTAATAGTGACAGTTAAACTGGAAATTATTATGTATTCATTCTGTACTTCAGGTGGTCATTTATGGGAATGAACTGTGCGCCTCTTCTTGTCGACCTGTTTTTATTTTCATATGAGTCGGAGTTCCTTCAAATAATTGTCAAAAACAAGAAAATCAAAGAAGCCAGATAAATTTTTAACTTTCATATATATTAATTTTCTTCTTTCCATAAACAATTCAAACTTTTCTGATTGGGTTCCACTAATATGGATTAGTGTGTTATGGTAAATATAATTAATCATCCAGTTCATTTATTCGATTTTAATTTGGATCAACGAAATTTATACGATTTATTTGGTTTACAGTTTGATTCAGAAGAAACACCGACATAGCTAGATCATACAATTAATTATATAATTACTACCACCATTTAATATTAATTAGTATTGTAATTGTCATTGTTATTAATAAATGTTATATCAGTCTTACAACTCTAATCTTGAATTCTATCCTAATTCTATCTTATTTTGGGAAATCTTTTTAGAAATTCAAACGTGACGTCACTATGTGCGTTGATGGCTTTGGCTAACTCGGCTGTGTATTTTTCTGTGTTGGTTTAGGTTGTTTTATGTAATGTATCCGTTTTTATTCTGTTGTTAGTCACTACTTCGGTTTGATCATGTATATCTATTATATAATCATTTTATAAAATTCACTGTTTTCAAAAGTATGAATTATTCTAAATAATAAGGATGGTCTTGTCCCAGGCAGAAAACCCTAGCCCTATTGATCACAACTTTTTGGAACTTTTGGTCCTCAGTGCTCTTCAACTTTGTACTTGTTATGGCTTTCGAACTATTTTCATCTGAGCGTCACTGGTTGATCTTGTGTGGACGAAACGCACGTATGTCATATTAAATTTTAAACCTGGTACCTTTTGTAAGCTATTATTCGTGGAATTTCTCTGTCCTATATTTTCTCCCATTTTTTTTGTATTGTAGTCCTGTCATGTAATGTGATCATTTTTTATTTGTTATATTTAACATTGCCATATAAGCGGGAGGTTTGGCATGCCAGAAAACCAGGCTCAACCCAACATTTTTTTCTTTAAAAAATGTCCTGTACCAAGTCAGGAATATGGCCATTGTTAAATTATAGTTCGTTTCTGTGTGTGTTACATTTTAACGTTGTGTTTCTGTTGTGTCGTTTGTTTCCTCTTATATTTGAGTGTGAATTCGCATTGCTATAAGACGTGTCACGGTACTGTTTTATCCCAAATTCATGTATTTAGTTTTTATATATTTTTTATTCTCATCGGATTTTGTCTAATGCTTAGTTCGTTTCTGTGTGTGTTATATTCTAGTGTTATGTCGTTGTTCGCCTCTTATATCTAATGCATTTCCCTCGGTTTTGGTTTGTGACTCGGAGTTTTTTTTCTATCGATTTATGAGTTTCGAACAGCGGTATACTACTGTTGCCTTTATATATCCTTCATAACCAGAAATTAAAGAAACAACAGACACGACTATCTCTGACTCATTTTAGACTTATACCTCGAATTTGACACAAGCGGTCATCTCAGTACCAGAATCTTCGTAAAACAAGACGATTATTAGTTGGAAATAATGCTGGACTGAAAACTTCCCATGTATTGGTTACTCTTCACAATAATCTAACTCAGTGCTAGATTTGTTTACTTTTCAACAACCATCGTCATCACAGTTTAATTCAAAAATTCAGTCAATTATAAACCCAAATATTGATTATTTGATACAATACATAACAATTGTTTATCAAATAATTTTTATTTATTTTTATGGGGGCAAATTTTTAAAATATTCAATTTAACTCTACTCAAGATTATTTAAAAGAGAATTGGTTGAATCATTAATACTAATTAACGGGCAACGTTAATCTTTTTACAAGGTGACAATTTGTATCGAAACAAATTTATGACGTTTTTTTCCCCGATCGTGGTTATGACGTCTACACCAAGTACGTTCAGGTGTGCACACCTCATTTCCAAATTTTGTAAAGTTCTCTGTACAAGTAGAAAACTTACTACAAACGCAATATCGCATCCGATTTTTTTACAGATATGTTGTTTACAGAGCCCATAATTGTTATAAATATAACACTGTATTGAAAGATTTTAAGATATTGATCGGCACCAACATTGACTGTAATTTCAGATTAAAAAATTACTAAGTATGTATTGAAATAAATGTATGGGCACTTATGATCGAGCATTTTGTCCAAACTAATATTTTGGCATTGATCAAGGTCATGCTTCTTGTCACCGTTTATGACTTTTTCCGCACCAAATCTGTTGGATAGGAAGTGATTGATATTTTAGTTTAAGAATACATGACTTATCTATAAGTTGTCATTAAATTTTTAAATATCTTTCAGTATCTGCAATGACTCTTACTTTGTGTATTTTGTTTTTCTTATTTGTTTTCTATGCTTCGATCCGAGGAGTCAAGCCTTTTCCAACTGTTGTTACAGTTTGTTCTCATGTTGTGGTGTTAAACCACTGTCACAAGTTTTTTGGAGGATTTACCACTTGAAAACGTGACCAACCTACCACATTATGCATGTGTCTGGATTCTGTATATAAATGGTTGTTATATGCTGCTGTATTTGATATTTGTTATTGTTTTGCTTTCCTTGCTGAATTGTGTCATATTTTGTTTCTAATTTGTGGAACGCAATAAGGTTAACTATAATTGCTGTTAAGGACCACAATGACACTTTTAGATAATAATTTAGAAGAAACGGTGCAAAGAACATTTAATTAAAAAACTCTTCTTTTATTTTCATTTTAATAGATTCCATACAGATTTTTAAAAGTATCTCTACAATATATCTAGTGTAATTATAAACTACGTAATCAGAACTCGTGTCTTAATATAGTTCGTACACGGCAGGTTCAGAATAATTCGCAACTACCAATTTGCCTTTATTCACATCAAACGCTAGTCCAAAAGGATTATAAATTCCGTCGTCTTGATCAAGTAGCTTTCTTGCTTGCTTTCCATCTGATGATAACACAGTTATACTATGGCTACCATTTGAAGCAACATTCACGACTGTGTCTTTAGCTACAGATATCCCTTGCGGAGAACATACTGACTGATATATGTATTCCAACATCTTATCTCCAGTCAAAGAGCAGCATGTAACTGTGTGGTGTGAGCTATTGGTATAGTATAATTTTTTCTCAGATGTTGCCACATAACTACAGTTTGACAAGGTTTCGTCTTTAACCAAAGTGGACGGGAATTTGCCTGACACTTTTATGCGCATCTGGTGCAGGAAAATTGGTACCGTTAATGTTATTACTACGACTGGGTCGATGCCTCTGCTGGTGGACTGTTAGTCCCCGAGGGTATCACCAGCCCAGTAGCCAGTACTTCCGTACTGGCATGAAAATACGTATTGTTTGTGTTTTTAAAATTTGCTGTTACAAAATGCTAGAAATTATTATAAATTAAGGAATGTATCTCCCTCATGCAAAGCTCTGATTCCTTTCACGGATGTGGCTATACTTTTTGGACCTTTTGGATTATAACTCTTCATCTTTTATATAAGCGTTGGATTTCAAATATTTTGGCCACGAGCATCACTGAAGAGACATGTATTGTCGAAATGCGCATCTGGTGCAGGAAAATTGGTACCGTTAATGTTATTACACTCTGAATACCTTTACAAGAACAACAAAACGTTAACTGATCATCTCTGTATCTTACACCGTACTGGCCGTTTGTATTATGCGTTCAACATTTTTAGTTGTAATGTTTATGATTTGTATTTGCTTTGAATCTGGGAACGAAACAGCGATTTTCTTGTCATCAATACAAGTAACATCTACTAAATTCTTTGTAGACAGGTATATTCAATTCATCAAGATTCCATCTTCGTTTAAAATCAGAACACGATTGTTTCGCATTTGAATAATAATGATGTCTCCAGTACAAGAAAGGCAACATCCTGTGACTCATGTATATTTTAAAACATTTGTCTGTAATCTCAGTTCAACTGCATTGATTTCTGATGGTGGAGTACGTTGAACAGAACTTCCCTTTTTTCTTTCTCTGTTTGCATAACAACCAACGAAGGGCTTGAGTGGACTGATACTGACCCCATTGAAGTAACTGAAGTCAATAAATCGGAAAATGTGTCATTAAATTTACAATTTATGTCCCTTTTCTGCAAACTTGCATCTTCAAATAAAGTTTGTATACTTTTCTCATGTATCTGAATTTCTTTTTCAATCATTTCACTTTCGAGGAAAGCTTGTAAGTCTGATGCATATTCTCTAATAGCTCTCATATCAGTTTGCAGTAAATCTACTTTTTCTGTATTTTTTGCCAGTAATTCTTCTATTTGAGATTTAATTTTCTCTTTGGCAGCATTTAGATCAAGAAGTATTCACTGCTCTAAGCTGTCAAGTTTTTTTTTCGATATTCGCGTTATGATTTTTGGCAAAGTTTTAATACAAATTTTTGTTCACATACAATAAATTGGAGGCTCTAAAGAGCAGTGTTCACAAGACCACCCAATTTATACCAGACTGAAACAGCTCTCCTCAGGCAGACTCAAAGGATCCAGCTTACATTAGAGACAAGAGCCTTACAAAGAAAACATCATACCTAAATATATCGAGCTAATAGCTTTCACAATGAACGACAACTCATCAATACAAATATATCATCATACAAAATACAAAATAATAATAGGATTCGGAAACAAGCTGTATATAGCTTATATTAATCCGTTTCCTTGAAATACTAACTCCAGTTAACGATTACATAAATATAGCATGCAATGTAACAAGAATAAATAAGTAACTATATAACAGAAAAAGAAAAGATAAAAAAATATAATTCTAAAATAATGAAAATACAACAAAAAAATAGAAAATTATAAGAAAAAGAGTAAAAAATAAATAAAAATACACTAAAAAACTACACACATGTTTAGATGAAATGCAACTTTGTGAAAATAGTGAATAACAATTTAACTTGTAAATCTCTTGTACATTAGTAAGAATTTTTGTATTTTCCAAAAATATCTTTGTTTTGGTCTCAAGTTAGTGCTTGTGATCCAAATACAAGAAAGTTCGTGTTTAGTTTCACTGGATAACTAATTGAGAAAATAATGTCATTACGCAATTCGTCAAAATTTTACAATGCAATAAAAAATTAGCTGTAGCCTTGATTAAACCGCACGAGCAGTATGAAAAATCTACTAGATTTCGTTTGAACAAATGTTCATTTAAAGAACTACTATTCATCATTAACCCGGCATGTAATACTTGATCCATTCTTGTACCAGTGTAGTAAAAATTAGGGCATTTATTATTTGTTTTTTTTATACGACTTTTAAAAATACTTAAATAGTTATCAAAGGTACCAGGATTATAATTTTGTACGCCAGACGCGCGTTTCGTCTACATAAGACTCATCAGTGACGCTCATATCAAAATATTTATAAAGCCAAACAAGTACAAAGTTGAAGAGCATTGAGGATCCAAAATTCCAAAAAGTTGTGCCAAATACGGCTTAGGTAAAACGTAGAATTTTTCGTTTGATCTGGTAACTTATTCCACAATTTAATAAAAGAAGGAAGGGAATAATCGGAGTATAGATTAGTTCTTGTACGAATTTCCGAAGTATTTTGAGTCTGACGAGTGAAATGGTTATGTAAATTAACTATTTGCTTTGGTTAAAGTTTTGTAAATAATTTGGAGTTTCTCTATTCAACATTTTATAAAACATAGTGAGATTGTGTTTTCCTTTCTTTCTGAAAGTGTTTCCCAACCCGTTTTACTCATACAGCATCGGTATCGAAGTTAATGTATTCCCACCAGTTACAGTTCATAGCTTTAATTTGAACATTTTTCGCTTTATAAATCAAGTATTGTGTTTGGTTATCCCAAATGACATCCCTGTACTCTGATATTGGTCGAATATATGAAAAATCTTTTTTTTTCTAAAATGAAACGATGAGTATAAAACGCATCTTTCTAAGGATATTTATTCTATTGTATGCATGTTTAACTATATATTCAATATGAATATTCCATAACCCATTATTTGAAAAAATAATACTTAAGTGTTTATGAGCAGCAACTTCTTAAAGATCAATGTCATTCATTTTTAAGATTGGATAGCTCGGTTTGATTGATTTTCTTGTAAAAATCATGGTTTCTGGTTTTTTGTGAATTAAAGTTTACCAGCCACTTAGAGGACCACATATGAATTTTGTTCAGATCTCCATTAAGAATTTCAGCAGTATTTTCAGGGGTGTCTACTGTCAAATAAATACTTGTGTCGTCTGCAAATAATTTGATAGTAGCTTCAATATCAGTTACTATATCGTTAATAAAGATAAGAAAAAGTAGCGGATTTAAAATTGAGCCCTGCGGGACACCTGCATTTATCTGTCTCCATGTTGAATTGCTTCCATTTAATACCACCCGTTGACTCCTCTCAGATATAACAAAACCAATTTATAAATTTACCAGAAATTCCATATTGTTTAAGTTTCGATAATAGTTTATTATGCCAAACCCGATTAAAAGCTTTGCTTATGTCACAAAAAAACACCATAATCTCTTTTCCGTTATCTAAAGCTCTACCGAAGTAGTAAGAAATATAAATAAGTTGATTTATGGCAGAATCGCTATTGGTAAAAGCCGATTGATTAGGGGTGTTGATCCTATTTTCAATTAGAAACTTGTGTACATGTTTATAGACACATCGCTCTATGCACTTTGATAATATATTTAGCAACGAGATTGGTCTGTATTTTTGTTTACCTCATTACAGTTGATACTCGTGAAAACTGGAGTTACATTTGCTTTTTTTCCAATCTGCCGGAAATATAGCTTTAGATAAAGATAGATTAAATAGTTTACAAAGTGGGAATTTTAGCTGTGATACAGGCTCTTTTAATAATATTGGGCTAACCATGTCTAGACCCGAGGCCTTATTTGGATTTAAAATCTTTAGAACATCTTCGACCTCACTCTCTCTAAGTGTAATGTCACTTAGTGTACAGTCTGGAACGGTTAAGTCAAGAATAACGGCTTCGGTATCATCTATGTTTGTCTGCATCGCAAGAAAGTTATTGAATTTGTTCGCTTTTTCAATATCATTAAATATTAACTTATCATCCTTAGGTATCACTCCACAGTTAGAATCTGAAAGTAAAATTGCATCTAAAAGGGCAGGAACACGAACATGCATTTTGAAATGCATAAAGCCACTTTTACATTGATACCCAAACATGTATACATATTTAGAATCCTTTTTTTCAGACAATTCCAAATCTGTTACAAAATAGTTAAAACAATAATGTATAAGTTCAGTATCCATGGAAACATAAAGGGTTTGTTTTCTGATTTTTTCTTCAAAAATGACGTTGGGACCCACTCATTCAAGCTATAAAATATATATAAACTAGAATTTCAATGCATATCAGACATACAATACTTCAACACTGATGTATAGCCCTTTTAGAAAATAGAAAAAAAATTGGGAGTCTTTCGCCTCATTTTCTCGCAAATTAACTTTGAAAAGTACGTGCTAAATTTACACCTTACCAAAATAGTCAACAAATGCTGATAAAATTTGTCATTGCTGGAACGGACACTAATTCGAATCCGAAATTTACACTTCTACTGAACAAAACATGGCTCAATCTCTTCTCTGGAGTCATATCTTTCCATTAAAACCACTTACAAAGCTGTATTATTTGTTTTTACTAATTTTTAACTACTTTTACCAAGTTAATTTGTTTTAGAAAAAAAATCCACAGGGGCCATAATGCGAAAATAACAATCTTAACTGTGGAGTGCTACCTTAAGCCTTTCCGCTCATTACGACCAAAAACGAACCAACTAGCACTGTTAAGAAAACACTGACAATGAGTATGCTTGAAGATGAGTACCTTTCAGAAACCTAGGTAAGAGTATATACAGATGGGTCAGCCACAAAGGCCACAACAAAAGGATGGGCTTGTATATACATTAAGTATCCCAACGGAGATCAACAATCGAATGCAATACCAACTAGCCTTCGTTGTTCAAACTACAAAGCTGAAGAAGCCCTTACTCATGCTGCACACTGCATCAGAAACAAAACTAATAACACAACGCTAGTGGTATTCCTGACTGATGCCCTCTCAGTGCTACCAGCTTTGACGAACAACAGGCTACCCACACTCCAACAAGCTTTATACAACATCAAAAGTATGAAACGGTACTACAGTGAATCCCTTCACACTGTTGAGTTTGGGATAATCAACAAGCCGATAAATTACCAAAGCATGGAGCTGAACAACATCAGGAAGAAAAGCCAGTCTGCTGCATAGAGATAAAGACTATCATCAACACCCCTCAGCAACAAGACAAGTTCCATCAGCTAACAAGATCTGAACAAAACACCATCTTTAGACTGATGACAGGACACACCAGACTCAACCAATATCTATACAAGTCATGAAAGTTGTTCCATCTCTAATATGTCCTTATGGGGAAGCAGAGCAGGATACTGCACACCTTTAACAGTAATGCAAGTTCCATCAGGCACTGAGAGATAAGATATAGTACTCAGAAACACCACTCAAAGAGAAGCTATATGGACCAATGGATGGCCTTCAGAAGACCACCAGATTTGTTGAGGAGACTGGTATTCAAGTTTAAAGGCGAACGATAAGAAGAAGAAGAACTCACCGAGATCTATGTGCATCTTCAACAATAGCCACTCTCAAAAATCACTTTGTAGCCTGACTATAATACAATTTATGATTAAATTTTATATTTTTTGTTGACCATTTGTTGATAAACATTTTTACTGTTAAATGTTCTCTTTTTAATGTCAATAACTCCTAGAAAGAATTGACTGAAAATTCCTTCCAGATCTTCTCCTGCTGATTACTTTTTTTTTTATCTTAATGACTTCATCCTTAAAGTTTTTATTTTTCTACTATAGTTGCCAAGATTAAAGGTTAATACACAAAAAATGGTAACAATCTTTATTTAAGGGCAACTTCTACAGTAAAATGTTGACTGATTATTTTGCCAATTTCCATTATTTTGAGATCATGTATATTTTATTTGTCACATTTCTATGTATAAAGAACTGTTTAAGATAAGAGACAAAATAAAATAAAAACTTGGTGATTTCTTTTAGCGCAAAAACTTTTATAAAAGTTGACACACGATTTTCGCAATATTGACTCAACTAAATGTATTGTTATATATACAAAATAAAACATAAAAAATATACATATTCACATTCACGATTCTACAATCTGTCGATACCTGTATTTTGGCAATGCACAACATCATGTGTTATCACTATTAATGAGGTGTTTACACTAAATCCTGTCCATGTTGGATGTTGGATATGGACTGATTGATAATTTAGTCTTAGGTACATGATGTTTTATGAGTTGTTATTGTCTATGAACTAGCTGTCAGTAACTGCGAGTACTCTTATATCAGTAGTTAGTGCTTTTTGTTGTTGTGGGGATGTATGAAAACCCTGTCACGTCCGGTTTATGTTTTTTTTGTAACTTGTCTTTCTGCTTAGTATCATTTTGATTAGTTAAGCCCTTTTTAACTCATTTGAATAGTCAAAACATATCTATACTCGCCTCATTTTGGAGCCTATAATGAAGTGTAGGCGTTTGTTGCTGTATATCGTTTTTTTTTTTTTTTTATTGTTTTGTACATAAATCAGTCCGTAAGTTTTCTGGTATGAAGTGTTTTACATTTCTCTTTTCGGGACTTTTTATGCCTGACTATGCGGTATAGGTGTTGCTGATTGATGAAGACCACACTGTGATCTAAAGGTGTAAACCTCTATGTCATTTGGTCTCTAGTGGAGAGTTGTCTCATAGGCAATTATACCACATTATTATTTTTATATCATTTGTAGGTATTGTCTTGTTGATTATGTTTGCTATTTATAGTTTCTCCCTATTTATTATAGTTTTAAAAATAAATAGCAATAATATACACACAAAATGTTAAAATCGTCATTTAAAGTCGACAACTTTTTAAGAAGACAACGGACGATTACGATTATATTGAGTTTGTAGTAAATCTTGACATATGTCTTGCTAATGATTTTTTTATTCAAGTTTCTCTCAATTTATTATAGATTCAAGATGATTGGCAAAAATGATTAAAAATGTAAGCATTCGTCATTAAATGGCAAATACTGTTTCGATTTATATAAACAGTACTAAATAGACATTTCACTGTCAGATTTTCTTCATTTGTATAAAGTCTGATGAGCTCAACGTTAATTGAAAGAAAAAACACGGAAAGTAAAAAGTGTGATAAACGACAAAATTTCAGGCTCGGGTTACCATTATTGCAGTGTTGAAAATAGGTAAACCTTAAAGTCATGTTACTTTAAATCTTATAAAAAAAAAGTTCCAATATTTTATATACTTGAATGGCTGAGCACTGAAGGATAATTCTTGCATTCATTTTGCAGCGGGAACAGTAATATTGAACTTGATGCAACTATTTATTACTTGGCTGCAATCATCATATGTGTATCTAGTTTTAAAAATGTGCAACCGATGACCTACCTGCTAATAAACATGGTATCATGGCTAAAAAAAAAGATCACAGGGGATATTTGGCTATTATCTTGAAAATCGTTAAAGATTGAGAAAATCTAACAGGGCAAAATGTTCAGAATGATGAGATCTTCCTAATGTCTGTCTAAACTGCCAGACTACATCAACTTCTTTTTGAAGTTATTGTCCTTAAATGACGATTTATTTTTCATTTTTGCCCTTAACCTCGAAAATTGTAATAGATAGAACAAGACAAGATCTACACACCAGTCAACATGATCGAAATTATTAGTCGACGCCGTAATGAAATAATTGACCTTTCATGAACATTTTTCCTCCATTTTTTGGCGTTTTGCTTATTATCTTGAAGACGATGATAGATAGATAGAAATTCTAAAAACAAATGATCAGTAAGACAAAATCAACAAATAAGTCAGTTGACATAGTCGTTGGTAGTCTCCTTATTGAAGTTATTTCTCCTTAAAGACAATTTTTCAAAAAATTACATTTTTGCTTATTATCTTGAAAACAATAATAGATATATAGAAACTCTTCAAGAAGCAAAAAATATCACTAAGGCAACATCTACAAATTAGCTATCGTAGTTGAAAACTTTAGTTGACTCTTAATTGAAGTTATTGTCTTTTAATGATAATTTTTACCTTTTTCAATGATAACTTTTACCATATTCTTTTTGGTTTTTTTTACCTATTGTCTTGAAAACTATAATTAAGAAATAATTCATGGAAGCCATAGATTTGTTGGAAATTTACACATGGCCTGGGCCGTGATATTCGAATTTTATCCTGAGCGTTAGCGAGGGATAAAATTAACGAATATCACGGCCCAGGCCATGTGTAAATTTACAACAAATCTATGGCTTCCATGATTTATTTCGATTCTAATAGGATAAATACGATCCTTAAAAAACTGAAGCGATGATGGGTATACCGTGTGTGTGGCTGTTCTATTTTACCCACTGTTCGATAAATGTAAAACAAATCTAATAAACCTGCATGAATGATTTCTTAACTAACCGCTAGAAAAAAATGTGATTACATTTTTTACTTCTCAGTAAACCCAACATTCGCAATTTTAGATTTGCATTTTTTATCGTAAGCTACCGTCAAATTCACTGTTGACATGTTGTAACCAAGGAGCCGCCATGTTGACTTGCTGAAATTAGTAAATGTGCGAATATTGCAATAGAACAGAAAACAAACATCACCTACCTCAATACTTTATTTTAATGCAATTGTATCCGAGTTTAGAAGGTAAACGCAATAGAAAAACCTTCAGCTTTGACGTTTTCATTCGTATGACGTCATGTTTTGAAATGACGTTAATGCGCAAAAATCATTACTGGAATTTCGCGGAATTTTAATTTGTTTTGCTTTTGTCCATTTTTCCGTTCTCTAATGTGTAAATTCTTTTTGTTATGCATTAGAATCAGAATAAATGTTCTGTAGGGTTTTATTCAATTGTAATTGTTAACACAGCGAAATCCACAACCGTTTACACATAGGTTACGATACATGTGGATTTACGTGGGAGGCATATTTAAACAGCCATTTGTGTACATCTTGGAGTCTGCGTTAAGCATAGATATATCGAGAATTTTATCACGGTGTTGTTTACAAAGCGAAAGAAGCACGTCATATTAGAATACATAAATAGATACTAAATAATAAAAGAAAAAGAAAGAGGAAGAACAGCAATAAATGCGCGGTTCCTTTGCTTTGTGTGTGTGTTATTTTGTTGTGCATTAACTGATTTTGTATCATTGATGGATACTCCATATCCTTTGTTTTTTCTAATGATCAGCAGGATTAAATCTATCAATCTCTGTTTTTACTCTAATCATTTTCGATGCGCAATAATCCAGACACGCCTTTCAAAAGCACGTGTGTTTGTGTTACCAGTCCTGCAAACTTGATTGTGTTCATGTTAATTGCGGAACGACCATTTCATATTCAAGGAGTAACTTGAAATATGGTGAGTTTTCTAGCCTTATTCATTGATTGCCTTTAGTTTGTTGGTTTAATTTCTTCTTAGATTTCAAAAGAAAATGTAGTGTTAAGTTAGGGATAAAGGAAAGTTTTCTATATCTAAAAATAAGGGTCGTTTTCCGTGAATTTATCTTCAACCATGGTCATTTTATAAAAAAATGATGTGTGGAGTTTTTAATACTACACTTTCGTAGTTCTGAACATTTAACAAATATATAAACGTCTTGGGGATTATGTGCCCTTGTGTTGATTCAATGCTAAATATATGGAAATTTTCAGAAAATCCACAGCCTTCCCCTTGTACTCTCTTAAATGGCGATTCGATGCTTGATAGATAGAGGATTTTTGCATGCAGTGCTAGCAATGATTTCCTTAAAACAAGTTTATAAATTTAGATACTGGTTAAATCAAATATAATATGGACCAATTTAAGTACACCTTCTAGGGTGCGCTCGACTTTAGTGACTCAGTACCATCTCAGGATCAAAGAGATATACCCTAATGGATAGTCAATATCGACAACACACCCAAAACTCCGTAGTAGTACCAACAATTGTTTTGACTGAATATATCTATAATTAATACTAAATGTCCGGAGATGACTCAAAGCTGCAATTATGGCAGAAAGGTTTGAGTAAGAATTGCAAATAAAAACAAGAGGCAAATAAAACCTACTTCTTTTCAAAGTAAAGTTATGCTTTATTTTCAAACAGAAATCAATTCTTATCGGCTACGGATGTGTTTTTTTATGCTACATTATACAAAATATATACCATTGGCTTTCCCATATTCGGCTTCGTGAGTAAATCCAGAAAGTCCCTTCGGACGCAAAAAAAATGATCAAGTGTTATTTCTATTTTTTTATGTCAAGATAAAGTAGGAGCCTTGAATAATAAAATCGCTTTACCATCTTGGCTCTTCTGGAGTAATGCACTTCTTAAAGAACAAGTGGGTAGACAGAAAACACAATTTTTGTTTACATTAAATTTTAAGTACATTTACCATATGTACCTAGTTTTACATTGGATCTGAATCATGATTTTGCATTCAACTAAAAATATTTTGCGTAAAAGCGTTCCTTCCCTACAATTTCAATGAAAGGGACGACCAATTTTGCTTTAACAGTTTACAAAATAGAAAATTTAAGGTATACGTAATAGCCTTATAACACTTGATTTGTTAACGCAATATTGCTATTCTACTTCGCAAAATTATCTCCCAACTACGTCAGTTAGCCTTTTCTCGCCATATTTTATAAATCAAATATCTCGAAAAGGAGCTTATTTTGGTCCTTAACTAATACTCTTTCAACTTAAAGTATCAATTTTGAATTCTTGATTTATTTAATTTTACCTTAGACCACCTAAGTACATCCTTAAGTCCACTTAAGTTTTTAAATCTTCATTGTAGGGATAACTTTAGCTCATGGAAACAGGTAAATATAACCAAATAGCTGCATTACGATTCCCACGTTTTTTTAAAAGAAAATATAGACAGCTATTAGTCTGTTCATTGTAACTAACACGCAATACTATGTAGAATTATAAAAAGTTTGCCAATGAAATCCCATGGTTTTATTGGTAATTAACCATACAGGGCAGAACCTTAGTGCCATTGTTGTAAAATTAAGGGGATTTGTTAACAACTATTATAGTGAAATAAAGTATCTGAAGTTGAAAAAAAAAAAAAAAAGAAAATATATGAACTAGCTATTAAAAGAGAGGCGAAAGATATCAAAGGAACATTCAAACTTATAGGTCGAAAATAAACTGACAACACCATGGCTAATGAAAAAAAAAAAACAACAGACACACAAAATTTCACAAAATACAACATAGAAAACTGAAGACTGAGAAACATAAACCAAACCAGAATATTGGGGTGATAGCAGGTGATCCCGGAAGGGATCCTGAACTAAATAATGGACCCTTCGTGTTGCTTATGTAAGTACAAACCTGATGATAAATCTAATCCGGTATGTCACATTCGGGAAAAAGGAGCGTTTGTAATTACGACACGAGGAACGTATCCGCTATAATCTGTGAAAAGGATATTCCACAACGGTCAACCAACTCACTAAGGCGTATGTAAAATTTACATACGGATGATTTCAACCCCACCAATTGGAACTCTTGGTTTTATAGCTTTCTTGTGACCAGCAACACTCTGTCAAGGAAATCAAATTAGGAAACACAAGCCATGGGATATCATATCATATAGGAGATATATACGGAGTGTATGCAGGCGCTGCTGGAATGTTGCTACATAGAAATGGAAAGTTTAAAATTGGGAAGCTGAAATCATCTCTTTTGTCGTAAAGCTTTGTTTTCAACTTACCCTCATATCAAGCATTCTTTAATGTACTTTTATGCCTTTTGTCAAGTTTAAACTAGTTTCTGATCGGCTGTCAGCGGGGATTTTGAATGAACGAATGAATGAATGAATTTATTTCTCATTAACTACAAATTACATATATAGTTACATATAATATATATGTATAAACAAAATTACATTAAATTTTATATTTTCAAAAGTAAAAGAAAATCCCAATTACACACATAAATTTGGGAAGTTCTGCACTATACGAGTATATAAGTAAAGTTTGTCGTTAAGTACTTTTAGTGAACATTTGTTATTCAAACAACCGTACTCTATTGTTTTTGACTCATTTTAAAGGTTTTTTTTTTCTTATTTTGGTATTGTTCATTTGACTTATATATTTGCAGAAAAAAATTCTTAAAAGTTCATTTTTATAACTTAATTGGTTCAAATAAACAATCATGAAAAGCACATGTATGTTGTTTTTGTTTTGGTTTGGAGGCCGTTACACTACTAATACTTACTCCATCAGGTAATCAACACTTAAAAAAATAAAATTAACATAGAGACCTAATGGGAAACTTTTTTATTTATTGACCAAAAATTATAAAATTAATAGTTCGTATATATCATATATTAACATACATCAAGGAAAAAATTATAAAATTTATAAAAATGAATTTTTAAGAATTATTTTCTGCAAATAGATAGAATTCAAACGGACAATACTAGTGATTCAAATGTGTAAAGAAAATTAAAATAATTTATTTGAAGTCTTTCATGATGATAGTCTTTTCAATACATTTCAGGCAGTCTTTAAGTTATTTGCACTGATTTCTCCTTTGCAGCTTTAACTTCTTCTTCAGGACTTGTGTATATTTTTTTTAATCAGTATTTTAAACTAGTTTGGTTTCAATCTCAAAATCCAAATATTTATTTTCGAGGTTTAAACGTTAGGATCAAGTAAGAATATGATAAATATGCCAAGTAATACTGTTATAAATATACCAAGTAATAATGTTATAAATATACCAAGTAATAATGTCATAAATATACCAAGTAATAATGTTATAAATATACCAAGTAATAATGTTATAAATATACCATGTAATGTTACCAAGACTGAATAAATAAAACAAAGATCTAGCATATTCCAAGTAAAAAATTGATAACTATATTGAATTGAAAAATGTAATTTTCCTTACACCGCGAAAGAATCCTGGTTTAGATATGAATCTCCAGGGAAATCGTAAAATAGTAAAAATGTAAATCTGGATCAAAAGCAACATTACTTTTTCACCTTGAATGGTCTTTTCAAATGTCCATCTTCACCCCAAAACTAAAGATTTTCACGCAAATCTTATTTTGCATTTTAGAATTAAATCCACACTTGCCGTTGTCGCCGTCTTTGGTCTATTTGCTCTTATCTGTGTGCGAGCTGACGGTTTAGATATGATCAGATATGAACAGAAATAAAAATGCAATATGGTAAAATTCGTTAGTTAAAAAATAGCATCTAATCCCTCAATGTAATATTTTGTCTTGTCCTTTTGAGAAACAATAACCACATCGACTAAAGTTTAAGTGGTTAAACATTAAGTTTATATATATTTAAAGTGAATAATATATTGTGCCTTAACATAGTCCATACAGTTTAGCACTATCAGAGTCCGTAACTAGTAAGTGTTCTTTCTTTAAATCAAACGCAAGTCCTCGAGGGCTAAAAATTCCTTCAAAACGTCCAAGCAGCTTTCTTGTTTGTTTTCCATCAGACGACAATACAATGATGCTATGGTTATCATTTGAAGCAACATACACGTTTGAGTCTTTATCTACAGCTATCCCGTACAAATCAGACTTAGATTGATCTTTATATTCCCATAAATTCTCTCCAGTCAATGAGCAGCATGTCACGGTGAAGTTCGAGCTATTTGTATAAAATACCTTGTCGTCAGATGCTGCTACACAACTAAAGGCTGACAAGATATCGTCTTTAACCAAAGTGGAAGAGCAATACTCTGACAAATTTACTTTCTGTATACCTCTGCCAATGCGACAGTATAACAAGTTACCACCCCTGTAACATATACCATGACAGTAACCAGTTCTTTTTATAATGCGTTCAACTGTTTTAGTTGTAATGTTTATGATATGTATCAGTTCCGAACCAGGAAAGGATACAGCTACCGTCATGTCATCGATACAGGTAACATCAACTGGATTTGGATTTGACAGAGGTATGTCACTCTTCAATGTTCCATCTTCATTTACTATCAGCAAACGTTTTTCCTCGTTGTGTATAAGAAACATGTCTCCCGTACTAGAAAAAGTACATCCTGTGAAACCAGCATAAGAATACCTTGTAACAGCAGTATATTTAAATTCTCTTTTTAATGTCATTTTTATATCATTGATATTTGTGAGGGGTGCATAATGAACAAATTTAACTTGTGTTTGTTTGTCTTTCTCTAGATCTTTCTCCATAGCTACCAACGGATACGATTCAACAGATATTGAACCAAATGAAGTAACAGTAGACAATATGCTAAATACACTGTCCTCAATTGTACAGTGTATGTCTTTATTCTGTAAACTTCCGTCGTCAAATAAAGACTTCATGAATTGCTCATGTGTTTGAATTTCTGTTTCAATCATTTTACTCCCAAGAAATGCATGCAGATCTGACGCATGTTTTTTTATGGCTGACATATTAGTTTGTAATTGATTTACCTGTTCTATATTATCAGCAAGGTTTCTTAGTAAGTCTTCTATTTGTGATCGAACTTTCTTTTCGGTTTCATAGAGGTTCTGGAGTATTTGTTGTTCTAAGCTATCAATGTGCTCGTTTATTTTATTACGGATTTGTTTGATCACGGTGTGAAATTTCTGTTTTTGTTTCTGGATTTCATCAAGATTTCGTTTCCTGTCATTAACAACTCTCTCGGCATTCCTCTTGATATCTTTCAGATTTTGCTCAAGACTTTCAAATAAGGCTGAGGTCTTTGCTGTTTATATTACTTTATCCAACGATAATATTCCTACACAGGTAGCATGCTTGGACTGAATACATAATGAACAACAAAGACTTTCGTGTTGAGGACAATAATCATGGAAATTTCTGTCATGCTTTGAACAGTATTGTGATATGTTTGCTATCGACGGAGGTAACTGTTTAAAGTTGTCAACAGATATAACACCGTGGTTACGCGAGGCTTTCGATGCATTGTGATGCTTCAGACATTGAGAGCACAGTCCTTCACCACATTCAGGGCACCAGTAGTCAGCATTTGTTATCTTGTGCTGAGAGTCACAAATACCACATGATAATGTGCTCGATGATGCCATTTAAGTCTTTAATTCTCTGCAGAAAATAATAGTATTTTTATTATACAAATAAACGATGCAGTTCGTTTAATCCTGGTATCTATGATGAGTTTAATAAGGAATTGTATAGTGAGTAGACAAATCCACTGTTCAATGTGGTTGATATGTATATGTATACGTTACAGACATTTTCTAAAATTACGGCATCTTATAAAATTCCTGAACAATTTAGCCTTTTTTTATATACCTGAAAAATTCAGTCATTTGACATAATGACTAATCATTCCAGGCATCTTTAATGTTTTTTTTTACATTTCATGTGCAATAGATCTAATATAGATTGCCAATTTAAAAAAAATCACCGTCTATACTAGATAGACTTTTCAGCTGATACTTTCATTCTAATCAATTTTGACTTCAATTTCTTAAAAATTAACATTTGGGCCAGGTGAGGTAATTATATATCCAGAAAAATCCATCACCTAATGGGAACACCACGAAATGACAACAGTTCAAACACTTCTCAGAAAACTTCAGATGAAGAATCAAGAACCTCACCAAGATATTGTCTGCTGAAAAGTAAAATCTTTAACAGGTCAATTAAGACGTTATGTGTTTTACAAAATCTTACCGGTTTTTTTTAATGAATGACATCAAGAACTAGGAAGTTAAAGGTATAAATAGGTATGTGACGACAGACACCACGTGACTCTATTATAGTAGGAACGAATAAATTAGAGATGGAATATTTACATTTCCTAATGGCTATATGTTTAATATAAGGGTTTTCCTGTATTTGAATAAAGATAGGGTAATTGCAAGGATGATTTCGACGGTTAGTTTATAATGAAAATTTGAGGCTTGAACAACATTTGATCAATGCGACGTTCGTTACAAGATAATAAGGAAACAGAAGTTAGTATTCTTTTACCCAGTCATATGTTTGTTGTAAGTCTGTATTGGTTATTTTATTGATTCTTTTCAAATTAACGTGTTTTTTTTTGGCATGTTTTAATGTTCTCTATTTACGAATCATGTCATGTTTGAATTAATTCATTCCAGTGGGAAAATATGTATGTATATTCAATTATTGTTCTGCCGCTTTGTATTGAAAAGTCTTGCTTTTGTAGTACATGTGTTAGGGAGATTTGTTTTTACATGTTCATTAAATTGCTTACTCCATTATTTTGGTCACAGATTTTAAGACAATTTTTCCAGCCTTTTTCTTTCGTTTAACAGAAAGTTGTCCATACCACTGTACTCTTAATGTAACAGTAGCGTGTCCTCTAGCCGTAGTTCTAATAAGATTGGATTTTGGGTATGGGCAACTGAAACCGGAATGAAATGAAATAACGAAACTGATTTGAAACTTTTGAAACTTTTAAGACACAATTTTGAAAATAAAAATTTAAAAAGATTTCCGTTCATTCTCAAACCAATTGCCAATTAATTTTGTGGTTGATTAATGTTATCTTTCACGTTTAGTTTTTATGGGCTGTAACATAACTATGGATTCAGATGCCTTATACCAATGAATCCGAAATATTTGCTTTGAAGAGACTTGTAATAACAATTTCATTCATGTTTATCCCTGGTTCGCAAAACTGAATGGGCATTGATTAACATGAATTAAAGAAAAATGGGTGATAGGTCAATTAGACAGAAATGCAATGCTTAAAATAATCAAAGACATTTAGAGGTCACCATACTGTCTTCAATAATATACAACATGATGTCTTGTGAATTGTAAATACCATATTGTAAGTGACATAACAAGCTTTACTATCTTATGATAATGGCCTGAAACTGATCATTCTGGTCCTCACTAAGAAATAAACAGTTTGTTTATACTTATCATTAGTGATCTTGTATTTTCACGAGGATCTCACACTAGTAATGAACATTCATCAACTGATGGACGCACTGAAACCCATTGACTGATACGCATTTTTAAAAGAAAACTCCCAAATCAAAAGTTGAAAATTCTGATTTGCAGGCAGTGAAAAAATCTGAATGACAGTCAAAACTGTAAAGTTAATTTCATTGACTTTAAACTCTTTGCACATATTCCATTTCAATTATATACAAATTTCTGCTTGGTTTTGCTGCTTTATATGTGACTTTATAGTTTATAAATTATATATGGAATGATTATATTAAACTTCATCACACAGACAATGTTTACTTAAAACACAACGATCGTGTACCAGTAAACTTTAATCTAAATAAGTCATATGCTGTGACATATCAAGGAAAACCAACCGGAGAACCTCCAGTACACAGAAGGTTTCCTAAACGCTATAAACCTCCAAGTACCGGACCAACAAAACTAGAAACCAAAACTACAGACTGGCATAGGTCACCGGAAGTGCTCTATAAGACTGCCATGCAAGTAATGGCCACAAGTCAAGAACCTTTTGCAAAGCATAATTCTTGGAAATATTCCTATAATGGAATGAGACGTATATATCCGCAATACGACAGAAAAAAAAACAACCAGTGGTTAAAAATGAATTTAATAAATATGGCGCCGCATTTGTTACACGAAGATAAGATTTTTACAATCATCTAAGGATTTAAAAATCATATTGATTCTTGTTGAGACCCTTTACACTTAACTTTATATGCGTTTTATTCTTTTGACACTTGCCTTTCATGTTTTATTAATATTTGAATAAATACTTTATTTATTAAAGTGTATGTTGACAATCCAGTATTATTTTTGTTTATTAAATTACATATATTATATTTTACCCATGGTGTTTATTCTTTTCGTGTTTATAAAGACATAAAAACAGTTTAAATGGTTTATAATGGTATACTAAGTAATGACGGCAATAAATCCCTGAAGATTATTTAGACTGATTTACGCACTTGGCAAGAAATATATAAATAAAAGCTTCTTAAATGATGATGTTAAGCATACATTTTTACTTAAAGGTACATTTAATTGTTGACGTATTTGTACATTACAAATAAACATTTTCAATTGTCATTATCATATCCATAGTGTTAACCCTTAAAATCCTATGTGCCAATACAAATTGATGCATTGCTATAAATGCCCACTTGAAAGAACTTTTAAATTTTGTCAAATCTAATGATTATGTTTACTCAATAAATTGGTATCGAATTCATACACAATACTATAAACCCTTTGAACACAGACGTTTAAAAAAATGATGATTACACGAAATGTGTTAGAGCCGCCGTGGCGAGTAAATCAATACTGCAAAGTTAAAAAATACCAATGTGATTAAATAAAATGTATCATCAGCAGACATTATTTAACATTTTTGACAAGGTGATGGAGGTATTCAGATTTTGCCTCTGTCCGTATTCCGTTGGTCCGTCCTATAAAGTTTTGGTGGCATTTTTATTCATGACCACACATCAGAGCTTCTTAAAATTGGTATCGAGCTTTTTGTGAGCATGCTTTACTGTGTAATGCATATTTATAACTCGTCTGCTATTTATAACTCGTCTACTTCTAGATTTTCAATTACGGTATAGTACACATATGTATTCTTACACATAATGGCCATGTACAATATTTTCGTCGCATTCTTTTCAGAAACTACACGTGGAGTCTTTCTGGAATTGAAGAGCTTCATATGAATATGATTTACCTTGATGATTTAAGATTAATTGCTCATCAGCTTCCTGTTGGTCGATTACTTTCTGAAATATGGACTGAAGCTTCATGTCAACTTCTTAAAGTATAGATTTTCGCTATAGTCATATGAGATCTATTAGTATAACGATATAAGAGTTCTATATTTTGATTAGATTGACCTTATGTGGGTTTTTTTAACTTGTCATATTGTTTGATACATTTTCACATTCATTTCTAATCCCCTTCCTATTTACAGAAAACTGGTATATTATTAGTTATTACATTCAAGAACAAAACTGGCTGGGTTTGTCAATGTGGCTACGACAATTGAAAATCATCCGTCGTCATATATGAACAAATATTGCATAACCCTCAACCAACACGAATACTTAAACTTTACAACTGGAAACCCTTTTTTTAATAGTTGAAAGCAGCAACAATCGTTCCAGGAAATCATGATAGGAATATCGTATCAACTAGGACATATATATGTAACATGCAGGGCTGTTGAAATGTTGCTGCATAGAAATGGAAGGTTAACAATTGGAAAGCTAGAATCGTAAAGCTTTGTCAATCTAATTGCAAATGCAAGATCTAAGGCACACATAGTTGTATCGATGGGATCCTTTATTTCACGTTTGGTGAGACAGGTGCGTTCAGCTTTGAATCATTTTGTAATAGGACGTCATCTTTATGACGAAATCATAAGTTTAAGGATACTTCAAATCAATGCATTCTGAAGTATAGAAGAAGCTTCGCGTGATCATGCGTTACTGAGTGCTGCGTTTTTCATATGTTGCTATTCAACTCCCTGTTTACCGATAACATATATCGGGGATAAAATATTTCAGCAATAGCTCACAGAGCAACTTGTTTGATCTAAAATATAATAGAGGGTTTGGATGGTGTTAACTGATTAAAGAATAATGCCCTAAAAAAATGGTCTAATTTTTTGAAGATTAGAGAAAAAAGGGGTTAATTTTTTGAAGATTAGAGAAAAAAGGGGTGAAAATTAAATGTTTACAGAATAACAGACCCCCCTCTATCCAGACCCTCATAAAAGTTAAGACCACATCACAAGAGAGAAAACAAACAACTCAGAAATCAATTCTGCATTGTAAAGCCTCCTTTATGACGTTTTTCGTTTAATTTCAAATCTTGGGCTTATCCCGTGGCAGTGAAAGTGGATTCTCCTGAAAAGAAGCCTACGTTATGTTATCTTAACATGTTAAGCAGATAATTATCTAGTCAGGTACTGGTAGTTAATACTGACAATGTGATATGAGTCATCACATCAACCATCGAAGAGTATACGTTAATCATTTCTCACCAAAGACCATGCAATTACCCCTTTTTACTTGATATATAGCAAACAACACAATACTTTTTTGAACAACAGAATATTTAGAAAAATACAATATCTAAATAAGAGCTAACCATATTTGTTTTTCGTTCATGTTTTTTACATAAATAAGGCCGTTAGTTTTCTCGTTTGAATTGTTTAATATCGTTTTATCGGGGCCTATTATAGCTGACTATGCGGTATGGGCTTTGCCCATTGTTGAAGGCCGTACGGTGACCTATAGTTGTTAATGTCTGTGTCATTTTGGTCTTTTGTGGATAGTTGTCTCATTGGCAATCATACCACATCTTCTTTTTTATAAACTAGCTATTTTTATTTCTGGAAAGGTAGACAGTTCTTGCTCCACATGTTACACACGTTGGCTTAAACGTGATTGAATTTGGCACCAATTTATCAATAAGGAAAAGGGAATTATAATTTTAATGTTATATTTCACATGGCCATATAAGAGGAAGGTTTTGCATGCCACAAAACCAGGTTCAACCCACCATTGTTTCCTTTAAAAATGTCCCGTACCAAGTCAGGAATATGGCCATTGTTATATTATAGTTCGTTTCTGTGTGTGTTACATTTTAACGTTGTGTTTCGTTGTGGACAAAAAAAAAACAACCAAAAACGGGGTAACAAACTAAAACTGAGGGAAACGCATTAAATATAAGAGGAGAACAACGACACAACATTAAAATGTAACACACACAGAAACGGACTAAGCATTAGACAAAATCTTATGAGAATAACAAATATAACATCAAAACCAAATACATGAATTTGGGATAGATAAGTAACGTGACACGTCTTATAGTAATTTGAATTCACACTCAAAAATAAGAGAAAACAAACGACGCAACGTTAAAATGTAACACACACAGAAAAGACTATAATATAACAATGGCCATATTCCTGACTTGGTACAGGAAGGACATTTTTAAAGAAAAAAAATATATATGTTCCTTTGGAATTTCAACCAAAGATGATACCTAAACTACATGAGTGACCTGGCAAACAACGGTATAATCCTGGGTCTTCCAAGTGATCCACGAAAACTTCTTTTAAATTATTAACATATATTTTATCAGCAATCAAAGCCGGGCATCAAAGTTATTGTGAAACTGTCTTTTCTAGAGGTGACGTGAGTCAGATGTGGATACTAAAAATAATCCAAAGATCTTTTACAGTACATTCAATCTAAGTCTCTGTAATCGTGCAAAAATATTAAAACATGTGACTTTAATCTCTTTATACAAGTATTCCCCATTCCAAAATGAGAGACAAATTCAAGGAGTTGGTATTTCTTTGTTTCATAAAAAATAATGACCAACGTAGATACAATTATCTTGTCTTAGGGAGGAATACATTTTTCTTTGTAAAGAAACAAAAAATTCTCTGAAACTGACATTATCAAGATGCTTGATTTCTTGATTGACAACATAGTTGTTACGTTTGGAGGACGTATTTTTCAACAGACTGTTAGCATTCCCATGGGAACCAACTGTGCCCCTTTTCTTGTCTACCCGTCCTTTATTATTATGAGGCTTACTTCACACAGGAACTTCTTAGGAAGAAAGATAAGAGGTTAGCAATATCCTTTAAGGGGGTTCGCGGGTCTAAATCATTTATATAGGATTTCTCTATATTTTTCTATAAATGAACTTTATCTTATAGTTAATATAAAAATAAAATAAAAAAGTGGGGTCACCGTTCATTTGCGCTCACAATCTGCCTTCGAAAGAAGCATACATTTTTGGAAAGGTGTTTTTTTTCTGTTGAAGTAATAGGAGAAATAAAGGTAATATCGAAATAAAAAAAAGAAATTTATTACAGAAATCGCTAAAATTTTACAATAATTTAGTTTAAGTACAGCTTATATGGAAATTATATTAAAAAAGATAGGTCACCGATGAGTTGAAAAAGATATTTCAATTTTAGAGCAAACAAATGGCATTTTTCCACCAAAGGGAGATAATTTGGAACTTTTTCAATGATGTATACATTTTGAAAGTCATCCGGGGCCAACACGAATTGATTGTTTTGAATGATTTTTGTACCATATGATAAAGTAATAACTACAAAATGAAATAAATAAAATTTGTAATGAAAAACAAATGTTTGATTTTTTTCTGAAATTTTTATACCCTCGAGCCTCCTTAACTTTACTTTCCGCTATACAGATGATGTTCTCTCACTAAATAATTCAAAATTTGGTGAGTATGTTGAACGCATTTATCCTATCGAAATAGAGATAAAGGATACAACAGATACAGTTATGTCTGCCTCATTTCTTGACCTACATCTAAAATTTGACAATGAGGGTCGGTTGATAATATAATTTTACGATAAAAGAGATGATTTCAGCTATTTTCAGCTTCCCACTTGTGAACTTTCCATTTCTTAGTGTATGTAGCAACATTCCTACGGAGTATATACCTGCCAATTGATACGATATTCCCGGAATTGTATTTCCTATCTTGATTTCCTTGATAGAGGGTTGCTGTTCACAAGGAAGCTATCAAACCAAGAGTTCCAAATGGTGAAGCTGTAATCATCGCTTCGGAATTTTACGGATGCCATCACGAGTTGGTTGACCATTATGAAATATCCGTTTCACAGATGATATCAGATATGTTTTTTATGTCGTAACTAAAACCCCCCTCCCTTTTCATGAATGTGACCTACAGAATTAAGACTATTTACCGGGTTTGTAATAACACGAGAATCAAGACAAGTGCCACATGTGACGGAGGATCTGCTTACCCTTCCGGAGCACCTGTTTTGTCTTGTGTACTATTTGTCTCTTTGTCTTTTTCATGTTTAGCCATGGTTTTGTCAGTTTATTTTCAACCTATAAGTTTGACTGTCCCTCTGGTATCTTTCGCCCCTCTTATATCATCGGCAGGCAAATATAACATTTGTAGAATCGGGCGTCTATATATCATCACATTTTCACCTGTATCACCTGTGGAAGTATAAAATTATTTTGGCATTCTTATTAACATTTATGGCTCAAGTTCTATATTTAATTTCTTTTCTTGGGAATGCATCTAACTTAAAAATGGTATAAACTTTTATATGTTTTACTGTATGTGTGTAGTTGATTTTTTCATTCATACATGATGTAAACACATGGATTTCATGTCAGTTCGGATTTTCATGAATTTTTTTTTGTGTTAGTGAATCAAGAAAAGCGCTTTGGACGCACTAACTATATAAAGTTGTCGAAAAGTCTTTTTATATGCAGAGTGGTACTGTCCTTACAGATAGGAACTATACTTTATAAATTGCCTTTCCAATTTTTGTTTGTTTTAAACATGATAATTTTAGAAAACTTACAGGCAGGGGTCATAAAATTTATCTTTCTGTCGACTTATCGGAACTTCAATGTTTCATAGAAATTACGTGCATTCTTAATATTTAAGATTGAGATACAGCATTATGAAGATTATTAAAAAAAAAAATTTCATTCGAAGGTAAATCGGTATAATAATTTCACGAGGTCGATACTTATCCGTACACCCAGAAACCAGTTTTTATATACTGGTTTAAATAATACAATTTGCATGCAAATCGTGTACTAAAACTAAGGTTACATCTCCACCAGGCTCTGAGTGTTTGGCTTTGATGGTTATGATGTTTTGTTTGATGCTTTTTTCTCTCTCTCTTTGAAATGCTTTATTGTTATGATGATATATTATTATTCAAGAAATATATGTCGTGCGCACGGGGTATTGATACTATTTTAAAATCACTTTTAGGGAACGCATATGTAATCTACTATAATACTGATCAATCGTTTGTCGATATACATATTACGGATGCCTATATGAGCCATGCTAATTTGCTTTTTCTAATTTGATATAAAATATTAACAGCAACACAATTTTGTTTGATCTTAAGGTAGCACAATACAAATTTTATAACTCCAACTCCCAAGTTTTAAAATGCTGTAACTTTCTTAATAATGCTTGAAAATTTATAAAAGTGGTAGTTATGCATAGTTAACAGATTACTCTTTCAAATAAATGCAATGTAAGTATGATGCAACAATTATGTTACCAATTATAATGTTAGCTGTGTCTAAAATATTTGTCCTCAAATTTCCACTTTCATTTGAAATTAGCTTCCTCATAGGTATTCCTAGAGGATGGGTTTTATTATATGTTGTTCCTATGGCCATTATCTACAAAAGGGTGTCTCAGATTTCAGAAAGAATGTATAGAACACATTTTACACCTAATTAAACATTATCTTCTTTAATGTGGTTAGGATGTTCACACTAATTAGAGATTTATGAGAGAATGAAATACCATAGGGACAATTTGAGACACCCTTTTGAAGCCCATGATGTGTTGATTAAGATTTCGTTAACATTTTCTGTATAGTTAAAGAGACGAAAGAGCTAAATTCGTTCAAGTGAACTGACCGTGATTTTGCCACTAATTACATAATAATTAATTACATAATGATTGCATAATAAAAATATTGCATTCGTTTAAAAGTTTAATCTTTTATCTATCTATATATACCTCTTTTATTATTCTGTATGCATTCATAAGAAAGTTACAGCATTTTAAAGGTTAGTGATTAGAAGTAAAAAAATCTTTGTATTGTGCTAATTTAATTCAAACTTCATTGATAATATGTACATAACTGAATAATGATTTTGCATTCAACTAAAGTTCGGTTTAAAAGTGTCTCCTCCCCGCAATTCCATTACAAACGATGACTAATTTGACCTTAACAGTTTACGAAAAGTAAACGGCATTTCGCAAAAGTCTCATGTCACTTTATTTTTTCATATGATAATAGTAATGGTATAGATAATATTAAGTAAAATTTACACGAAAGGAGTTATAATTAAACAACATTATACGTGAAAACGTTGCATTGTGGTCATACACTTTTGTACAGAAACCTAGAATATTTCATTTAAACTCTTTAACGATAGTCTTTTCAATACATTTTAGGTAGACATTTAATAATTTCACATTTTTTCCGTTGCAGCGTTAACTTCTATAGTGTCTTAACATAGTCTATACAATTTAGGTCCATCTATGTTGGTAACTAATATTTGCTCTTTCTTTACATCAAACGCGAGTCCTAGAGGGAAACAATTTCCGTCATTACTTCCAAGCAGTTCTTTTGCTTGTTTTCCATCCGACGACAATACAATAACACTACTATTATCATTTGAAGCAATAAACACGCTCGAGTCTTTATCTACAGCTATCCCTCGTGAAGAACTAACTAATTGATCTTTGTATTCCCACAAATGTTCTCCAGTCAATGAGCAGCATGTCACAGTGGATTGCAAGCTATGGGTATAAAATACCTTGTCTTCATATGTTACTACACAACTCCAGGCTGACATGATATCGTCTTTAACTAAAGTGGAGGTACTATACCCTGACACATTTACTTTCTGTATACCTCTTCCTGTAAAACAGTATAATAAATTGCCATCAATGTAACATATACCGTGACAGTGACCGGTTCTTTTTATCGTGTGTTCAACTATTTTAGTTGTAATGTTCATGATTTGTATCTGTTTTGAACAAGGAAATGATACAACAACCATCTTGTCATCGAGACAAGTAACATCAACTGGTTTTGAATTTGACAGAGATATGTTACTCTTAAATGTTCCATCTTCATTTAAGATGAGCAGATGTTTGTTGAAGTGGTCTAGAAGGAACATCTCTCGTGCACTAGAAAAAGAACACCCTAGGAAAGTAGTTAATGCAAGTTCTCTGTTTAATGTAACTTTTATAGCATTGATTGTTGTAAGTGGTGGATAATGAAAAGATCTAATCTGTACTTGTTTGTCTTTCTCTGACTGCATAACCACCAACGGAGATCGCCTTTTAACAGATATTGACCCCAGCGAAGTAACTGCAGAAATTACATCTGATATTTTGTCCTCAATTTTACAGTTTATGTCTATCTTCAGTAAACTTCCGTCGTCAAATAAAGACTTTATGAATTTCTCATGTGTGTGAATTTCGGTCTCAATCATTTTACTCCCAAGGAATGATTGTAGGTCCAACGCATGTTCTTTGATGGCTGACATATCAGTTATAAATCCAATTTTTCCGAACGGTCAGCAAGTTATCCAAGTAAGTCTTCTACTTGTGATTGAATTTTCTTTTCTGCAGCATAGAGGTCTTGAAGTAGTCGTTGTTCTAAACTGTTAAGGTGCTCGTTTATTTTATTACGGACCTGTTCTATCTCGTCATGAAATTTCTGCCTTTGTTTTTGGATTTTATCAAGGTTCTGTTTCCTATCTATAACGATTCTCTCGACATTTAATTTGATATCTTTCAGATTTTGATCAAGACTTTCCAATAAGACTGAAGACTTTGCTGATTGTATGATTTTCTCAAGCGATAATATCCCAACACAAGCAGCATGGTTTGACTGAATACACAGTGGACAACATAGACTATTGTGTTGTGGACAATAATCATGGAATTTCCTGTCATGCTGTTGACAGTGTTGTGATATATTAGTGATCGACGGTGGTAATTGTTTGTAGTTGTCGACAGATATAACTCCATGGTTACGTGAGGATTTGGATGCATTGTGTTGCTTCAGACATTGGGAACACAGTCCTTCATCACATTCAGGGCACCAGTAGTCAGCATTTGTTGTCGTGAGCTGAGAGTCACATACACCACATAAAACTATGTTTGATGAAGACATTTATTCTTTGCTCTGTGGAAAATAAGAAAATCTCTGTTATACAAATTGCAAATTGCAATTCGTTTAGACAAGGAATTGTATAGTTAGTATACAAATTCACTGTTTCAAGTGATTTATATATGAACCGAATCATATGAGTATTTGGACCATACGCGTATGTTACAGTTTACTTTTAATACTTCTTAACTCTTCATATGGAATGACCGTTCATTAAAAAATCGCTATCATACAGGTAATTTTATTATTATATTATAATAAAATGATAAGCTAAATAAAAATAATAAGTTTCACATAGTTAATTTTACTTAATTGTCAAATTCATAGTAAACACATTTTATACCGATGGTCATTATCGACGGTCATTACCGATTTGTAATTACGAGTGAATGGCAATATGTCGACAAAACTAAAAATTAAATTCCAAAAAAAATTGTTTATGAACTGTTACATAAGAAGTCACTGGAAAGTAACATTGTTTATTTAAGTTGTCTTGTGAATATTGTGTATTGCAGTCATTTTAAATATTTGAGATCTAGAGCTTCTTAAAAACACCGTAGACATCAGAATGGTCTCGGTATCACTGTACGCTGCTGCAAAAAGGCTAGCTTTTCACTCGCAAACAAAAGGTGTAAATGAAAAGGAACGTGCACAAATTTCTTGCAAATGCAAAAAATCTATGATACCATTTTGAGGTGAATGTCACACCAAGCCTACATAACAGAATGTAACTAGCGATGAAAACTAACTATGTCATCAATGCTTAATATTTACGTAGGTTTTGGGATTATAAAATTAATAAATTATCATGTAACCATCACTGTTTTTATAGATAAAGTTTTTGTATTATTGAAACGTTTATAATGTAATTTGAAAAAAAAAAAGAAATAATACCTATATGGTCCATATACTCATATGGTCCGGTCCGTTGATAACCAAACGAGTATTATACTCATATGGTCCGACCATATGAGTATACGCATATGGCTATGACCATACGCGTATGGTCCAAATACTCATATGGTCCGGAACCTATATATATCCCAGTTCTAGTTTTTCTCAAACAACATACCCATGGTCCAATCATTTAGGAATATGTATTTTCTTACATGAATAACTTGATTAATATTTCTGGAGTTGTAGTATTTTTCTTTTGAAAACAGTGCAATTGTATAGTACATGATGATTATTATAACAAGTTAGAATTGTCCTGTTGTAATGCATAAATATTATGTTTTCTGTAAAAATGTGTTACAGTTACATAAAGGTATACTAGTATGCATGCAACACACAAAAATCCACATGATTTATATGACTGTCAGAGTGTGCTTCTTATGCAGAAACTGCTCCAACAAAATAATGAGGAAAATAAGTGAAGAAAGATTAAAAATGACACCCCGTAAATTTTATGGACACCATCACAAATTAGTTGATATATACAATGAGTCTTTGTTTAACTATAGACATTTTTGTCACGTCTTAGATTGTAGTTTACATTAATACATGTTTACAATCTACTTCTTCTGGTCTTTTAAGTACCCGAATATGCTTGTTTTGCTGAGTGTGAATTTGCATTGCTACAAGACGGGTCTCGATATTTGAACATCCAAAATTCGTGTATTTAGGTATGATGTTTTATGTTACCTCCTATACATTTCTAGGAACGTGATTGGTTAAAACCGTCCTCGTGGAAACCGTGAATATTTAATATTAGGTTAGTAGGGAGGTGGGGCTTATTCAATACCCGGTAAGTAGTGGAGTTACGTCCCTTTATATTCCATATCAGGTAGTAGGGAGGCGGGGCTTATTTTATACACGGTTAGTAGTGGTGTTACGTCCCTTTAGAAAAACAGTACTGAGAAAAAATCTAAGGTTTCAACAGACAAAGAAATTGACGATTAAGATTGAAATAAATTCATAAAACATATTTAAATCCAACAAGTTGTCATTGTTGGCATCTGTTTTTGTAGGATCAATGAAAGTAGTTTCTTAATCATGTTATTGCTTACTGTATTGAAGACTTGCTCATTTTGATAGGTCACTAGTCTAAATTTTACATGTTAAGATAGTCGGTAAGAATAATTCGTTACATAGTGCGCTCTCACGCCATATGGAATTTACTGACCCCATATATACCGTATTAGGTCACTAGCACACTATGTAACTAATATTATTTGTAATTTTGATTGGATATTGTAAAATGTCTTATCGTTTGTCACCCGATACAACCCGTGTCATCCTCTTTAATAGATCTTATGTTAGTGGAGTTACGTTGTTCAATAAAGGATATGGTATACCATGTTAACACATGTTATGGGGTTATTCTATTGAAATTAGTGTTGTCAACGGTTAACCGGTTAACCGGTTAATCGGTCGAACGACCGAATACCGAATACCAAAAACGTTAACCGGTTAACCGGACTTTTTTCAATTTTGACAGATTTAATATAAATTTGTATTGAAATCATTAAATAGTTAGGTTTTATTTAAAAATTGTCGTCTTGGTAATTAATTTGACAGATCAATTGTCCAGTAAATTGATTGCTATTGTTAATCCTATACACATAAAATTAATTAGAACTTGTCTCTCAGCTCGGGGCAGGATCATAATTAGTATACATGTTTTTTTAACAGTAACTTTAAATCAGTAAGCGATTAAATTTTACGATTTACTTCATTATTTCGTTTCTGATCTAATATTGTGTAAACCTTCACCTAAATGTAAAACCTCCGTCGCGCAAGACTTAGTCTTAATTTAAACGAAATACTAACTAAAAATTTGTGAAATGCAAACCAATGTGAATGTACTCAATGTATACTTGATAGTACGAGTAACATGCAAACAAAGTTAAGAAACGGTGACCTATAGTTGTGAATTTCTGTGTCATTTTGATCTCGTGTGGAGAATTGTCTCATTGGCAATCATCTTCTTTTTTATACTTAATCATTTAAATTGAAATACTCCACATCATTTTCGGAGTCAACAAGTGAAAAGGAAAGAATAATCAGTTTCAGACATATTCAATTTTACGAGATCAAGAAGGTTTTTCTATTTTTCAATCTGAAGTTGGTACAAACGCTATAGTTGATACGGTGTAGTTGATTATTAAAAGTCAAACTTCGCCAGGAATCCTCAAAGACAAGCCTTATGACAAAGAGGACAAACTTCAATTCTAAAAACGTAAATTTATGACTTGGATGAAAGATTGTTAAATTGACACTCATACCACATGTTATATCTATGTGTAGGGTACTATTGATAAGGCTTACAAGCACCAACTTAAACTATCGGTTAACCGGTTAATCGGTCGAACTATTATCCGAGTAACCGGTTAGGCAAAAGTGTACGATTTGACAACACTAATTGAAATAGAGTAACACAGTATTATAACCATACTAGTATATGGGTATGAGGTTATCCTATTCAAGTAAGATAACACAGTAATGATACAAATTTAGCGTATAGTATGGAGTTATACTATTCAATAAGGGTAACACAGAAATTATACAATGTTAACATATAGGATATAGTATGGGGTTATCTTTAAAACAGGGGCGTAGCTGCCGTTAGGCACTTTAGGCACGTGCCTACACATAATTTTTTCACAATTTTTTGTTTTTATTAAAAAAAAAATAAACAACGTTATCTGTAGATGAACGCCAGTGAAGTTGTCAAAACTCTTTAATTATCGAATTAGTCTCTCGTCCTTAGTGAATGGAATATTGGATAGAATTGAATGTTTTTATATGATTTTACCTTATATAGAAACTATAAACTAGAACTTTGGTATTGATCATTTCACTTCTATCAACAAAAACTTGAATGAAACAAAACTTAGACTCACCGAACAACAAGCTATAAAGGGCCCAAAAATTACTCGTGTAAAACCATTTAAACGGGAAAACCAACGGTCTAATCTATATAAAAAACGAGAAACGAGAAACACGTATAAATTACATAAACTAACGACAACTACTGTACATCAGATTCCTGACTTAGTATAGGTGCAAACATTTGCAGCAGGATAAAACGTTTTTGTGGTACCAAACCTCCTCTTCTTTTCTGAAACAATAGTATAACATCACAAACCACAAACACACGATAAAATATCAATTGGAAGGCTTTACTCAATCAAAAAACGTAAATTAACACACTATGATCGAATAAATTTGATAAATTGGATACCTATCAAGCAGTATATGATATGATTTCATATGAGTATGAACCGCAGAGTGGTTCAACCTGGATAGATGTGCAGAAAACGTTGACTGCCATAAGACCATATTTTACAAGTTCAAACAGTAGTTGAAATTCTATCTTCTGTTACTTATTAAGCCTTGGTGCCAGGTGTCCTAATTATATAACTGTGCAAATGCGAAAACCAACGAAAGGAGAACAATTCACTAAATATAACAGGCGAATTGATGTAATTGGTTTTAAAATATTTTACCTGATTTAAGGAATGATACAAACAACCAGGAAGGTTAATAGTATAAATAGATATGTGACGGCAGACTACATGTGACTCAAATTTGATCAAACATATAGAATGAATGAATTGAAAAGATATGAAATATGGTTCGATTTAAATTACTGGAAATATGAGGGATATGGATCATGCGTACCTGTTAAAGGTTTATCTAGAACCAATGGTGAATAAAAGAAGACGACTTTTAATTAAGAATTGAATGCTTCTTTTCGTAACTTTATTGGGGTGTAAAAGCGTTGACCGAAGTACATTTTGTATGAAACGCGGAAGCGCTTCATTCTAAAAATGTGCGCACGGTCAACGCTTTTACAACCCTATGAAGTTACAGAAAGAAGCATTCAATATTTATAATTATATATTTTTAACTAGGATAAAGAAAACACGAATTTTATCATTTTTTGTTTATTTAATTCACCTGTGCGCTTTATTGTGGCACCTCGTGTTATCATGAATGATAAGTTTTATTGTGTGATGCAATTGCTTAAGGAATAACACGTGATGTGTATTTAGCCAATCAGAATAACGTATTATAATGAAACAAACATCTAATGTTATTATATGACTATAAAACAAATACAATACTAGTACACACTTCAAATTTTTAAGGATATACTCAAATTAAAAAAAAAGGTGAATACAGCCTTTTTCCATCTGTGTCTCGAACAAACAAGCAATTTAAACTTGTTTAGACATGTACTAAATATCTCTGAAAACATTGGAATTTTATTATTACTTCTGTATCAACAGGTTATTGACGGTTTTTACACAAAATATGTAACTTTTATCTATTTTTGCGCTTCTTTCATTTACGTGTTTGTATTTCTAAGTCCTAGTACTAAATGACTTGTCAATTTATTTCATTGGTGGACATTGGATTGAGTATTGGAATTTCTCTATACGTTTTCAAGTCCGCTCCTTGAACATTACCCAGAATAAACTGAAGGCTTCCTTTCCAAAAAAAAAAACAATGTCTGCACTCTCTTCATAATATTTTTTAATAACTTTTATTTTTTTTTTTGGTGGAATAAATGCATGGATAATTTTCATTATTATAATTTTTAAAAAAATCTGAAAATAAGAAGATGAGGTACGATTGCCAATGAAACATCTATCCCCACAAGTTCAAATAAAGAGAGTGTAATCATTTATAGGCAACCGTACGACCTTAAACAATGAGAAAAGTCCATACTGTATAGTCGACTTTAAAAGACACCGACATAAGAAATATGAAACAATTCAATCGAAAAAGATAACGGCCTAATTTATAACAAAACAATAAACGAAGAATAGATATGACAGATATGAAACAATGACAAGAACTACAGGCACACAAAGAATGTGTTAAACATGTTTGAGAGCGCTCAACCCTTCTCCAACCTGGGACAGTGCAGTAACAGAACAACATAAGAAAACTATAAAGACCAGTTGAATAAACCTCAACTCATCAGCTTATTACAAGGAATATCAACACAGTCCGGACGTGGTAGGGTTTTGATCCATCCATTATCCCAAACAACAAAAAGACACTGACCTTGTTAAAATTACGTGTTATAGTATTCTTTTATTTGTCTTTATGAATATTACTTTTATTGTTTGATCTGTTTTTGGTTATATCCATATGACATGGTTCTGGACTTATTCATCCGGTCATTTTTGTCTTTCATTTTTTCTTTTTGGTTTGCATTAATGCCTTTTTGTGTTTCTTTTTGACATATGACGTAGCTGTACTTATACATCCCGTCATTGTGTTATTGTGCTATGGTAAATATTTATATTCTTGTCTTTCATTTTTGCTAATGTACTTTATGTATATGTGTTTCTTTAATACATATTTGTTTGTTTTTATAGTTATTAAGATTACATTATCATTCGTTTTTTATGTGTTTTGTCATTTGATTTTGCCATGTTATTAGGGACTTTCAGATTTGATTTTCCTCTGAGTTCAGTATTTTTGTGATTTTTCTTTTTACAATACTGACTGCTGTTCCCCTATTTTTGACATTTTTACCTATAATGTCTGTTTGTTTTGTTTTCACATCGTTATCAATATAATGGAATTGTATGTGACTGTTATACAAGTGAGAAGTTTAGCTAGCTATAAAACCAAGTTTAATCCACCATTTTTTTACACAAGAAAATGTATGTACCAAGTCAGGAATATGACAGTTGTTATCCATTCGTTGTTAATGCCTTTTTGTGTTTCTTTTTGACATATGACGTAGCTGTACTTAAAAATCCTGTCATTGTGTTATTGTGCTATGGTAAATATTTATATTCTTGTCTTTCATTTTTGCTAATGTACTTTGTCGATATGCATATGTGTTTCTTTGTTACATATTTGTTTGTTTAAAATAGTTATTAAACTTATATTTTCATTCGTTTTGATGTGTTTTGTCATTTGATTTTGCCATGTGAGTAGGGACTTTCCGATCTGATTTTCCTCTGAGTTCAGTATTTTTGTGATTTTACTTTTTACAATACTGACTGCTGTTCCCCTATTTTTGACATTTTTACCTATAATGTCTGTTCGTTTTGTTTTCATATCATTGTCAATATAGTGGAATTGTATGTGACTGTTATACAAGTGAGAAGTTTAGCTAGCTATAAAACCAAGTTTAATCCACCATTTTTTACACAGGAAAATGTCTGTACCAGTTCAGGAATATGACAGTTGTTATCCATTCGCTTAATGTGTCCGAGCTTTTAATTTTGCCGTTTGCTTACGGACTTTGCCGTTTTGAATTTTCCTCGGAGTTCGGTAATTTTGTTATTTTACTTCAACAATCCACAGCTTTTTCTTCTCTTCTTAATGTTTTGTAACTCAAGGGAGAGTATTTCCTACTGATGAAGTACCTTTTTTTTTTAATTTACTAAGGCTTTTCAACCTCAGGAATATATTATGTTAGCTGTATTTGGCAAACCTTTTAGGTAGTTTTGGTCCACAATGCCCTTCGACTTCGTAATTAATTTGGCCTTTTAAAAAAAAATATATTCGAGCGTCACTGGTGGGACTTTTGAAGACGAAACGCACGTCTGGCGCAAATATAAAATTTCAATCCTGGTATCTGTGATGAGTTTATTTACCATCTCCCATTTTTCTCTTTTTATTTTAAGTGCCACCATGAGTACACACTTGGCAATATATTGGACACGACTTTCATTTTCATTCTTTCTTTTCCAATAAATTTACAATACTGAAGATCGAATGAATATGGATTAAAATATGCTTACACGACAATAACTCTTTTATTTTTAGCTGACTTTGTCAAATTAGAATCAAATGACTGATAAATGCAAACCATAATATCAACATTCAGCTTTTACAATTATATTAAACACCAAATTTTATTTCGATTTTTTACTCTTTAATAATAATAATCAACATCAGTTTAAAACGTCTTTAGGGATCTTTCATTATTTATCTAAGAAAGGGGGGACTGGTCAAAATGCAGGGGGGTCAATTTTTGTTATGTGTGTTTAAAAGGGGGTTAAATTGTTTTTAAAAAATTCAAAGTGGGGGATTAATATTTTTGCACATTGAAATGAGTAGTTTCAATACTTCAAGAGACTAAATGTAAAAAATAAAAAATACAACTGTCAAATGGAAATTAATTTTTACCACCATTCATATACAATTAAGTAAGATATCACATAACTTTAGTGTCAGATGAAGGATGCTGCCAAGTCCCCCTCGAAAAGTTATTACTCCTTAGAGCAAATGATTAAAAGGAAATTTTGCAAAGAACATTAATTTAAAAACTCTTCCATGCTTGTCATTTCAATAGATTCCATGCAGATTTAGGTATCCCTAAAATATCTCTAGTGTAGTTATAAACTACATTGTCATAACTCGTGTCTCAATATAGCTCGTACACTGCAGATTCAGAATTCACCGTAACTATCAATTTGCCTTTGTTAACATCAAATGCTAGTCCATAAGGATGATTAATTCCGTCATCTTTCCCAAGCAACTTTCTTACATGTTTACCATCTGACGACAATACAAATATACTATTATTATAACACGAAGCAATATACACGTTTGAGTCTTCATCTACAACTATACCGTACGGAGAACATACTGATTGATCTTTGTATTCCCACATCTTCTCTCCACTCAAAGAGCAGCATGTAACTGTGTGGTGTGAGCTATTGGTATAGTATAATTTGTCTTCGGATGTTGCCACATAACTATTGTCTGACAGGGTAATGTCTTCAACCAAAGTAGAAGGGAAATTACATGACAACTTTACACTCTGAATACCTTTACCAGAACCACAATACGTCAACTTGCCATCTCTATAAGTTAAACCGTAACAATAGCTGTGCACATCTATTGTGCGTTCAACATTTGTAGTTACAGTGTTTATGATTTGTATTCGTAAACACCTAGGAAATGAGACAGCGACTCTCTTGTGATCGATAGAAGTAACATCAAATGGATTTCTAATTTTCAGGCGTACGTCCTTCCTCCAGATTCCATCTTCGTTTAAAATCAGTACACGGTTGTCATTCTTGTCTAGAAAAATGATGTCTCCAGTACATGAAACGGAACATCCTGTGACTCCTGTATATTCAATATTTGTTTGTAATCTCAGTTTAATAGCGTTGAAAGCTGACGGTGGTGGAGCAGAGTGAAAAGACATTGTCTGTACTTGTTTTTCTTTCCCTGTGTGCATAACAACCGATGGTGGGTTTGATTGGACTGATACTAATCCTATTGTAGTAACTGAAGACAATAAATTTGAAATTGTGTCATTAATTTTACAGTTAATGTCAATTTTCTGCATACTTGCATCTTCAAATAAAGATTGCATAAATTTTTCATGTGTCTGAATTTCTTTCTCAATCATTTTACTGCCAAGAAAAGCTTGTAAGTCCGATGCATATATTTTGATAGCTCTCATATCACTTTGCAGTAGATCCACCTTTTCTGTATTTTTAGCAACTTTTTCCAGTACGTCTTTTATCTGTGATTTAATTGTCTTTTCGGCAGCTAATAGATCATTAAGTGTTCGTTGTTCTAAGATGTCAAGGTGTTCGTTTATTTTAATTCGAACTTGTTTAATTTCGTCGTAAAACTTCTGTCTTTGTACTTGGATTTCAGCAAGATTTTGTTTTCTATCTTTAACGACTCTCTCGACATTTATTTTGATATCTTTCAAATTAAGATCAAGACTTTCCAATAAGACGGAAGACTTTGCGGTTTCGATGACTTTCTCCAGTGATGATATCCCCATACACTTATCATGGTTGGATTGGATACACAGTGGACAACAGAGACTTTCATGTTGCAAACAATAATTCTGGAATTTTCTGTTATGTTCCGAACAAAACTGTGAAATATTGGCGATCGATGGAGGCAATTGTTTATAGTTATCTATAGGTATGACTCCATGGTAACGGAGAGCCTTTGATGCATTGTGAAAATTAAGACATTTGGAGCACAGTCCTTCGTCGCATTCAGGACACCAGAACTTTGCAGTTGTAGTTGAGTATTGAGATTCACATACACCACACACTACAATACTGGATGATGCCATATTAGTCTTTACTCTGCAGAAAAAAATGATAATAACCATGAAGACTTTTTTGATATTTTTTACTTTTTTGTTTTGATTTATAACCGTTTGGTGAATAATGTGTGAATTGTACTGCAGTTTTGGTTTTCCCCAAGTACCTTTAGTGGCGCCACACAGTTAAATATATTCTTCTATGGGAATGGTACCGTAATAAACTTATGTAATCAACTAACCACTCCGTTGAATTGACTGGCAAGACAAGCATTGATCAAGATACTCGAAGTTATCATTACTCTGAGCAAAAAGTCTCATTGATAACAATGTTAATATCATTAATCTTTAAAAATCATGGTCGAATCAGTAAGAATTTGACAAATGTTTTCAGAGATATACAATTTTGTTCATTTTATCAGATTTGCTCTGGACATATTTGAAGAGTATACGATAATTAGTTATAACTTCAAGGTTCAAGTAACACACATCAACGAAGGTGTAAAAAAGCTGTCAGGTTTCGAATTTTTGCTCTTTTACAACTCTTTTTGAAAAATTGACTAATTGTTAGCGAAACAATCACAACACAAAATGCAAAAGTAGCTATTTGTAACCGATGCAAGATTGGAGGTGAATACGCAAAAATGGTAACCATCTTCATTTGAGGGCAACTGCTCCTGTAAGGTGTTGACTGATTATTTTGACAATTTCAACGTATTTTTATATCATGTATATTTTTTTTTATAATTTCTATGTATATATTACATAAAAAGATACCGGTAATAGACAAAATAGAAAAAAAATCTTTGTCATTAGTTTACAGGCAAATACCCTTCTTTTAAGTTAACACATGAATTCCGTAACAGTAGTATATAAACTCATCATAGATACCGCTGTTCGAAACTCATAAATCGATAAAGACAATTATCGCTATTTTGTGCATTTTTCCTTTCATCTTTTTTTGTGATAATTTTCATATCTTTCTACTCGCTTGAGATGGATAATTATCGCTAGAAACTAAGCATGCACGTGGCGTTGCTAACGAAATTGACATGAAATTGACAACGTCGTCATAGGTAAAATAGCGATAAATAGATTATCATTGTTCATCTCAACTCGATTGCCTTTCTCGCTTTCGCCGTCCCGACTCAAGAGAGAAAACCAATCTCGTTGAGATGATCACCGATAATCTATAAAAACAAATCCGGGTTACAAACTAAAACTATGGGAAACGCATCAATTATAAGAGGAGAATAACATTGAATCAAACTTATAGTATTGTTATATATAAATATACTTATAGATCATCGTTAGGCATCTAAACGAGATTGATTTTTGTTAGCATGAGCTGGTACGACGAAAGTGAGAAAAGCAATCGAGATGAGATGACTAATGATAATCTGTTTATCGCTATTTTACCTACGACGACGTTGTTAATTTCATTAACATTGCGCCTAAGTTTCTAGCGATAACTTTTATATCACTCTGTTGTGCTGAGAATGGAAATTATCAGTCAGTAACAAAGGAAAATTTCGTAAAATAGCAATAAATATGCATATTCATATTGTGGAGAGTTGTCTCCTTTGCAATCATACCACATCTTCCTTTTTTATATATAGATTCACGGTTCTACAATCGGTCGTTACCTGCATTTTGGCATTGCATACCATCATGTTTCTCTATCACTATTAATGAAAGAGGGACGAAAGATACCAGAGGGACAGTTAAACTCATAAATCAAAAATAAACTGACAACCCCATGGCAAGAAATGAAAAGGACAAACAGACAAACAATAGTACACACGACACAACATAGAAAACTAAAGAATGAACAACACGAACCCCACAAAAACTAGGGTGATCTAAGGTGCTCCGGAAGGGTAAGCAGATCTTGCTCCACATGTGGCACCCGTCGTGTTGCTTATGAGATAACACATCCGGTAAATAGTCTAATTGGGTAGGTCACATTTATGAAAGGGAAGGGGATTGTAGCTACGACGTAAGGAACATATCCGATATCATTTGTGAAACGGTTATTCCATAACGGTCAACAAACTCGTGATGGCGTCCGTAAAATTTACGAAGAGATGATTTCAACTTTACCATTTGGAACTCTTGATTTTATAGCTTCCTTGTGAGCAATAACCCTCGATCAAGAAAATCATGATAGGAAATGCAACACGGGAATATCGTATCAATTGGAAGATATATACACCGTATACAGGTGCTGCTTGAATGAAGTGTTTACACTATAAAATCCGTTAGATGCTGTATATTAATTGATACTTTAGTCTTAGAATACATGCTTTTTTATTAGTTGTTATTTGCTATGAACATGTTGTCAGCAATTGCAAGTACTCATATGTCTATACTCAGCGCATTTGTGTTGTTATGGGGATGTCCTCCGGTGTATGTTTTTTGTTACTTGTTTTTTTTCTCTGCTTTGTATTGATCTGATTAGTTAATCCCCTTTCAATTGATTTGTATAGTTTGTTTATTTGGTGTGCTGTTAAACTACTGTCTTATGTTAGGATAGGGTTTATAGTCCGCAAACATATTTACTCCAGCCACATTCTGGAACCTACAATTAGGTGGTTGGTTTTTGTTGCTGTGTATCATATTTGGTTTTTGTTCATTGTTTTGTTCATATATCAGGCCGTTAGTTTTCTCGTTTGTAGTGTCTTACATTTGACTTTTCTGGCTTTTAATACCTGACTATGCAGTATGGGTTTGCTTATTGTTGAAGGCCGTAATGTGATCTAAAATGTTAACTTCTATGTCATTTGGTCTCTAGTGGATAGTTGTCTCATTATACCACATTATTATGTTTATATAATTTGTAGATATTGTCTTGTTGTATATATTTGCTGTTTATTGTTTCTCCCCATCTATTTTATAAAAATAGTAATCAAAGGTACCAGGATTATAATTTAGTACTACAGACGCGCGTTTCGTCTACATAAGACTCATCAGTGACGCTCATATCAAAATATTTATAAAGCCAAACAAGTAATTGAGCTACTTAGTTATTGTCTTCATTTGTTTTTGTTTTTGTTATTTTGTCACCAACTGTAAAGATTGGATGGCAATAAAATATTGAAGTGAAAAATTGAATTGAATTGAGTAATCATAGTTTAAAAATAAATTGCAATTATACACAAAATAATGTTCGAATCGTCATTTAAGTCGACATCTTTTTAAGAAGACAACGGATCATTCCGACTTCGTTGATTTTGAAGTAAATCTTTACAAATGTCTTGCTAACGATTATTACCATACAACTTTCTCTCAATCTTTTATTGTTTCAATATAATTGTCTAAATTTCGAAGAAAAAATGTTAGCATTCGTAATGAAAGGGCAATTACCGTCTCGATGTATATAAACAGTACTTTACATACCCTTTTATAGTTTAAACATATTGTTTTGTCTAAATATATAATAGGATTGGATACAAGTTATATCAACTTAAAATAATCCTCTCCAAATGAGTACAATACTAGTATACAAAATTTCAAGATGACAGCAATTATATAATTCAGTACACTATGAAAAATATATACAATAAACATAGTATTTTTTAAACAGAAACAGTTTGTACACTCTAAGATACAGCAATATTAATTGAAGAGTCGTTTGGTATGGCATATATAACTATGTTTATTTCTGAAAGAGACTGTGCTTTATTCAACAATTATTTCTTCTGTTCGATATAAAATATGTTCTATGGAGATATCAACAAAGTGTTCAATGTTTTCAAAGAGCTGATTTCTAAAATTTATGTAGAGGGGACATTCTAAGAAAAAATGAATCGAATCTTCTCTATTAATATTTAGTTTGATGAGCTAAAAAAATTGAAAGAAAAAACACAGAGTAAAAAGTGTGAAAAAAGACAAACTTTCAGGCTCGGGTAACCATTATTTCCGTGTTGAAAATAGGTTAGCCTTAAAGTCATATGATACTTTAAATCTAATAAAAAAAGTTCAAATGTATTATATACTTAAATGGCTGAGTTTTACTTTAAAAATGTGTACATTTACTTTCTTTTTAAACTTTTCTTTTCTTTCTTTTCATAAATATACTGTCGTTGAAATATTGACTTCCCGTTCTATGTAATTTAAAAGTAAATAAGAGGGGAAAGAGGAAAGAGAAATCACAGCAACAATACTGCATGTGAGCACTAAAGTATAAATTAGCTTGTATTCATTTTGCAGCGGGATTTCCATTGTATCAAGCAAATATTGAAGTTGATGCAACTACAATTATGGGTATTGGTTTTATTATGACAGCATTGATATTTTGAGAACAACCTGGATTTATACACCATTCTCAATTTATATTTATAAAAAAGAAGATTTGGTATGGTTGCCAACGAGACAACTCCCCACAAATGACCAAATGACACAGAAATTAACAACTATAGGTCACCGTACGGCCTTAAAAAATGAGTAAAGTCCATACCGCGTAGTAAACTATAAAAGGCCATGAAATGACATTTGTAAAGTAATTCAAACTAGAAAACTAACGGCCTAATTTTTGTACGAAAAATAAACGAAAAACAAATATGTAACACATCAACAAACGACAACCACTAAATTACAGACTCCTGACTTAGGACAGGCACATATATACATAATGGGACAGTGGTGTAACATACAACATAAGAACGAACTATCAGAATCTACGAAAAAATTCTTAACTCATCAGATGGATAATTAGAAATACATGTATCAAAAACATGTTTATTTCTTGACAATCACGAGTATACAAATAGTTGTATGACTTGAATATATCTGAGCATATGTTTCAATTTCTTGAAATGTTCAAACAAGGATGTGTAGAATGTGTGTGTGGTGTTTTTTTTTTTTTTTTTATCTCAGCAATACTGATAAAGAGTGGTAAATTGACAATTGTCATATCAGGTACTTAAAGCATTTTATTACACCTACGCAATATTGTATCTAACACACAGTCGAATAAGATACCCCTATGGATATAAAGAAATATGACGAATAGACACCAGTTCATCAAAATTACACAGAAAAAGAAGAGATTGAGCAACATGAACATTAACAACAAGACGGGTGTAAACCTAGCTATGTGCGCCTGATATTTGAGTGATTTTGCATGGAATCTACATCAAATCTATAATTTTAAGAATATTTACCTGCATTGCTGAGTGATCAAGGACAAGAAAGATTACAAATAAAATCGATTACTTGACGACAAATAATACACTTGACATTATTTGTTATCATAGGGGGTAATAGTGGTGATCCATATTATATTTCTAGAAGACTACATGAACAAGAAAGACGACTGGTAGCATCTCATGTTACTAGAAATCTCAGCGTTGTAAGAAGCAAAGAATATATATGCTCAGACGACAAAAAATTACTTAAAATGTAGTTGAAAAAAAACTTTTATTTTCTTTTAATGGGAAAGGCAAATTCGTATTAGCTCCTTCGTACATGGATAAATTGAATACATTTCCTACAGTTTGTAAAATATGAATTTAACTTTTTAAACCTAAATGGATAAGATTTCGATGAGAAATAATTTCAACATATTTTTTTTTTTTGCACTAATGACATATGCTTATGTATTTACACCACAACTAGTATTTGTATATGCATTCAATCATTCTTTTGCAGGTAAATGTGAAGTTTTGTTTAAGAAAGATTTATAAATAAGACATGATGAATATCACTTTTTTAAGTGTATGTCCATCTCTAGTCGGAAACATTAATTTGCAAAACTTAGTTCAGATAAAGAAGCGGCATGCATTCATTACGGGGCGCCGAATGAGACTCTTGTGGTTTTGTACAAAATTGAATTCTGTCATAACAAAATCATTTTTGTCTTACAAAACTATCTGATACAGACGTGTTTTATGAGGACTTCAATTTTGTGATGACAAAATTCATTTTTGTGATGACAAAATTCATTTTTGTGATGACAAAATTCATTTTTGTGATGACAAAATTCATTTTTGTAGACAAAAATTATTTTTGTAGACAAAATTCATTTTTGTAGACAAAATTCATTTTTGTAGACAAAATTCATTTTTGTAGACAAAATTCATTTTTGTAGACAAAATTCATTTTGTCTCACAAAAGTCAATTTTGTCTCACAAATGTTAATTTTGTCTCACAAAAGTCAATTTTGTCTCACAAAAGTCAATTTTGTCTCACAAAAGTCAATTTTGTCTCACAAAAGTCGATTTTGTATGCAAATTAGTTCACAATATATGTCTCTTCAGTGATGTTAGGGATCGAAACGGTAATTGGAAGGCCATATAATTTACCCTCAATTTCAATTTCTTGAATTTTAAGAGTCAATATAAGATGAACGGATCATATAAACCGGAGGGAAAATATGATACAAGCCCAAACGAAAAAATATAAACGAGTCTAAATTGAAAACTACGTTCAAACCTATGATTGCGTTGGATAAAAACCACAATTTTTATACGTGTGCATGTAAAACAAATTTCGTTGTAGAAGGGTCTAAAAACAGCACAAACAACATTTTCCAAAAGACCAAAAAAGTGAAAAAGTATATTTAAACAAAACGCATTTGACTAACAGGTCGAACAACTGATATTCTTAAACCTTGCTGACTGCCATTGGCGATTGCCAAATAAAATTGATCACGAGATGTAACAAAATGGATCTTAATATAAATTTAATACTAAACAGAAAACGATAAACTTGTGACCAAGATGTCATGCCACAAACACAAGGTGTCAATATTTTTTTTGTACACCAGATCTAGATTTCGACAATATATATGTCTCTTCAGTGATGTTAGGGATCGAAACGGTAATTGGAAGGCCATATAATTTACCCTCAATTTTAGATCGACTCTTGAATTTTAAGAGTCAATATAGGATGAACGGATCATATAAACCGGAGGGAAAATATGATACAAGCCCAAACGAAAAAATATAAACTAGTCTTAAAATTGAAAACTACGTTCAAACCTATGATTGCGTTGGATAAAAACCGCAATTTTTATACGTGTGCATGTAAAACAAATTTCGTTGTAGAAGGGTCTAAAAACAGCACAAACAACATTTTCCAAAAGACCAAAAAAGTGAAAAAGTATATTTAAACAAAACGCATTTGACTAACAGGTCGAACAACTGATGTTCTTAAACCCTGCTGACTGCCATTGAAGATTGCCAAATAAAATTGATCACGATCGAGATGTTACAAAATGGATCTTAATATAAATTTAATACTAAACAGAAAACGATAAACTTGTGACCAAGATGTCATGTCACAAACACAAGGTGTCAATAATTTTTTTGTACACCAGATCTAGATTTCGACAATATATGTCTCTTCAGTGATGTTAGGGATCGAAACGGTAATTGGAAGGCCATATAATTTACCCTCAATTCCAGATCGACTCTTGAATTTTAAGAGTCAATATAGGATGAACGGATCATATAAACCGGAGGGAAAATAAGATACAAGCCCAAACGAAAAAATATAAACGAGTCTAAATTGAAAACTACGTTCAAACCTATGATTGCATTGGATAAAAACCGCAATTTTTATACGTGTGCATGTAAAACAAATTTCGTTGTAGAAGGGTCTAAAAACAGCACAAACAACATTTTCCAAAAGACCAAAAAAGTGAAAAAGTTTATTTAAACAAAACGCATTTGACTAACAGGTCGAACAACTGATTTTCTTAAACCCTGCTGACTGCCATTGGCGATTGCCAAATAAAATTGATCACGAGATGTAACAAAATGGATCTTAATATAAATTTAATACTAAACAGAAAACGATAAACTTGTGACCAAGATGTCATGCCACAAACACAAGGTGTCAATATTTTTTTTGTACACCAGATCTAGATTTCGACAATAATTGGAAGGCCATATAATTTACTCTCAATTTCAGATCGACTCTTGAATTTTAAGAGTCAATATAGGATATATATATATATATCATACAAACACGTCTAAAAAGTAAAATCATTTTCTAATGTTTCTAAGCAGGTGATAACCATACAATAGTTTTGGCTATTGGATATCAGTGTGTATGTTACAGAGTTAATACAATTACTTATATAAGTCTGAAAATAACACCAAACAGTGTTAGAAATAGATTTTTATGCTGACAATTTTTTTCCGGGATTCAATAGTAGGCACATTCACCAAATTTGATCGATATTTATTTAACGGAGTAACACACGGCTGTAATTTATATCGATGGAAAGAGGTGAACAAGGCTCATAAAAATGTCAACTTCGTAGTTGTCTGCAGTAGTCACAATTCAAAATAAGGTCAAAGATCGAATCTTAAATTTCAGAGAAATGCAGTTGTCTGGCACACACTATTTTAATTCTGGTATCTATGATAAGTTTACAAGTGCTCCACGAAACCTCTTTCTAAATTATTAACATCTATTTTATCAGCAATCAAAGACGGGCTTCAAAGTTATTGTGAAACTGCATATTCTAGAGGTGGCGTGAATCAGATGTGGATACTTAAAAATTCCAAAGATCTTTTAGAGTACATACAATCTAACTCTCTTTCATCTTGTAACAGTATTAAAACATTTGACTTTTCTACTCTTTATACAAGTATTCCACATTCCAAACTAAAAGACAAATTGAAAGAGTTGGTATTACTTTGCTTCATAAAAAAAGAATGGCAAACGTAGATACAAGTATCTTGTCTTAGGGAGGGATAAAGAATAAAGAATCACTCTGATTCGAACAAAAAATTCTCTGAAACCGATATTATCAAGATGCTTGATTTCTTGATTGACAACATATTTGTAACGTTCGGAGGACGTGGTTTTCAACAGACTGTCGGCATCCCAATGGGAACAAACTGTGCCCCTCTACTTGCCGACTTGTTTCTTTATTATTATGAGGCTGACTTCATGCAGGAACTTCTTAGGAAGAAAGATAAGAAGTTAGCAATATCCTTTAACTCTACTTTCCGCTATATAGATGACGTTCTTTCACTAAACAATTCAAAATTTGGTGACTATGTGGAACGCATCTATCCCATCGAATTGGAGATAAAGGATACTACAGATACAGTTAAGTCGGCTTCATATCTTGACTTACATCTAGAAATTGACAATGAGGGTCGGTTGAAAACAAAACTTTACGACAAAAGAGATGATTTCAGCTTTCCAATTGTGAACTTTCCATTTCTAAGTAGCAACATTCCAGCAGCACCTGCATACGGGGTATATATCTCCCAATTGATACGATATTCCCGTGCTTGCATTTCCTATCATGATTTTCTTGATAGAGGGTTACTGCTCACAAGGAAGCTATTAAACCAAGAGTTCCAAATGGTGAAGTTGAAATCATCCCTTCGTAAATTTTACGGACGCCATCACGAGTTGGTTGACCGTTATGGAATAACCGTTTCACAAATGATATCGAATATGTTCCTTACGTCGTAACTACAATCCCCTTCCCTTTCGTGAATGTGACTTACCGAATTAGACTATTTAACGGATTTGTAATCACATAAGCAACACGACGGGTGCCACATGTGGAGCAGGATCTGCTTACCCTTCCGGAGCACCTGAGATCACCCCTAGTTTTTGGTGAGGTTCGTGTTGTTTATTCTTTAGTTTTCTATGTTGTGTCATGTGTATTATTGTTTTTCTGTTTGTCTTTTTCATTTTTAGCCATGGCGTTGTCAGTTTGTTTTTGATTTATGAGTTTTACTGTCCCTTTGGTATGTTTCGTCCCTCTCTTCTTTTACATACTTTGATATAGCTTTTCGCACTACATACATGCATTACGAATGAAATGAATTCGAATAGTTTAAAGTATTATCACTATAGTTTCTAGATTTGGAATGTTTCAAGATTCAACTTTGTACTTGTTTGGCTTTATAACTATTTTGATCTGAGCGTCACTGATGAGTAGACGAAACGCGCGCCTGGCGTATTAAATTTTAATTCTGGTACCTTTGATAACTATTAATAAAGATACAACAGATACAGTCAAGTCTGCCTCATATCTTGGTTTACACCTAGAACTTGGTGGGAAAAAATAAAGCTTTACGACAAAATAGATGATTTCAGCTTGCAATTTTGAACTTTCCATTTCTATATAGCAACATTCAAATATTTCTATTACCTAGCTGTTTCAAATTATGATTTCCTTGATAGAGGATTGTTGCTCACAAATACAGCTGTTAAACCAAGAGTTCCAAGGGTCGAAGTTAAAATCATTCCTTTTTAAGTTTTTTTCTTTTCACATATTTTCAGTAACTGCAGTGGTTTGCTAGGGAAAACCTATTGTTAAAACAGAAATAACTGCAGTTATTTTGTAGTTTCATATTTAGTTCACAGATGACGACGAATATGTCTCTATAGTAATATACAATTCAAATTCTGGTATCTATGATGAGTTTATTTGCAACCATTGGGCCGATGCCACTGCTGGTGGAGATTTATTTCCCAAATTATCAGAAACAGAAACAGAAATAACTTATTTGCTTAACAGAAATAAAAAGAACTGCAAACGATAAAAAGGATAATTGTTTATTTAGATACACATTTTTTCAGGACCAGGAAATTAGATTTGAGAAACCCGTAAATCGGTTTCGTATAATATTTCAGCAGGTTCTCAATGCTTAATGGATATCCTAGGTTTGAATTATGGATTGCTGGATGCCTGAAAATATTTCAAGGGCTCCTTAAATAAAGGCAACAGTAGTATACCGCTGTTTAAAACTCATAGAATCCATGGACAAAAAACAAAATCGGGGTCACAAACTAAAACCGAGGGAAACGCATTAAAATAAGAGGAGAAAAACGACACAACACTAAAATGTAACACACACAGAAACGGACTAAGCATCAGACAAAATCCCACGAGAATAACAAATATAACATCAAAACCAAATACACGAATTTGGGATAGACAAGTACCGTGTCACGTCTTATCGTATTGTGAATTTACATTATTTCAAATAATTTCAATAATTAAAATAATAAAAAGTAATTTTGACTAAATCCGTGACTCATATGATAAGTTGAACTAACATCATTTGACTTTTGAATTTTTAAAATTCCCAAAGACTGTATAGCAATATCATGACCGATCTCGACTATCCGACATTAACACCTGTGCGCGATGTGTAAATAGTCCATTATTTTTGCAACAATGTGTGAAAAAAACAATAGAAAACATTAAAAAAAAATGTCAAACATAGGGGTACAGCGGTCAACATTGTGTTATAATTGTATAATAAGACAAAAAAATCTGCCAGCAAAGAAAAATAAGAAGTTCAAGGCATATATTAAGTGATTGGGGCATTAAAATGTAATGCTGATTTTAAAAAAGACAGTATAATTAATACAAAATAACGAGCGCTGCGATATGGTTGCTAAGACTTGTTTTAAACGGATAATTTTTTTTATATTTATTTTATTTTATCAAAACACAATACATAATCATGATAATATACAAAGGTATATAAATTATTCTTTACAATGCAGGTAATACAATTACAGATAATCATAATTAAGTTAATTGTAATACTTCTTATAATTACTTATTCTTAAGAACAGTTTGAGTTTTCTGCTGCTAACTAATTTGTCTATGTTTTGTTTTATTTCTATAGTAAAATTTTGAAGAAGAAAAAAAAATTGATAGAGAAAAATAAAATCAAAAAATCAAAAGTTTGTCAAAAGAATAACAAAAAATAATCTAACAAAAAAAACAAATACAAGTTTGAAATTTTTAGGAAAAAAAAAGCAGAATTGGTCATCTGTGGTTTGCTCTATATATTACTGTCATTATATGGTTTCTGATTCAAGAAAGATGGAGAGTAAAGAGCCAGATTTATAGGTTTCATTAGCAAATTTAAAAACAAAAGTCTCATGTATTTGTGTGATTGTTCTCAGTATAAACACAGAAAGTGCCAGCTATTCCTTCTCTCTCAAACTGTTCTTGTTTTTGTTTGTAAATAGCTACAGTTTTTTCAGTACAGTACAGATCATTTAACTTATGTTTGAGTGCCTGAAGTGATAGAACTTTTTTCAAACATCGACTTGAATAAATATAATATTTAATACAGAGCAATATCTTATTTTGTACAATACAGTTTCTAACATCAAAAATACCGAATATAAAAGTCTTACAGTTATAGTTAAGTGTTACATGTGCTGTAGATGAAGTCCATGTATCAAAATTTTCTAACAAAATTTGTACTTCTTCACACTCCCACAATAAGTGTATAATGGTTTCTGGTTGTATATTACAAAAAGTACAAAGAGGGCTTTGTACAAGTTTTATCTTTTCCAGGAAATAATTAGTAGTCAAAACTAAGTGGTTTATCCTGTATTGGAACCACTGTGCTCTACTATTTGTAGTAGTTTTAAATGGAAGTGTATAAATGAGTTTCATTTCATCATTAGTGACACCAAACTTTTCCATAATTTTCATTTTATTTGTTGGTTCCGTAAGTTTTTTTCTCAATATGAGGTACATATCTTTAGAACCTTTTTTATGTTTAAAAAAAATCTTGATATTATTAGGAATGCTTGGGTAACAATTCTTAATTGGAGATGTAGCATTTTTAACAAAATGTTGTGAATACTGTTTAACACAATTTATTAAGCCATAATATTTCAGAAAATCTGTACCTATTTGATACACCTTCTGGAATTCAGTCAGAGAAAAAAATTCTCCGGCTCCATCTAATAAATCATTTACAATGTGTACACCTTTGTCATACCAGTCTTTGTAGAAAACAACATCATTTTCTATTTTAATTTTCTCATTAAACCATAAAGGCATATTCAAAAAATATTCCCATGTATATTCAATATTTAATGCAACAATTTCTTTCCAGGCACTCAAAACATCTTTCCAAAATGGATTTGTGCATACATTCATACTTTTTTCTATATTTTTGACACCTGTATTTTCTAATAAGTCAAAATCAATCCCATAGAAAGCAAGAGTTTCCTGTAATTTTTTATTATTGATCAACCTTCTAACCCATGTACATTTCTGTGATTTTATGAAAGGTTTCAAACAAATCATTTTTAGACCCCCTTCAAAATAATCTTTCACTAATGTTTCTCTCTTAACTTTACCAACTGGTTTTTGCCAAACAAAACTATAAAACAAGGTATCAAGTTTTTGAATAAATATGGAGTCTGGATTTGGCAATGATGAAAACAGATGGATAAGCTTTGGTAATGCCAATGTTTTAACCACTGTAATACGCCCAATAGGAGTTAAGTTTCTCTTGCTCCATTGCTTTAAGAGAGATTCAATCTCCAATATTTTTTTATCATAATTTAATCGTATCATCTTTGATAAATCTACATCAAAGTCTATTCCAAGGTACGAAAAATTATGTTTACCCCATGATAAGTTTAAGCTAGTACAAAGTTCATTCTGACTGTATTTCATACTGCCAATCCATACAACCTGGGTTTTACTGTAGTTAATTTTTAAACCTGAGATTTCCCAAAAATAATTAAGGTCTTTCATGCTTTCCATTAGAGATTCTTCAGATCCATCTTAAATAATAGCAGTATCATCAGCAAATTGAGACAATTTGTTTTCAATACTAACAGATTTTAACCCTTTTATTTTCTTATTGTTGCGAAGCTTAATAGCTAGTATTTCAGCACACAATATAAACAAATACCCGTTCAATGTTTAAAAAATCTGATAAATTATCCCCTTGGTTTACAGCTATTAGAGTAGAAAATTCTCACCCAATTACGAATAGATTGTCCAAAATTGAAAAAATTTAATACTTCTTGTAGGAAATCCCATGATAATGAGTCGAAGGCTTTTTCGAAGTCGACATATAGGAGAAGTCCTGGTAGGTTTTTTTCTTCTGCAATTTGCATCAAGTCATATAACAATCTTGTGTTTTCTCCTATAAATCGACCTAGAACAAAGCCAGTTTGATCAGGATCAATCAAATTTCCCAATACTTTTTTAAATCGATTAGCAATAACCCCTGATGCAATTTTGTAAGAAGTATTTATGAGAGCAATTGGTCTCCAGGTTTTAAGAAACTGTCGTGGTTTGTCTCCTTTAGGTATACATGTTATTATACCTTGTCTCTGTGTAACAGAGAGTTGACCTTTTTCAAAACCATAATTTATGGATCTTACTACAAATGGACCAATTTTTCCCCAAAAAACTTTGAAAAATTCAGCCGTATAACCTGATGATCCGGGACTTTTATCATTTTTCATTGCTTTTAAAAAATTTGATGCCTCATGTAGACAGATTGGACCCTCTAGATCATCTGACTCCTCATTTGTTAATTTGTTAACATTATATTTTTCAAAAACAGTATCAAAATTCTTAATCTTATCTGTAACAATATTTGTTTTTGAGTACAACTCTTGATAAAAAAAATTTAACCTCTTTGAGAATATCTTTTTGATTATTAATCATTTCTCCATCATCTTTTTGTACTTTAGGGATAATTTTATTCGTAAAATTTCTAGATTCCAAATTACAAAATTATTTACTAGGTTTTTCACCTTCTGAGATCCATATTGCCTTGGATCTTAGTACACTCCCTCTTAATTTTTTCCCTCTAATGTCTTTAAGCTCTTGTTTTTTTCCCTCAAGACTCTGAAAGTCAGTATTGCTGTTAATATTTTCTTCTGCCCTTTGAATCTCTTTTGTAAGATTTTCTACTTTGTCCCTCTCTTTTCTTTTCTTGTAGCTACTAAATGCTATAGTTTTACCTCTTATTTCCATTAACAAGGTTTCCAAAAATAATTGTTCATTGATACTTAACAAAAAATCTGAATTCATAATGTTCTGCTTTTCTGAAAGTGGTATTGCAGAATGCTGATTTTTTCTATCTTCAATTTTTACATTTATTGTGTCTAAATATTCTTGGTCAGATAGCAATGAATTCTTAAACTTCCAGAGTCCTTTTCCCCTTTTGAAATCATTAAATACTAAATGCAAAACTATGATGGAGTGATCTGATCGATAGCTTGATTCTATATATGAATCTTTTAAAGAAGGTAATAACACATCAGATATGAGAAAGAAGTCCATTCTTGACTGTTTCAGTGGTGACTTTTTTCTCCAAGTATAACGTCTTCTATCTGGATATAGTTCTCTGTATGGGTCAACCATACTTTTATTATCTATAATTTCCAATAATTTTAACCTGGCTTTTGGATTGTTTACATGTAAGTAATTGTAATAATCTATTTCAGGATTAAGCACAAGATTAAAATCACCACAGATTACAAAATATTGATTCTCAAAATCTTCAATGATATCTGATATTTTTTCATAAAAACCTGGATCGTCCATATTAGGACCATAAATAGCAATTAAGGTTATCTTATGATTTTCAATTGTAATGTCTAATGCAAGATAATTTCCATATAAATCTCTTCTTTCTCTATGAACTTGAAACTCAAAATTATTTTTGAAAAAAATTACTGCTCCTCTGGAGTTTGATGAAAATGAGCTAAAATAGCATTTGTATCCCCATAGGTTTTCAATATCATTTTCTTGTGATGGAGTAAAATGAGTATCTTCCAAACAATATATATTACAATTTTTATCTCGCAAGTAATCAAAAAATATCTCTTCTTTTACCAATATCGCCTAAACCCTGGCAATTTACTGACAAGATTTTAATACCTTCCATAATTCTTATACATTGTCAAATATATAATATAGAGCAAACATAGAGACCAAATATATATTAATATAAAAATTAAGACTAAAGGCTGAAAAGTAAGACAAGATACACAGTATCTTGTGTAACCGGAATTAAAAACAAAAAAATTGTCCAACATGGTCACCACTGTATTGTTACACATTTGGTGTTTTGAACCTTTTACACTAATTATATACAAAAATTTGAAGGCTGTGTAATAAGTCTTGGTTTTAAATTGTGTAGTACACAGTTTTGTTATAAAATAATTGCCATGACTTTCTTTTTACCATATCTTGAACAGTCTTTCCCTTTGGTTACCTAAAGAAGATAACCACAATATTTTTATATACACATATTGCATATTTTATGTGAAAATAGTCTATTTTAATAAATCAATCTAGCGTTTTAGATTAAATATTGGTTTCAAATTAAACACAAAATATTTTTTTAAAGTATATAGACATGTTATAATAGAAATAAACAACCAAAAGACCCATATAATAATGATATGACATATTTAAGACAAAAATGTACTATTGAAATGTTTTTATCAATAGTTTCACTGTTAAAGTTGAAGATATTTAACTTTCACCATGTTCATTGTTCACATCTTTGGTTCTTTCATATTCTATTCTGTAGCTTATATCATCAAAAATGTCAAAAATAATTTGGAGACCATCTTTTGTCTTCCCAAATATAGATCCATTGTAATAGTATGCTACATCAATGTCTTTATGGTGTCGTAGTCCCTTCAGTAGATCTCTATTTTTGATGGTAATGTCATCATACAATTTCACATGGTTCTTCATTTGTTTCTTTTTTCTCATAATTGCTGTTTTTACCTCACTATTCACCACTTTAACAATCACTGGTGGTACTCCAGATTTGTAGGACCTCAGCCTGTGTATTGCCACTATATCTCTCTTTTTAAACGGATAATTTACTTTTTATAATTTCATAGATTGAAGCCATTTGATGTTATGTTATTTATTATGGGAAATGTATGTGCAAATTAATTTGAAATATCTACATAGATTACCTACATAGATTTTTTTTAAAACATGATATTCTTTGTCTTGTGTTGTAAATGATGGTACTCTAATGAAATGTTAAATTCTTAATCTAAAGCAAAAACGTATATGCCCTTTACCAAGTCATGAAAATGGCCATTGTTCTATTATAGTTCGTTTCTGTTTGTGTTTCATTTTAATGTTGTGTTTCTGTTGTGTCGTAGTTCTCCTTTTATTTTTGATGTGTTTCCCTCAGTTTTAGTTTGTAACCTGGATTTGGTTTTTTTTTCTCAATCGATTTATGAATTTTGAACAGCGGTATACTACTGTTGCCTTTATGTATGTTTTAAAGATTCAAATTAATTTGCTGTATCGAAATTTCTGATTTGATTATTTGTCAGTTATATATGTTACAGGCATTTTCTAAATTGAGACAGATTGTAAACTGCCATATTTTACAGGTAATTCATCAAATGCCTAACCTTGACAACATTAAAAAAATGACTAAAATACTAAGTCATCGTATCAAATGACTGAATCTTTATGACAACATTTATCAAATTGCCTGTTTGGGTTAATTTCATTTGTAGAAAAATGATTGCATTGAGATACAGTGGCAAATTCACAAAATCTTGCATGGAAAAAAGTAATGGTTCCGAAACATTTAGTTTATTTTCAAGCAACAAAGTATGAATATTTATAATAATAGTGACAGTTAAACTATGGAATTAATTATGTATTCATTCAGTACTTCAGAAGGTCATTTAAGACCCGAACAGGCCAATTATCATCATTCCTGAACTGTGCGCCTCTCCTTAATGACCTGTTTTTATTTTCATATGAGTCGGAGTTCCTTAAATACTCTTCAAAAGTAAGAAGATCAAGAAGCCAGATAATTTAATTTCACATTCAGATATTTTAATTATCTTCTTTCCATAAACAAACCAAACTTTTCTGATTGGGTTCTAATAATATATCCTCCGTTAACAGAAATCAAAGAAACAACAGACACGGCTATATCTGCCTCATTTTAGACTTATACCTCAAATTGACACAAGCAAAAATAATACAGGACTGGAAACTTCCCATGAGTGAAACTCTTCACACTAATCTAATTCGATGCTCGGTTTGTTTACTTTGCAATAACCTTCGTCATCACAGTTTAATTCAGTCCATTATAAACCCAAATATTGACTATTTGATACAATACATAACTATTGTTTATCATTTTATTTTTTTATTTTTTGGCAGATTAATTTTTAAAATATTCAATTTTACTCTACTCAGGATTATTTAGAAGGGAATTGGTTGAATCATAAATTATAATTAAACTGGAACGTAAGTCTTTTTACAAGGTGACAGTTTTTATCGAAAGTTTTACTTTTATTTACAAGTACATGACGTTTATTTTTCCAGATCGTGGTTATGACGTCTACACCAAGTACGTTCAGGTGTGCTAACCTCATTTTCTAGTTTTGTAAAGTTCTCTGTACACGTAGAAAACGTACTACTAACGCAATTTCTGTCACCGTTTATGACTTGTTTCCCACCTAATCTGTTCGATAGGAAGTGATTGATATTTTAGGTAAGGAATACATGACTTATCTATAAGTTGTTATAAAAATTTTAAATATCTTTCAGTATCTGCGATAACTCTTACTTTGTGTATTTTGTTATTCTTGTTTTTTTTCTATGCTTCGATCCGAGGAGTCACGCCTTTTCCAACTGATGTTACTGTTTGTTCTCATGTTGTGCTGTTAAACCACTGTCACAGGTTTTTGGAGAATTTATCACTCGAAAACATGACCAACCCACCACATTCTGTATGTGTCTGTCCCAAATCTGGATTCTGTATATAAATGGTTGTTATTTGTTGCTGTATCTAATATTTAGGTCTTTCCACTTTTCGTGGAAAGACCTTTTGTTTTTCTTCTGATTATTTTTAGGTCTTTCCACTTTTCGTGGAAAGACCTTTTGTTTTTCTTTTGATTATTAGGTCTTTCCACTTTTCGTGAAAAGACCTTCTGTTTTTCTTCTGATTATTTTTTATTTTATTTTTTTTCTTCTGCCGTCTGACATGCTTTTTTCTCTTACAACATATCGAATGCATGTTTAGCCAATGATGTTGTTCAGTAATGGGGTTTCAAAACTCACCCTGTGTGACCGAACACTTATTCTTATAGGAGTTATCTCCCCGCGTCCTCTTTTTCTTGTTATCGCTATATCTCTAAAACCGCAAAAGATTTTAACAAACTGTTTTCACCAAATTGTTCGTCTACTCTTAAGAATGATTTGGTTTGTTTCACTGGAGTGATCGGAAGACATCTTATGGGAGTTATTTCCCTTTGAAAATTTAAGATAGGCGGTATGTTGGATAAATTCATACGTTTTAAGTCGTAGAGGCCTACAGTCTTTTGATATGAAGTCCTTGGTCCATTGGAAATTGAGGTCAAGGTCAAAGGTCAAGGTCATGTTATAAATTTAGAATTTTGCTTGTTATTGTTATTCAGCAGAAACTGTTACAGTAAATGATATGATGTGTTTGCCAAATTACTGTTTACAATAAGGCGCAACTTCAACCTATTTAAGTCGAATAGTTTTGGTTAACCTTATAGGAGTTTTCTACCCTTATGTATTTGAAATCAGTATTTCTCCACAACCATACAAGTGATTGATCTGGGGTCTTTTGATTTGAAATCACTGACCTATGACCTCAAAATTGATTTTGAGGTCACAGGTCACTTATTCTTATAGGAGTTATCTCCCCACGTCCCCTTTTTCTTGTTATCGCTATATCTCTCAAACCGTAAAAGATTTTAACAAACGCTTTTCACCAAATTGTTCGTCCACTCTTAAGAATGATTTGGTTATTGTTAACTGGAGTGATCGGAAGACTTCTTATGGGAAATATTTCCCTTTTAAAATTTAAGATAGGCGATATGTTGGATAAATTCATACGTTATAAGTCGTAGAGGCCTACAGTCTTTTGATATGAAGTCCTTGGTCCATTTGAAGGAAATTGAGGTCAAAGTCAAAGGTCAAGGTCATGTTCTAAATTTAGTTTGCTTGTTATCGTTATTCAAAAGAAACTGTAACAGTAAATGATATGATGTGTTTACCAAATAACTGTTTACAATAAGGCACAACTTGAACCTATTTAAGTCGAAGTGTTTTGGGTAACCCTTATAGGAGTTTTCTACCCTTATGTATTTGAAATCAGTATTTCTTCACAACTATACCAGTGATTGACCTCGGGTCTTTCGATTTGATTTTTACTGACCAATAACCTTGAAATTGAGGTCAAGGTCAAAGGTCAAGGTCATATTCTTAATTTTGAATTTAGCTTGTAATCTATATTCAAAAGAAACGGTAACAGTTAATGATATGATGTGTTTTCCAAAAAACTGTTTACAATAAGGCGCAACTTCAACCCATTTTAGTCAAAGTGTTTTGCTCAACCCTTGTAGGAGTTTTCTCCCCTTTTGTATTTGAAATTGGTATTTCTCCACATTCATACAAGTTATGGACCTGGGGTCTTTTGATTTGAGATCACTGACCTATGACCTCGATATTGAGGTCAAGGTCAAAGCTCAATTTGACGTTCTAAATTTTTACCTTTGCTAAAAATTCTTACTGGTTCATTATAAAACAATTCGGTCTTCTGCAATTGGTTTAAACATTTTATCATGTACCAGTTCAACCGGAAATGACCGTATTTTTACCGGAAGTAGCATATTTTAGACTATTCCTATGAAAAAGTACCTATTATAATTATATTCTTTTTTTATATCAGTTTGAAGTAATAAATTACATGAACCGGGAGTGACATTTTTCAAACACTATTTTTAAATCGATTCTTATTATAGAGGTGGAAAGACCTTCAATTGTTCTCTGAAGAATTGGTTTTTAATTGTTATTGTTTTTCTTTTCCTTGCTGAATTGTGTCATATTTTGTTTATAGGTTAGTTTATGTACGCTTCGGAATTTTCTAATTTGTTGAACGCAATATTGCTGTTAAGGACCAAAATGACACTTATTTAGAAGAATATCTAAACGGCTCCCCCCTCCCCCCTCGAAATGTTATTACTCCCTAGGGCAAATTATTAAAAAGAAACGATGCAAAGAACATAAAATCAAAAACTCTTCTGTTGTTGTCATTTTTATAGATTCCATACAAATTAAAGTATCTCTAAAATATATCTAGTGTAGTTATAAACTACGTAATCAGAACTCGTGTCTTAATATAGTTCGTACACGGCAGGTTCAGAATAATTCGCAACTACCAATTTGCCTTTATTCACATCACACGATAGTCCAAAAGGATTATCAATTCCGTCGTCTTGGTCAAGTAGCTTTCTTGCTTGCTTTACATCCGATGATAGTACAGTTATACTATGGCTACCATTTGAAGCAATATACACATTTGAGTCTTTATCTACAGATATCCCTTGCGGAGAACATACTGATTGATATGTGTATTCCCACATCTTGTCTCCAGTCAAATAGCAGCATGTAACTGTGTTGTTTGAGCTATTGGTATAATATATTTTTTTCTCAGATGTTGCCACATAACTCCAGTTCGACAAGGTTTCGTCTTTAACCAAAGTGGAAGGGAATTTGCCTGACAACTTTACACTATGAATACCTAAACCAGTACAACAAAATGTCAACTGGCAATCTCTGTAGCTTACACCGTAGCATTTACTGGCCGTTTGTATTGTGCGTTCAACATTTTTAGTTGTAGTGTTTATGATTTGTATTTGTTTTGAATCAGAAAATGAAACACCGATTTTCTGATCATCGATACAAGTAACATCTACTGGATTTTTCTTTGACAGGGATATGTTATTCCTCAGGGTTCCATCTTCGTTTAAAATCAGTACATGGTTGCTTTGCTTGTGTATAATAATGATGTCTCCAGTACAAGAAACGGAACATCCTGTGACTCCTGTATATTCAATATTATTTTGTAATTTCATTCTAATATCACTGATAGCTGATGGTGGAGCACGTGGAACAGACCTTGTCTGTACTTGCTTTCCCTTCACTGTCTTCATTACAACCAATGGAGGGCTTGATTTGACTGATACTAAACCTATTGAAGAAATTGAAGACAATAAATCGAAAATTTTGTCATTAATTTTACAGTTAATGTCCATTTTCTGAAAACTTGCATCTTCAAATAAAGATTGCATAAATTTCTCATGTTTCTGAATTTCTGTCTCAATCATTTTACTCCCAAGGAATGCTTGAAGGTCTGACGCATATTCTTTGATAGCTCTGATATTAGTTTGCAGTAGATCCACCTTTTCTGTAATTTTAGCAACTTTTTCCAGTAAGTCTCCGATTTGTGATGTAATTTTCTCTTCGGCAGCATATAGATCACGAAGAATTCGCTGTTCTAAGCTGTCAATGTGCTCGTTTGTTTTAATTCGGACTTGTTTTATTTCATCGTGAAATTTCTGTCTTTGTACTTTGATTTCAGCGAGATTTTGTTTTCTATCTTTATCGACTCTATTGACATTCATGTTGATATCTTTCAGATTAAGATAAAGACTTTCAAATAAGACAAAAGTCTTTGCGTTTTCTATGACTTTCTCTAGTGATATTATCCCCATACACTTATCATGGTTGGGCTGGATACACAGTGGACAACAGAGGCTTTCATCTTGCAAACAATAATTCTGGAATTTTCTGTCATGTTCAGAACAAAACTGTGAAATATTGGCGATCGATTGAGGCAATTATTTATAGTGTTTGATAGATATAACTCCATGGTAACGTAGAGCTTTCGATGCATTGTGAAAATTAAGACATTTGGAGCAGTCCTTCGTCGCATTCAGGACACCAGAACTCTGCAGTTATAGTTGAGTGTTGAGACTCACATACACCACACACTACGATACTTGATGATACCATATTAGTTTTTACTCTGCAGAATAACTGATAATTGCCGTTAGCCTATTTCTAATATTTAAGCTTTTTGTTTTGATTTATAACCGCTCGTTGAATAATGGGTGATTTTACTGCAATACTAGTTTCCCGAAGTAGTTTTAGTGGCGCCATACAGTTAAATATATTCTTCTGTGGGAATGGTACCGTAATAAACCAATGTAATCGACATACCCCTTCGTTGAATTGACTGACAAGACAACCATTGATCAAGATCCTCTGAACAAATAGTCTCAATGATAACAATGTTAAATTATTAATCTTTAAAAATCATGGTGGCATTAGTCAGAATGTTACAAACGTTTCAGGGATATACAATTTTGTTCATTTAATCAGATTTGCTCTGGACAGATTTGTTAAGTATTTGATAATAAATAAGTATTTCAATGTTCAAGTAACACACATTTACGAAGGTGTAAATCAAGCAGTCGGTTTTGGGGATTTTGCTCTTTTCTATTACTTTTTAATGCATTAAATTTTTGTCAGTGAAACAATTTCAACACAAATTTAAAAGATACTTCTTGTTACCGATGCTAAATAGATATGAAAGGGCAATATTGTTAAGAATATCGTTGAAATTTTAATCTAGATTTTGATAACGTATTGTACTACGATGATAAAATTATGATACATTACCGCAAGGATTTGTATAGTGAGAATAACTTACAATGCATGAATCCATGATGCAGTACTATATATATACATCTATATGGGTTGACAATTATTTACTGACAATTTGACAAATAGCACATTTTAAAAGATTGCTAGAAAAAAATTTCATCTTTCTTTTTCTTCATGCTAACAGAGCATAATATTAAAGTATAAGTTCTATATAAATGTATGCCCGGAATATATAATGAGTGTGTCCATCTTAGAATAATAGCCTAGTTGAGTACTAAAACCACTAATTATTATAGTATTTATATTGATGAATAAAGATTTCAGTCACAACTTCAGAATTTTAGATAAGTATACATCCAAAAAGGAGCAGTTCCTGTCTTTTATGTTATTAACTTTTTATCCGCAAGTGGGTTGATTTGCCGATTTCAAAGGTGTATATATATAAAAATTGTCTTGTCTCTTATTCATATACTGGACTGAACACAAAAAAGATCCATTGACCATTGAATCATGAAAATTAGGTTAAGATCAGATGAAAATAAACTCCATGTGTTAAGTAGTCAGTGTACTGTACTTAAGCATAATAGTAAGAAAGGAAAATATTTACCTGGCTATTATCTACACAAACTTTTTCTATCTTCAGAGGGCTGTATACTACATAGGCTCAAGAAATCTTGAAATATGAAACCTGAAATTAAAATATGCAATTACTTCATGTACTTAATGGAAATGTAACACTAACAGAAAACAGTTTTTGTTTGAACCTGTCCTAAATCAGGAATATGATGTACAGTAGTTGTCGTTTGTTTATGTAATTTAATATACGTGTTTCTCGTTTTTTATATAAATAAGACCGTTGGTTTCCCTGTTTGAATGTTTTTACACTTGTTATTTTGGGGCCCTTAATAGCTTGTTGTTCGGTGTGAGCCAAGGCTCCGTGTTGAAGGCCGTACATTGGCCTATAAAGGTTTACTTTTATAAATTGTTATTTGGATGGAGAGTTGTCTCATTGGCACTCGCACCACAACTTCTTATATCTATTAATACAGGGTTCTTACTAAGGATTTTTGAAGGGACTCCTAATTAAGACAACCTTTTATTTATTTGAGTGTTTTTCAGTTTGAATTCATGCAAAGTAATTACTTCTGAGACTGCACTGTTTGGGAAAAAAGTTGTATGTTTGGGAATAATTTTAAGCCATTTTTTCAAATTGGGTTTAATGAATTTCAGACTTAACAAATGTTTGCCACACTAACAAGCCATAAAAGCAGTTTTTCTATGTCTCTTGATTTATTTGGCGCGTCCAAGGATATGTATAGCGAGATGAATATTTTACACTAGGTTTTAAGTCGTAGCACTAGCTTGTACTGGTAGAAAATTGTAGATTGTGATGTTCGGATGATCGTGCATTTTCCAATTATTCAATATAGGTATAGAGGCATTTTCCAATTATTCAATGAAGGAATAAAGGGGTTCAGGGTGTTCAAATGCCAGCTGCGCTTCAGCACAAACATGTGCACCTTTCTTTTATCATTTCAACACTGGATTATACCATGTTGTAGTCTCTTTCTGATTATATAGCTGTTCTTTAATAATTTTATTTAGAGTTAGACCAAGGATTTGTATAAAATGTAAATAACAACAGACAAAACATGAGCATGAGCCAGTGGCGAATCCAGGGGGAGGGTTCCGAGGGTTGGATTCCCCCATATTTTTTTTTGGACGATCAATGCATTTGAATGAGGACATATAGTTGGAACCCCCCCCCCCCCCCCCCCCATTTGTCCTGGGTTGGGAAACCCCTTTTTCAAATGGCTGGATCCACCACTGTGAGCTGTCTCTGATTTCAGAGTTCTTTTACGGACATTCTGATTCACCCATCTCCTACTCCTGAAACCTTTGTAACAGATCATTAATATATAATTCTGGTAGGGTAGAAATTCTCACCATAGTTATAGTAAACACAAAAAGAAGCAATATGAAAAAGGGTATGCATATATGACTGCTTACAAGTGCTTCTCTCCGACCTCTAGGGGACATATGCACAATGGGCCGTTTTAAAAGACATAATTCTGTTGAGAAATACAGTACTTTTATTGTTAACATCCAATTTAACACAAAAACAAGTATAGATGTAAACATTTCCATCACGTTTTCTCAGAAAATTCGAGATCAAGGAAGTTAATTTATGTTAATTTGATCCCTCCCATAATGACGACATTTGGATGCATCTGGTGACCGTAGTGGTATTTTAAAACGATGATAATAGTACACGTTATCAATTTACAAGCCCTTTTTTTTAAAGTACACCAAACAAACTATACTTGAATGAAATAATTACGTTTCATAGCTGAAATCGACTAAATGAGATACTTTATTGAATTTATCTAAGCCCATCCTACTTTGCACTGACGCGGAACCATTTTGGACAGGTCGGCCTGAAACATTCATCAAAATAGCAACAACCAAAGCAGCTTTCACCATATTATTTGAACTGTTCACGTATCAAACACATTTATTTCATATTTTTAAAGTTTTTTCACATAATTCCTCATTTTGAAGGAGGAGATTGAACTCAAAGATGGGGTTTGGACAGCCTTTTTGGGCGGGATTATGGCGATGACCAGGAGAGAATATGCATAGTCAATTTAGCTGTAAATAATGCGTATTGTAACGATTTAAATTGATTTCTTAATCTGAACTGACATAATCTTACATATAAAAGTATCATTATCATGCAAATATATATATATTATACTTACAATAGGCTGACTTTAATCTTGATGCGACACGAATTCAACTGTTAATGGATGACATAAAAAAAAAACTAGATGCATCACGGTTAATCTCGCCAAAATCTGGTATACGCAGCTTTTTATATATAGCCAATGCAAACTGCTCGCGAGATTCCAATCCTTCTCACTATACAAATCCTTGATTACCTGTACGTTTGGACCTGAACCGACACTAAATATTTCATTTGGAGTTTTCTCAATTTCGGGTTTGAATGAGCACTTTTTTAGTTTTGCAATATGAATTTTGTCAAAGTTTGCAATCCTGTTGTAAACAAATACTTTGTTTTAAAAAAAACCTGTTCACACAAGCAGGGCATGAAAAAGCTACCCTATTCTAACAAGCAGGACATGAAAAAGGGACCATTGTCTAACCAGCAGGGCATGAAAAAGCGACACTGTTTTGCGGCACACTCGTACCACTACAAATATAGGAAGTAACACCTCGGGGCAACAATCCACAAAAATAACAGACAAAATAGAGATTGAGCAATATTGACACAAGCAGCGAAACGGGGGTAATCATATGTACTCCTTATGTATGAGTGATTTTGTTTGAAATCTACATCAAATGTAAAATGTTAAAAACATTTACCTGCATTGACGACTGATCAAGGACAAGAAGATTACAAGGAAGAAAAAATCGATTACGTCACAACATATAACTCACGTGACTCTATTTAATATCATAGAGGTAACAGTGGTGATCCATAATATATTTCTTGAAAAAAAAACCTGGTAGCAGTTCATGTTATTAGAAATATCAGCGTTATAACAACCAAAGAATATATACATGCTCAGGCGGCAAAAATAGACTTAAAATGTAAAATGCCTCTTTTTTGCCCTTTATTTCTAAACTGCTAGTACCATAGCCCCCAAAATCAATCCTTCCTTTTAGAGTATTGAATCTTCTGGTAAAATTTCATAGAGATCTATTCCGTTTACCTAATGTTATTATCCAGGAACCAAATGTGTCTTCGGACGACAACGTAAACGAGGACGCCGATGACAACATGATAGCATCATACGGACCAAACGAATTTTTGCGGTCGTATAAAAAAATACTCAAAACATTAATACATTAATACTCAGCTAAAAGCATCAATCTTTCCCAAACATGCTTTTGTCGGATGGAAACGACAACACTCCAAGAGAGTTGATGAAAGAAAAATCCTTATAACAACCATGACTCTTTCTAAAATTCGACATCAGTACATCAAGTGGTTTAAAAATTAAATTTCGGTCTCCACAAATTGATACAATCTTAGATAAACTATAATACAGCAAAAGAATAACCACAAGAGGAATATAATTTGCAATTTTAATTACCTACTATTTAAAAAGCTTATTAAAGAATTTCGGTAAAAATTTAATTGTTCCATCCATAAAAGTTTCTTTACCCAGACACCGATGCATTACTTTTGTGCGCATTATCATTACATTTGCGCAAAATAATCATCACGTTTGGGCAAAGCTTTTAATTACACTTGCGCGCAAGGGTAAACTCTGGTATATAAGGTAGAATATACTTATTCTTTGATTCAACTATTATTTTCGAGCAGGATAAGTCCGTTATTTTACGCACACGCACTTAGTCGTTGGACAATATCAGATAAAAATGCAGAAACAAGTATAGCTTAAGACTCAAAGCAACGAAGCAAGAGAAATATTGTTTTCAAATTAGATAGGTATGCTATATTCTTTGAGCTTCTATTGGCTGGTGACGGTGACCCTTCTTTACAGCAAAACAAAGAAATTTAACAGTTTGTACAAGCAGGTCTCAGAATGACCTAAAGATTTAAAACAATCAATTAACATTCTGAACTCCTACTTTTAAACCTTTCACTCCAGTCCAGTTTTATATATTATTCCATATTATATTGTTTTTTTGGTTTTTCCTCGGATTTCAGTATTTTTGTGATTTTACTTTTTGCAATTATTTATGGTGCATCTCTATGGAAATATGACTTAAGTGTTTTTTTCTATACGGACAGTAGTTACATCGCACACAAATCAACCCCGCATTTCCTACATGTTTCTGACACACAAAACTCTATGTGTGTGTCTTGGTGTAATTTTACAAACTGAGTCAATAAATTGCCATTCGGTGAAATAAGTAAACAGAAGGCTATCTACTCTGATCTATTTGAAAATGTAATCAAAGGGCTGCGCGCAAACGTAAAGTGAAATTAATCACAAATGCGCCCCAAGAAACGTATCCTATATTTTTTATATCTGGTTTACCAAGTACAATTCTGGAATATGGCAGTTGTTATCCATTCATTTGATGTGTTTAAGCTTTTGATTTTACCATTTGATTAGGGATTTTCCGTTTTGAATTCCCCTCGAAGTTCAGTATTTTTGTGATTTTACTTTTTACCCTATAATTTTTCTGAACTTGCCGTTTGTTCAGATGAACTTTAAAAAAATACGTAAACATCTTTCCAATTTTCTGAAGATTACAGGTATACAAATATTATAGGTAAAAAGCGCAACTGTCTGGTCAATTTTGTTCCGATTTTTTAGGGTAAAAAATGTTCTTTAAGGCTTTTCTACCTCAGGCATAGATTACCTTAGCTGGATTTGGCAAAACTTTTAGAAATTTTGGTCCTCTATGCTCTTCAACTTCGTACTTAATTTTGCCTTTTGAACTTTTTTCGATTCGAGCGTCACTGATGAGTCTTTTGTAGACGAACCGCGCGTCGGCGTATATACAAAATTTAGTCCTGGTATCTATGATGAGTTTATTTAGTGTTACAGGTAAAAATGTTACAAACGTCCTGCGTCTGTCTGGTCACGCATTGTTGGAATGTAGTCATTATAGGTACAAAACGTGTTCTTTTTTTAATAGATCCCATAGACTTGTGTTGGGACTTTTGTGTTTACTTCTAAAGTACTGCATATTCTATTATCTCAGTATTATTGAGTAAGTTGAAATATTTGCTGTTGGACGTTTCGTCCCCGAGGATATCAACAGCTCAGTAGTCAGCACTTTGTGTTGACATGAATATCCATTATATGGTCATTTTTATAATTTTCCTGTCACAAAACTTTGAATTTTTCGAAAAACTAATGATTTCTTATTCCAGGAATAGGTAACCTTAGCCGTATTTGGCACAACTTTTTGGAAATTTGGGTCCTCAATGCTCTTCAGCTTTGTATTTGTTTGGCTTTATAACAATTTTGATCTGAGCGTCACTGATGAGTCTTATGTAGACGAAACGCGCGTCTGGCGTATTAAATTATAATTCTGGTACCTTTGATAAGATTTGTGAAAGATTTTGAAGTAAAATCTCAATTCATAACATTCACGATCCGGTACTAGATCTTCCACGATCTGAGCGCTATGCCTTACCACCGTTATGTATTCTTTCACTATCATTTCTCTCGATAAATCGAATGACACCAGTGAGATGACGACAATAACTTCCCATTGTTGTTATTTAAATCTTGTTGCCTACCCCCGAATGTGACCTGCAGTATTAGACATATCACCGGAGTTGGACTAAAATGCCAAAACACGACGGGTGCCAAATGTGGCGCAGGATCTTCTTACCCTTGCAAGGCATTTGAGATAACCCCCATATTTGTGGCGTTCTTGTTGCTCATTCTATGATTTTCTATGTTGTTTTGTGAACTCTTGTTTGTCTTTTTGTCTAGTTAAGTTTTAACCATTGTGTTGACAGATAATTTTTCATATAGGCTGACTCAAACTTTTACCTTATATTTGCATTGGCATTATTTGGGTCTCAAATCGAAAGAAAAGAAATCTCGAATATGCTTGAATTTAAGTAAATGACCTTTTATGAGCTATTGAAGTCTTAAATGAAAAGACAAAATGGTGTTATGAGGCAAATTATTTTACCCTTATCGTAGGAACAAAACATTCTAAACCTGACCTAAGTATATTCTCAAAATCTTTTTTTTAAAGCAAGTAATAATGCTCTGTTCGGACTTTGTAATTTGTGTCATTGCAATATAATTAAAGCAGATCAATAACTTTTTACAATCTTTTTTTGTCAGCAGCTGTAAAAGAAGAGGGGCGAAAGATACCAGAGGAACAGTCTAACTCATAAATCGAAAATAAACTGACAACGCCATGGATAAAAATGGAAAAGAAAAACAGACAAATAATAGTACACAAGAAACAACATAGAAAACTAAAGACCATCTTTATAAAATTGTGTTCTAATAGAGTCCGTATAATTTAGGTCCATTATTATTCCCAACTATTAATTTTTCTTTCTCTACATCAAATGCGAGTCCGAAAAGATTGTTAATTTTGTCATAATCTCCAAGCAGCTTTCTTTATTGTTTTCCCTCTGAAGATAATACAACAATTGTTTTATTACCAGAAGAGGCAAAATAAACGTTTGAGTCTTTGTCTACAGCTATTCCTAGAGGAGAACGAACTGATTAGCATTTGTATTCGCACATCTCCTCTCCGGTCAAAAAGCAGCATGTTACGGTGGAGTTTGAGCTATTGGTATATAACATCTTCATAAGTTGTTACATAACTCCACACGGACAAGGTGTCGTCTTTTACCAAGTTGGAGGAGCAGTTGTCGGACAAAGTTACTTTCTGAATACTATATCAACATAACAGTACAGCAAACAGCCATCATTGTGACATATACCGAAACATTTACCGACCGTTTTTATTCTGCATTCAACTGTTTTAGTTGTAATGCTTATGATTTGTATCTGTTCTGAACAATAACATGTTACAGCAAATGTCTTGTCATCGATACAGGTAACATCAACTGGGTGTGACAGTGACAAAGGTATGTCACTACTCAAAGTCCCGTCTTCATTTAAGATCAAAAGACGTTTTTTGTAGTGTTGTCAACGGTTAACCGGTTAACCGGTCGAACGACCGAATACCGAATACCAAAATCGCTAACCAGTTAACCGGACTTTTTTCAAAATTGGTAGGTTTGATATAAATTTGTTTCGAAATCATTAAAAAGTTATGTTTTATTTACAAATAAATTTGTCGTCGTTGTAATTTATTAGACAGATCAATTGTCCAGTATATTGATTGGTATTGTTAATCCTAAAAACATAAAATTAATTAGAACTTGTCTCTCAGCTCGGGGCAGGATCTTAAAGAAACATAATTAGTATACATTTTTTTTCAATAGTAACTTTAAATCAGTAATACGATTAAATTTTACGATTTACTTCATTAGTTCGTTTTTGATCTAATATTGTGTAGACCTACATCTAAATGTACAACCTCCGTCGTGCAAGGCTTAGTCTTACTTTAAACGAAATGCTAACTCAAAAATTATGAAATGAAAACCAATGTGAATGTACTCAATGTATACGTGATAGTACGAGTAACATGCTTAAAGAAACAAGCAAACAAAGCAAAGAAAGCATAACAACATAATAATATGCAGAAATAGCTTATGCATATGTTGTGTACAAGATGTAAGTTTGTACAAATAATTTTAATGTGTACAAGTTATAATTGTTTTGATACTATGTAAATAGTTATCAAAGGTACCAGGATTATAATTTAATAAGCCAGACGCGCGTTTTGTCTACATAAGACTCATCCGTGACGCTCAGATCAAAGTAGTTATAAAGACAAAAAAGTACAAAGTTGAAGAGCATTGAGGACCCCAAATTCCAAAAACAATGTGTACCAAATACTGCCAAGTTTATCTATTCCTGGGAAAAGTAAATCTTAGTTTTTTCAAAAATTGAAAAGTTTTGTAACATGAAATTTATAAAAATGACCATATAATTGTGTTTTCCCGCGTTTCGTTTAAGTATAGCGGGAAAATATTGTACTTACGGGTACGGGTCGTATGAATATATAATAGGGTCACACATAGTGACCAATGGGTATACTTTCTTTTAGTAAAGCATAGGGTCACTTTCTTGCTGTCGTGCAACGAGTGAACACTCAACTTTCATTTTTGATGTACATGTATATACGTTGCTATTTTTATTGCATTCAATTTGCCAATAAACACACGTTTAGGGTGTAGGTCAAAACACCTGGCCTGGAGACGGGATTGCGCACCTGGCATCCACTGACACAGGTTTCTAGAGCTTTTTTGTCGATTATATCGTTTATGATCTCTAGTTGTTCCTGGCCGGCCCTGACCGTAATAATATTTGTGAGTATTTATAATACAAGAGGGTCTGGGTCTCTTAACTTATTCTGAAAACATTTAATTTCCACCCCTTTTTTCTTTAATCTTCAAAAAATTAACCCCTTTTTTCTCTAATCTTCCAAAAATTAACCCATTTTTTCTCTTATCTTCAAAAAATTAGGGCACGCATTTCTCTAATCGTAATTTTTTTGCCCGTTATTCTTTAATCTTCATTTTTAAGGGGATTTTTCTTTAATCATTTAACCCCATCAAAACCCTCATACAATCTGGCGTCCATCGAGTATGACGGCTGTCGGCAAACTAAGATTATGTTTGCGATGTTTACATTTGCCACAAGTATGTAGTTAATACTTGATATTCATGTCAACACCGAAGTGCTGACTACTGTGCTGGGGATACCTCTGGGACGAAACGTCCACATCAGTTTAATGTCTCAAAATCAATTTATATACTTTAACCAAACATTTAGTGATATTCTCCTTGTACTCAAATTGGAAATAAGGATACCTGAATGGTTTAAAGTCTAATTTTATTTTTCTCCTTAAGCCAAAATCATATCCATAAAAAGTCTGTTCGTGTAATTTTTTTTGTATTAATGCTCAGTATTAGACTTATCTTGTAGTCATGGAAATATGACATACATATGCTAAAACTAACGACTGTGCGCTAGTGCTGGTCCATAAAAAACTGCGAACTTTTACCAAAAATCCGTACTAATAAGAATTTGTACACAAAAGATATACAAATTAGAAATTGCTGTATGATTGACAATGAGACAACTTTGGGCTTTCTAAATTATTATAGCTATAACTCTGTCTTGTTAAGTTAATTGCACCGTTTTCTAAACTGTAATGTATTACCAATGTCTGTGTCGTCTTTCTATGTGGTGAACAAAATTATATTTGTATTTCAACATTGGAGGTTTTGCTACATTTGGCACGATGTGGCGGTTTCGAAACGAAAAAAATTTCAAGATAAAATATAAAATAAGACCAAATTTCCTTTACTTAAAATAACTAGTATTGGCATCAAATAATTTGTCGCACGGAAGGTGCCCACCCACGGTATATTTCTAGCAAGTAGAAACAGGCGTCAAACGTACTCTATTTTCTCATACCTCCCGTGTGTGTTTCGTCTAGCATATTTTGACACTTTAAAATAAGATATTTTCATACTTTTATCTAGAAATAAATGCATATCATAAAATCAGCATTCTTGCTTCCTTGTAAATAGTTCTTGGTTTTAAAGTAATTTCATATTTACACTTGACATTTTGCTGTGAGGGTCATTTCAATAAAGTGTCATAATTCAAAAGTATGGTTTATTTTTATACCTGAGATCAAAATTAGACTATATATATATACAAGCTTATAATTTGTAGGGAGGTTACTACAGCCGATGATTTAAGGGAAACAAAATCCAGATAAGTTAGCCCAGTCTATGTGAGTGGAAGTTTGACATATGGTTCTTATCCCATCCTAGAAAAAAAACCACTAGTTACAGAAACTACAACAAGAAAAACTAGACTCAAGTTTGTTTATGATCTAATGAACTACTACAATCGTTGACAAGATCCTGATGAGTGTGACAGCTCCTATCGAAAGCACATGCAGTCAAACTTGTAAAATGAGTTCGAAAATCATTAGTCCTATAAACCGGCTCTAAATTGCAGCTTTGATTATGGGTATAATTATTTAATGAACGAAACGTCAAGAACTGCGCAAGTACTCTGAGAAATGCAGCAATGTGGAATATGTATTATTGGGGTAAGTGAATGTCGTTTGATAAATTCTAGAAAAATGAAACTGGATACACAATGGTACATTCAAGTCATAATACTAATCACATTATAGGTGCCATTATTAACAATAAAAAAAGCGACCTACACTCTAACACAGTGTGAAACAAACATACAATTACCTTATTACATCAAAATACAATTCCGAAAAATTTTAGTTGACAAGCATCCAATAATATGCGCCAACAAAAAAATGTTAGTGAAGATACGTAGGATATTTTTCTGAGCAGTTTCAAAATGTCTTCTCCGAAGTGTCACGACACGATATGATCTTTTATTGATGCACTAATGCTAAAGTAAAATCCAGCAACAAAAATACAGAATATGTCATTGAAAATAAACCATGACTGCTGCATTATAAATGAGAATGGGGACCAACTATAGTAGGTTTCAGTTTGAGTTAAAACTATGTCAAATAAGCTAACATCTAACATCCAAAAAATGTGCGTATACTTATTTGACAATCTTCAGAAGGAACACCTTGGATGAGGATGAAAATTTAGATGTAGAAGAGAACTGGACTAATATGATAAAGGTCTAAATCGAATCAATATATAAATATAAATATTATGGAATGGTTATCAAGGACACAATAGATACACTAAGCATACAAAGAATAAACAAAAAAATAAAAAAAGAGTTACATATATTTCGCTTCTCTTTGTCAACATAAAATCAGATGTATAAGTATTTCATGGAAGTAGTTTATTGTCCTGATTCATCAAATGAAAGTTAAATAAAACTTCTTTAGAGACATCTTTGAAAAGAAGATTATACAACAAGACTTAATAAATGATTAACTGTAAACACTTTCAGAGAAAGATAACAGATCTGTGAAAATTGCAGTGGGGTTACACTGCTAAATATACCTAGCAAACTCTTTTGTAAGATAATATTTGATACATAAGATGACACAATTGACAACAAATTAAGATGACGAAGACAAAAGAAGCAGACAAGAAATTAGTAAGGGTTCTGCGGAACCCAGTGTCTCGCCTACTTTGCTGTTTCGTCGCAAGCTCAACAAAAATGAGAAAAAAAAACAATAAAAATATTCCTCTTGATACTATCTTTTGATTGTAAGAAGCTTATGTCCAAGTTTGATAAAAATCCAGGATAGTTTATGAATCGAATAAATGTTTTAAAAACTTAAACTGCAGACTGTATGTGATGTTAATTTGAAGAAAAACTAAGTCCATTTAAAATACGGATAAACAGGTACAAAATGTTTACCAAATTTCCAATCATAAACAAGCTTCTGTTCAAGTTTGGTACAAATCTAAAATAGTATAAGAAAGTTATCAAAATTTTATAAACTTCAACCACAGAGTGAATGTGGTGTTTCCTGGCAGAAAATCTAAGTCCATTTTAAAGTAAAATACGGAAAAAATGGATATTTTTTTTACAAAATTTACTTCTGGATACTATCTTATGATCATGAAAAAGCTTCTGTCCAAGTTTGGTACAAACCCAGGATCGTTTAAGAAAGTTATTGAAATTTAAAAACTTTAACCACAGAGTGAATGTAATGTGGTATGAGTGCCAATAAGACAACTCTCCATAAGTCCATTTATCAGAAAAATACGGAAAAAAATGGAATTTTATTTTTACAAAATTTTCTTTTGGATACTATCTTATGATCATAAACAAGCTTCTGTCCAAGTTTGGTACAAACCCAGGATAGTTTAAGAAAGTTTCAAAAACTTTAACCACAGAGTGAATATTTGTGAACGACGACGACGATGACGACGGAATGTAGGATCGCTATGTCTCGCTTTTTCGACTAAAGTCGAAGGTTCGACAAATATACAAAGGTTGCAAAGACGAAATTTCGCCCTACGGAATATAGTAGAGCAACACACATCACGTTATCAACTTTTTTTTAATACTAACAACTTACTTGATGCAATTAAATCAATAGCACTCATCAAAGCTTGAGTGCAGCATCATCTTTAGGGTAAACCATCGCATCAAAATAAGATATAGTGTTATACTGTTCAGTAAAAGGTTTTTATAGTTTAAAGTGAGTGCAGTGAAATAAAAGGTATAATTCAACTCCAGATAATTGTTGTCTTTGACAAAAAATCAAACACAATAATGGATACAAAATATGAATCACTGGTTTAAAAAGACCTAAATTTGACAAGAAAACTTCTATCCTAATTTAATTTTATAAATAATTAGTTCAAAACATTGATTTGTTGGTCAATAATTTATAATTGATATATGTTTTCTAAGAGGATGTAATTGTGTCATTGTGATTTGGAGAACATTTCATATAAGGATTACTGACCTTTTGAAATTAAAGGGAAATGTTGTTTCAGTCATTGCATATTATAAAAAAAATAATCAGATACCAGGATTACGAATTTGCAAACAAAAGTTTCATCAATTCGCGTCGAAACAACAAAATTGGAGGGTATTTGTTTATCGATTATGAATTTCGAACAGCATACTACTGTTGTCTTTATTTAAATTGAAAAAAATTCCAAATTAATCGAAAATATGTGTTATATATGTGAGTTGTGTTTTTCTGTCGTTCAAAGCAAAAACAAAGCACAAAATGTATTGCAGGATAACATCTGTTTCTTAGCCTCGTACAAATACAGCTGTTATATAAAGAAAATAAACAGTTATTGTCGATTTCACTGCACTCACTTCAAACAAACAACCTTTCACTGAAGCAATTTGATAAAATATTTTAGTTGATCTGTTTGTTCGGGAATAATTTTTGCAATTTGGTAAACTGTTTGAGCAATAACAATTGCAATACCCGTAGTCCTACTGATCAAGTACAGTAATGCCCCTCCGGTGACGGCAGTGACCTAAATATTCATCAAATTAAGATTTTCAAAAGCACGTCCATTCTTTGCCAGAATGCAGCTCATCGGAAAGCCTAAAGTATCAGCATAAACACCACGCTAAAACTATTCAACAGCAATATAGAATATGTTATATTGTATAATGCTTCCGAGTAGGACAAAGTGTGACTTACAAACTATTTTCTACATAAGAGAATGCCTGTACATAATTTGGACTATGACAGTTGTAATCCATTCGTTTTTTAGCTTTTGATTTTGACATTTAATTACGGAATTTTAGTTTTGAATTTTCCTCGGAGTTCGGTATTTTGTGAATTTACTTTTTTTACAGATGCTTCATTCATTCGATTACAACTGCCTCCGCACAATCTGTTACCCTAAAATGATCAGCAATGAATACTTTAATAATAGAAAGAACTTCCAAGGTGAAATAAAAATAAACCCGACATTTTAGATGACAAGGACAAGTTCTGAAAATGCCTAATGGACGAACATCAAATGTGGCTCTCAACTGGACCCCATCATAACATAGAACACAAGGTTACCTCATACCACCGGACGCAAAACGTTTAATGTCGAGCTACAAGAGATTGGCTACATCTGGGGACAAGCTAAGCATGTAGCAATGACATGGGACCAATGTAAAACGCTTGTGGTAACTCTATATCTCTATCTTGTTCGGAATATAGAGCATAAATAATTATACGATCTGATTAATGAGTTATGTGGTTATTCAATTTTTTGGTATATAACTTAAGAAGTATTTCATTATCTGATTTGATTTTCGTTTATTACAAGACAAAAAGCCAACAAATTCAATGAAAGGTTACAACCATTACACAAGAGAGGTATATTTAAAATAACTCGACTTGGGATAACTAGTAAGGTTTCAAACCATCTTATAACTAGGATTATCTCACCAAAAATATTGTTATAAATTAATATAAACGCTAAATATGTCCAATAAAGGCAACAGTTGTATACTTATGTTCAAAAGTCATAAATCGATGAAACAAAACAAGTACCGGTCTCAAACCAAAACCAAGAGAAAAACAATGGAATAACAGAAACACTAAACTGCTACTAAAACAAAAGCTAACATAGTCGAATGGACTAGTTGATAACAATTGCCATAGTCCTGATAATTCAGGACATTTTAAGAAAATGTGGTAGGTTAAATCTGATTTTAAGGCTAGGTTTCACAAAGTGCATGACTGAATCTTTTACAAGAGTATGATATACAAGATGTGTTGATATTTCACAAATAACCCTGTGCAAAGGAAATTAGGTGTACTCAATGGCAAAAGTATTTCAATCACTAACAACGAAAACACTGCATATACCCAGTTAGCTTCATATCTTGGGAAATATCAAAAGAAAAGTAAACTACAGGCTCTGAAAGAGCTTTGTGCATCTCAACAATGGACACTCTCCAACATTGTAGACTAGAATATAATTCATAAACAAATCTCTATTTTGTTGATCTTGTATCATATTTTTTTGTTTTTATTTACTAGTCATTTTCATTAGTTTTTGCCCTTTGTAAATTAGACAGAGTAGTGTAAGAAAAGAAGATTTTTGTGGAAGTTGATGGACGACAGAGACCAAGTGATGAGAAAAGCCTTTCTGCCATGTGAACTTAAATAAACAAAAACATTTGTATTTCCATCCAATTTTCCAAGCCCGAAAGCTACAATTTTATCAAAAGTTTGTCTAACTAAATAAAGCCTGTCATTCCATGCAAGAAGGTAATAACATAAGCAAATCCAAAACTCAAGTCAATATCTACAGAGGTCAAGCAATCATTTGAATTTTGAAGCATCAAAAGAGAGACATGGATAACATAATGTACTTCAGGCAAATAGTGGCATGTGGTATCAACAAATAACTGTGAAATTCAAAATGAATATTTGGTTAAGGACAGTCCAGAAAAAAATCAATAGTGGAACATACAAATAATGTTCATTTTGGTATTAAAATTTGACACAAAATAAAATACCGTAACAAAAAGTAATCAATTCATGAAGATTTATTAACAAAACATTACATGCTTTATCAGTTTTGAAATGTTTTACCCAGTATGTCAAATTTAATTGTCTACTATACTGTTTTTTGTACAAAAACATGACATTGACTGGACAGGATGTGATGCCATTCTGCCTTTGCAGTGTGATAAAAAATTGACCAAATTGCAGTAAGAAACATCTATCCTACTGCTAAGTAGGAAATTTTGTGGGAAGGGTTAATAATTGAAATGTTTGCCTCTCTTAAATTAAATTTGATTGATCCAATCAGCAAATTGGTAAAATCATCATTTGACTGCAACATATTCAGATATTGAGATATAAGCAACACACCATTATATATATATTTAATGCACCAACATATTAAGTAAAAACTGATATTTTGTTACAGTAAGTATTCTTAAAAAAGTGTAAAATATATGTAATTATTTGATATTTTTCCCCCCGACGCATTTACATTATTTATATAGAAACAGCTCATACTGGATTAAAGCATAACCATACCAATTTTGGATTTCTTTATTTTTCAAGTCCCAACCCAATAGAGCTATAATAAAATAACTCTTCCCCATATCTATGTTTAAACTAAACTTACATTAACATAGGACAAGCATTTAGCGTATCATTGCCAAAGGTAAACTCTAATATTTAGTTACGGGACTCCTTAAGTAAAAGAAGGCCTCTCACATAGAACTGCTTAAATATCATGCATTCCAGTCAAATGCAATAATCCATACCTTCCCATAATGATTTACAATTGATTTGATCTAGATCTGATAGCAGAACTTAATGACTAGATTCACATAAATATATGTTATCAAAAATTGAACATAAAATGTAAAATGCAGCTTTAAAAATGTAAACATTTGACCCAGCAAATATTATTGTGTGATAAGTGGTTGATTGTAGTATGATTTAAATCCAGTGGCATTGATAAATAAATATTATGATGAAGTCAAAATGATTCCATTCTATAAATATATATGTACACATGGTATATGTATACCAAATTCACTTGTTTCATATCTTATTTTGTATTGAAATAATATAACATTACTTTACCTGGCCTTAAATCAGAGTTGTTATATTATATTCAACTTCACACTAAAATGCTATATGTTTGGAGCTCATTTGGTATTGAAGAACAGATTTTTTTGTTGACTAATCAAAGACTGTTACTGATTTAATATCTGATAACGGAAATTAGTTGTTGAACACAGATTTTTACATCAGATATCAAATTAATTAAAGCCACTGGACTGATGCATGAATAATGAATGGGTCCTGTCACCTTTATCTTACTGCACAAAGTTAGAATATCCACTTGCACACAAAACAAAATGGCTGTGTCTTTTGTGAGTTGGATGTGGACATGTATGTAGTGATTACACTGATACTTTGTTCATATATACAAAAAAAATATATGAGTAATACACAAACATGCAACCAAATCTATACACAAATATAAACAATTAGGAAAACTTCGACTTAAACAAGTAATCAGACTTGTACGTACCAAACATTTTACCAAATCAAATGTAAATCAACAGTAGGTCAAACTTTACTGATGTTAATCACTGTTAACCATAAATGTACATTTATTCATTGGTACAAAACTAATCATGTTTCCTTGAAATTATAGTTTTAAGATATTGCAGACACCAAAACAATAGAAAACTTGTTGTACAAAAGTTATTTGGTCTGTGTTAACACTATTTCACTAAAATTTACAAGAACTGTACTATAACACTTCATACAGTGTTTACCCAAAAGGTCAAATGCATGGTCATATTGTTGGTGCCCCATCCATTAATTTAAGTACAAATCCTTATAAATTTTAAACTCCCTATTACTCTTTATAAGTCCTCTTCCTTCAATACTCATGACCACCATTCTTTCAAACATCATCCTTCAAAATAAAAAAGAAAACACCGTCTTTTCATAAAAGATAAAGACTCATTCTAATACATGTACCTTGTTACAAAGTTCTCACAAGCAAGTTTTACACAGTTGTGTTCCAAATCTCCTATGGCATCCTGTCTTAACACAAAAAGGTTTAGTGTATGACTATCACAGATAGCAGCAAGCTAATGTAAAGTTTTACCTAGAAAGAACATTTTGAGTCTACAACTCTTTCTCACTGGATGATAAATATTGATGGTTAAGAATCATGCAAATATTCATGCAAATAAAAATCTGTCTACATGCTTATTCATGTAATCTGTTACTCAAAATGAATCACAAATTATGCTTTAAAAGCAAAACGATATACAATAGTCAATGAAAATGAAAGTTAAATGAAGAAAAATTGATTACAATGCAATACATATTAGATTACATTTACATTTCATGTACATCACGTCTTTATATACCAAACATCGCAAAAAAAATAAGTGGTCAATGTCTGAAATGAATCTGTAACAAATGACTAACAAATGAAGAATATGATGAATAATGCAATATATATAAGATTTCATTTACATTTCATGCATCAAGTCCTTTTATACCAGACATCTTCAGACATAAAAATGTTCACCATGTGAACTGAATCTATGTCAAATGTTCAACATATCAAATAAGAAAAATATTTTTCTGTTTCATTTATTGTGGAATATCTCTCTTGTTCATGAGCAAACAATCACATGACAAACACTTTCTCTGTTTCGTCTATATGGAATATCTCCTTTGTTCGTGGACAAACAATTCTACCATCATTACCATCGGCCATCTCATTTAGTGACTGTAAAAAATCAGAATAATTATTCTATAATTAATATGCAAAGATTTTAAAAGTTTATTCTGTAATAGATTTTCAAGTGATTTTATTATAAACAAGTTGAACTGTAAGCTACTGCTCATAGTTGATACACCTACACTTGGTATTTAGTTATCAGGAATTGAGGAGCAAAGGATGAGAAAATATAATCAAACGGTATATAATGCTCACAGTAATGTTGAAACTTAATTTTAAGTGCTCAAATTTGTAGTTCCGTAGAAAAATGTCACAAAAATTTCATACCCATCTCTGGATCAGTTTGCGTAAGAATATACATGTATGAGTAAACAGTTAACATGGGAAACAGTGGGTTTCAAAATGAATCATACAGTATAGCATGCTCACATGAAGTCTGAGAACAAATTACAGGAAGCTCTGTTTTGGTTCATGAGAGAGAGAGAGAGAGAGAGAGAGAGAATTCCATCATTTTTCAATGAGCCTTCCATGCATGTTTAAATTAAACAGAGGTTTACAGAATGGAAGGTTCCTTCGAAGAGTTGCATTGCATATTTTCAAATAATCAAAATAGTTTAAATTTTGTGAAGCCCAAATCTCAATAATCACTTACATTATATCCATAAACATGACCATTGGGTAATGCCATCGGTGGATTGTGTTCATTGAGAGCTTGACCAGAGATAGCACATATCAATTTAGAATTAGCACAGTGTGAGTACGGTAAGCCTTTCCCCAGTTCATTCAGCTGACAGTTACAGACTGGACAGTCAGAGCTTTTTCTCATTGCATGTTGCTTGTAACACATACTTGTTTCAGTTAAGGTAAATTATGTCAAACATCATCTTAGATTATGAGTCACCCTAGGCCTATAGACCACTTTCGAGTTAATCCGTCATCGGTAAAAACTCGTCAATTATATGCGCCTTTATGACCTCATTTACCAGATTGAGGGGGTCGTCGGTATCCCTGGACTATTTACATTCATCAAGCGTCTTAGTGATCGTTATTGTGCAGGATAAACTAGAAATAATCGTCGTTTTGTAGGTACTTAATGAAAATTCCCTAATGACAGCAGTGTCGGTTTTCAATTTTGAGAATTCAATTTGCCGAATAATTTGTACAATATAGAATTATAAATTTCCAACCACTCGCTCAACATTGGAATGGATGTGATGACGCCCCTAAACGCACAAATGACGTTCACTAAAACCAGAGTTTTTGACGGAAATGCATCAAACTCGAAAGTTGTCTATTAGGAGGAGGTAAACATGAATCAGGAGGTTAGACAAACATTTTTATAACCCTCCAAGTCAGGGTCAATCATGACCTTGGCTACAGTTGTTAAAAAAAAAGTGATGAATAAATGGTTCATCTAATACAAGTCGTTACTTCCAAAATCTACTTTATATTAATTATACCTCATGTGTGTAAACTCCATCTGAAATTTGTGGTGTGTTTACATCATCTGTATTTGAACTTTGTTGGATAGTTGTCTCATTGGCATCATACCACATCTCCTTATTTTTTGATTTATTGGTTCTTATTGTTTGCCAAAATGAATGGACATTCACAAAACTTTGATTTAACTGAAGACTTGCATGAGATTGGTATTGCTCTTCTAAAACAAGAATGTATCCCCAGTACACGGATGCCCCATCCGCACTATCATTTTCTATGTTCAGTGGACCATGAAAATGGGGTTAAATCTCTAATTTGGAATTAAAATTAGAAAGATCATATCATACAGAACATATATACTAAGTTTCAAGTTGATTAGACTTCAACTTCATCAAAAACTACCTCGACCAAAAACTTTAACCTGAAGCGGGACAGACGGACGAACGGACGAACGGACGAACAGACGGACGGACGCACAGACCAGAAAACATAATGCCCATAAATGGGGCATAAAAATGTTAAAATAAACAGTAAACATATTGGTTATTAAGCATATCATTTAATATTATCATAGTGTAAAGGATACGGTGTTTTTAATGCTGAAAGACCTGCTTGTAAGGTAATTGTGAACACAGAATCTGTATTAAGTTGGTGGAGTTTGAAATTTTCAAATCTAAATTGTTTCACAAGGTCAGCCCAGGAATTCTCATCCAATAAGTCCTGTAATTACAAACAATATATACATATTACACATTATCTTAAATTGTTCCATTAGCAATCAAATACAAAAAAGAGCATATTTTTTGTAACATATAAATGGGAATATGTCAAAAAGCCTGTCTGAGAAAATATCCAAATAAATTTGTAGAAGAAAATAAAATAATCAAGAAAAGGAATAAAAAATATCAAGGTTCATACAGAAAGAAAAATTCCAAAGGATTTTTTTTTATTATTGAAAAATGTTAATTGATTGAAAGTCGCTGGAACATGACCTAGGGGACCAGGGCCTTAAAACAGAAGTCAAACTTATACGCACTGATAGTAAGGAATTTTATAGAAAATATCATTGACCAAATGGAAGTAGTTCATTCCAAACTAACTTAAGCAGAATATATGTTATTGAAAATTGCTGATTATTTTAAAAGTCACTGAACCATATCCAGTAGGGAGCAGAGCCTCATAATAATCCTCTAACTGATATGAACTGATTGCAATTCAACTTTATACAAAATATCATTGATCTATCAAATAGATCTTATCAAACTAACTCAAGCAGAAAACTTAATATTGAAAATTGCTGGACCATGACCTAAAGGGCAGGACCCAAAATAGTTGTCAAACTAGACAACTGCATAACAAATATCATTGACATTAAGACCAATAGTGGTTCCCCATAATTTGACCTAATCACAAACTAATACATTGTTGACAATGCAGCAGAGGTCAGAAACAGCATACCCATGTCTTGCTTTTTGATTTTTCAAACTAGACGTCAATAACAAGAAATTTCACATATTTTGTAAGATAAATTGAAGAACTAGCCAGTAATGTTAACAGACCTATAACTTTTTATTTACTTTAATTTGTATGGTGATTTTGCAAAACAGCTTTGATATTTCAAATATTCCTATGACACTCTTTATAACATGTATTAATTTCATTTGTATGGTAATCTAGAAAATCTCATTTTTACAACAATCCAAATAAAAAACAACATGTAAGTTATAACAGTCCTATTTCTCTTGTAATGTGTTCTTGAAGAATGATAAATCTAGCTACTCACCTTATAAGGTGATTTGGAAGAACATCCCGGGAATGCTAATAGACCCATTACTCTCTGAACCTCTGCTAGTTTTTGGTCATCTTCTAGTACAGAAAAATGTTTTCTTGCATGTCTAGAAGAATAAAAACAGATTAGAGCTAATTGCATAATGCTTGTAGAATGAAACTTAAGTTGACTTGCTTGCTTTGTTTGTATAAATGTTTACTTAGGCATTGTAGTTAAGATTGATATCTGCAAACAATATAAAAAGGAAGAGTTAAACCTGTATACATTACATCTAAAGGAGTAGGTCCAGTAAGACCCTTTTTGGCCCCAAAATATAGCAGTTTCACAAAAATGTTAATATGTAAACTTTAAGTTATTTATTGGGAAGAAGAATGCTTCTGCTACATAAATATGGGCTGTTTTTTACAATACAATGCACATTTATCAGGTACTAGCATCATTTAGTCATGCTAAATTACTGAAATCTCCACAAATTTAGCATTTTAGTAAAATTTTAGACGGTTTTCGTCTTAAATGACAGTGGCCACATTTGTGTTCATTTTAATATTGAAATGTAAGTTGTATTTGATGATAATACATAACATATACAAAGGTTAAGGATGAACATAGATGCTGCCACTTCCATTTTTGACAAAACCATCTGAAAAACTTTTTGGGCATATTTGATAGATTTTTCATATTGAAGCGTGAATCAGAGCATTTTTAATGACTTAATCAGTTAAAATCTTTCACATAAACTAATTGAATCAACTGAAATAGACATTTAAGTGTTTAAAAAGTGTCCAAAATCTTTCGTTAGATGAACCTGAAATTTGAGGCCAAAATCAGCCCTTACCGGACCTACTCCTTTGATTAGATGTTAGGAATCTAAATATAATGTATGATACAGCTTATTAATATTGTTTGCAGATGTTGAACTTTTTCAAAATGAGGGGGCATAGTGTTCTCTACACTCTTCTATCAGGTTATAGTTTTTGTTTAAGGCAGTTTATGATGAAATTGTGGTCATTTCAATTTGAAGCTCAGTATATAATATATGATAATTAGAAGTTTGTTCTGGATTTCTTGGTTTACTGAATATGGAAATGTAATAGTGCAAGCAGGGCAAGTTTCTTATGCACACTAATTCTTGTTTTTAATGTTTCAAAAATGTTAAAACTTTTTTTTGTTATCATAAAAAGATTTTGTATTAGTATATGACTGTATATATCATCCTAGTTAGTTATTATAGTGTTTCATATGTTGTCAGTGGAATGCTTTGCACCCATTGGTGGATCCAGGGGGGGTTCCGGGGGTTGGAACCCCCATTTTTTTTGCCGATTAATGCATTTGAATGGGGACATATAGTTGGAACCCCCCCTTCATCCTGGGTTGGGAACCCCCTTTTTAAAATGGCTAGATCCGCCCCTGGCACCAACTCTCATGGTGCAGATATTTATATCAAACAGTTTTTCTTCTAACCCATGCTTTAGATAGAAAAACATCTGAACTTACTTTACTGCTTCTAAACATCTGCTGTTTCTTATGTGTTCTATAAACTCTTGTTTTCTTAGTTTAAATTCTAAGGTACTCTGCAAAGAAACAAGTGTAAAGAAAATAAATATTTTTTTTATCAAACTAAACAAGTTTTAATACAATATGTGACTGATGTTGTCCTTGTGAAGTTATAAGTGTAAACATTGAGTATGGAAATCCAAATTTTAAGTGATTTTGATTCAGATAACACTGCCAAGTGAGGATTAATATTACGTTTTGCAAGGATGTGTGTCTTACAAATGCAACAACATCATTTTAGTCCAAATGTGTGATTTATGTCTTCCAGATGGAAATAATTGTTACATGTAAAAATGCCAGAGAGGTTGGTAGTCTTGCTACATGATGCTTTGATTTAACTGTCCTATTTACAAGCAAGCAAGTTGGCATATTTTTATATCCCTCCCAACAGAAAAAATGTATAAAAATTGTAAACCAAGAAATCTATGATATGAGGACCTTAATTGCATTTACCAATCTATAAACATGATAAATGAATACAATTAAATTATCTAAATTAAGAAATCTTACTTTCATTTTCCTCAATTTGTTTTTATTTTCATAACACCATGTAAGACAAGGTACGACTTCTTTTCTTTGTAAAGATTCTTCGATCTTTTTTGAGGTGAGGAAAAGCTCAATATTTGTCAAATCCTGAAATGTAATTCAATATTAATGTATTTCAAATTTTTCCTTAAAAACACATGTCATGAGAGACATCATTATTTTAAAAAGACAAATAAACTCATATAACCTAGTGAACTTAGGTTTGCTCTCTATATATACATGATATAGGGTGATAGTAGCAAAATAAACTGCCCTGATGTTTTAAAGCGACATTTCACTTTCTGCAACTACCAGGTTTATGAAGTTGTGGCTGTGTACAGACCACTTCATACTAGGGTAGTATACAATGATTACAACGAAACATCATGTCTATTCCACCATGACATTATGATATGTCACAATGAATAACTGTAGGTCCAACATGACAAAAAGAAGTAAAGACATGTGTTAATATTTTATGAAACAAGTTAAAATCAGTAAAACGGAAAAAGAACTCAAAACAGTTTGACTAATGTCCTTACAGAGTAAAGACACTGTAGAACACAATGTATATTGCTATTAAAAAAATTCTGTGAATTTGATGTGCTAATTAGTTATAATTCGGCTGGTTATTACTCTAATGCTTTAAGTTGAAGATGTACAAATATAACAGTATATCCCTTCATTATTTTTGAAGAGAAAAAAAATGTTTTTTTGGGGGGAGGGGGGTAGGGTGAGGGTAGATACAGAACTTAAAGAGCTGAACAAAGCTGCATTTGTATAGGTGTAATTGTATAAGACTCAGTCTCAATAGTGATTACCCACAAAAATTCATAATAAAAAAATGTCATGAACAATGATGTCACATCTGCAGATCACTTGATATATAGGTACAATCATAATCTTATTACCTCTATTTCAGATTGCTGCGCCAGTTTGATAGCTGTGTTGTAAAACCCAGCTCTAAGAAAGTATTCCACCAGCATTCTGTCTAATCTCTTTTTGTGCCATAAAGGTTTAGTATGAGGGTGAAGTAATTCAGCTTCTTTAAGGTGATCTACTCGTCTCTTTATTACTCTGGCTGCTTCAAGCTCTTCATTTATACTCTCGTCAGCCTATGACATAAGAAAGGTTTTCTAAATATCTAATTACAAAATGTACTATGTATCCTAAGCTATTTAATCATGTCTGTAATATATTTTTCCAAGGCAACAATTGGAAAATCAGAAACAAAACAAAGTCAACAACTTATCATTTCCAGGCAAATGTCCAGGCAAATTAAGTTGTGTAAAATACTTGGAGAAAAGCCTTGGAAAAGACTTACACTTAGAGAAAAGCCTTGGAAAAGACTAAGCACAAACCTTGCTGATAGCGAAAGATTTGTGTATGTCAGGCGTTGAAATATATTTTGTAGTGTGTTGAAGATTTTAACCATAATCTGTCAAGTTACAAACTAGATATTGGTAAACAGTCATATGTTAATCAGTAACACTTAGAAAACTTGTACTTGTGTCACATATTTACTTCACTTTAAACTCAAAAGCTAAACTGAACTGTACATGTACCGATCTCTGCAATTTTTAAAGAATTCTTTATTTTAATACATGTAGTTGTTTGCTGAGTTTTACTTTTTCTTTTAGACACTTTAAACATAAATGGGTCCGTGGCCTCCTCATTGACTTCTCAATCCCTAACTTTCACTAAATTTAATACAGTTATATATAAATGACATCCTCAGTCTTTACATTTAACTTTTGAATCTACAGGCCTGTAGGCTACATGTACATGTAGCTGAATTTTACGTAAAACTTAGTTAGATTCAATGGCCTGTAGATGATTTTTGCAGGCCAGTTTGCATTTTTACAAGACTTGGCTGGTTGAGCACAAAGATTAGGCTATTTATTTTCTCCAGTTGGTATAGGCTACACACCCAATATTTTACTAATTTTAATGGATTGACCCATTTGTATTGATATAATAGTTTGTCATAATTTTGTGAACATTTTGGGGGGGTTGCTGTCACATTGACATTCAATCCATATTATATGTTTATTCATAAAAAAAAACTTAATGATTACCTTTCTTTTCAAAAGACAAAGTTTTTCTACCATATTATCTATTACTCTGGACACATCCTTTATTTTCTTTTTGTCCTCTAGACAGGCCTCAATGTCACTGCTAGCTGTATGTACATGTGAGATTTCTCTGTCAATTGTCTTCTGTGCTGAACGAAACTTCTTATTCAATATTTCATAAGGAACCTGCAAAAAATCATTTCATGCAAATGAATAAAATTCACATAATTTTAAATATGAAATTAACCACATTATTGTTTTTCTTAGTTTACCTGTACGCCTTGTTGTTTGCTTTTTTTGGTGTGTTTTTTTTTATATATATATATATACAGATTAAGTATTCAAATTAAGTAGCATTTATTACATGCAGATTAAATTTTCTTCTTTTACTGTAATGAGGAACTGAAACATTTAAATAGAAAACTATTTAATATGTTCTTTTATTATCATTATTTTTTTACCGGTACTACATATGTGAGTGTTTTTTTGGTTGTAGGTTGTGGTTCACTTTCGGCAATATGTGGCCTTCAATTTCAACAAATTTAAACAACCTACAATTTGGTTCATAATCTGAGGATAATAGGAATAATTTAGGCACTGGCTACGGTTATATGAAAATGTAACCATAAACATTGGAGACTAATTGCCGGAATGCAGGGCTGGGTAACGAACTGATTAATTATGAATATAACAATAATAATTTTGTCTAGGGTTACATTGCATTATTGTTACATTAATTTAATCCAATGTACGTATACCCTGGGATTGATTATATGTATTAAAATAAAACTTGAAAACTTTTATTTGAATTTAACAATATTGCATACAATTTTTATTTACAATGACAGTTCCTACAAATCCAGTATGTTGTTTAGGGAGCATGTTTTATTTACAGTGGATTGGGAAAAAAGTTATTGCAACTTATATTAATCACTTTCCACTTTGCGGGTGCGAGTGCTGCCTTGTAGCGGCAAGCCTGCTCTTTTTCGAAAAATCTACAAGGGTGTCTTTAACGTGCAACAGATATGGCTCTCTCTTACCACAAGGCAGTAGTTTATCATGACCTTCCGACTGACTACCATCGTTTCTCGAGACCATACTCGCAAATAGTTTCAAGGGAGAGCCTGTTTTATACTGACACATTTTGGGGATACTACTCGAAGCAGCAATCACAAACAAGTGATGAAGCAATGCACATGTCTGTATTGCATACTGTACAATTCCATTCTGCACTATCCCTTATGAAGTTAAGAAACTGTCAATGTCTGTCATGCTTCAGGTGAAAAATATTTTAATACTCAAGATTGCGATGTTCATATTTTCGTCCAATCTTTTTGTTGGAAGCATCTGAGGTAGAACCTCTATTGATAGTCAACTTTATTATTTACATAATTTTATTGATAGAACTTCCAATTCCTGTGCAATAATTTATAGTGCCAAAAAATGGCAAAATATGTTGATTTCATTCTTTTTTTTTAATTTCCTTGTATGTTTTAGAAATAACCTTAGCCACAACCTACAATCTAAAATATTCAGTTATAAAAAAAAAAGTTTGCGCAGATAATTATATCTACTATTCCAATGTGAAAATGCACTTCAAGCAGTTTGACCTGATTAAAAAGAAATAAAATCTTAGGGTCAATTTTCACTTTTCGTGATCATTCTCCTTAGTACAGAAAATGTAAATTACACTGTGACTGTTACAAAATCTTTAATGAATTATACTACAAAATATCTAAATGAAACAAACTTTCAAAGTTGGGTGTTCCAATGCTTTTATGTCTGCCATTCTGTCTTGTTGAAGTTCTGTCTGAGGTCTTGATACGTTATGACTGGTTTATTCTTACTCAACACGAGCCAAGTGATGTAATTGCGCAAGGAACCAGTCGTTTTAGTTTGTCAACATTGGTGTTCTAAAAAACGACTCGGGTTTCCATAAAAAAAAATATACACGCAACACCTGGGACTATATTGTCCCGTCAAACGAAGATGGAAAAATCTTGTTATGGCCCCGGAATATATTTCATTGGAACTTAATTCTTTCAGGAAACATCACTACAAGGTCATCATTGAAATCAGAGATTGTATTATATGACAATAGACAATAGACAATATTTTATTGGCACAAACGCATTTACAATAAATGGTAATGACCGAATGGATAAACAATTTGCTATACATGGTAGTAAAATACAAATAATTATATGTATATGTGTGAATAAACGATTAAAGGTATAATGAAAATCTATTACAATAGATTACTTCTTGCATTTAAACAATTTGTTACGAAAGAGGAAGATAATTTTAGTGCCGTATAAGGTGTATTATTAAGTATAAGATTTATTTTATTTTTATCGCACAATGTGGATATACTTTTTCCTGTAATTTTGAACATTTTTAATACAAAAGTCTCTCTAATACTGGAGTAACCTCTGCAGTGTAGCAGCATGTGCTGTTCATTTTCAATTTCGCCACTTTTACAGATTTCACAAATTCTTTGATCTCTGGGCACTTTTAAATATCTTCCTCTTTCAATGACAAGGTTATGAGCACTAACTCTTAATTTCAGTGGCGGATCCAGAGGGGGGGTTCCGGGGGTCCGCACCCCCCCTTTATTTTGGCCGATCAATGCATTTGAATCGGGACATATGTTTGCACCCCCCCCCCCCCTGCACCCCCCCTTTGCCCTGGGCTAGCACCCCCCCTTTCGAAAATACCTGCATCCGCCACTGAATTTACATAATGATGATCGATCTGATCTATTTTTTAAAGCATCAACATAACCTGCCCGTTCACTCATTTTGTAAATACTTTGGAAAAATGTTAATTTTGGAGATGCTGAAATATTTGCATGTTGTTCCTGAAAACCCTGGTCAATTAGTCTTTGTTTTATAAAACCAAACAGGGGTTTAATAGTAAGGTTATCATTTGACAAATAAGATAAACCTAAGTTTTGAATAATAATATTTAACCTTTTAACCCATGGGTTGCTTTTTTTTGTAGCATTATATATTTGGTGAACTAAACTTCCTTCTGAAGTGATTAAATGGTCCCAGAATTTAATGCAAGATAACATTATCCTATTTTTCAATGGTAGTCTTGCAAGTTCGGAACGACATGCATCATTCGAGGCCTTACAGTGTACTCCCAAGATTTCTTTGATAAATTTTATATGCAACTTTTCATAGGCATCACTGTCTTTAAATGTCGAAATAATCCCCCAGATTTCGCTACAATAAAGGAGAATAGGGGCTACTAAGGAATCAAAAAGTTTTTCCAGAAGTTTACAAGGGTTATCTAATCCTATTGTTTTCTTTATTTTAAAATATGCTTTCCTAGCTTTTTCCATAAGCGAAGTGATGGCGACATTAAAACTGCCATTATATCTAATATTAATACCCAAGTAACAATAAGTACTAAATGTCTCTAAGGATTTGCCATTATAATAAAATTCGTTTAGAAAAGACTTTCCGTTTGAATTAAAAACCATTACTTTTGATTTCTCTGTATTGACTTGTAATTTCCAAGAAGAACAATAATTACTTAATGTATTGAGACAATTTTGCAAACCCTCTTTGCTATCCGATAATAATACAATATCATCGGCATACAAAAGTGCATTTAATGAAACATCACCAACTACAACTGGATCTGCATTGATATTTTCCAAGTCTTTAAGTATGTCGTTTATAAAAAAATTAAAGAGAAGAGGACTCAATACATCTCCTTGTTTAACACCACAGTTTGATTCAAATGATGGGCTAAGATCATTAGAAATTTTAATTTTACATTTTGTATTAGAGTACATTGAAAATATTATATTAAAAATATGTTTTGGTACATTACTTTGAAGTAGTTTATGAAATAATCCTATTCTCCAAATTGTATCAAACGCTTTTCTAAGATCAATGAAAGCAGCAAATATTTTTTTGTTTTTGGATTTATAATTGCTGACAATGGATTTCAAGGAAAAGATGTGGTCTGCAGTTCGACTATCTTCTTTGAAGCCAATCTGGTAATTACTTATTAATTTGTTTACATTTATATGAGCAAGTAATCGAGAGAGGATTATTTTATTAAACAATTTTCCCAGGTTCGAAGTAATGGATATCCCTCTGTAATTACCAGGGTCACTTTTACTTCCCTTTTTATGTAGAAGTACTAAAAATGATTCATTCCAAACTTTTGGAAAACTTCCATTACTTAAAATAAAGTTAAATAGCTTTTGTAATGGTTTTGTTAAGACTGATATTCCATTTTTCAACATTTCATTTGAAATAAGATCAGTACTGAGCTGTGCTTTTCCCATTTTTAAGGGACTTAATTGCCTTTACGATCTCACTTGTTTTAATGTGTTCCTGAAAGTCATTTGTTCTGTTATTTTTTTGAAAATCATCAAATAATGTTTCAAAATTTTTGAGAATTTTTTCTTGAAATGGGTTAAAACTCTCGCCCGTTTTGTTTAGTTTTTTAAAATAGCTGATAAATTCATCTTGTGCAAACTGTACAGAATCTTCATTATTACAAGATTTACTTAGTTTTTGTAAAAGATTCCAAAATGTTTTAGGGTCTTTATTAACATTTGCACTTATTTCAGAACATATTTATTCTTGTATGATCTTTCTGCCTTTTTACAAGCTCTTCTATACTTAGAGCGGCAGGAGTAAAAAGATTTTCTGTAAGTGTTATTATATGGAAATTTGTTAACCAGTTTTTCATAACTTTTAACTGTTTTGCGCAAATCATTACAAGAGTCTGAAAACCATGGCTTTCTTTTAGATTTTATTTTTTTTCTATGGGGCATTTTGTTTACTAATTTTGCTGATTTTTTTGCGCTTTCATATAAAATTGATGTTAATGATTGTACAGCTGAATCACTGCTTTCAAAAGAGTTATTTGTTAATAATGCTAATTTAGTTTTATTTTCTTTACTGGTGATATCCTTCACATATGACTCTATGGCTCCAGGTGACCAAATAAATTTTCCTGGAAGGGGATCCAGTTGTGTTTGGTTAACAAAATTTATGGAATGGAAAAAAGTTTACAATGTACAACTGATTGGACAATGGTTTGATAGTGACGTTAAGTCATGTATTTCAAAATAACCAACTAAGCTAAGTAAATCAAAAGACACAAGTGTATAATCAACAAGACTGCATCCATTATATGTTATGCATGATTGTTTACCATGTAAATCACCAATCGTTCTTCCATTCAATATTGTAAGGCTTGTTTCTTTACAAAGATCAAGCAAACATCTACCACTATTATTAATACGTTTGGGGTCAAGATTATTTCTTGGCATTATACTGTCTTCTACATAATAGTTATCAACTACATATGGTTGTTTAGATTCATCAAATAACACATAGTCTGGTGAGGTATTTGTGTGGGCATTAAAATCACCTAGCACCATTATATCTCCTAGTTTACAATATTTTTCAATATCAGACAGTAAATGTGCATATACAGAGTTAAGATCCGGTACATTACAACTGGAGTTTTCAGGCGATACATAAACAGCAGCCAAGTATATATCTCTTTTTAAATTAAAAAATGTATGATCAAGTATAACCCAAGCTATATCAGAGTGCTCATTGTGGATTGATTTTACTCCATTATTTATAGATTTTTTGACAAATATGTTGATACCGCCAGAATGACGTCTGGCTTTTTCTGTGTTTTTTCCTACTACTTGAAGATATCAGATTAAATTCTGGTAAACTTAATTTTTTATCAGAATTACTCCAAGTTTCTACAAAACTGACTATATGAAACTTGGAAATAGTTTCCAGAAAGTAAGGATCTTGTGATTTGTCTGTGGTCAATCCTTCATTATTATACTTCCTGTAAGAATGTTCTTCTATAGAAAAATTGCTCTATTTTTGCATAGTTTTTTAAAGAAATATATAGCGTTAACTGCACTATGCGAAAATAGTAGGCCTTGCTGTTGCAACAGACTATTGATTTTCATGTCAATCATTGTCAATTTCACGTGCAAAGGCGGAGCTTAGTTGCTTTGACAGACAAGTGGGTTGGACTTATGAGCATAGCAATTAATAAACTATTACAATTGAACAATCAGGGGAAAATAGAAGATATATTCATTTTAATTTCTGTAGTTTCTGTTAGAACGTTTTTATTCTTTGTTTACTTCTGCTTACTGCCGTTGAAGCCAACATTATTTGAATACTTTAGAAGTCATTTGTTTACAGATAAATAGTTATATATGGTCCGCTATCATTGTTTTTTTTTTTGTAAGGTATTGAGTTAAATGAGTATTGTGTTTATACTGCAACTTAAATTAATAAAATCATAGCTTTTTTAATCGTAACACAAATGTCAAACTTTTTTTATCCATTAATAGACCCCTGATTGTGGAAAAAGCGTTCCATGATGAAATTGACATTATATAAAATATAGATATGCTTCTATATTTAGGAAATAAACACAACTAGTTGCAGTATAAATACATCTATATGCAGAGTTACAAAAAGCGCATTTTTTTTACACTGAAAAACACTACTGTCACTATTCCAAATAGTAAACAGTCAGTATAATAATGATATTAATGTTGTGTTTAACATTGACTATGGAAAATAGTAGCCAGGGTTTGAGACAATAGTGCACTCCCCTTCGGGTTTTGCACTATTGTCTCTCACCCTGGCTACTATTTTCGCATAGTCAATGTTAAACACAACATTATTATATAAATATTCCACATAGCTGTCTTGAGTGAATGATGAGATGAAAAATGTTTCGACATGATTGATGAATTGACAATGTTATTTATTTAGGGATGTTGGGTGTGTGAAATGATATTGAAAATTTCTATTTTTACACTGGACAAAGTAATATAAAAAAAAATAAAAACAAAAAAGATATATTAGGCAAAATGAAAAAGAAAGATCATTCCTGCTTAAATATATATAATTAAAGTGTCTTTTTTTTAAAAGATCAAATATTAAATAAAATAAAAAATATTAAAAAAAAAAAAAAAATAGTTATATTTAATGATAATACTTTATCAATATACTTGTTTATCAATATACTTAATATTGTTCGCATATGGGACTAGAATGTACATGTAATGAGACTAGATAAAACAAAAAAATGTGTACAAAGATTATAACAATGATAAGTACACTTAGAAACAACATAATGTATATTGATGATGAACACAATATTTTGTATGTAAAAAAGTGTACAAAGGAATAATATACTTAGTACAATATTGTCTGATGTCTTCACAAAAAAAAAAAACCAAACTAAAATTGATTTTGAGAGTCATTTTGAGAGTATGCCGCATTACGACCCCACTGGCCAAACGGGGGCCATTGCCATGGATTTTGCCAAGGCATGAGCGGAGGTTGAAAATTTGGAGGTGGTAACCAAGGCATAAGGTTTTGTTGTGGGAATGAACTGGGTTGTTGATAATGTGAACTTCCTTGTATATAAGCAGGTGATGTAATTGGATGAGGTTCCATTGTTTGATTAGATATTGGTCTTTCTATATCCCAGTTGTTGGTGACATATGGGGCTGTTGAATTTTGCTGGTTTATGTTACGACCATAGTCATGATAGTCTTTGACTTCACGCCGATTGTTAACATGACGGCTTGTACTGCTTGTATGTCTCTGTGTTGGCCTAAAGCCATATGTCTCTGTTGAAATACTTTAAAAAGAGATATCTTCGCATTTTTATATAGGGTTATTTTCTCATTGATGAAGGTCGTCTGGTTGCCTCTGATTGCGTACATCCACTTCATTTGAACTTCGGTGGAAAGTTGTATCGTTGGTACTGTTACCACTGTGGCAGATTTTTTTTTATAACACTGAGAATACATGTAACCGTAAATTTTATCCAGTAGTAAAATTGGTTCCCCTGGGTCGACTTTGTTTCCTCGGTAATCAAGTCCAAAGGCCTTACTAGAAAAGTAAGTCCATGTATCATTCTTATGGGAAACGAACAGGAACACATATATTGACAGTAAGATGTCCTTAGATATACTGTTCCCAAATGGAAAATAAGTCTAGATTGTAAACCATGTCTGGCATTTATTTTCAAATTTGACCAAACACTTCTGAAAACTACGAAATCATAATAATCTTAAATATTTGATTAATGTGAAATTTAATTTCAAGGCTTGTTATAAAATTATGTGAATTTTTTTTCTAGGCCGGTGAAAAATGTCCCTTTAGAACGTCAGTTTGTTTGACAGTTCCTTATAATAATTCAAATCTAAAAATGTAATTGAATAAAGAAACAACTGTGATCAGTTTTAAATGATAAAAGTCTGATATAATTTTTCTAGGAAAAAAAGTCCTAACGTCACGGTACCCAAATTGCACTGAGTGCCGAAATTGCACCTATTCAACAAAAGTAGCTGCTGATATCTTACAAGTTTTCCTTGAGACTAAACCATTTGTAATTCTATGATTTGACACTATTATGTTTTTTAACATAGGTGAGCATGTTTAGATATACACAAAAATTTCACAGTATACCAACAGATGAACCATTCAATTAAAAAGTAAAACATGTCATGTTTTAAAAATAAGCAAATTGAAAATGTTACAAGCTTCCATTTCTAAAAATAAAAAAAGGAATATTAAGCATGGACTAATGTCACTAATGTCAACTTGTTTTAAATATTTGAAGAAATAGAACAACTTTTATTCAAATTTTAAGGATGTGACTTTAATAGATATAGGGAGATGTGGTATGAGTGCCAATGAGACAACTATATATCCATCCAAATAACAATTTATAAAAGTAAACTATTATAGGTCAAGGTACGGCCTTCTACTCGGAGCCTTGGCTCGCATCGAATAGCAAGCTATAAAGGGCCCCAAAATTACTAATGTAAAACCATTCAAACTGGAAAACAAACGGTCTAGTCTATATAAAAAGCATGGATGCAATTTGGGTACTCCTCATAACAAAAATTCCATTCTAAATTAAAATATTTATTGCCGGATTACAGAATCATGGGTCGTTTGGATGTCGGTTCAAGTCCAATTTTCTATGATTCACTATAGTGTTCAAAATTATATTGGTGTAACTTTATGGTAAATAAGGATCGGCCTACAAAATAACACAGAATAGAAACTTTTGTCTGGATCATAAAAAAACGTAGGTGAAACTGAGACTACTATAACAGTATTATAGTAGTCTCAGGGTGAAATAACTCAAAATAGGTGCAATTTGGGTACCTCACGTTATGATAAATATATTAATACATAGGGTAATAGTTCCAGATCTAAGTAAGATAATTAAAGATTAATGTTGAACAACGGTTACAAATATTGAAACATAACAATTTAACATTCATTTCGGTCTACATGTGAAGGATTTCTACCAGTACAAAGAATTTACCTAGTAAAATTAATGTCATGGACCTATTACCTATATGAATTTGAAGGAAAAAATATAAAACAACACGTTTAATAATTTATTGCGTCCGAAGCGCTTTTCTGGATTTACCTTCATCAGGAACGCTCAAAGCCAAACATTTGAAATCCGAAGATGTATAAGTACCGAAAATCGTTGAAGAGCTATATGTTAAAAATACCTAAAATAAATCATGCCAAATTCATCTAAAGCCAACTTTGCCTGAGGGAGTTGAAACCTTAGTTTCATAATAATTTCAAAATTTATAAACGGACCATTTTAGTAAAGTTTGTTTAATCATATCAGTACCGAAGCACTGACTACTGAGCTGATGATACCCTCGGGGACTGATAGTCCACCAGCAGAGGTATCGACCCAGTGATGTAAAAATATAAAACAACACGTTTAATAATTTATTGCGTCCGAAGCGCTTTTCTGGATTTACCTTAAATTCATCAGGAACGCTCAAAGCCAAACATTTGAAATCCGAAGATGTATAAGTACCGAAAATCGTTGAAGAGCTATATGTTAAAAATACCTAAAATAAATAGCCAAATTCATCTAAAGCCAACTTTGCCTGAGGGAGTTGAAACCTTAGTTTCATAATAATTTCAAAATTTATAAACGGACAATTTTAGTAAAGTTTGTTTAATCATGTCAGTACCGAAGCACTGACTACTGGGCTGATGATACCCTCGGGGACTGATAGTCCACCAGCAGAGGTATCGACCCAGTGATGTAAAAATATAAAACAACACGTTAAATAATTTATTGCGTCCGAAGTGCTTTTCTGGATTTACCTTCATCAGGAACGCTCAAAGCCAAACATTTGAAATCCGAAGATGTATAAGTACCGAAAATCGTTGAAGAGCTATATGTTAAAAATACCTAAAATAAATCATGCCAAATTCATCTAAAGCCAACTTTGCCTGAGGGAGTTGAAACCTTAGTTTCATAATAATTTCAAAATTTATAAACGGACAATTTTAGTAAAGTTTGTTTAATCATGTCAGTACCGAAGCACTGACTACTGAACTGATGATACCCTCGGGGACTGATAGTCCACCAGCAGAGGTATCGCAGTGATGTAAAAATATAAAACAACACGTTTAATAATTTATTGCGTCCGAAGCGCTTTTCTGGATTTACCTTCATCAGGAACGCTCAAAGCCAAACATTTGAAATCCGAAGATGTATAAGTACCGAAAATCATTGAAGAGCTATATGTTAAAAATACCTAAAATAAATCATGCCAAATTCATCTAAAGCCAACTTTGCCTGAGGGAGTTGAAACCTTAGTTTCATAATAATTTCAAAATTTATAAACGGACAATTTTAGTAAAGTTTGTTTAATCATATCAGTACCGAAGTACTGACTACTGAGCTGATGATACCCTCGGGGACTGATAGTCCACCAGCAGAGGTATCGACCCAGTGATGTAAAAATATAAAACAACACGTTTAATAATTTATTGCGTCCGAAGTGCTTTTCTGGATTTACCTTCATCAGGAACGCTCAAAGCCAAACATTTGAAATCCGAAGATGTATAAGTACCGAAAATCGTTGAAGAGCTATATGTTAAAAATACCCAAAATAAATAGCCAAATTCATCTAAAGCCAACTTTGCCTGAGGGAGTTGAAACCTTAGTTTCATAATAATTTCAAAATTTATAAACGGACAATTTTAGTAAAGTTTGTTTAATCATATCAGTACCGAAGCACTGACTACTGAGCTGATGATACCCGGCTCGGGGACTGATAGTCCACCAGCAGAGGTATCGACCCAGTGATGTAAAAATATAAAACAACACGTTTAATAATTTGTTGCGTCCGAAGCGCTTTTCTGGATTTACCTTCATCAGGAACGCTCAAAGCCAAACATTTGAAATCCGAAGATGTATAAGTACCGAAAATCGTTGAAAACTTTGGAAATTTGTCTGAGGACATTCATAATACTTTCTAAAATACTAGTAACCTCTGCATGCAATCTTGGTCTTTTGACTAGTGATTTATGTCCGCATGGACACGTTTTACAAGGACTTATTTATCTATTACAAAAATACAATTGCATACTAATCTTTATGAGCCCTCTATTATAGCTTACTGGTCGGTGTAAGCCAAAGCTCCAAGTTAAAGGCCGTACTTGAACCTATAAGATAGTTTACTTCATTGTGACTTGGATGGAGAGTTCAGTCTCATTGACAGTCATACCACATCTTCTTATTTCTTTACAATGTAAACAATTTGTCTTGTTCATTAACGGACTTCATGTCGCCAAGAAATCATATTTTTTATACACGAGAAGACATTGACGTATAGCTATTACTATATGCTTCCAGAAAAGAAAAATAAAAATGAAGGCACTGCAGTTTTTTGGGTTATATTACAAAGTAGGTAAAGTACTCTTTTAGGGAACTCACTATACATGATATCGTTCAAGACACAGCGATTAAAAACATTTTGAAAAAAGGGTCCAAAATATCGTATACCATATAAATGAAAGTATGATTATTCCGTTCTGATTGATATATACGTTTAACTTAATTAATAGTACATATTGACTATCCTTCATTAAAAAAAAAGGCATACTACCAATGCAGTGGCGGATCCAGAACTTTTCCTAAGAGGGGGGGGGGGGGGGGGGGGGGGGGGCTCCAGTCATGCTTCAATGATTCCCTATATAATCAACCAAATTTTTCCCACGAAAGGGGGGCCCCCTGGATCCGCCTATGTAATATAACATAGAACTATCTTTTTGGCTAGACATCAACCATCAATCTTTTGAATCTTAAACCTTCAGCACCCTAGCTATATACACAAACACATACAGACATAGTAGATGCCTAACAAAATAAAAAAAAAAAACAACTCGTATTTGTTTATATCCTCTACTGTTAAATCCCTACATGATTAGGAATTTTGAATAATTGTGGGCATTACACGCAGATTTGAGAGTACTCAACATTACTGGAAGCCAGTTGATTGATTGATTTTTTTACATCCAGTGTCAAATATTTATGCAAGTTCAGAACGGTTGAAATTTTTTTTTCAATAAATACAACTTGGAGCTAGGTCCTTTAATAGGTGTCGTCCGGGACGAAGGTCTGGTAATTTAAAAATGCCATGCATTTGAAAATGAGGGATTATTGGATAGGAGCAAAAATTTTAAAATTTTGGCAACTACGAACTCCTCAAAGAGTTGCATTCTCTCTGCAACTAGGCATCGGATTTAATGTCCTCATTCTGACCAGACGTGACTGCGTATTTTTACATCCTGCACAGCCAAACGGACGACCAACATTGACAAGTTGGGTGAAAACAAAGTGGAAAGCTAGTTGAAAACCAACAACAACTAATTAAAAAACTCATGTGTCTAAGTTGAGATTCATTCAAGTTTTTGTTGATAGAAGTAATGATGTTCTGAACCAAAGTTCAAGTTTATAGTTTCTATATAAGTTAAAATCGTAAAAACATTCGAATTCTATCCAATATTCCATTCACTAAGGACGAGAGACTAGTGTACACATGGCATTCGATAATAAAAGAGTTTTGAGAACTTCACCGGCTTTCATCTACAGATAACGTTGTTTATTATTTTTTTTACTAAAAAAAAAATATTTGTGGAAAAATTATGTGTAACGGCAGCTACGCCCCCTGCACAATTCACAATTTTTTCATTCTGTTTTTGTGAACTGTTGTACTAATGTAGGTGTTTATTAATATTCGAAATGTACTAGTATATTAATTATTTATGTATTTCTCTGTCCTGAATGTTCCCTGCTGCATTTATTTATGATATACAAAATTAATGTATTTCAGTCATGCAAGGACGTATATTATGTTAGTTATACGTCTTTGAGTCATGTAATATTGTTAATTTAACAGAATGTTTTTATATTACCAAATATACTACTGTTAATTTATCTTTATTTACACTTTGCTGTGTGGTCATTGCTGTAGCTCAATATCATATCACCATTGTTAAATCGAATAAATTTCAGTTAAGAAGTGAAGAAGTGTATGGCGCAGTACGAATGGGAAACGAAATAAAAACAAAGAATCTATCAAGGGGTTAGAATGTTGATCTATCGTATAAACTAAAGATAGTAAATAATATTAAATCGTATCACAATTTAGCAATATGATCAATATGTGAAAGCTTTAAACATAACGAGAGTTAAAATGGCGGGAAATAGAGCGTCCTCAAGTAGATTTCGAACGCAACCTAATTATAAAATAAATAAAAAAAACATATTTATTTATTTAGTTTATTTTAGTTTATCATTTGAATTCAAATTGTATGCAAAAATAAAATTTTAAAGAATATTTGATAAAATGTTTGTCCTCCGAGATTGTGCGAGATTATATTCGGCTTGGATAGCCTATCGGAGAGCACCGGCTTGTTACGGCCTCCAAATTACTCGTTTTAAATCACTTTAAAGGGGGAGTATTTACCCACATGTGCACATGTTTTACAATTAATAATTTCTGCATCTATAGACACCTGATAAGGTGAGATATTACGAGTGATATATGTTATTTGTGCCGCTGAAGTTTCAAAGGATCATCACCTCTATTCTTTGTCTAAAGTGCTAATGGATAGGTGAGCTAATTTTGTTTACTTTCATCTGTAGTGACACACTTTCATTATGTTCACTTACATTTAATTATCACCGCTTTCATTCAGTTCCCCTTCTATATAATTAGATGTAGCGTTTTTGTTAATACATCGAAAGACTTTGATTTGAAAAGGGATGAAATATCTGGGTCAACCATTTTGAGATCAAAGGCATGCCTCAATGTATCGGATATGCACATTTATAGTTCATAATCACAATATTTAATCAATTATTTCATTTCTGTCTTTAAGTTAATTAAAATCAACAACAAATGCACATATATTAGGTTGTTCTGAATACACAAATGCCATATAAACAGAAATTGAAAGTCGTTAAAAATTAAATGGAAGGACAAGTTGGCATTTCGTTTCGGTGCAGTTTATGCAAATGACCCCCAGCAAAGTAGAAGGGTGTCCATTACACGCCAACATGGATTTATAAACTATTTCCTGTCATTGTTTGGTTGATGTGTATTACACAGTGGCACAAAATGATGTCTATTATAGCAGACCATTGCAGACAGATAATCAAATGATTTATTATACATATTGATTAACATGCTAAGTTGTATTGATGTTTTAGTATGTGGTTTATTTTTGATCTGATATGCTATTATCTAACAGTAGTGTACTTTTCTTGATTGGTAGTCATAAGATATGTGTGTAATATACGTGTGTATCTTTTTGAAGATCAATAAGTTCTTGTGGTAATAAAGACATGTTTATCGTGTGAGTTGATATTGAATTGATATTAGTATCTATATTTAAGTTGTTACAGGTTAAATACATTAAAAGAAAATATTTAAATACAGATAAATCCATAAAATGGATTATCAGTTATTTAAATGGCAAATATTGTACAAGCTATCTGCAGGCTATTTAGATTTAGATGCAATTATTTTCTTGTGCAATAAATTGATAATACTAAACATATTTTTTTATTTTTTATTGATTTAAACAGTAATTTAAATGAATTATATAGTAGTTATTAAATACCAACTTGAGGATATATATTTGCATTCATAGTTTCCTTATTGTTTATTATTGGATAGACACAGTGACAGACAGGTTATCCATACAATTTGTACTCTTCAGCTTTCATTGATCAGTTATTTTGAAATAAGCTTAATACTAACATGCATATAGTGCATTATTTAAGACCAAAAAGGGAATTATTTTCTAATAGAGACTTGTATTTTTGAATTTTTATAGAACTTTGAAACTGATTTACATAGATACAACTGCTTATCTGGATGAAAATAATTGTAATTTGCTATTTTGTCCATGTTTATACCGCAGTCACTGACCGTTTTGGAACAGGATTAATTGCTACTTTTCTAGAACTAAGAAGTGACTAAAGAACTTTGATACATGTAACATGCAGTGTTTCTCCCTAGAGGGTTTATGCATTGTGATACCTTCATGCATTAAATTTAAGCCACCATCTTTATAATTTGAAATGCCCTATTACTTTTACAAGCCTTCAAAATTCATAACTATCATCCTTTCCCCGATCTTTAAAACAGTTTATTTGGTGCAAACTAAAGATCTGCTTGTATATTATTTTTTTCTCTTGAACCTACCAACTTTATTAGGTGTATTGTAAATTATCAAAAAATTATCTTGAACATGATATCATAAACTTAAATAATATGTAAACAGCTTGAGCAATGATTAATTAAATTTTGTCACTGGAAGAAAGTATTTTGAAGTTTGATAAATTGCATTTGGGACACTGTTGATACATTTTAACCTATGGGGAGTAAATTAAAGACATTAAATTTGTGTACATTTGTACATGTAGATGTCCAATTTAATGTGTTAGGTCTTCATAGTGAATCAGCTTCATAGCAGCTGAAAACAACATATAAAGGGATTTTTCAGCAAAATTAAGATCATTCTTACATACATTTAAAAAAGAAGATGTGGTATGATTGCCAATGAGACAACTATCCACAAAAGACCTAAATGACACAGACATTAACAACTATAGGTCACCGTACGGCCTTCAAAAATGAGCATAGCCCATACCGCATAGTCAGCTATAATAGGCCCCCCGATAAGACAATGTAAAACAATTCAAACGAGAAAACTAACGGCCTTATTTATGTAAAAAAATGAATGAAAAACAAATATGGAACACATAAACAAACGACAACCACTGAATTACAGGCTCCTGACTTGGGACAGGCACATACATAAATAATGTGGCGGGGTTGTACTGTAATAAAAGGTGCCAATATTGCATTTACAATGAACCTTTTCATGATAAGCATGCTAGCATAAGGTTTAAATGTTTTCAGGGTATGTCCCAACATAGGCTTGAAATACTTTATATCATTGTTAGTATTGTTCAAAATTATTGGAATTATTTTAACATTAAACACAGTGGACAACTGTAGGAAAACCAGATTGACAATTTATTTCACCTTGGTGACTGGAAAAAGCTAAGTAACAGAACAGCTTCTTCACCCATGCCATTCAGTAGCTTAAGCTCTGACACATCGTGCATGTGCCATGTATGTGGAAAAAGTCCACATTCCATACATGAATTACAATAAAACTTCACATTTTAACAAGTACATAAACATGTAGGAATACATTAAGTTTGCAATTTCAGTATTTTGTTAGTATAATTACATGTATATTCATGTGTTATATCACAGTATCATATTTACAGTGGCTATAAATAAACATACATGTATTGGAAACAAATTATAGTTATTGACTTTTGATTTTGTCACAAGTTTTATGAAAGCATACATGTGTAAAAACTGATTTTTTTCAATCTGAAAAGAGGACAAAAATATGGTCAGATAAACATTCATTATGAAGGTCTTTAGATAGATGTGAAGATTTGTTTAGACACTTGTCTGTTGTTGATGACAGTTTTCCTGTATGTTTCTTGCGGTTATTTTTGTTGTTTGGTTGCTGTTTCATTAACATACTGTATGCTTCACATCTCCCTCACATTAATTTTTAAAACAATTCAGGAAGATAATTGTTTATTTGATCTATGAAATAGGTGAACATTATACATTAACAATCTGATTTAACAAGCAGCTGTGAATTTTGAAGGCATTTGCAAAAAGGTTATGACCTATTCAATTGTTTAGTAAACCAGATTTTAGAGTAGGAATTGGAATGATATGCATATTTCTATGTTGATTGATTCTGTCTGTAAACATGATGTGCATTGTAATGTTCATTATAAAAGAACTTTTCTCCCTATAATTAATGTGCCATATGTACAATGTATCTACACAAGTTTATATTTTGTATGCACTGTGTGACTTCAAAATGAAATTGTTTTTATTCACTTCTCTGTAGCTACTAATGCAGGTGCATACATGCATGTAATATGAAATACATGTACATGTACACATCAAAATTTGTAGTTCAAAATATGTTCCTTCAAAGTCATTAAACATCTATAATGAAATATGCAATGAACAGCCACAAATATAAGGCTTCTATTTGTAATTGCCATTAAGGGCAGGAGGCTGTTGACCATGCGGGCTTTTAAAATTTTATACCCAAATGGTTAGGGATAAATCTGAAACACAACAAGCAAACATTATCTATAGCTAGTATAGAATAGTATCAAAAGTAGATTTCCAAATAAAAACATGATCATGACGAGTTAAAAAAAAACACAAAAAACACAACAAAGAAACAGAACAAGAAAGGGGAAAGATTGCCAAAGGCTATGAACAAGTTTTAAATATCAAACTCTTTATTTGTTTTAATGTAATAACTTTAATGTAAAGATTATAGTTCTTAATAATGACAACCAATATGTATGTACACATGTATGCAACATATTATATAAGAACATATGTTTCACATTTACATGTACATTTTTTTATGAAATATACAAGATTAACAACTTATTAATTTTCAATTTGAAATACATTAAAATTTACTGTGACTTTCTTCCAAATCTACTTATTAATTATCCTTTGCATTTTTAAAAATTAAGTGTCCGTTCAAATTACATGTAGTTAGATTTAGACACATGTGTACAGGCTATTTTCAATTCACATTGAATGGTTTTTACATACATTTAAATCCCATAGTGTACATTTCCACATGTATATTACATACAACTTATGATATATTATAGTTTATATTGTACAATACACAAGGAAACGAACACTTGAATTGTTGACTAACATGAGAAAAAGGAAGTTGTTATGGACCATGAAGAAGTTCAATGCACCTATTAATACATTGTACATATGTATATATATATATATAATTTATTATATCGAGAGCTAAAAACTTTAAAGACACATATATCTGTATCAACATTTACCGGTACATGATATTGAATCAATGGTTGCCATTATTAAAAACGGTCTTTACATTAAAAAAGAAATTATTATAATGTACATGCTTTGGCGAGATTTAAGTAGGAATAAAAGAAATCATTGCCGTAACTTTGGATGCACATTTGGAGAACGTTAATAGATTTTCTTGATGGTAGAACTCATAACTTGTCAAATTTTTACTGGACAGTCTGACAGGTTATAATTTTCAATTTTGTAAAATCAAATCCTATGATTTCTACCAAATCCCTTCAAAACTTTTACAATAATTCCAACATCTGATACCTCACTGGGATTGAGGATTGAAGGAACATGTGACCATGTGACAGTGTTCCTAATTTTTGTAATCAAATCCTCCTTATTTCTTTTTTATATAAAGTTTGCATGAATAACTTTGAAAATTTTCTTCACTGTTTGTTTAGTGGGTTTCAGTTACAGTTTGATATTTTTTTGGTTTCAGCTTTTCAAGGTGTTGCAATTGCAACCTAATCTTTTTTCAACAGATCTAGAGTCTCTTGATTAAAGACAACACATTTTGATGATTTTGTCTATTTTTGTTGTTATCAATCCAGTATTTTCATAAATTTGTCACTTGATAGATGTAGACATCAGTGAGTTGATAAAATCATTTATTATCTATTATGTCCATGTAGCATTCAAATACAATGTAGATGCACACCAAGTACTTGTGACATAATGTGTAAATACATTATATGCTTTTAAATTACAAATCAAAAGAAAACAAAAGAGTCTTTGACCCAATTGTTCTTCAAGTTGGAAGTTGTCTTTTCCCTACCAAATATTATCATGACTATGTTAAACGTTCTGTTATTATATTAATTGTTAGATATGATCCTTAGGAAAGGAAAGTCTATAAAACTTGTACATGCATGGACTTAACAATTATATCAATTTTAAGTGTTTATATTATCACAAGTATCATGTTATCGTAAAAGAAGTTTTAAATGTAAAACTATATTTTAGATGTTGAACTAGACAAAAAACCAATAACGATAGTTATTGATACTTGTAAACAAATGCTGAAGGTTATTACAAATGCATTTATTTAGAAAAGCAATGACACTTTCCTTTGTCACAAGTTGAAATACCTTGGATTCACTCATTAAACTGTGACATGTTCGGAATAATTCATCAAGGTAAAAATTTTGTTCCAAACGGAACATGGGTAGGTCGATAAACCTTATTCCTTTGTCGTGTTTTGTTGACACATTGACAAATTAAAAAATATGTGACAAAAAATAACACAGGTAAATACAGTTTTAAGTTGTCATATCCGTGTTTTAAGGTGATCATATAAAGAAAATGAAAGAATTGTGTATACATGTATTAAAAATAATTCATCTGAAAAAGAAGATGTGTTATAACTACACACTGAAGTATCAAAAATGCAATTGAATTAATGAGTCATTCATCATTGGAATTTTTATTTAAATTTAGTTTTCTCTATTACAATAAACAACCCGTTTTCCTGATCATATTTCGAAAATAAATGTGTAGATTCTTGAATCAGTGAGGGTATAAAAGAGAACAATAGATTACCTATTTGTAATTAGCACTTTAGCAGTGTTTAGATTTTCCTCCTGGGTTTTTGATACTGAGGTAGACATACTTAGTAAGAGTAGTGAGAAACCTTTGAAGCATTCGATTTAGAAAGCAATCAGGTGTGGCATCTTTACAACTATATTTACAAAGTTATAGGAGCATTGATCTGCATATCTATCGTGATGATAATACATTTATGCATTATAATTTGAGAGACGTTATCTGGTTACACAGAGTGCAAATATAGACGGTGTGTTACTTGTAAATTCAAATGTTATTGACTTTTATATTGAATGGCACTACAAACATGACCTACACAATATGTAAATTAATTTTTATACAGTTATGATTAATGATTTTTTTTTAAGCTTAGATCAGTGTATCTTGTTTTGGTTTACACATGTCTATTCTTGATGATTTTATAACAGTACTTTTTTTTTCATTTATATTTCTTAGTAATTTGACTTTTTTTTTGTTTGTTCAAGCAAAGGAATAACCTTTTTCATTGATGTGGCTTTCCAAATAAATGTAAAGTATATTTAAGGAAAGCATTTATATTTACATTTCAAATAAAGAAAAATGCAGTTTGACTGAATTCATTCAGTAAGATATAAACTGTTCTATGGAAATATAAGAGAGGTTTGCAAATTGATAGTAAAAAGTAGGTAAATTTCAGGATGATTTTGGTTCTATTGACATAGCGTACAAGTGTTACCCAAAATGCTCTGTGTCTGCAAGTTAATAACACAAATATAATCTTCCAGTGTTTGAATCTGTATTGTGTGATACCAATGACCTATGAGTAACTAAAAAATGTATCAACCAAACTTGCAGGTTATTTTTGTGTCAGTTGGCCATATTTCTAAATTAATTGGCATTAATGACTTTATAAGAGATAGCAATGTTTTATTGAAGTTCATGGATTTCAACATTTTATTTTTGCATACTCAAGAATTTATGAACTGCTTCTGATTTGATCTTATTAATCTTGGCTGAGATTATATCTCTCCTTGACCTTTTTTACATCTTGTTTAGTTTTTGCACAAAAATTAAATGATCTTGGGAAATTGGTGTATCATTTGTTCATTATTGAAATAATACAATGTATACTGTCTATTATACAGTTGCATGCAAGTTTTAAGAGTGGGCTGCCTGTCTTTTCCATTCTGTCAAACAATTGCATGTAACTTTTCATCTAAGTCCAATTAGAGATCATATCTTGAGGTTAATACTGGTCATGACAAAAGCACATGGTAGAACAAAATTTCAGAAAAGATATCTGAATGTGACTAGAAAAAATGGTTTGTTACAGGATTATATCACTTGCATGAAATATTATTCATTTTGTTAAATGTAATCATTTTTATGTTTTTAGAGGTTTTACACAAAGAAGATAAAAGAAACCAAAAGTCGGTCATGAAGACCAGCCTAGTAAAAAGTGGGCATATCTAACCATATTGCCAGAAGAATAGTTGAAATCAGTGCTGAAACTTCATCTGAGAAGAACATTTAGGTGATACAAGTCAGGTACTATACATTTTACAATTCGGAAGTCTGTTAGATAATGCCAAATGACCATGGATATTAGGTGTTTGTCAAGTAAATGGTAATTCTTGATTCGATCAAATATCTGATAGAAATAGCAAAGGCATCAAAACTACATCAGCGTATCCAGACACAATACAACTGTAAGAGGACATTATACACTAACAGGATCAATATATGAAAACACCAGTTTCATGACGCCTTTAATTACCAATGACTTAATATAAGAATGGCAAAAAAAAACTTATAGAAGTTGTGATTGAAATAAGCAGAGACTATAAATAATCTGCAATCAACACCGTATTTCTTACTTAAATGTCTAAAAACAACATGGGTAGTAGACACAAGAACCTGTGGTGTGTAGTGGAAATTCAGATATTTTTGCATGCATTTTATTATCAAGATTGTTGAGCAATGGGGGAAAATGTGATATGATTTATTGCAATGTTTGAAATTTCTGTATACTAATAATGCTTTTTAAAATTGAAAAGTTTTTAATTTGTTGAAACCATCTTGTTGCATTATTTTACAATGATAAAAAAACTTATAAAATATTATTTTCAGTAGTTCTTTATGCATGCATGTTGCATACTTTATAGTCAACAAGTATGTAAATAAGATTCCAAGGAAATGAAAGAAAGATGAGAGGTCCTAAATAATATGACACCTTTAGTGGTTTTTTTTCTTCTTCAGGCTATAAGGTTGTCAGCCTTTGTAGCAGAACTTGGATCCAAAAGTTGGTGGAGTTTAACCTCTACTTATGCATCACATGGACAAAAAGAAAACACTGCAGCCAGTGAAGAGACCAAGACTTGAAGCACCAAACAGTATGTATAACAGAGACGGAAATTTCAACCAAAAGCCTAGTAGGTTGAAAAAGTCTAAATGTCGTACCAAACATAAAAATTAAACATTCAGATGTTGACTGAATAGAAGAAGAAGACATCAACCCTACCTGTATCACAATATACAACTGTTCAAAAATTGAAATCTAAACTGTAAACACTTGGTCTAAGTTTGTAAACACTATCAATATTCAACAGCTATGCAATGGTCAGTGTCCAAATGAACCATGGCATATCTTTAAAATTTTGGCCTCAGTCTTTAATAATTACATTTCTTAGATCTGTTGTCTATTATATAATATCTTCAGTGAAAAATATGTACTTGATTCATAGATTTGGAATTAGTTTTTGTTTTTTATTGCCCCATTTATGGACATTATGTTTTCTGGTCTGTGCGTCCGTTAGTTGTCTGTCCCGCTTCAGGTTACAGTTTTAGGTCCAGGTAGTTTTTGATGAAGTTGAAGTCCAATCAACTTGAAACTTAGTACACATGTTCATGATGTTCCCTATGATATGATCTTTCTAATTTTCTTGCCAACATTTTATCCCATTTTCACGGTCCACTGAACATAGAAAATGATAGTGCAGATGGGGCATCCGTGTACTAGGGACACCTTCTTGTTCTTTGCTAATTATTAAAAGCAGAAGAAAAGGACAAAAATGAGTTATTCTTCAGTCGGAATAATGTGTGGTGTAGGTCTTCTTATGGAGTTTAAGCTATCATGTTTTATGTCCTACTCAGCATGTGGTAAAGTACAAACAAGGACTCGTTCTTTTCACTTCAATTTATGTTGGTCCTGAATATGGTTGAAAATTGAGAGTTTATAGTGAGGGCTGTAGGTAAAGGTTTTTTTCAAATGAATGGAAATTTTCGATGAAAAGAAACGTTATGCATTAATTTTATGTTTTGGTCTTTATTTTCTACCTTTTTAATTCAAAGATCTACAAAGGTATTTTTTCCAATGTTGACTCATACCAGCATGTTAAAAAAAGAAGTGCAAAAAAAGCTTGTAACATACCATGTTTATAAGCATCAATTACATAATAAATATTGTTCAGTTTAACTTATTATTATACAACAAAACATTGTATACAATCTTCTTTTCTGTAAAAATATATTTACATGTTGTTAAAACAATTTATTTCTGTCTGTTACAGATGTAAAAAAATAAATAAAACCACTTAGTTAAAAACAAAAGTCCAGATAGAATGAAAAACACCGGATCTGGATAACCTGGTGACAATTATTGAACTATTTTTGCTTTTGTTTTTAGTGTCTGTGTCCATTCGTGGACCAATCCCAAATGGACCTATGCATCCACGTCCATTGATAGCTTTACTTGATGGAAGGGACTGTTCTATTGAAATGCCCATTCTTAAAGATGTGGCAACAGTAGCTTTTTGTGATGCTCAGTCTACACAAGAAATACATGAAAAAGTAAGTTTTTCAAGCTGTATGTATGTTAAGGTCAATATGTAATGCTAGAAATCAGTAATAGCATATAGATTTGCTGTTATAAAAATTGTAATGCAACCACCATAGCATATCTTGGGTTTTATTTATAGTATAAAATATACGTAGAATGATCTAGAATAATAACAGCAAATTTTTTTAAAGAATAATTAAAAGCAATTTGCCATTGAAAAATCTAAATGCAACTATGCTTTGAGGAGTGTGTCATGCTTCCTACCCCCAAAGAAACACTCCCTGAATTCTAGAATCTGAAATCGCATGTCAAACTTTCTATTACTATTGCATAGATATAAGAAGATGTGGTATGAGTGCCAATGAGACAACTCTCCATTCAAGTCACAATTTGTAAAAGTAAACCATTATAGGTTAAAGTTTAGTCTTCAACACGTAGCCTTGGCTCACACCAAACAGCAAGAGCTCTATAAATGGCCTTGGAAATGACTAGTGTAAAACCAGTCAAACAGGAAAACCAATGGTCTAATTTATATAAAAAAATTAGAACCACTTATAAACCACATCAACAAATGACAACCACTGATTGAACATAAGGATCCTGACTTGTGTATGTCAATGAGACAACTGTCCATCAAAGACCAAATGATGTAGAAGGGAACAACTATAGGTCACAGTCCGGGCTTCAACATATTTAGTATATTGAAATGTTGAAGTTGAAGTTAAGATTGGAATCAGAATTTTTCAGATTTTACCCTATTTACTGACCATAGAAATGTGATTGATATTGAATACTTGACAAAGAAAATGAATGAAATACATACACTTCTTATTTGTTATGAATTAGACCTAATTTCAAGTTGAATCTATGTATTTATGAAAATGAATGTGAAAACAAATATTTGATCTTGATAGATATTAAATGAAGCTTTATTTTTGATGTTATAGGTATTAAATGAAGCTGTAGGAGCTTTAATGTGGCATACCATAACCCTTGCAAAAGAAGATTTAGAGAAGTTTAAGAATCTGCGAGTTATTGTTCGTATTGGAAGTGGATACGACAATGTAGATGTCAAAGCTGCTGGAGAACTTGGTAAGTTTATAACTCCTGATGAGATGAAATTTAATGTGGAAAATTTTTCGTTGACTTATGTATGTTGAAGTTTTCAGCACAAGAAAGAATAAGAAATATAAATTGACTCAATATATTTGATCTTGAGACAGCAAAGCTATGAATGCTTGAATTTGCAGAATTGTTTGTTTTATTGTCTTATCTGAGACTTTCGTCACAGAATGCAATATATAAGGATTACAATCTGGCAGTGTAAACTATTTGTATTGAGCTTTATATATCAGATGTTAGAAGACATTAAGGTTATATACTTTGAATAGATTTAATGATTTCTGTTTGCTTACTGTCTAGTAGCAAATATTTCATGCATTTATGAAGTTATGAAAAAATGATCACTAAGAAAAATGTTCCATAGTACATGTAGTATAAACCTGGCATTGGGAAATATACTTAATTAGAACAGAATTTAAATGATAAATAAATAATTTATTTATTCTATATAGTTTCACATTTGTTCTTGTGTCATGTCAAATATTTTTTTTACTTTCAGGTATTGCCGTGTGTAATGTACCTGGATATGGTGTAGAGGAAGTTGCTGATTCAACAATATGCTTGATTTTAAATTTATATAGACGGACATATTGGTTAGCAAATATGGTACGGGAAGGTAAAAAAGTGAATGGACCAGAGCAATTAAGAGAAGCAGCACAAGGATCGGCCAGAATTCGAGGAGATACACTCGGTATTGTTGGGTTAGGTGAGTGTTAACAGGGTGACGACTTAAGCACTAGCCAGATGGCCCAAGGCCAGTAGAATTTTGAACGGGCGAGTTGAGCATAAAGACTATTGGCCCAATCTAACTATAATTTCACTTAGATAGTATTATAACTTAAATCAAATTTCATTTTAGAAGGTCGAGTAAATTTAGGCTCTAACTAGCCCTAGTGGCCATACTTTCAAATTGACCACTGGTTTAAACATGTTTTTTTCTTATAAAATTGAATACATCTTCATAATTACGATACTGAAGATAGGATTGTTTATTTATAGAATAATTACACAGAATTATCAGCTGTAATCATGTGATAATTTGATGAATAATTACAATGTCCATTTATTGACATAGTCTCTGCAAATTGTTCATAAAAATAGAACATTTAAAATATAAACTGTATATAGGCTTGTAACCAGTTTTTGTAACAATAGAGGGAAGTTACATAACCATGAAATGTTAAAAAAAAAACCCAGTAGGAACTGGTCTGGAATCAGAAAAATTAATAACCAAGAAAATAAATTATTTTACAGTAATAGTTGATTATTTTTTATTCCAGGTCGTGTTGGATCTGCAGTGGCTCTAAGAGCGAAGGCTTTTGGCTTTAATGTAATATTTTATGACCCATATCTTCAGGATGGTGTTGAAAAGTCATTAGGTATGTATATAGACAGATCAAATTGTAATAAACTGTAATTTGGAATATATTCATTACAATAGTGCTTGCCATACCATAGATATAAGAAGATGTGGTATGAGTGCCAATGAGACAACTCTCCATCCAAGTCACTATTCTTAAATGTAAACCGTTAATATAGGTCAAAATATGGTCTTCAACACAGAGCCTTGGCTCACACCGAACAGAAAGTTATAAAGGGCCCCAAAATGACGTAAAACCATTCAAACCGGAAAACCAATGATCTAATCTATATAAAATCTATATAAAATACATGACTATTTAAGGAATATCGTTTTACTTGTAACTTTTTGAAAATATTTCTTTTCTTTTGATTAAATCCATGCTGAAGACCAGTTTAAAAAACTAAAACATACAAAAATTTATTGATAGCAAGTAGACAACAAAACTTACTGTATTGGTGTCTCATATTGATACAGTTAAGTCAAAAATGAGCATTTTGACATGGGGGGAAAAAAGTGACCCCCACAAATATTGTCAGCAAATGTATTTTGTTGCAAAATGAAACATAAATTTACATTTTTGGCAACTTTAGTTCGGTTATGTGTTTCAGTCAGTTTCTCTGAAATTATAAATGATATATATATGAAGGACTCTAAAAGTGCAATGGTCACACTAAAGTGCGATGGTCTACGCTAAAGTAAGATGATGTCTCGCGTTAAAGTGCGATGGTTGTTTGTTTGCTTAAGTACGATTGTATATCACACTAAAGTACAATGAACCAATAGGGTAAGGTTTGAGGGATTTGAACGTTAAAGTACATGCATTTTGAAAAAGAGTCTTTTTGTAAAAGTTAGTATGCAAAGGTATAACTTATGTAATACATGTAGGCTTTATAATGTACTGGAGTCGATTTCACAAAAAAACTTAAGACTAAGATTGATCGTAAATTATGTACAAATTCAGTATACTTACAACAAATGTTTTTTTGTGAAATTGACTCCTGGACTGAAGGTTTAAGTGGTTGTTTATAGAAGACCATCAATGTTAAAATTGTTTAAAAAAATAATTGAGGATTGACAAATTACTGTATTACCTGGTTTTTTTTTTAACAATTCAGTTGTTTTTTTTTAGAAATATTGAGATAATTGGGGCGGCTTGCTGTTTACACAGTTCATCAATATTCTAAACGCCTCCCCACTTTTATTTACAGTCGTCATTGTTAATTACAAATACAAAATGGTGGAATAAGTAATATTCATTTATATAAGCTTTAATCTAAATGCGAGAAAAATGCAATATTCGCCAAGCTTTCTCCCTCTTGGTAACGAGTACCAAAACGTGTTATTTTTTCCTACAATGTACAAACTATGCCTTTGTAGCCGACAATTCAGTATTTATGCTTAAAAAACGGAACCTTTATTTTACTGACTGTTAACATCATAATCCAACTGCTTTTTTAAAGTCTATACTTTTGCGGACCATCAGACTTTAGCGTATGGAGGCATCACACTTTAACGCAGACCATCGCACTTTAACGTGACCATCATACTTTAGCGTCCCCATCACACTTTAGAGTCCTACATATATATATAGATATATTAATCATATCACATAGATATTGTTTGTTTTCAATTCAGTTAAAATTGGATCATCATGGCCTATTTTGTACAGAAAAGATTCTGTGCCACTTACTCATGTTGTTATGACATTTCCCATCATTGTTTATATGAATTTGTTCATTTCAATTTCTTTATAGCTCTATATCTCCGGAATTAATAATTTACCATTGTATATATGTTTGTTTGGTTGGCAATGTGCTAGTTAGAAAATATTGATCAATGTTTGTCTTTTTATTTTTTCTAACTTTTTATAGAATTTATGTGAAGGAGGTGATATAACATTTGAAAACAAAGACAAAAAATAAATTGCTATTAATTCAAAATTGATAAACTTTTAAAGATATTTGTTATGAGAATAAAGAAATTCAGATTGCATTGTACTTGTTAATTTGAAGAAAAATGGTTGACAGAATATGATTGTTTCAACAAATCTTTTGAAGAGATGTCTTTGATATAAAAATAAGGAGAAGTGGCATGATTAGCAATGAGAAATATCCACCTTAGGCCGAAAGATGTAAACTTACATGTATGTTAAGTACTGTATGCAAAACCCACACCATATATTAATATAGTAAGCTTGATCAAGTGGGAGATATGAGGTGCTTGTTATGCTAGTGCCGCTTTGAAATGGTACCAAAAAAAAGTGGACAGCATTGAAAAATTGAGTATTTTAATGTTTTAATTTAGTTATACATTTGTAACTTTTGAACTTAATTCAGTATAAATCTAATAATTGCAGGTATCACAAGAGTGTACACTCTTCAGGACTTATTATTTCAAAGTGACTGTGTTAGTTTGCATTGTAATCTTAATGAACACAACCATCATTTAATAAATGACTTCACAATTAAACAGATGAGACCAGGTAAGAATTATTTGCCATTTCTTTCAATGTTTTCATTGTTTTGTGAAAATATACTGGTCAACATAATTTAAAACTTTGCAGGATAGATTTTCAAATCTGAAAACTATCCTCATATACGTCTGAGCAAGGGATCAGACTTGAGGCTAATCTAAGGAATGCTGTTCATGATAAGGTTATTTTATTTTAGAGGAACAACAGAGCATAAGATATTGAGTTACATAAAATTTAAGCAATATTACGCTACTGTACAGCCTTCAACAATAATCCAGACCCACACCATATGGGCCCTAACATAAAAAATGCATAAGTCAAGAGTAAACCAATGGCGTAATTTATAAAAAAACCCACCTTTATATGAAAAACAAATATGTGATAGAAGATAACCAATGACAACCACTGAACTAGATGCTATTAACTTAGGATAGACACTTAAAGAATAAGGCAGGGTTAAACATAATTGTTACAACACAAACCTTTTATCCTGGGACAGTGCTGTGACAGCATCATAAGAACAAACTTTAAAAATCAGTAGCAATTGTCTTTACCCAAAAAATTGATACAAAGCACAAAAACAACTTACTAAAAAACTAGAAACAAAGCACTTAAAGAATAGAACTCACTGTTACTGAAAGCTAGCTAGTTCAATTTGGAAATAAAATCATGTTCTCCCAGACCAAAATATCAATCAGTACACAACAGATATAGTGGAAAGACTTTTTGAACAGTCTGAGACACACATGACCTTGTGCAATGCAGAAATAAAAGTGTCTATAGGATGTAGGATAATGAGCTTTCATAACGGTATATAGGTAGCAATATATATTTAAATTTTAATTTTTCAAAAAAAAAAATCTATGTTATTACCAATTTTTTAAAACACTTTTTAAAGATTTTACTACTGTGTTAAATTAACAACCTTCAATAATCAGTTACATGGATATATCTTAAATACGCATGAAAAATTTGCCAAAGATCATGAAGCAAACAACAATCAATCAATATAATTTACTTTAGTTTGTACAGGTGTAATTGATGTATTTTGAAAAATTATTTTGAGATATTTATAGATTATCGTTGATCATCTCAACGAGATTGATTTTCTCGCTTGAGTCGGTACAGTGAAAGCGAGAAAAGCAATCCAGTTGAGATGACCAAAGATAATCTGTTTATCGCTATTTTGCCTATGAAGACGTGTCAATTTCATGTCAATTCCATTAGCAATGCCACATGCGTCCTTAGTTTCTAGCGATAATTTTCCATTTCAAGCTAGTAGCATGATATGAAAAAATCATCAAAAAAAAGATCATAGAAAAATGCACAAAATAGCGATAATGTATATGTTTTGCATTTTAGGTGCATTTCTGATAAACACAGCACGAGGTGGTCTGGTCGATGAACATGCTTTAGCTGCAGCATTGAAAGATTCAAGGATAAGAGCAGCTGCTTTAGACGTCCATGAAAGTGAGCCATTCAGTTTATCAAATAGTATGTATAACATTTCAAAATCAGTCATGGGTGGTAATGTATTTCTAAAGATATCACAAGCCATACAACAGCGATTAGAATTGCTAATTATTGAAACTGTCCATAATTACAAATTACACAGTATAGCAAATATTTGGAATGAGAACTGAAAAAATCTCAAAATTTGGAATCAATTCTGAAATATAATAGATAATGAAATTTTCAATATTGTAAAAGTAGAAAATTTCTTGAGGTGTCACATCACAATCCCTTTTGAAAATTTAAATGATTCTACATGATACACTGTGACCACATCCATAAAAACTTGTCGAGTTACTGCTCAAAATTCTTTGGAAAAAATAAGTTAAAGGATGATGATAGTAAAAAAATAAATAATTGGTCAATAACACAAATTAACATGATTAAAAATTGCATTCCTGTTTGAAGCTGATCTTCCTGTTTTATATAAAATGCATATATTTCTTTTGAGTAAATCAATGCATTCAACTGATCTAGAAGATGAAACATCTGGAAATAATTCCATTTTCTGAGATTTCAAGAAAGTAATAATAATAATAAAAAAAAGTTGTCAATCATTTAGATAATTTATAAATCTGACAGCATTTTGTCTGATAGAAGTTTGAATAAATGGACATATACTAATTAGCAATTTGGATGGCTGCTGTGATTTTGGGGATAGGTAGTTTAAAAGTTTTGACTGACAAAGGCAATTGCATGAAGATCCTCAAAGCATATTTCTATACATCTTATATTTTATCAAAAGTTTGGAAAAAGTTTCTTTCATGTAGTTATTTTGTTTTTTTTTTATCAATTTAAAAAAATTTTAATGTGAGAAAGAAAAAGAGGGTGGAACTTGAAGAAATTGGTCATTTAATTCATGCAGTTGTTATTGAGTTGTTTTACTTTTGAAATGTTATTATTATGTATATACATCTGGTTTTAACTATATTGCTTCATGCTACTACTGTTGCATGTATCTAACTTTCAGAAAATTATACTGAGTGATTGAAATACTTGTTTAATGCATTAAAATGGAATATAGCATACCTGCCAACTTGTCAAGATCTCAAGTTAGGATTTTAAACACATGATGACCTATTGCATCACCTCTACAAGTCAACTCTACTTAATATAATATCTTATGGTTTTGAATGAGGGCTTTTATAGAATTGATTGAATTGGGGTTGGTTAGCACTTTTATAAGGATTGATTGATTGTGATTAAGTTACATTCAGATATCTTGAACAATCAATTTATATCAGAAATAATCTATTAAAGAGATAGTTCTTTCATGCATGGGTAAGGATTTCTATAGTAGGGCATCCCCTCATGGGAGAAATCCCGCATAAATTGAGAAAGTTGGCAGGTGTGTTAAAAAGAGATATATTTGATAAAACCCAAGCTCTGTTTGCAGGTGCATGCTAAGTTCACAGGGAAGTAGAAATTGAACAAAGAGAAACGTCTAATTAATCTGTGACAAAAATTCAGACATTTTTGTGCTAATGAAAGTTATATGAACTATGTCTTAAAATCATCTAATCTCTATTACCAATCGATAGAGTTATCTTTGATTTTGATATGTTGTTGATACATAAATTTCTGTTGTTTTGTTGTGAATTATGAATAAGCAGAGGGTAATAACCAATCTGTTACCTAGTTGTTTGTGTAAAATGTCAAAAGTGATTAAATTGACATCTTGTGGCATATTGTTTACCTAGAACACTACTGTTTAAGACAACAGAAGTTAACATATAAGCAACATTACATTTTAAAAAAATCTTTAGGATTGTAAATTTGAGATTTGAATTTACAACAAATTTTATAATGTTTTTTACAGCTCTTCTATAAAAGCATGCAAAACAAACCATTGATTAACTTGCTTGCAATATTGGTTTGGATGTTTGTAAACAAAAGGTAGGTAGTCTATTTCAGTCTGTTTACTATTTACTTGAATATGATTGGACAATAAACATTAAATTCATTTCATGTCAATTCTTATTGTCCAATCAAATCCCAGTATGTATAAAAACAGACTGAAACTCTGCCTACCTATTGTTTGCAAACAACAAAGCAATCATAGCAAGCAAGTTGATCAATGCTTTGTTTTGCATGCTTTTATAGAAGAACTGTAACAAACTTATGTACTTTCTATGCATGTCTCGTAACTGTTGTTTATACAGTCTTAAATGTCTAACTTCTATTCCAAGTTTAATATGTATGGACTAGTACTGTAGACAGCTCTAATTCTTGAATACAATCTTCATAATACATAGATATAAGAAGATGTGGTATGAGCGCCAATGAGACAACTCTCCATCCAAGTCACAATTTGTAAAAGTGAACCATTGTAGGTCAAAGTATGGTTTTCAACACAAAGCCTTGGCTTGCACAAAACAGCAAGCTATTTATAAAGGGCCCCAAAAATTACTAGTGTAAATCCTATCCAACAGAAATTAATGGAATAATCTACATAAAAATCATACAGCCTTGATTCATCTTTCAAATAATGTCTAAACAAAAAAGTCATCCTAATGTCTAATACATCCGTGTAATACAATATATAACTAGCCTAAGTAGAGTCTAGTTTAATCGGAAGAATACAGTTACCAGAAAGAAAATTTGAATATTTGTTTAAAAAAAGAACAAGGTTTAAATAATGTGCCAAATTTAATTGCAATTTGCCGAGAAAATTACTGGAGAAAATTTAAAAAATCCTTAACTTTTTGATCCTTTGAAAATGATGCATAGATTATTTATCCATGATACTATGAATCTAAAACATGTTTTTACAATTCTGTGTAAAGCTAAGCTTTAAAAATCATATTGCCAAGTATTACCCATTTCAGTGGTATTGCCCTACATAGGGAAAACCTAGGCCAAGGTAATACTTTGCCAATCCTGATATGTTAACTGGACCATGAGTTTTGTATAAAATATGGTACTATATAAAGTAAAGAAACTGTGTGGTGAATCTAGTTCCAAATATATTTTGATGTTCCCTGTGATTTGTTTGACTGACAATTGCAATGGTAACTCTTAAAATAGTTAATTTTTATGTCATGGTTCACCAAACAATTAATAAAAAAAAAAAATATTAACAACTATATGTCCCGTACAGCTTTCAACAATGAACAAAGCACATACCACATAGTCAGCAATAAAAGGCCCTGAAATGACAAATGTAAAACAATTCGATGAGAAAACCTACTGTTCTTGTACACACTCAAATATTTAAGCTGCAAGTATGTGTACTAGAATGTTTTCTATAAATGAAACACTTATAACAAGAAGATTTCAATTATTTTTCTTTAACTGTGTATTCAGAAATTTTGTTTTGATTTATAATTGTGGTTGTTGAACACGTGTATCATTAATTAACTAGTATGATTTCAGGCTGCATACCAACATTGCCATCAAAGTTTTTAATAAAAGGTTTCATTGCGATGATCAATGATTAAAACAGCACAAAAATGTCTGAATCAACAGTTACTTGACAGATAGCAATGTTTTACATGGAATAATCTTTTCCAGAATGACGTATGAAAGAATCCTTTAGTTTCAAACAAAAAATCACCACACAAAGTGAAATAGGACAGAAAAAATGTTCTGTGTAACCTGGACAGCAGAGAAATTTGAAACTTTTATTGTATTTTCAAATTTGCTTTTAAATAGGTCCACTCAAGGATTGTCCAAATCTCATATGTACACCTCATTCAGCATTCTACAGTGAACAAAGTGTGACCGAGTTACGGGAAATGGCAGCAGGGGAGATAAGAAGGGCAGTAGTAGGTCGCATTCCAGACAGTCTACGCAACTGTGTTAACAAAGAATACTTTACCTCAAGTATGTGGTATTTTAGAAACAGTTATTCATAACCTTTAGCATTTGCCAAGCATTCTCTGTACTGGGTCTTAGGAAAGGGTTATTAGATTTACCAAGAATAAATGAATTGTATGATCTCATCATCAATAAAAAAAAAACCAACATATTTAGAAACTCTTTCAGAAAAGGTACATGTACAGGTCATAGTTGATGAGTAGTGACTTAATTTTACTTTATGCTAGAAAATAGAAACAGTAAGAAAACGTTGATTCCATTAAGATTATGTATATCATTTATAATTTATATGTAAATTTTCAATTTCCTGCAAAGGCTGCAAGTAAAAAACGAGATACTTGAATGTAAGTTGGGAAAAATACATAAAAAGACACGTACACAAATAAGTATATTTATATATTTATATACCATTTCCATTCACTTCCATTTTGTTTTGTGAAAAATCTAGCTATTTACATATATCATATCAAGTTGAACAGTGTTCATATTCAGTTCCTATAGATAAATAATTTTAACCATACTGGGAATACCATTGGATAATCCATAGGAGGCAAAACACAAATGTTTCTGTAATGAAATACAAAGGCGTTGTTGTTTTAACAAAAGAAATGAGTACTTAATCATATATCCACAAAATGGAGATGTTTTTTTTTTTTAAACATGAAGTTCAGTGCTACACAATTAATTTAACATTAAAGATACTATTTTTTTTAACTTGCAGATTCTGTGAGACCACCTTATGGTTTTGTTGGCTATCCTGAAGGAATGAATGGGGCGGGTTACCCATTCCCTAACCCTGCAGCAGCTGCCGCGGCTGCTGCAGCCTCTGGCATGGGAGTAGCCACAGCTTTGGACGCCCATCAGTCAGTTCCTCACAGCGCCCCTCATTCACAACAGCCACATAGTACATTATCAGAATCAGCAGCGCTTCATCTTGGCAAAGAAAGTACCGATGTTCATTAAGACATTAGACAGTGAGTGAGGAAAAAAACTGTGGCATTCCAACATTGTTACTGGCTTGCTGAATCTCTGTACTTAATATCAGCATTATGATTGATTATAATCATGATGTATACTCGTGGAGAGTACAAAATCCACGACATAAAAAATGTTTTCTGTCCACAACTGTTAATCATGTATATGTGTTATAAATGAGGTATGAATGTTGATGCATTGTTAGAATCGGGCAGTGCTCATTGTGTATATTCATGTGATCATGTGATCATTTCATCATGTATGTAATCAGATTGATTCATTGCATAACATCGTCATTCAAAATAAGCTTTATCAACATGTTTTTCTTCAGAATCATAGAACTGTTGGAGACCATGAATTTAATCGATTTTTTTGACGCGAATGATATATTCGATGAGTATTTTTGTGATATGTTGTGAGAACAAAAGAAGAACATGCAGCATGATTTATTTTTGTAGAGATAATCAAATTTATCAAGAAGTATGCAGATTTAGATATTTAATGTCTATATGTATTATACAGGAAAGGTTTTCTCATTCTAAACACAACCATATTTTAAAAATATTAGTTAAATAAAAAGAAAAAAATGAATTCATTTTGAATTATTTCAATATTTAAAATGATTTTGATTTTCCTGTATAAATTGGGCAGACATTTTACAGGTTGTTGCTAGATTGAGGATACATGACCTGTTAAGTGGATAGTGCTTTTTATAGGCTAGAGCTATTACATGAATACAGTTTTATGTAAGATTTTGTGTTGGGAACAGAACTTTAAAAATTTTTGTTCTTGAATTAAGGGACCACATTATTAACACAGAACAGTTGTCAATTATAAAAGATCTGTATTGTAGATGAATATAGGGTACGGGTTGAAACTATTTTTAAGATTTTCCAATTTTTATTTAATACAATGACCTATGTATTGTTTTACAAACTAGGTTGGGACAAATTTGGTCATACATTTTGAGCAAACTAAGATATTGATAATAGAGTGTAGTATTAAGTAAAACACTGTAATTTCCATTTAAAATTCTTGATTCCTTGACCTAAAAAGGATTGAAGCAGGAAAAATAAAAAATCTCCTTATATTAGGAATTTTTGTTGTTCCGGCAGAAATACTAGATGCCTTTAATAGTATAGAACTGCTCCTTTGTTTTATTTAATAGAATTAACCTTTTTTCCATCAACAAGAATTGATTAACATCACAGGAAAATAAGTCTACTTAGTTGTTCAATTGTTTATGTAATACAAACATGTATTCCTGTACTATGCAGTAATTCATGATAGTATATTTGTCTCTGCTATATTCATATGTTGTCTGCTAGGGTATTTTTAAAAACAAATCTTTGAATATCTCTTTAGGAAGGGTTGGAATATGCAATTAAAAGTTGATAAGCTTTAAGAAGAAAAAGTTTGTTCAGCAGTACACAGAAAAACCTATTATAACTTTATGCTTTTTGTGATGTGACCAATTGATTATAATTGTTGTTCAATATTTTTTCATATGATTTATAAACATGTACTTTGATGGAATTTTATAAGCATATTGGATTTTATTTTAGAAATATCTGTAAAATTTCTTTTTTCTGGGAAAGTCAGTTTTCTATTTTCCCATAATATACCATTACAGAAACTAAGATCAGTGTATTCCCTTGACTGCTTGTTTTAAACTTTGCAGCAAACTTTGCAATGGAATCAGAGAGATTAGGATTGAGAAAATATTGCAAATTCCACATAAATCCTTAATTTCAAGATGTTTATACTTGAGATAAGCCACAGAATATGCTATTAAATGAATTAAGACTGTTTAGATAGAAACTGTTTTTGGTCTATTTAAAGTTTGTTTTTTGTATAATTTTTCAATCAGTGTTATAGATGTATATTTTATATTCTTGAAAATTTTTGGTCGGTAAGTCATGTTTAAGAGTAATGGTCAGTTTTTATTTTGAAAAAAAAGGAAAGCTGTTGTTTTTATATAACATGTAGGAAAAATATAAAAAATAAACTTCAAGTTAAAGGTTGTTTTGAATTTTTTTATCACTTGTAAATCAATATTGAATAGTGCTATACATTTCTTGATTTTCACAAATATATTGGAGGAATTAGTTGGCAATTCCTGTACAATATTTTTAGATGGATTTTTAATTAGAAAGTCCATCACAAACTATACAAGAATTGTGAAAAACTCATATGGGAACTTACAAAAATATAAAATCCAATTTAGTGCTTGGTACATCTGATTATTTGAAGTCTTTTCTTTGTTAATGGTTAAATGTTATAAAGATTCAAAAGTGTTCTGATACTATGCATAAGAACTCTAATTACATGACTAAACTACTTTAAGCGTATTTTGAAGGAGAAAAATTCTCTTAATACATAAATGTCTCAATGTTTTGTTTAATATCTTTTTTTCTCTTTTTTATGCACTAGATGATCATATCATTTCAGTAAATCAACTTTCATCATCAAGCCAAAATTGGGATATTTTTCTGTGGAAAATTACATGTACATTATATATATAGTGCTTGGTCAGTTTGATGGCAACATTTAGAATGTTGTCACATTAATTCACTATCTACATGCATAAGTCACCTGAGCTTTCATTTGTCTGTTAAGATTTTTACACTATCAGCTTGCTGAATGCTTTCAGTTCTATTTTATATAACATTTCTTATCAGTGGTTTTTTTATGATTTCTAAATTTGGTAGTGTGACTCTAAATTGAATACTGTGGATTCATCATTATTCATGGGGTACCAATATGTGTGGGTTTCATAGGAACAGGTGAACCACGAACTCATATGTTCAACAAATGACAAATAATATAGAGGATTGTGTACAGACTTTGTCATTACCATGAAAATCAATCCATGATAATGCAATTTTTTCTCAATCAACGAAAATTGGTACCCACGAAAATAAATGAATCCAGAGTAATGACTATAGTTTGGGTAACAGTAGAGAATTGAGTTAATTTGAAGTATTACACATTACTTTACGGTTCAGATCCATATGATATAAAAATAAAGAGATGTAGTTTGATTGCAAATGAGACAACTTTCAAATGAAGTGGATCTAAGCAAGTCTTAAAGATGAAAGAAAAGAGACGATACTTTTTCCTTTATATTGAATTGGACAAAATCTCATTTGATTTGTGTGTGAAATTTAAGTTCTAATACATCACAGTGTATTAGATTGAATGTTTCTGACCACTCATATCTCAATTAAGAACTGTTTTTTTAATATTTTTTTGTAGGTATTCAAAAATATTTCGAATGTCAGCTGTCATACTTCAAATTTTTTACATACAATTATATTAGGTTACAGTAAAAAATAAATAAAAACCACCAATCAACAATACAAGAATTTTATAAATTGTCTCATTTATTGATATGTCCCAAACTGACCAGGTTAATATTGCTTTTGTTTTGATGTTGTAATTCACTGTAGATATTTGTACATTATTGATCTTCCACAGAATTTTACCAATTAAAACTTTTGCAGAAAATGTGTTCAATTTGTTGCCTCTCTTTAGTTTATGCCTATACTATGGACTCTTAATTTTCTTTGTTTGGATACCAATTTTCATGGATTTCTGTTTGAAGGGTTAACCACAAAGTTAACTATTCATCAAAGTGCATGATTTTTATAGGCTTGTATGCAGACATTTGCAAAACCATGATTGATAAAATCAGATATCCATGAAAAAAAATTATTCCACAGTTCATAAATATAGATAGGGAGATTTGGTATGAGACAAATCTCTATCCAAGTGACAATCTATACAAAGTTAACAATTATAGGTCAAAATATTACAGTCTTCAACCTGGAGCCTTGGATAACATTGAAATGCAACCTATAAAGGGCCCCAAAAAAGACTAGTGTAAAACAAATCAAACAGGAAAACCAATGGTTCAAATCTATAAGGAAAACGAGAAACGAGAAACACATAAACAACAACCACTGAACAACAGGCTTAGGACAGCTTAACATCTGATTGGATCAGCAACATGTTACAGAGTGCAAAGGGTTATTTGTAACCCTTTAAATGGAAACCGGAAAGGAAAGTATTACGATTCATCCATCCATCCTTATAAGTATTGGGTTAAGGTTCAGATCAAAGTAACTGCATCTCTTTTTAGAATAATGGTTTGTCAGTATGTCTTGGATGGCAACAAAGACTATAAAAAAAATCTGGTATCCTTAACCTACATCTTATGCATGAATAAAATTGGTTCAAGATTTGTATAAGACGGGCATAGAGAAATGCATGTTTGTTTGATTAATGTCTTAACGCCAATATCATATGCATATTCAGGACAAAAAACATTTTACTGAGATATGAAAATAGGAACATTTTACAACCCTTATAGACCAATCAAGTTATTTTTAGTGAATTAGTTGCACCAGTTTACTCTCAAGGTCAATCATTGAACAATCTGTTCTTATTGTAACATATTTCTATAAGGAATGCGACACAGAAAATGTAGGGCATATGCACAAATTTGAAAGTCATCTCTGTACAAGGAAAATGTTCTTCAAAATGAAATAATTGAAAGGTTATGATTTATTTTTAGATCTGGAGCTTGATAATGTTAAGGTGTATCTTGTAAGGATGTATTTATGTATACTGACATATTGAATTCCATTCCTACTGGAGTAGTAAAATTAAACGGAATTCTTCTTTGAAGATTTAGGCAGGAGTTCCTCAAACATGGTCTCACCTGGCTGATGTAGTCTGTTGTTGGGGCATTCAACCAGTATTACTGCTGGAAAACAAACCTATTTTTCAGTATAGGGATATGGATAGTAAACTGCACATTGCTAGAAAACAAAGAAATATAGTGATGTCAAATACGTTAATAAATAGACAGGAAATGATAAAAAAAATTGAAAAACATTGATAAACAATATTTTAATCTGCTAACCGAGTCCCTGTGATAGCAGAGATATAGGCTTAAGAGAAATAAAAAAAATTAGAGACAAGTGCCTGTTGTCTCTGGAGGAAAGGGTCCATGGACACCTGAAAGAACTAATAAAACAAACAAATTATAAAATATTGTACATGATTTCTTGTCTATAAATCAAGTTCACTCCCAAACAAGTGAACCACCAAAAGTTCTTTTAATACACGGAAATTTTTCGTTATCTGTCCGTACTTGTTTATTTTTTTTTTGTAGTCTTTTGATTTCCGGTGACGAAATTCAGAAATTTGTTCGATCTTCAACACATTAAAATGGCACCAGTTGAGCCAGGAGTAGTATATTTATGCTTACTTGGTGTTGTTACAGTCACGATATTGTTAGTTTCAATATTCTGCAAGGAAAAGAAAGGTTTGTTTAATTTGACTAAGTGGAAGTAAGCGATAATGCACCTCCATATGTCACTTTCCGAATCACAAATCATTCAATTTATACATGAGGGGGGATAGGAGGGGTCTTGATCCCGAAATCCCGGACTTGAAAAACGAAATCCCGAGGTCCCGAATTTAAATAAAGCAAATCCCGACATCCCGAAATCCGAAAAAAAGGATTTCCGGATCCCGAAAGGGTCAATCCCGAAATCCCGAGCTTAAAAACACCCGATCCCGGAGTCCCGATAAAGGTCCTATCCCCCCTCATACATGTCATGAAACAAAATATTTTATTCGCCAAAAATATTTGCATAACATCAACAATTAAAATATTTCAGCAGACATCGTCATGAAATGGATTTTTACCCCACAAACGTCCAGTAAGTCTACTCTACAAACGATGCAATCTATCATGCCTACATGTACATATGTATATGGCAAAGTTGGTATATTATAAGAAGACACTTTAAAATAGATTCAGAGCTTTTAGTCAGACTAAGCACAAACAGTTGTATAGATGGCATAACATCAAAAGTAGTACCAGTTACACCAACATGATCAGCATTACCCAAAGGAACTGTCATTTAGCCTAGCTATACTCTAATATTACATGTTGGTTGTTGTCGTCCACCTTCTGTTCTTTTACAAAGATTTTCTCCATTAAATCTCCTGTACCAAATTGAACCAGACTGCCACGATTATCAAAAGGGTGTCTACCTTTTGTACATTGTACTTAAAAATGCATTTGTTGACCCTTCCTATTGACATGCCCTTAAACAAACATTTTGGGGAGATCACCATGATCTATTGTAGCATGGAGATGTGGGGTACTAAGAATTATTCAACACAAACATGACAAAAATAACGGACCCAAATTCGAGATGTGGCAAGCTTAAATTCCTACCTCAAACCTTAAATTCTCATCGCCTTCATTATTTTGTTGTCTGTCAAGCTTCAAAAATTCATGGATTGTAGTTAAATTTACAGATACTTTATATCCAATATCATATATAAGTATGTCATTGGCAATTAAGAAATTTGATAAGTGTTAAAACTTAAATATAATTGGGTGGAACACTGCATCAAGGGTTTACATTGACAATTGATTGCATTTATTTACAGTACAGTGTATCTCTCATGGTTGAACAAATTCATGGAGGTAGATGTCCAATTTTCTGTTAGTTGAAAATAAAAAAATGTATGCAAACTGGATCTGATAATATTGTCATTGTATCTGAATTTTTACTAATTTGAACTGACTTGTTTGAAATTCTGCAAAACTCAATTTTTATTTTTAAATTTTTTTTTTATAATTATTCTTATCAAACCTTCAATTTCATTAGTCATCAAAATCAGTACTGGATATCTACATTATAATAAAGAGGTCTTGTATGCATATGAGTAATGTGATGTGCTTTAACTATCAAATAAAAAATGTAGCTCTGTTGATTAGAATAAGAATATAAGTGTGTACACTATAATTACAAAAAATAAACTCATTAGTTGGTTTCTGCTTGGTTGGTGCTCCTTAATAAGTTATTGGATGATTTGAAGTCTCTATTATGCAACTGAAATTATTTAAATTTCTCATGAAATATGGACCCCTACTCTTCCCCGATGTCTGAGTCTTATTGGATCTGCACTTCTCTCTGTTAAAATAAATCCTCAACAAGTGTGGTGAACAAGTAAGTATGACAGATGATTGTTTTATAAATATCAAACTGATTGATATACACTGACTTTTTGCAGTCTTTTTCTGTAGGATGAAACAAAGTCAATTTGATAGTAAAGTCTATTTAAGGTTGGATATCCCTTAACTCTTTTAATTTTAGATAATAATTCTTTTTAAGTATTTGTTTTGAAATACTAATGAATAAATAATATGTACTTAGTTCAATTGTTAATACATGTATGTATGAGCAAATTTGTTGATCAATCCAGGGAAAAAAGATGAACCAGCTGCAGCAAGACGAAATATTGCAGAGAGACCACCAGTTGATAATGTTCCAAGAGGGGCACGTCAGCGTGTGAGACCAAGAGGAAGAAGAATGATGAACAGGGACGATGATTCTGGTATATTTTATAAGAACTATTAATTAGACTCATGACACTTGTCTTCATCATTAAATATACACTGTATTGTGACAGCTCTTGACAACCTTCATTACAGTTTGATTTAATTTCTAGATCAATTTTAAAATCTCTTGAAAAAGGGGATTTAATAAAACACCATTTCACAGGGCAGGGTTCTTTGTATGTAGTCCCAAGTAAATACTTCTAAATATTGGTGCATCCCACTATTGAATACATTCTGTTTTCAAAAATGTTAATGAGTCCTAGCAAAATTGGTGAATCCTAGACTAGGCCCTTTACAAAAACCCTGACATTTAATTCATTATAATTACTGTTTTAAAAGAAACAACATGGACAACAGGACAGATAATCAGATAAACCTGCACTGTCACAATTAGGTCAAAACTGATTTATCTCTCTTTCTTTGCTCAGTTAATTAGTGTGGATTACTATAAGAATCTATAAGAAATCTTATTTTCAATCAGATCAACTCATTATTTTTTAGTTTTACTGCAGCCAAATTATTTTTATGTAACATTAAACTTCCATATTCCAGGGCTGGCACACTGAAGTCAAAACAGTTCAAAATAAATAAACCGAACTCAAATACAAATACTCTAAAGCACATGTGAAGATCATGCGGTTTACGCATACTTCAGATAACACATGATTTTCGCACGATTCACACATGATTTATACATGTAACAGCCTTCATGCGTAAATAATGTGTTGAAAAAATTATGCGATACACACATGTGAAATACGTGTGAAAACGGCACATGAAGATCATGCGATTTACGCATTCTTCATATTTCACATGATTTACGCATGATTCGCACATGACTTTCGCATGTAATGGCCTTTGTGCGTATATCATGCGTGGCACTTTTACCTGTGTAAGCCTGTTATTAAAAAAACTTTGAAGTAAATTAATTAACACCAGCTGTATCAAGTTCTGTAATTTTTGTTATTATTTTAGCGGAAGGTAGTGAAGGAGAAGAAGAAGACATGTTTGGCAATACAGAGAGAGACGGAAAAATTGGAGCAAAAAAACAAAAAAAATTAGAGGAGAAGGCTGAAAAGAAAGCTAATAGATTAGTAAGTCATGTTCATTGATTGTTATTATGTTTTTAACCATTCATCAATCCAGGAACATTTCGCAATAACTGACGTATGCTTTAATCAACCCTTACCAAATTTTTATACAATTTTAGATTTCATGAAGGTTAGCCACCTTTTAATTTGAATGATTTGTCATTCAAGAGTTATAAGACTTAAACATAAAAAAAACTACACAATTTTTCATGTCTGATAAGAACTCACATTTGCTTTTACTGATTTTTATGACATGTCACAACTAAAAGAAAGACCCAATTGGATTTTCAGAATAATTTTAGTCATTCTATCTGTCATGATAATTCAATATTAAATAAGGAAATGTGGTACTATTGCCAATGAGACAACTTTTATTCTTGAACTTTAAATAAGAGAGAGGTGAAAGTTACCGATGTGATATCCAAATTCTAAGTTGTAAACAAAGTCAATATAGAAAACTAATGATAATACTCTACTCCAAAAATAAGACTGGTTTATAGGATAGAAAGACTAAAGACTGAGAAACATGAACCCCACCAAAAGCAAGGGTGTTACCATGTGTTCTGGAGGTGTTAGCAGGTACTGCTCCACATTTGACACCTGTCATGTTACTCCTATAAAATATGTTGATAAGCTATATCAAGTGATTAGGGATTACCTTAACCATAAGACGTTACATGATTTGTAAATCATTAGTAATTTAAATTTTCTAACCCTGAAACTGACCATTTGTGAGATTTTCTCCTGACAAAGAACAAACACTTTAAACAAAAGCAAGAACAACACAAACTCCTTTTATACGACCGCAAAATAAAAATTTTGCGTCGTATAATGGTATCATGTCGTCAGCGTCTGCGTTGTCCTAAGACACATTTCGTTTCCGGACAATAACTTAAGATTTAGTGAATGGATCTAAATAAATTTTTACCAGAAGGTTTAATACCACTAAAAGGAAGGTTGGGATTGATTTTTGGGGTTTTGGTCCCAATAGTTTAGGAATTAGGGCCCAAAAAGGGGGCTGAAATAAGCATTTTTGTACTTTTCAAACAATAACTTGTGTTTAAGTGGATGAATCTCTCTGAAATTATACCACAAGTTTCCATACCATTAAGGAATGGTTTGTAATGACTTTTGGGGGTTCTTTAAATGTTTTGGAAATAGGGGGCAAAAAAGGGGAATTAAGGGCAAAAAAGTGGGGAAACTAGGTATTTCTGGTCAATGGACAATTAAGACAATTTAAAAGCAGTGTAAGGGAGGTAAATCAGTTAACATACAATGTTTGGTATGTTCGGATTTACCTCCCTTACACTACTTGTAAATAATGTATAAAGAAATGTCAGGATTTGGACTTATTGCAAAAAAAGGGGGTGGTAGTAGTTTTCATTTTTTTTTTCCAAATTTCTCAAATTCCAAATTTTTTAAAAGTTTGAAGAAGAAATCTTTAATTGCACAATATTGCATAATAGATTTGTATGATCTTGACTTTTGTTTTGTGTCAGAAACTCATATTATGTCAAGAATTTGATCACAATCCAAATTCAGAGCTGTATCAAGCTTGAATGTTGTCTTCATACTTGCCCCAACTTTTCAGGGTTCAACCTCTGCAGTCGTATAAAGCTGCGCCCTGCGAAGCACCTGGTTTGAGAATGATCTTTTAGTGCAGACAGGAAACATGCCTCATTCAGGTTTACTAACTGCTATTAATTACTGTTAAATGCATGACAAGAAGTGAGCTATACTGAATTTTACAAACATGAATTTTTGTGATTGGTATTTTAAACATAGACTTCAGGTTTATCAAATAAAAGACATTAAAGACATTTATTTTTATGTGAAATACATATGTCTACTAATATCATCTTTGTCCTGTCTTCTTGCATGCAAGTGCTGTTTGAGACACTGGAACCGGTGATTAATATCAGTCCATCTGTCTCACTTCAAGTTAGTGTTTGTTCAAGGTAGTTTGTTTCAATTTGAAACTTAGTACACATGTTCCATATTGTATAATCTTTCTAATTATAATGCCAAATTAGAGTTTTTACCCAAATTTCATGGTCAACTGAACATAGAAAATGCGAGTTGGGCATCTATGTTTTATAGACACATTCTTGTATTTTATTGCAATTTTAATTATAAATCAGTATTTTAAAATTGTTTTTAGGCAGTAGAACAAGAAAGAGAAGATAAGAAAAAAAGAGATGCACTGTTAGAAAAACAAAGACTGAAGGAAGAAGAAATACAAAAAGCCCAAGATGAGGAGGAGGTAAGTACTATTAATTAAAGGGACAAGATTGAAATACAATTTATTTTAGTACAGATTTACTGATGTAAAACAAAAAGAATAAAAAGCTTAAAGGCAATATTGCAGAAACATATGGAAAAAAATATTGGTATGTAAAAGAAATTTGAATGCACAAAAAATATTTGAGTCTATAGCTAGGTAGCAGCAAGTTAAAAGAAAGAATCACACCCATAAATTAAACACCAGACAAACAAAAAGTTGATATAACAGTTTTAAAAAGATGTGAGTTTGAACTGATTAAGTGGCCAGTTTTTTATGTATTTAAACAAGAATAGATTTAATAAGATTCAAGAAAGAAGGAATGGTCATTGTTAAATGATTTATACAGCCGGCTTTACGTCTAACTTGTGCAGATGGATGCTATGTATTACCCTTAAGTTACAATATTACTTCTTAAACAGTCAGTGAGTTTTCAATTATTGTGTATGAAATTTTCATGCTAGGATTTTGAATATTCATTTTTGTTAAATAGGCTAAACAAGAGCAACTTAGAAAAGAGGAAGAAGAAAAACGAGAACATGAAGAATATTTAAAATTGAAGGCTGCTTTTACTGTTGATGATGAAGGAGAAGAAGATATAGGGCCAGATCTATCGGTATATATTAGATTCAAGTGATGAATTTTTGTGTTGCCTAACAAAGAAACTATAGCAACACGAGGAAAACACTTTTTCACCTTGAGTAATTGTTAGCATGGATGTCCATGTCAAACTATGTTAATCTCTATTAAACTCCTTAAAACCAAAATTGCATGTATTCTTATACAGAATATGCTGTTATGCACCTTCTATTTTAAGTTTTGATCTGGAAGATTCTTTAGGCTTACTAAACCAAAACATAAATTTTGCCTTACCTGCATATATTGTTTCGAAACAGCTGGTGACAATCTTCTGAAGACTCATACTTTACCAAATCTGCTTAGAAAAATGTTTAAATCATCTAGTTGTTGGTTTTTTATTAAATTCAAAGTACACCATTCAGGTGAAATTAATATCCAATTAAAAATTTGAAATAGAAAAACGGTCAAATTTAAGGATGACAATTTAACAAAGAGATTGTTTCTATGAAACTATTATAACGTGATAGTAATATGTAAATGCATTTTTTCAACAACTATAAACTATAGCATTCCTCATTTCAAGAGAACAGTCACATTTATTATTGATGCAGTAATTATGTGTATGTGTCAATGAGATATCAAACAGAGAAGACAAAAAACAAACACCTAGAGGTCAATAGACATCTATCTATACAAATATTAAGCTTGACTCCAATTTTTTTCTTAATGAGGAGGCAACTCATTTTCTTCGCTATCATATTACATCTAAAAAAAATTAAAAAAGAAGACTGTATATTTCTAGCATTTTTGAGTCATATTTATAAAAACAATATATAAACTTCTGCTTTGATATTTAATATGTATGACATTTATTATTTTTCAGTCACAATCTCTGTTACAAGAATTTATAGATTATATAAAGGTAAGAATTATCATTTGTTTTTCATCATGAGTACCGGGTTAAAACTTTTTTATAAATTATTAAAACAACACTTTATAAATTGCATGTATCCAAAGCAATTTTCTAGATTTACCTTCATGAGGAATTCTTAAAGCCGAATATTTGAAACTCAAAGATGAATAAAGATGGAAACAGTCAAAGTGCTATTTGACCTAAAGGACATAAAAATAATATCCAAAACATCTAAGGTCAACTATATAGTCAGTAACAACCTCAATTATTTCGGTTTGTATTAGCAAAGTTAAGTTTGACTATAAATCAGGCCCGTAGCCAGGAATTTCTATGGGGGGTTTCGTTGGACTCATGAACTCGACTTTAACAGTCACAATTTGAACAAAACGTTGACTTTAATAGTGCTTATTTGATTATCTGGCTACGGGTATGTAAATGATATACATATGCCCAACTTGGTTCAAGCACTTTTTCAGGAAAAGAGTTGAGATCAACTAGTTTTTTCATAACAATGATGCAAGTTGACGATGACAAAACATCAGCTGTTTTCTTTCTCAATAGTAAATTTACACTAAAAGCCTCAAGTTATGAGTATACAGCCTTTATAGCATGTTTGATGTCTTGCATCAAGTAAACGTTCCATTAGGATTAGAACTTTTTAACCAGTATCTTTTTATTTCTATACACATTGGTGTGCTTTTTGCAATATCATGAGGTTCATAAGTCTAGTAGTATATATAATTATGGAATTTGTTCATGCACTATGGTTTTCTATTAGGATGTCCAGAGAAGTTTTGCAACCAATGTCAAAATGATATTTGTGATAACATAAGGCTCATTAACTCATAGCTGCGGAACAGTAGCTCTTAGGTCCTTATGTTATTTATTGACTGTTTGGGGCCCATAGACTATGATCAGCAAATAGTTAAAAAAAACATAAGGACCTAAGAGCTACGGTTCCGCAGCTAATTATCTAGTAGAACATTGTATATATCATATTTAATTTTTTCATGTAAAATATGGTTTTAAATTGTTTTCTTCTAGGAAATGAAAGTTATCATGCTTGAAGATTTAGCCTCTCACTTTAAAATTAAAACACAGGTAAGTAAACTGAAGAACAAAAAATAATTTTATTTGACTTGAATGGCTCTTGAACAACTTTTTTTAGACTTTGGATAATTTTCAGATATCAGTTGTATTGTCCCTTGCATACACCTTGCAAGGGACATGGCAATACCTTGCATCTGTCCGTCTGTCTGTATGTCTGTGCATCTGACAGTCCCCTCCTTCCGGTCTAAAATAAATTTCCAAAAAATATTTTCATTACACCAACCCATACCAACCACCAACATTTGACTCTACAAAATAAAACCCAGACTTACATACAAAGACAAACAACAACAGATAACAGATGGTTTAAAAAGCATGTCTGTAGCATGTAAATTTAAAAATAAGATATGGTAGGATTGCCAATGAGACAATTCTACACCAGATATCAAATGACATAGAAGTTATATAGGTCAATATACAGCCTTCAACAAAGAGCGAAACCCATACACAATAGCAAGCTATTAATGGCAAGAAATAACAAATGCAAAACATACTATTGAGAAAACTAATGATTTATGTACAAAACAATGAAGAATAACAAATATGATATAAAGTCTATATTGGAGATTTTTTATTATAGGATGCAATCAATCGAGTTCAGGAATTACAAGACGAAGGACGTTTAACTGGAGTTATTGATGACAGAGGAAAATTTATTTATATCACGATGGAGGAACTTGAATCTGTGGCTAAATACATTAAACAGCATGGCCGTGTATCAATATCAGATCTGGCCGAGTCTAGTAACAGACTGATTAATCTGAATCCAGATAATAGTGAGGTCCAAATCAAACTTATGTCAGAAGTTTCAGGATAAATGGTTAAAAGACAATGTTTTAATTGAAGCCTATGAAATTCACTTTATTTGATTCATGGATACAATTCATGATCATGGGGAAAATGTGCATACTATCAAAATACTTGTTATTATGATTTGCAATGGAAAACTAGAGGCTCTCAAGAGACTGTGTCGCTCACATGTATCTTCTGTTTTTCAGAAATCATATAAAATAAGGTTAAAATCATAAAAATAGTATTAGATACTTCAATAATGATTGAGACCAAATTTGATTTAATTTGATAATGAATTTCCCTCATAATAGTTAGATATAAGAAATATTCTGGAATATTTTCCCACTGGAACAAATATTACAGAATTGTTCCTATTGAAAGGGAATGAAGGTATAGAAAATTTGTTCAACAAGAACAGATGTACTTGTATTGTTTATAACAAAGTTTCCAGGGCGAAAAACATATATGTAATTCATTTCAGTCATTGACCATTTAGGCACAATAATTTATTAAATATGAAAAGAAGTGCAATTTGAACTTTTTGCAGAATAAAATTTGTAAAAATGAGGTCTGTGATCTTTTAATATTCTGAGATGACCTATAATAATTTTACATGGAAAGTCTGATTTGAATTTTTATAAGAAGTATGCTTAGTTCAAATAAAAAATCTTATTGGGACTTGTGATGAAAAGATATGGAAAGGTTTAGAAAATCTAGACAAGAAAGTCTTGAACTTTGAACTCTAATCATGATATAAATCAAAATTGAAGCTGAAACTAATAAATAGCTTCTAAATTTACATAAAAAAACATTTCAGTAACAAATAAATCTGGACATATTAGTGACTCAAGTCTCAGCCTCTAACTTTTGTTTTACTGTATTTGTTATCATTTCTTAGATTTTCAACTCATGAAAAAGAAATATTTTAACAAAAAAGCCTGATATCAGTCATACATTTAACATTTAAAATTCCTCAATCAGAAATCAGATCATGAAAAAGGTGTCATCCAAATAAATCTGTTAATGTAAAATGAAAAAAAAGCTTTCTAGTGTTTGACACATTATTTTTTTGCTCTACTAGTTTTGCTAATAGAATTTTAATTTTCTGAATTCTTATATAAATCTTGATATCTTTAAAAATATTTTATATGTTTATAAGTATTTTTTTGATTCAAATTGAAATTTTTAGACAGATGAAATGATATCTAAACTGCATACATGTTTATTTATTAAAGGATGAAACAATGTTTGTATTTTATGTTTACTTTTGAACGTTGTGAAAAATTTTCAAGTTGATTGTATGGATTAGACATGTCACCTGCAACATGTGCCAACAAAGATTTCATATTGTGCCTATCACATAGTATTTCTTACTTGGGATTCATTTAAGTTGTGGGTATCAATTTTTATGGAAATAAGAACAAGACTGTCAAATTTACAGTAGATGTGGGTTTTCTATGTTTGTAGGCACTTTACCCGGTAAGTCTTTCAGACCCATCACATTCTCTGCTCATTTTCCATGATTTCCAATCTATCAAGGACCAGAACTCCTAAATGGCAAAAGTAAAAATTGTCAAAACAAAGCTTGACCAACATTTTTGTCATTCGTAAGAGCATATTATATTTGAAATCATTGGTAGAAGGGTTCATAAGTTATAGAATGGAAATCACTTAAAAGTGCAATTTTTACACATTTTACAACAAGGATCATTCCTCCTAAATGGTATAAGTGAAAAAAGTCAATATCAATTTAACCTCCATTTTGAGCCTACAACTTCTATCGTAAAGGCTTAACATATGGAAAGTGATCCTGCAGCGGACAACATTAGCTAACTATAGTAAGAAGGTGGAAAACCTGGATGCTTCATAATTTGAATATAGATGCCTTATGTTATGAAGTTTCCATTTGTCATATGTCCATCTTCCTTGATCTGATTTTTTTCTTTGCTCAGCGACTACTTGTAAAAAAAATTATTAGATTCTTATGTTTATTTCTTTCTTATTACGAGTAATAGGATAACTATATATGGTATGTGCATACCTTGCAGTCATCATGTCTATTGATAGATCCATGTTTTACTTGCTCGGATACTAATAAATAATAACTATATTTTTGTAACTATTTTCTATTCTCAAAACTACATCTATATATTTTCACTACAAATCTACAACTCTCAGTTTTATGGCTACACGTGCTGTTCTTATCTATAGTCATGAATATTCATTAGCTATGTAGGCGTGTCAAAATTGTATCATACGCGATAATGACCAGCCAGTATACACTGTAATGATTTCATTAACCAGTATTAAAAAGATAAACATAACACTATCAGACAGTTTTCACTTGATCTTGACCATATCATGGATCAGTGAACAAGGTTAACTTTTTGCGGTAAAGTCCATCTGATACTATACGCAACAGGTCAACTATGTTTGGTGTATGGCATGATTGTAAGGTGTATATGTCTAAGAGCCAGGTGTCATCTGACCTTGACTTCATTTTATGGCTCAGTGGTTAAAGATATGTTTTTGTTTTTTGGTCTATTTTTCTAATTCTGTATTCAATAGGTCAGCTACATTTGGTGTATGGAAACATTCTTTTATGTAAATGTCAGTCTGGCAGGTATTATATTTGACTTGACCTCATTTTCACAGTTCATTGCTCAATGTTTGGTTTTTATACGACTGTAAAAAAAAATTGCGTTGTATAATGCTATCATATCATGGTCTGCGTCTGTGTCCGAAGATGCATTTAGTGTCCGGACATTTACTTTAGTTTAAGTGCATGGATCTCTATATTTTTTTTCCAGAAGGTTCAATACCATTAAAGGATGGTTGGGGTTGATTTTGGGGGTTATGGTCCCAACTGTTTAGGAATTAGGGGCCCAAAAAAGCATTTTGTAGTTTCCAGACAATAATTTGTGTTTAAGTGTATGAATCTCTTTGAAATTATACCACAAGTTTCCATACCACAAAGGGATGGTTAGGATCAACTTTTTGGGGTTTATGGCTCAAACTATTAAGAAATTAGGGGCACAAAAGGTGGAAAACTAGGTTTTTCTGATTAATGGACAATTATGACAATTCAAAAGCAGTGTAAGGAGGTAACTCATATACATTTTTGAATTTACCTCCCTTACACTTTTTGTAAAATATGTATAAAGAAATGTCAGGTTTTTGGACTATTTGCAACAAAAAAAGGAGGCCAATAGGCAACAGCATAGTGTATTGCACAAAAGCAAAAAAGGGGGTAAACATTTTTTTGTGGTGGTGGGTTCAATTCACAACTGCATAGTGAATTGCATAAAAGCAAAAAATATATAAATTCAAATCATATAATTAATTCTAAGTTCTTTGACTAGTTATTCTGTGTCCAAACCTATTGTGTGCCAAATATTTTAAAGTTACAATCCAAATTCAGACCTGTATCAGGTGCGAATATTGTGTCCATTTTTGTCCCAACTGTTCAGGACTGGACCTCTGCGGTCGCATCCAGCTTGGCGAAGCAATTTATTGCGTTTGTCTCACTAATCATGTTCTTAAACTATGAGCAGTAGGTCAAAACTATATTGAATGTATTGAAGGGTTAAAGTGTTTATACGTCTGTCTGGTAGATTTCATCTGACCTTGACCTCTTTTTCATGGTTCATTGGTCAATGATAAGTTTTCTTGATACTATCAGTCAGTCTTGCAGGTTTTATTTGAACTTGACCTCATTTTCAAGGTTCATTGCTCAGTGTTAAGCTTATGTGTTTTAGTCTGTTTTTCTTAAAACTATAATAAGCAATAGGTCAACTATATTTGTTATATGAAAGGATTGTAAGATGTACATGTCTGCCTGGCATGGTTCATCTGACCTAGGCCTCATTATTTATGGTTCATTGGTCAATGATTAATGTTTTTGGTTAAGTCTGTTTCTTAGAAACTACAAGCATTAGGTCTACTATATTTTGTGTATTGAATGATTGCAAGGTGTACATGTATTTCTTATTTGGTTTATATGACCTTGACATCATTTTCTTGGGTCATGTTAAGCTTATGTTATAGTTGTAGTAAAGCTTTCTATTTAGGACTATCAATAGTTTGTAAAGAAGGTGAGACATTTCATGTGCACTCTTGTGTTAGGGGTCATCCATAATTGTCAACCATTTTCCAAAGTGTACAAAACGTACACTTGGGGGGAGGGGGTTAAAAAATCAACATTTTTACCGTACGCTTTTTTTTTAATCTCCGGAATTTATATCGTTTCCGTAGGGAAAGTCGATTTATAAAATCGAGAATTGGCTTGGGTGTGTTTCTCTTCTTATCATTCTTATTTCTTCTTTATTATTTTCACTTGATGATATTGATTTCGATATCATAATTCTACTCAATCGGGATTGAACGATTAAAAGATCAAATCATATGAAAACTAAATCTTTCAAAAATGTGAACTAGTAAAATTATTTAAACAAAAAGTTTGCAAGCATTTCTCAGTACCCCCGATTGTCAATTTCACCTGCTTTATCGTTATCGTTTTACTCTGTTTAATAAACAAAATTGATGGAAACACTAAATTCTTTGAATTTTTTGATTTTGACAAGACACCATTTTGTGAAAAGATTTTAAACTGGTCTTTAGATTAATTTCCTTGTAATGCATACCAAAATAGTAAACCAGTAAACCGGAAGTAAACTTATTTTTCTTAGTATAAGCCTCCTTTAATTAGGAGCACCCCCATATGAAGTCTAACCTTAACTTAAAAAATATCCAATATATGTACAAGTTACAGTATATATACATCAATGATAATAGTGCCATGAATGGCATATTTACAGGGACCTTTTAAATAGAAATACAGGCCGGAAATTTAAAAACTCAAAATGTTTTAAAACATTACACTTTTATTGATTGATGTCTTGAGCTCTGATTCCATCAACAACTGTCAGTCCATACTTTACCATTGTTTACCAATACAATATAACCATGCATTTCCCTTTCTTTGATTCTTAGCATAATTTATGTGCCCTTTTGTTAATCTTTTGAATGCTCTAGGTGCCTTATTTTATTGGAGTTACCATTCCCACTGTGTGATAGGGGAAACACTAATCTTTGTACCTTATTCTGACAAAACACAAGCATCACAGATAGATGTCATCAAATAAAACAGTCAGATATATTTTAGTTTTTTTTCAATGCAAATTTCGATATTAAACTAAAATATAATGGACAGGATCTTCTTTTTATTAAGAATGACTGATTCTTCTCTTGAAATCTGAAAATGGTTGATGTACACTTTTTGAGGGAGGGTGGGGGGTCTGAAAAAGTGTACGTTTTGTACACTTTGGAAAATGGTTGACAATTATGGATGACCCCTTAATATGTCTTTTGATTGTGTTTAGCCATTTCAATTGATATTTTGTGGTGTGCCTTTCTATGGTGTGATGTTACACTGTAGTTTCAGGTAGAGTGAAGGTTGGTGCCTATTAAAATGTTTAAACCTGCTCCATTTGTTTGAACCTGTCTCAGGAACCTGATGTTCAGTGGTTGTGACATTTGTTGATGTGATTAACAAGTGTTTCTAGTTATCTTTCTAGATAAAAAGTAAAATCACAAAAATACTGAACTCTAGGGAAAATTCAAAATGGAAAGTCCCTAATCAAATGGCAAAATCAAATAATAAAACACATCAAACGAATGGACAACAACTGTCATATTCCTGACTTGGTACAGGCATTTTCAAATGTAGAAAATGTGGATTGAACCTGGTTTTATAGCCCTCAACCTCTCACTTGTATGACAGTCACATCAAATTCCATTATATTTACAACAATGCGTGAACAAAACAGACATAATAGGTAAAATTGTCAAAATTTGGGTACAGCAGTCATCAATCACTGTGATAAGACCATCGGTTTTCCTGTTTGAATGTTTTTACACTAGTTATTTTTGGGGCCGGTTATATCTTGCTTGAACCTATACCTTACATTTCCTTTTATGCATATACACATGTAGACAAAGTGACAGAATAAAATTTGGTTCAAACTGAAAGTCTGCATCTCATATCTTGAGTTTATTATAAAACAATTATAGTCATAAATGTAACAAATGTTCATAGTTTCCTATTGAAAACACTTATTTCTCAAAACAGTTCATAAATTTGCAAATTACAGATCGTTTCATTAACAATTGATTTCAATGTTTTAATCCATATTTTTCATATAACAGTCCATCTTTATTCCAAATGGTATTGCACTGCAAAATAAGATGTCTTTCAAATTGAAAAATTTCTCCATTAAACCTGTTAAAGTTTGTTATCGTTCATCAAATGGGAAGTGGAAGTTCTTTAACTTGTTCATAACATTCATCATACAATTGTCGGTACTCATCATTTGGTTTAATCATCACCATACATGTCTGTCGCTTTGAACCACATGCTGTTCCCAAATCCTAAAATAAAATAAATACATATTAATTTTTATTAAAAAAGTGTTGGAATTAACATTTATAGATTAGAGATACATGAACTATGAAAAATATAGAATTTAGAACCGGTTCATATTAAAAGGTAATTTTTAGTTATAACCATCTTCTGAATAAAGGCACAGCATGACATCGACAGCAGTATATCTGACCATAAGGACAAGCTGATCTAGTATATATTCAAACAAATCATATGGACAACATAAGTGAATATTTCAGCACCCTTGACACCATTTAGCTCACAAAACAAGATTACTATATAATATATATATATAAGTACGTCTGAGCCAGTGACAACTCTACAACAGATTTATCCATCGGATCACCAGCAGGGATGGTGATACATGGCTGTGTACATTATGTATATATATATATACGTCTGATGACAAGCATAATGAAAACTTGCATCTCTGAAGTCTTTTTAAATTTTTTAAAATTAATAAGATTTTTACATATATTCATGACTTACTTTTAATTTAAGAGGTATAACATTACACCTTCTATTGTCAAAGATGTTTAGTGTGCTCATTGCAACACTATGACGGGTGACGCATGCATAGCAAATGTGTAAAGGAGAAGGAATGTATAGACTATCAACAATACTAAATCAAATATTTGCTATTTAAATTTATAACAAAATTTAATTTTAGTATCTAAATCACTAATTATCAATACTGCATACAAATGAAAAGTACTAATTTAAAAATAATTGTTCAAGTTTTGGACAAATGTTTGAATACAGATTTAATTTATATATCATTTTTAAAGTTTATGAAATACCACACTTTTAGGGGGAGATAATTTGAGTATTGAATTAATATACATGTACAAGTAATACTCCCAATTTGTGCTCTACAAACAGTGAGTCAGTATCCCAATCTACACTCTGGACTTGTCCATTACAGTAAATATAATAATGTGGCTTCAGTAGGGTAATCCCCCTCAGTTCACAAGGTTGCATTTAAAAATTCACCAAGGTCATGTACCACTAGGTCACTTTTAAGTAATAATGACACTCAAGTTTATATTGAACAATAAACCTGAATCAAAGTTCACAAGTCCAGTTATATGAACTTCAGGTAGCAATTTCTCCCGCTATACCCCCAAGGCTGCTGGTCAGATTTGACATCTTGGAGCCACAAAACTTGTCAAATGGCATACACAAATGTCGAAGAATGAGCTACAGCTGTTGACTCTTGGTCAATCAAATCAGTGTAAACAAGTGAAACTGCCAGCTACTGCTCACTGATGATACCCCACGCCGCAAGTGGATAATATTAATTGTGTAAAAATATGCAAGTGTTCGGTAAACAGGAAGTTGTCGAGTGATGAATCTCAAAACGCATCACACGGTATAGCTGACTTATATTAAGCCTTAAACCAAATTTCAGAAATCCTTGTCTTGTAGTTCCTGAGAAAAATGTGACGAAAAATTTTCAACTTGGCTATCATGTGTAAAATCAAACAAGTGTTTGGTAAACAGAAAGATGATGATTGATGAATCTGAAAACGCATCACACAGCATAGCTGACTTATATCAAGCCTGAAACCAAATTTCAGAAATCCTGGTAGTGTAGTTCCTGAGAAAAATGTGACGAAAAATATTCATGGGACGGACAGACTGACTGACTTGACGGAAGGACAGACTGAGGTAAAACAGTATACCCCCCTTTTTTTCAAAGCGGGGGTATAATGATGTCATTGAACAATAGGTTCTTACTGTGATGTAAGGCCAACTAAAATTAATTAGTAGATTTTCATCCAACTTTTGAAAAAAAATGGGGCGGGTGGGAGGATTTTATTTTTTATTTTTTATTTCATATGAAACTATTTTGTAAGGTTTTATAAATATATAAACGTTATAAAATGGCTTATTTTGCTCATTATTAAAGGCCATAAGATAACCTTGGCTATAGTTCTTAATTTCCATGTTACTTGGTCTCTTTTGAATAGTGTCTGATTGGCAATCAGTCCACATCTTCTTTATTTATACATGTATTATATTTTATTCCAGACATATGCTGCTGCACATAAAATTCAACTTCCAATCTCTTCAGAATTAAACTGACCAAAAGACATCTCAAAGTCACAAAAATAGTCTTCAATATCAGATGATCCATCTCATGTTACAAGATTCAAATCTCATTTCTCTGACAAATATCCAGTGGGAAAATTATCCAACATTTGACCATATCAAAGTGAATGACAATAAAAGCTAAATTCAAATAAAACTATCTGTTTTATTAAACAAAACAAAAATGACATTGAATTGCAATATATTGAAAATTATTGATACTTATATTAGGCCAATTAAAATTAATTGATAGATTTTCATCCCCGCCCGCCCTGAATTTTTTTTATTTTATAAAATTTACGATTTCCGGATTTTGTTCATTCCCGTTACCGGTAACCGTTAAAATTTCGTTTCATTCAATGCTTCCTGTTTCAAATTTCGGTTTTGTACCTCGAGTAAATCTAACCAAAATGATTAGGTCGACCTTTCCGCTGCTCTATGATGATAACATCATCTTCCGAGAGTAAAGATTGATTACGAGAACGACATGAAATATTGGTGTTACGAGAAAAACGCTGTTTCTAAGACTGCAAATCGCGGTATGTCACAAATTTCTGTGATTAGAAAACTGCGGACTTTTTTATTTATGCAATGACTTTGTCTCAGGAAATTTAAACTGTAAATGATACCCAAAGCACAAGATTCGTGGAAACCATTGATACAGAAAACATGACTGAATTATAGATATTGAAACACAAGCACGAACTTGTTAGATGTATGACCGTTTATTGAATTTAAAAAGTCGACTAACATACGCATTTTATTTATGCAAGCCCTTTGATTGAACCCACGGCTGTCTTTTTATGTTGACAAACAGCAAATGTCCCAATACACCCAAAAAGACTCATTAAACAACAACTTTTTTTTTATTATTAAGTTCATGTTTTACATGATAATTATATTTTCATCTTGCATATAAAGTACCAACCCTATTATTTTCAACACTTTCTGAGTTTTCATTTTATTCTGTACTCATAATAATTGTGTTGCATACCAATGCATTTGCTTCATTTTATGGTAATACAAACCATTGTTTAGAAACCAAAATACATTTTGTGTAGAATCATGTAGTCTAACTGAAGAGAGTATTTCTCACACGTTTTTGTTGTTGAGTTTTCAAAGCCGCAATTAGATATATTTATTTAAGGATTTGAAATATTATGTAAGATTCCTCATACTTGTGTGTATACATGATATAAGCTTATTATTACACTTTCATATATGAATAACTCGTCACAAAAGGGTTTCATATGAAATAAAATTTAAAAAATAAAATCCTCCCACCCGCCCCATTATTTTCAAAAATTTGGATGAAAATCTACCAATTAATTTCAGTTGGCCTTACATGAATATATTAAAACAAAGAGTTCAAACATTTTTGTAACAATATTGTATCATTTATAAAAAAATCTGGTTATTTAGGATTAAATTTGTTCCTAGTACGTCTTTCAACAAGTTTTTTATCATTATCTTTACAACCAGTGCATAAAGGATAATATTTTTTGGCTTCATCTTCATCACCTGCCTCAGCAGGTTCAAGCTCATCAGTTCCACAAAAGAAACAAACATCTTCAAAACCAGCAGAATAATACGTTAATTCAATAGTACAGTTACATGTTATGTTTTTTCTTAAAAACACAGTTTTCAAAACATGGGTTTCTTCTTCAAGATCTAATTCATCAAATGAAAAACCACATGTGTACTAAATATCAGTTAAACAATTTGATAGTTGTGTCCTTCTGACACCCCTTACTACCTTTTTGGAGTAAAGAACTCTAGGTTTATCACAATCGGAACATAGAACAACCATTTCAACATTTTTAGCGTACGGAGAAGATGGAGAAAATGGTAATCCATGTTCAGATGATGGTTTACCAACGAGTGCTGGTCTATACTTCTCTGAAGTTGGCTTTCCATATAACTGATCAAATGATTTATATTTGTCACAATTAAGTGGCTCTGGGTCTGGAAGATGATAAAGTCTTTCAAACATTTCATTACTTAAACGAGGTTTTTTGCAAACATGACATGATGTTTTACCACATTTTTTTACACTAAAAATGTACTGAGCAATTTTACAATGATCATTCAAAAAACTGTCAAACAATTTTCTTTTTTTAATATCCTGCTGAGTACTATCTGTAACTTTAATATCCTGGTCTATTTTCAATATTTCTCGTCTGAGATCAAATATTTCACCCTCTGTTGCTGGATTAAATACCTTTAAGTTTTTATCTTTCCATTTGAGCCTAGTTATTACATTTGACAATAAAATACGAACAGGTTCAACCGAGTCTAAAACCTCTTCCTCAATAGTAGGATATTTTTCTGTTAGTTTTCTAATTTCACCTAATGAATTTGCAGAATCTAATTGTTTTTCAAAGTGCTCTGTTTTTTCACGCATCAGTCCTAATGACTGGAAACCCAGGTTCAAGATAGACATTATTCTTTCAGCTGGATTTTTCCAGCTATTTTGTGGAGGGGTTCTAGCAACACAAATCATATCAAGATCAAATATAAGAAACAGGCAAATCAAAGACATTTGAACTGAAACATATGTCAATCTATGGTCAGGACCCCCATCGCTGTAAAAAATTAAAATGGGCTTGATCATACCATTTTCTAAAAATGAATTTTTCAAAATTTTAGACATTTCAGTTGCATGTCGCCATGGGGAAGAAGATTGAAATGCTGTTTCTTTTACACCAACAAAAACTTGCCCACCATAAAATGTTTGTTCAATTTCATCTGGAATCTCTGAAAATAAATTTACACTTGGAGTTATTGAAAATTTTGTGAAGTCGTGATCAGCAACCTCAAATTTCTTTCCCATGGCAACAATGACTTGCTTCCCCCTTTCCACAGTTGCAACTGGATATCCAGGCTCCCCAACTTTTAATTTGTGCTTATCATCCATACACACAAAATTACAAAATGGTTTATACATTATTGCTCTTTTTGGTACCTAAAAATAGCAGAAGCATAATGCATATCTACATGAGTCTTTCTAAATTGGCGACTTTGAATCATAAATTTTACTTTCAACTTGCCTGTATATCTATGAGAAGATTGAAAATTGGCATGATGTGGCCAAAATTGCCAACGTAACCATTGCTGTGAAGGGACTAAAATGTTTGGAGCTAATTTAGCTTTAACCTGTTCATAAAGATCTCTAACTGAAAACGCATCTGCCAAATGAGTTATAACATCACCCCCCTTATCAATTTTGTCATGCCATCTGTCATCTACAGCTAGTTCAAGCTTCTCATTTATATAGTTTTGGCATTCTGAAAGAAATTCATTATACTTTTCGGGTTGACCCCGGTTATTAAGTCTTAAGTCACAAATAAGTTCAGAGTCTTCATTGTCTAAAATTTCACTAATGCGCCTGTCAACCTCTGTCTGTGATGCCGTAAGTGATGTAGACTGGTCCCCAGTCAGACGTCTATAAGCCTCTCTTAGAAACGCAGATTTATTGGAAATTGTGCGACCAAACAAAGAAAGAAATTCACGTCGCATTGCCCGACTGTGATACACCGGGAGTGATTTACGCAAATTGCATGCTATTTGCATGTTCTTAGTAAGTAAATCACTCTCAGATACCATTGGAACTTTCCACAGAAACATCAAGTGTTCTTTTGATCCTGTGTATGTAAATTGACAGCATTTTACAGGTACTATTAGGCCTTTGAAATAGTCATATCTTCTGTTTGGTTCACCCGGACTGTAGTCATTGACCACAATAGGAGCAAAAAAGTCACTATGTATAATAGCAGTATGTAATAAATTGTATCTTGCTTGCTTTGTAGAATTTATATTAGAGACAGGTGCTAAATATTCCCACCTCTCCTTGTCCCCTTGGAAAACTTTTTTCGAAGCACTGCATTCTGTTCTGTACTGCTGCGAAACTAAAAAATCAGCATACTTTTTCAAATTTTGTCCAAATTCTAAAAGAATAGTTTTTATTGGCAACCACTTCTCTCGTTTTAAAAAGCCATTTTCCGTAAGAAGTAAAAGTGCAGTTGAATGACTGCGTAAAATGTTTTCTTGAAGACTAGTTGAATCAATTTTCTTTCTCTTTCTTAATTCAGGTTTATAGTACCCATTAAAATGAGTCAGTGCTTCGGGAATATCACATGCTCGGCTAGCTAATGTATGGTGGTTACCGTCCACATACCACAAAAATGTCTGTTAACGTATTAACCAAATTCACCCCAAGACTGTCTTTGTTAGTTGACAAAAAGCCCACATTTTGTGCCCTTAGCCACTCAATTATATCATTAAATAATTTGTTCTTTTGGTTAAGTTCATGTTTTATGTTAGGCAGATGATTAGCTTTATTTGCCCCCTGCATTAATATAGTAAAAGCATCAGCTTTAGCATTTTTTTCACAGTTTTCATTTACATCTTTATTAACTCTGTATTCTATGTAGGGGCCAAGGCAAGGAACCGCGTCGCACAACTTTGTGCTAGGATCGATTTCCGTATTCAATTCACTTTTTTGGTTCCAATATGTGCCGTTATTCTAGAGTTTTGAATTTCGTTCACAGGCGATTTATTGTTCAGATTTCCAGACGCGAACTTGTTATACAAATCAAAAATGGTTTTTTCATCACTGAAATTCGTAGCATACCACGCTTTCTTTTCGTTTACACCCCATTTTACTCTAAGAATCACAAAAACCATGTTGAATATTGTTACCGGAAGTTAACAAAACGAAGTTTTCGACACGGATATCGGTAACGGAAATGAACAAAATCCGGAAATCGTAAATTTTGAAAAATAAAAAAAATCGGGGCGGCACGATTTTTGAGGGGCGGGCGGGGATGAAAATCTATCAATTAATTTTAATTGGCCTAATAACATGAGCATATGACATAGGAAATGTACAGGTGAAAGTCATCTATTGAAATACACATCACTTGCATTCAATTGTTTACATTTGATCTGTCAACTCAAAAAAGTTTTATTTTCATTGAAACATGTTCACTTTACATGTAGATAGTTAAAACTACAGTATATTTCTGTATTATAAAACACATTTCTGATTAATATATATCTCTTCCTACTTTTTTTAGATTATTTCTTGTTAAAATTTACCTTTTCTAGTGTCAAATCAAACCAGAAGTGGCTTATTTATGAAATAAGTGCATTGTATTTATGGAATAAATGCGAGACATAAAGATTCCACAACGGCAACAAGTGTATATTTCTCCACTCGAGACAGTTAAGTTTTAATATTTAAAGCACAAGGCTTGACCACAATAATATTGGTATTAACTATTTAGGGTTGATTCATTATTAGTTGTAGGATACCAATTATATTGTGGATTATTTGGTAACTATAAATCTAAAAGTTCAACTACCGGGGGTAGTACCAACTTTCTTTGGTTTTAGCAAAACTACAATTTTTCCCAAATCCACAAAAATAAGTTAATCCATTGTAGTTTTCTTTTTTAGTTTATGAACCTTATATTTTAAGGGAAAAAGTCTTTCTTATAGCATTATCTGATTACAGAAGTCCTTTACATTTATTTAACAATCATGGTATTTAACAGCCAATAATTATTAAACAGGTTACTTAGCCAATAGCCAATTAAGGTTTTTGGAAACTCTGAAAGCAACAACTAACTGCTGTTATTTTAACACAGATGATATATATATATTGTAAATTTGAATAGGCATTTCACAACACCTACTTCGTACAAAGATAAAGTACGCATTTGAGCTAATGCAGTACTAACGGGTGCCACTAGTGGAGCATCATTAACAATGTTAAAAAGTAATATGTGACTATTTTAAAACATGTATAACATGACTATATTTGTACATTATTATCTACAATTTTATTTAAATTTGATTTCAAAATATATCAATATATTGAATAAGATTACAATAAAATGCTAAAATTTATATTCCTATATTCTTTTTTTAAATGAGTGTAAAGGTAATGAATTATCAAATAAATTATTGAAAACCAGCTATTTCAAGGGAAATAATTCAAACTGACAATAGTATTTAATACAAAATCAATAGCAAACATATTGGTTATCTATTCAACAGTATTTAAAATCAATTCAATTTTACAATGAGTAAACGTTTAATAAAGAAAAAGTTTAAATATTTCTTTTAATCAAAAGAGTATTACAGGCTGAGTGGTTTTGATGTCTTTTCTTAGCCTTGATAATTTTTCAACAAAATTGCATCAAGTAATTCATTTATTTGCAAATATTGTCTAAGTTGTCATCAGCTAATTTATTTTATTTATTTATTAGATAACTGCCATAACAAAATTTACTCTGCTAGAAAGCATTATAGAATTAGAAATATTTTTATTCTCACATTAATCAAATAAAATTGATATCCATGAAAAAATGTATATTCATGTATATATATATATACACCTTTCTAATGAAAACCAGAATTTAAGGAATGATTGATTTATTTGTGGTCTTTAACACCACTTTCCACACTATTGGCTATATTGTGGCAGTCAGTTTTAACTGCTGAAGGAAGCTGGAGTAACAGGAGAAAACCTTTTCATTTTTAAAAGTAGCTTTCATTTTCCAGTATCATTTCAATTTTTAAAAGAAACTGAGAGAATAAGCACTTACAGAATATTCTGTATGGAAGTTTTACAAGCAAATAAAAATGCTTACCCTCCAGTAGAATCTAAATTCCTTCCAATAGTCAGATAGTGGTTGTTTTCTGGAAAAAGTTTTTGTGTTTTGTGTTTTTGACATAGTTTCTATGTTATTATATTTCCAACGGTGGACTAGTTTTGGTTGTCATCATTTTGTCTAACCTTCGTCTTGAAAGAAAAAATCTTTAATATATTTCATTTCAAGTCTTACATTTGGTAAATGTTTTAGATAGTGTAGAGAATTTTCATGTAACAAATGTACTGATAAATTTCTTTTTTGAGAGACATGTACCAATACATCATGGTATGATGCATAACCTGTAGCATTAAAAATTTCAAACAATAACATTAATGTAGTCATACCTCTTTTGATGGTGTGTAACAGTATGGTAGTCCCTCCTCTTCACAAACCAAAGGCATGTGACAAATAACATCAACTGGGCTTACATCACCAGCTAATATAACAATCCTAGTAAAAAAGAAAATCTCATTAGTCATGTTAATATGTGTTGTCCATTGTCAGGGAATGTATGAGTAAATAACAAATTCTTATCAGTCATTTAAAAAGTATTTGTCTTCATTCTTAGGCCTACTTTTTAAAAGTATTAATGTCCTGTTGCCCCACCGCCTAAATCTGAGTGCTAACTCTCAAGTTTCTTTACTTTTTGCAGATAACCTTTGTTCTGATACTATCCTTACAAATAGATTTCTACAACATTAACCTGAATTCAGTAATATATATGTTAGGCACAATTGCCTTGTTTTAACAAAAATATGAATAAAATTGTTTATTACAATAAAAACAATGAAGTAAACAGCCATAAATATAATGAATGATGAGTATAAGTGGTCTATGAGTGATGAGCAGATGGTATAAAATTCATAATAAAGTATTTGCATGAGTGATGCTCTCGGTCATGATTTTGTAAGCAATGGCCTAAAATTTCCTACTTGTACTTTTTGTGATGTCAGATAAACAGGAGTGATTTTAACATTTCCTGGTTGACAGGTCCAACAAAAACTTCCTACATGTACTTTTTGTGAAGTCAGATGTACAAAAATGTACTCACCCCTTTTCTCCTTTTCTAATAAATTTTTGCACTTCTCTCACACCTTTTCTTAATTGTTTCTGTTTTGAAGCTGAAAACATAAAAGTACATGAAAGAAATAGTCATATCAAACTGATTTGTAACAGCAACATAACTAAAGCTAGTAACTTCCTGAAAATTTTCACTATTTCAAATTCCATAAACTTTCTTCTTCTTCTTCTTTAGGTATACAATATTTCATTGATTTCGATGATTACATACTGTTCGCATACATGGACTATTTACAACATGTTTACCCCAATTTAAACGAAATATAATTAAAGTGCAATGAAATGTCAAATTTGTGATTAAAACTATATGTAAAATTTAAATTGATACTTTTAATTAATAGAACAGAAAACAGCTGAAGTGAGCTGTTCTTTGAAGCTATTAATGGATGGTGCCTGAACTAGTACCACAAGGAGCTGGTTCCACTGTGGTATTGTGTAAGGAAAGTATGAATGTCTGTAGGAGTCTTTCGATGTAAGAATATGCCTATATGAGAGTGTACATTTTTTTTTTGTTCTTGAGTCTGCTTTTATGAGTATGACTGATGGAATAGCAACAAGATGGTATTATATTTTGTACATCATTACCAATCTTGTGCGGTCTGCGTTCTGCTAATGATGGTAAGTTAAGTGTCGTAAGCATGTTTGTAACACTACTTGTATTATGGTATTTATTGCAGTCATACCGTGCAGCTCGTCGTTGGACCATCTCAATTTTGGATACAGACTTGGTTGTGTGAGGGTCCCAAACAGAACAGGAATTTTCAAGTTTGAGTCTGACGAGTGCTTGGTATGCCTGGGATTTTATGTGTGGATATGTTGTTTTTAAATTTCGTTTTAGAAAACCCAGTGATTTTAGATTTTTTTGATGTGTTGAAGTTTTATTCCAGCATGGAAAACTTCCCACCATGTAATACAGGGCAATTATAAGAGGGTGGTAAAGGGTTATTTTTGTGCAACGTGTTTTGCCATTTTTATTTCACGTGCAGCCATGAAAAAGGTTCATTATTCACTGTGTTTCGTGAAATTTGTTAAAAAGATCAACGAGCAGGAAATTTTTAATTGTTCGCTTGTCATGAAATGGCAATTTTATTTTGCGTTCTTCCGTGCAGATACCCTCCCTTTCCGCCCCTCTTATAACTTCTGCATAATAATAGAGTGTGAGGTCATATTAACATTGTTATCATCTACAGGCCTGTAGCCAGGAATTTCCAAGGGGGGTTCGTTGGACTCATGAACTCGACTTTAAGTTGGACTCATGAACTCGACTTTAAGTCACAATTTGAACAAAACGTTGGCTTTAAAAGTGCTTATTTGATTTCAAGGGGGGATTCGGGACCGAACCCCCCTGGCTACGGGTATGATCTACTACCAGTTGATAGTCTTTTCCAACGGGACAGTTTAGTCTGTACTCAAAGGGTAGATAATTTGTGAGGTCTAACACAGCCACTTTTGTCCATTCATAATTTATGATGAACCATTAGTCGGCATTACAAAATATTTTATTAAAGAAAGCTCTATTATGAACATAAGTCATTCATTAAGCACAGAAACAACAGAGAATAACATTTAAACAATCTCATTCTTAGCTACATGTACCTTTCTTTACAGCTTTGTAAATTCTTTTTGTCAATTTTCTTGGGGCTAACGGCTGGGAAATAGAACTCTGGTACTTGATTTTCTCTTGCCATATTTCTTTACTGTCACCTCCGTCCCCTGCTTCATCCTCTACCTCAGATCTTCGTTTTTCTTTGCTTGATTTTCCCATTTCACAGCGTGCTTTTTAGAGTTTGTTTTGTATTTTTGGTCCCTCCACGTGCTAAAGTGATAAAAATAGCTTTTAACATTGATGAAAATACTGCAATCTAAAATCACACAGGCGATCCAGACTTTGAACTGGTTTCTTTACACCACACAAAATTGTATACAAGGTACCAGATAATATAGGCTGTGATGGAAAAACTACTTTCGGTTATCATTATTTCTTCTTTTTGTGTATTTTCAAGTAGAGGTAATTATTGAATATACACACAAAATACATTTCTTCCATCTTGAAGGGAAGATTTTTCAGAAAAACAACTACCCATGTTGGTAATTTCCATAACACATATAAAGGGTGCCAACTATTGAACTATAAAAAAAGCAACTTTCAAATCTCCAAATGCAATGGGAAGGATATCCCTTTTTCTTCTTCAATCCTAGTACGAATCTGGGTCCTTTCGCGCCGATTCACATTCGCACCCACTCATGTTCGCCCCCTTTCACTTTCGCACCCTACATGTTCGCACCCTACATGTTCGCGCCCAATTTGAATTAGTTTTGTGTTTAATAACTATATCTTTGTAATCAAGTTTTGGCATGTGTGTTCTTATATTTGTTGTCATTGATTCAAAATAAAGTGAGACAGCATTTTTTTTTGTGTTGAATAGATCTTAGTCATGTTTTGGATAGTGTATTGTTAAAAAAAAAATTAATCCTTTCTAAATAAAGTGGGATTCTGTCAACGTTTTATTTTGTGTTGAATAACTCTTAATCATGTTTTGGTTAGTGTATTGCTTTACATGTAACTTTGTTTCATTGACTTGTTTCAAAATAAAGTGTGATTCTGACTACGTTTTTTTGTGTGTGTTGAATAAATTTTATCATGTTTTGGTTATAATAGTGTATCGCTTTATTTTATTGTTTCAGATTTAAGGGACCAAGCTGTTAAAAACAATTATCTTTTGTGTTTTCATTTAAAATCTTGAATGTTTTATTTACATCAAAGCAATTTATAACAAAAATCATGATTTTCCAATTATTCAACTGGAATTTGAATAAAAATTGGGCGCAAATATGTAGAGTGCGAACGGACCTTGGTTGCGAACGTGTAGGGTGCGAAAGTGTATTGGGCGCGAACGAACCTGATACCTCCTGGTACGGGAAAGACTTCGGTGCCAGAGTGTGGAATATCTCGGTACTATGGCGCTATCATGTACATGCAAATGGAAAAGTAATTGTTGTTTGACGTCAATAGTTCAAATGGGACAGATTCTCCGTTCAGCCAGAAATAACGATGAGGTGTATGGTTCTGAAGTTATACCCTGTTTTAAATGGAAAAATTACAAAAATTTTAGTTTTCGTTCTTTAACTTAAGTTCGCTCAACCAAATATTATTAAACTTATACACAATGCTTATTACCACAAAATACAGATCAAGTTTGAATTTTGGTGGGGTCACTTTAACCATTCTTGAGTTATGCACCTTTATAAATGGGAATAAAAGCAAAATGTTTAGTTTCCGTTCTTAAACTTTAGTTGCCTCAACCAAATGTTATGAAACTTATACCCAATGCTTATTACATCTGATCTATTTCTTAAAGCATCAATACAATCTGCAAGTTCATTCTAATGTAAACACTCTGGAAAAACTAATTTTGGAGATGCTGAAATATTTGCTCTGCATGTTCTTGAAAACCCTGGTCAATTATTCTTCGTTTTATAAAACCAAAAAGGGGTTTAATAATTTGATAAAATAAAATCAATTTTAGTCACAAGTTGAAATTATAGAAAAAGCATTTTTCCTTGTGTCATTATTGACTTTTATGTCAACTTAGACTTTAAAATAAAATATAGAAATATCTAAATGATCTGTTTAACAAAAAGTCAACTGGTCACCCATTCACAGGCCCTTGAGTATTGTTGAGGCATTTGCACCCTCTTTTTATTTTCTTTTAGGAGTTAAAATTTGATTTTTGTACATTAAAATTTCCTAATTTTTTCAAATCAAACTCACATTGGGAATGGACTTTATATCTTCTTTTTCAGCTGATATATCAAGTAATTTGGACTATTTTGAGACCCTGAAGACAGTTGATATAAATAAGCGTGTAAGACGAAGTGTGGATCCACACCCAAGTTCTCACCTGCATGAAATTTGGTTCTCATCTTTAGGAAGGTATGGTTTTGTTTTGTACATATGTTGTAAAGTCTGTAGATTTGTTATTAATTTTTTAGTGTATGATTAACCTGAACCACAAGTTCATGAGTTGAAATTTACAATAGACTAGTGTTTAGATTCATCAAAGCCTTTGAATTAAGTATCTATAAAAGTACATTTCCCCCTCTCAATCCACAAGAACTGTTGTCCATTTATATTGATATAAAATGTATGGCAATTTATTTCTCATTTACTAAAAAAATATTTATGTCGACAATAAAAACAACAACACTCAAAAAAAATATTTGTAATAATGTTAGAAATTATACAGACAAAAGTGGTATCTGACAAATAAGATAAAAAATATTGAATTTCAGTGAGCAGTAAAAAGTAATAATATATATCCTATCTGTAATCATGGTAATATATAACGCAAACATTAGGTGAAAAGTTCAAGTTTGGTACACTTACCACTTATAAAAAGGAATAAGGTGATATGCTATTACTATCATGACTATGATTGCCAATGAGACAATTATTCAATAAAATCCAAATGACATTGATGTGAACAACTTAAGGTCACCTTATAACCTTCAACATAGACCCATACTGTATGGTCACCAAAAATGCCCTGCCATGACAAAATTAAAAAACAATGTATTTTAAAGTTATAGTGAGGTTCTTCATGATAGGCTTCATACATTATTCAGAAGTTTTCAATTTGTAAGTATAGATTATCAGGTTTTCTACACATTGATATCGTAAAATATCAGCCGCGAGCAACAATGCAAACCTTTTTGGCGAGTTTCACATTTTGTCGAGCGGCTGATATTTTATGATATATATATGTAGAAAACCTGATTATCTTTTTATCGTTCTATTTATGGTCTTTTTTCCTCTCCCTAAGACAGTTTTACGCTTGACGAAAGCAAGCTTGATAACGTCTCCTCTCTCATTGTGACGTCGCTGATAACTTCTCCTCTCACATTGTGACGTCGCTGATAATGCCTGGTCTCGTTTTGAAGTCTTGATACGAGAATTACTGCGCGACAGAGCAGGATGATATAGGCGTAGGGAAGGACGATACATCATATATATCACTATAAACTGATAACATAATACCTAATCACTCTGCAACTTAAAAAAAAATCATTACAAGGAAATATATCAAAATTATTTAGAACATTTGATTTTTGTGACTCGTGTGTACAAATGGTGAACAAAAAAGTTTGTTTTTCTTCAGAAATTTTCATTTGTATGTGAAGCAAACTAAAGTTGTGTCTGATGATTTCAAAGCTGTGGTAAGCAGTAATGGAGTGGAGAGACCACTTGATATTGACACTGGAAACTTTTATACTGGTACCTTGAAGGGTGAGTTGAAGATACTGGTACTCAATATGGCCACTTTAAACAGTTTAATTTTGGACTTTTAACTTGTTCGTTTTAAAGAAAACATGCATGCATTACCTATCATTAGGCTATTAATGAGATATTCTTAATGATTCTCGTTCTTTGAGTAAATGTTTGCACGAGAGAAGATTATTTTAATGATTCCTTGATTTTCTAAAATATGTCAACTAAAAAACTGAAAATATTGCTTGAAGAAAAACATTTAACAATGAAATTTAGTAGACTGCAGTTTAAAACTGTTACCTGGGTATAACTTGAGAGTTTGAATCTACTCTATTTAAGATATCCATTGTATGAAAATAAAATTGAGAATAAAAATAGTGAAAGTGTCGAAAAACAACTCAACCAAAGAGCCAGTGGCTGTTCAGAATTTGCTTGTACCGGTAATCTTCTTATCCATTCATTTATTTCCGAGAAGGATTAACTTTGTATCAAATTTTTATGAATAACAAATACAAAAATTATTTTGCTTTTCTGATTTCATAAAACAATTTAGAGTAACACAATTCTGAAGGTGGCTTATGCACAATGCTCTATTTGACAGGAGTTATTATGACATGCTACATGTATATGCTTTGTGTTGATTTTTTTTTTTTGCTATCAGGCTTTGTGCCGATTTGATGATTAATTATTATTCAACTGATTTTTTTAGGTGATTCAGAGTCAGAAGTACAGTTACATTGGGAGAGGAATGATTTACATGCAACCATAAGAAGTCCCCATGATACCATTTACATAGAGGTAATAGACATAATCAAACTGGAAAATGTGGAAGACAAAATTTCACCATTTATGATCAAAAAGTCAGTTAGAAGATCCTGATATATGTGGGATACAATGTATAATAAAATATTTTTTTTTGTGTATTTTTAGCTAGAATAGATAATGATTTAGAGTATGAGCAGCTGTGAACCAAAGTTTAAAATGCAGCTTTCCTCGACTTGCCAGCTCTGAACATCATTAAATGTATGAACATTAGGATATGCCTAGCCTAGATTAGAACTATGACACACTAATTTACATTGTCTCTGTGGATGGGTTAAATTTTGCATTTAAATATATATTTCAGTAACCAATTGTTATCATTATATGTGTAACAATGCAACTGTCTTACATATATTGATTAAAAGTTTTTTAATAATGAAAAAAGTTGATAATGGTTGTTAACAGATAAATATAATTTTAATTATATTCTTTCAGCCATCTTGGAGACATATTCCAGAATCTGATAATCATTCAATGATTGTCTACAGACATACAGACCTTAAATGGAAGCCAGAGGACTATACTGCTGGAAAGAGGTATCAAGACTCAAGATTATAATGTGTCTTCCTAGAGAAAATATATACTGTATCTTTAGTCTATAAATTTTGAAATCTAACTCATATATTATCATTATGCTTTGCTAATTTTGATTTTTTTCAAACCAATTATATGGTGTAGACAGAAAAAAACTATTTTTTACAATTGTGGTAAAATACATCAATCTTACCTGAATAGGTAAAATATTTATTTGTTATATGTTTAATTCATTTTTATTTGAACTCAGATTCCCTTTATATTGTTTATCATATACTACTTGTTTTTGTATTTAGAGAAAGTTTTTGTAAAACAAAGGATCTTAGAGAGGACCAAGATGAAGAACTGGATGATGATATCAAATTGTTTGACAATGAGGATGAAGGTAATAATAATAATTGTCTGACCTTATGTATCCAATGTGACCTTGGGACTGAAAGAGTATGTATATATGTCAATTTGAATTTTGGTCCTCAATGCTCTTAAACTTCGTACTTTATTTGGCTTTTAAATTTTTTTTGGATTCAAGTGTCACTGATGAGTCTTTTGTAGACAAAACGTGCATGTGGCATAAATACAAAATGTAATCCTTGTATCTATGATGAGTTTATTTACATAGATTTTTTTGGCAAGTTAAGGATGTTAAAAGAAATTTTGATTTGTGAGTAAGAGGGGTGCACTTTGAAATTACCCCAAGCATCCACAAAATTTTATATGTAATTTTGAAAACTTCTTTGGAAAAAAACAAGTAAATGTATTGACCAGTTCATATTGTAAATGTTTTTGTTTCTGGAGTATTATTTTTCATTGTTTTTCTGAGTTTTTCATTATTTAGTGGTATTACAAAAGTTGGATAGTTTAGTTTGAGTGTGTTGTAATAATGTGGTATACAATGGGCATTTGCAAAATCACAAATTTCTCACTGAAACTAATCTATAAATACAATGGTCCTATCTTTGAATGACTTTGATCATGCTGCAATATAGTATTTTTGTATTGAGGGGGCATAAAGCAACCACCAATCAATGAAAACATAATTACATTTTTGAAGTTGTAGTAAATTCCACCCTAAAAGTATTTGTTTTTTCAGGCCATGTTAGAAAGAAAAGACAAACTTATCCACATGTTGGATCACACACTATGTGTGGACTACTTGCAGTAGCTGACTATTACTTCTTCAAAGAGATTGGACGCAGTGATAAGAGAGTCACTGGAGAATATCTTGTACGTATTGATCTTTATGTCAAAATCTACATTGTCGAGCAAATATTGCGACAATTTTTTCGTCCTTAGAAATTAGTTCAGCCCATAGGCTTAAGTCCTTCTGTTACCCTGTAGAACCTGTTGAATAGGCCAGAATGACAATGAAATAGGTTTAGATTTCTGTAAAATAATCTTTGAGATATCTTTGATTTCTATAAATATTTGAGTGAACACATAAGTAGAAGACTTGCAAGTTATGGAATCATTGCACTCATGTTGTGCATGAGCTATTATGGACGTTTTTCTTTTTTCTGGACATATTAACATTTTTTTCAATTTCAGGGACTAAATCATGATTGGTTTTTTTATACACTATCAAAGATAAGCTAATATTACTTAATTCCCTAAAACTATAAAATTTAATGAAAGACCATCACTGAATTGGTTCTGGCACAAACACATCATCATTTATTCATGCATAAACAAAGGGCTTGGTTAATCTATTTTTCTAAAAATGAAAAATTCCCCATGTTTTGTAAATTAATTCTGTTATTAGGCCACAATTAAAAATATTTTGGTTTGCCCAAACCCTACCCAAGGTTAAGACAGTGGGTAGGTAGGTAGGCATTTCCTTTTTTTTTTTTTTTTTTTTTTTTTTAAAGAAATTAACGTATTGGATGTTTATTAGTCTTCATGCCTATCTGATTAAAAAAAAACTTCTTCAAATCAGGACAATAAAAGAATTATTTGAGTAGACAGCTTTTTTCTGGGTAGGTAGGGTTTGGTCAAACAAACCTATTCTTTTTTATGGCCTTATTTTCATTTCTTTTCTGTATAATATGATGTTATATTTTTTACTATAGATTGGAATGATAGGAAGAGTGAATAATATATACCAGAAAACAGTCTGGGGTGAAGGAGTTACTAATTTAGGATTTCAAATAAAAGAGGTATTAAAAATCCTACTGTAGATGAAAGAGTTTTGCTGTCTTCATAGTTCATAATACTAACAAAATTAAAGGAATCATGAATACCAATTAAAAAGTAGATATTACATTAGAAAATATATACATGTGAGTGACCTTTTTACTTAAGACTCATTTTTTTTCAGAAACTTTATGTTAGATATCATTGTTCAATCTACATGTACTACAGTGTCCTTGTATAAATCAGCACTGTCTTCAATATATATGTCTTCATAATGATTAGATATAAAATTAAGAATATCTGATACGATTGCCAATGAGACAACTCTCCACTAAGGAACAATGTAACTGAAGTTCACTGTACAACCTGCAACAATGAACAAAACCCAAACCACACAGAAGTTATAAACCACCCTCCTGAAATAACAAATAGAAAACAATACAAATAATGGTAAGAAAACTAATGGCCTGATTTATGTACAAAACAATTAACGAAAAAACCCAAATATGATTTACAGCAACAAACTACAACCACAGAAGTTAGAGGCTCCTGACTTGGGACAGGCACCTACAGAATACGGCAGTGTTAAATATGTATGCTGTCATGAATTAATTTATATAATTGTCCACTGTTGGACACTTTCTATTATCAATTTAACAAACAAACATCTATTGTAAAATTGAAACTTCACTGTAAAATATTTGTCAGAAAAGAAAGGATGCTAACTTGTGTTAACTCAGTAAACAGTATAAACAAACTACAAAAGCAGATTGAGTTACACAATTATTTGATTATAGATGAAGGTCCATGACACTTTAGAAGATCCATCTGTTGGAGACCACTACAACATGCCACTTAGACCCAATGATATGGATGCTGTGTTAGATGTATGTATTTATTATTTGCAATGCTTCTATTTTCATTTTAGAATTTTGTGTCTTCAATGCTCTATAACTTCACACTTTATTTGTCCTTTTTTTTAGAGTGTCACTGATGAGTCTTTTATAGTCGAAACACTTGTATGACATATTTTTTTTTATTCCTGGTATCTATGATGAGTTTATTTATAACCACTGGGTCAATGCCACTACTGGTTGAGGTTTCCTCCCTGAGGAGATCTCCAGCCCAGTTAATTAGCACTTATGTGTTGACATCAATTCTTTTTAACATGGTCAATTTTTTAAAATAGCTTTAAACAAACTTTTAATTATTCAAATACTAAGGATTTTCCACCCTAGGAATAGGCTAAAGTAGCTATATTTGACAAAACTTTCAAGTTTTAGTCTTCAAAACTCATCAATTTCGCACTTTATTTGACCTTGTTAATACTTTTTTATGTGAGTTTCACTGATGAGTCTTTTGTAGACGAAACACATGGTGCACATAATTTTGATACTGTTATATTTTATTAAGTATTTATAGGGTGCAAGCAAAAAAGAATCTGTTCAGCATACCAAAATGATATGGGCACTGTCTTGTTTTATGTGTAAGGGGTAAATATAGATCTTTAAAAACTAAAATGCTAATGGAGACAAATATTTTAAGAAAATGGTTTTTCTACCTCAAGGAATAGGCCCTTAGCTGTATTTGGCAAAACTTTTAGGAAATTTTCATCCTTGATGCTCTTTAACTTCATACTTTATTTGGCCTTTTTAAGTTTTAGATTCAAGGGTCAATGATGAGTCTTTTGTAGACAAAACACTTGTCATGCGCAAATGCAAAATTTCAATCTTGATATTCATGATGAGTTTATTCATTTTATTAAACAGGAATTGTTATTTTGTATTGTCTGTTTTATATGTTTCAGTGGTTTGGAGTGGATCATAAGAAAATGACTAAGTTCTGTCTTGGACACCTATTTACATACCAACAATTTCGAGGAAAATTAGGTTTGGCTTACATTGGTTCTTGGAGGAATACAGATCCTGGTGGAATATGTTCTTTTGGTAAGAGTGGTCACAATACAGTTACTGTAAAAATGTCAATGTATATTTGTTCCACCTAACAGAAGTTCCACTAGAAACTTTATTATAAACAATGTCATAATATCATATAATGACATTGTTGATAATTATATCTGTTCCCATTGGAACAAATATTCTATACAATTTATTCCGTTAGTAACATATACTGTTATATTTATTCCAGTGGAAATAATATTACAGAAAATTTATTCCATTTGGAACTTATATTAGAAAATATTTTTGTGTCAAAGCTACATATGCTGCCACTTCTTGTATATTAAAAAAAAAAAGAATTTAAGTTCACAACTGTTGCTGTTTTAAAATGAAGAGGCCTATAGAATAAAGATGCAAAACTACACAGTTTTTATATGTTAGCAGCAATATAAATTTCCAAAGAATATCAAAATAAGCTGTTCATTCAGGAAAATTTTCTTACTTTCAAAATAAGTCATCACACATGTCCAAGTTTTAAATATTTACCAAGGAATTAAAGAATCACCACCTTCCTGAAATGAATTGAATTTATTGACCTATCTATTGAATATTTTGTTGTTCAATTGTATAAATGTAGTCTTGTTTTATGTTTATTTACCCTCAAATTTGTTTTAAGTACCAGTCCACCTAAGAATCATGCAAAGGGTGATATACTGAGGTTTTCAGAATCTGTTGAAAACTTACTTGATGAAAGGTATTGATGATATAAGTCATCAGAAAAAATATTTTGGGACATAAATAAATGGTTGCTATGGAAACTGAAATCTAACATTTCCTACCAAATAAGTAAAAAAATCAACAATCCAAGGCTAAAATTGACATATTTTATTCATCAATTTAGTATATATGTAATTATTAGAACTCAGATTTTATTTATATACTAAAACAATTATACAAGATGAATAAAAAAAATCATTTACATCAATTTTTTTTTTTTTCATCACCAAGCTATAAGAGGTCTAAAATGAGCCATTTTTCATATTTAGCTATTTCCCATTTTTTCAAGTTTTGACCAATTTTTAAATCTACATAGCAACAATTACCAGCAAGTTATTTACTATTGACCTTATTCATAAGAAAATATAAGGTTGATATGTAACTAAACTTATCTTAAAACACTCGGACTCCAATTTATTTCTGGTTGCTAAGCAACCAAAATTTCTTATTTTTTAGGTAGAAAAGGTGCAATTTATTACGTGTATTGTTGAAAAATGAATAAAATTTTGCAGGTATATTCAGCATAATTGAAGCAATCCTTTTGTTAATACATTTTATTGTTAAATATATACATAAACTAATTTAAATTGATATCAAAAGAAAAATTCGATGATTTCACCTATGAATTTCCTTGAATTTGCATCTTTTCCAATTTATTTAATCATAGAGTGTCAAAATTTGCTTGAAAAAACAATACACTTTTACACAAAATGTACCATTTATTAATAAAGTTTAAAAACAAAATTAAAACAAAAACAATATCATTGGAGTTTAACAAATTTTCTCAAATGATGTGCGTCAGTGCCTTAAATCATAATTTTGCTAAATTTCAAAGATGCTTTTTACAATGTTAATAAGATTTATATGTAGAATGTATCAATCAACAATTTAAAAAACTATATAAAACTATGTTTATCTGTTTCAAATTGCTCTCCAAATTAATATTTTACTTGAAAAATTCTGTGATTTTTTAGAAAAATATGAAAAATACATGGTTACCATGGTGACAAAAAATGGAGTTTGACCAACAGCATTAAACATACAAATTCTCAATGTATTGTTTAAATAATTCAAATAAAATATGTAAAATTAATTGCAGCAATATCATAGTTTTTAATGGAACCATTGAAAATGGTTGTCATGTAAACAAATCAAAATCCCTAATTCTGCAGATATATATTTTTTACAGTATGATGATATGGGTTTTACTTAAAATTCTAAAACAATAGTCCTTGGAAGAAAAGTTTGCATTAAATAAATTCAACTATGAAAATTATCCAATAAATTTAGCTAAAATTCACATTGAAAAACAACATTTGATAAGATGTATCTATTAAAGGTCAAATATCTGATTGATGAACATAAGTCTAAATAACTTGGTTCCATAATAATGGCTGATATTTTCTTATATCATATGACAAAATGAATTCACAGTGAGAACAGTCAACATCTAGCCTGAGTTTATACTGTTTTCCATTTAATATCACAATAATAAGTTCTAGATTTGCAGAAGATGTTCAAAATAAGTATAAATGGTCTGAGACCAAAATTATTTCATAGTGCATTTCTTTTAGAGCATAAATGAAAATAAAAAAAATCCCACCTGCGCTTTCTCAAAGAAACTTTGACAGTGTGTTGTACTACTTTTGGGACAAATTATATTAAAATTATAGAAAACTTCATCGGCTCTAACTCAAAATGTGTACAATTTTATGTTTAGGGCGTCTTGAAATCTTTTGACAGCTGCCGAAGTGCTAATTTTAAACCTTTTTCAGCTGGACCAAATCACTACTTTTCTTAAATATTCTGGACATAATTTTTTTTAGTGTAATTTCACCCCCCTACTTGAAATTAAAGGCATTAAACATGGAGAAATAAATTTGGAAGGGGTATAAAAATTAATGGCAAGTTACCCACTGTCAACACTAGGGACTATATTTGTTAACAACAAAAATCAAGGGACGACAATTGTGGCCTCGGACCAAATGATAAATGCTGCCTTTTGGATTGTTTATAATCTTTTTCATTCAGTCATTTATTTTGATAAAATGATTATCTAGGGTAATATTTATTATTATTCATATTAAATAAGTTTTTGGAATAGATTTATGACCATTAAGAAAATAATAATTATATGATATTATAACATTTAGGCCAAAACTTAATGATTATGTGATTACTGTGTACCCTCATAGAAGTCCTACAAAAATAACAGATTAAATTTAACATCATCATTATATCTCATTTATAACAATTCCTCTAAAGCCTCAGATCTGTTAATCAATGCAATTGCACTTTCTAAATCTTCATCTGAAACTTCACAGTCTTTCTTTGATGGACATTTCAACAGCAAAGCAAGACGAGAAAAATATGAAATAATTTGTGAGGGCTGGAGATACTCATTTGGAGAAAATATTTTCTTTCCAGTATTGTCACGTGAAATACGCATATTTTTTGCAACATTGCCTGCATTTGCCTTTTGTCCACTTTTTTCACCACAGTCAAATATTTCTTTCAGGTAGTTTTTTATTTTCAATGAAAAACGAACAGATTTCCTATCCTTCTTCAATCCCCATCCAGTCTGTAAGGTAGAGTCACCATTCTGCAATGATCCTTCTCTAGTTTTAATAGAACATGAAGAAATGTCTAAACACACACCTTTCCATTGCAATTTGATGAGGTCATGAGTTGGACATAAAGCATGATCACCAACAAAACAATGATCTTCCAGCTCTGAGTAAGATTTAAACTTCCTAGAGCAAGTCATCTCTGGACAGTATAAATCTCCTTCTCTAGGAAGTTGTTCATTCACAATACTGTTAGAGGTTTTGATGGATCCCTCTATGTGCTTTGGTAAGGAAAAGTCCTCAAGAACATTCAAATTCGTACCTTCTTGGTTAAATGATGACATGGTAATACGTTGTCCTTCTCCAATACCAAAGGCTTTCCAGCATGTTAGTCTACCATCATGGTCTATCTTCACATTGGAATATTTTGTTATTCCTTTAAGTTGACTTTGGTCTTTAGTCTGACTTTCAGTATTAATGGTAACATTTGAAATTTGGCAGCCTGACACACCTCCACACACATCCAAAGCCTCTTTCATTTCTGTAGATGATGTGATGTCTCCACCTTCTAAAACATACTTCCTCATTTTGCCTCTCATATGTGCAATCTTTGAGTCACAATATGATTTTCCGTTCTGGGCTTCACTGAAATCATATTCTTTAATGTATACACCTGTAAGAAAATATTTTAAAAAGAGTTTAAAAAAAAAAAAAATCTGCGATAAAAATGAATATGTTATCACTGAACTAGTATATATATTTGTTTAGGGGCCAGTTAAAGGACACCTCCGAGTGCGAGAATTTCTTGCTGCATTGAAGACCTGTTGACCTGTAACCTTCTGCTGTCTGTTCTATGGTTGGGTTGTTGTCTCTTTGACACATTCCACATTTCCATTCTCAATTTTAATCAAGCATATTGATCCAAAAAAAAATAACAGGGTATGCATTTAATCATGCAAAACCTTTCAAAAATAGCTTACGATCATGACGATAAACCACTATCCTGTTCATAAATTCTGTATTCAATGTGTCAATTTTAAAGTATTACTTTTCATTGATAATTAATGTTCAAATACAAATACAGCAAAAGCTGTCTATACTTAACACCCAAATACATATATATACCATAGTATTCATGGATTGTTTTTCATAAATTTAAATCAACACAAAATAAAAATTTGATTGAACCAACAATTTGTCTTCAAAACACGAAAAACTGGGGTCCATGAATAAAAGTATTTTCGGTCTATTTACCTGTTCGCTGAGATATTCCATGTAAAGAATGCCACAGATTACTACAATGGTAACATCCTGCATTGTCACTCCTCAATACAACACTTTTTATGTTTGGCATTTGGTCCTTAATGGTTTTGAGAGTGTGTTCAATCACAGAAGTAACACTATACCAATCCTGCTTTGCTGATTCAATTGTATGAACATATGTCCTATGCTGAAAATGAAAAAAGCATATAAATATTTATTGTTTATTATTCATGGATTATAAGTGTGTATGACACTACAACGAAAAGACACTGTAAATTATGTTTTGTTACAAATATGATGAGAAAGGGGGGGTTAATTTTTATTTCAGGTTATTCTTAAAATTGTTTTTTTTTGCTATTTCTTTGTATATATAGTCTAAAACTTTAATTTTGGATGTAACATGTCTTCTGATCTTCTGAAGTTATTTTGTAATCAGCCCATAGACATAATTTAGTCATGTGACCGTGACATCATCAACATTTTTTCATGGTTTTCTACAGTTTATAATGGAATTTAGAATAAAATTATAAGAAATGATTGAGATATTTTTTCTGTTTATTTGAAATAACATAAAAAAAAGTGGTGAACACTGTTAAATAACTTGCTATGCACCAAATTTTTTATGTTATTTCTTCTTAGACAGAAAAAATATTACAGTCATTCCTTAAAAAATAAATTTACAAAGTATTGCACAACAGCACAGTGTATTGCACAAACACAGGAAATCTTCAATTGATAGTAAATTCAAATCATTTACCAATTTCATGTTCATTGGCTACATATATATTCTGTGACAGAAACCTCTAATACATGTGTCAAATATTTTTAAATTAAGATCCAATTCAGACCTGTATCAAGCTTGAATATTGTGTCCATTTAGCCAAACTATTCTCGATTGGACCTCTGCGGTTGTATCCAGCTGCGCTCTGCGAAGCTTGTTTTTTGTATGTTGGTAAAACAGTACATTAATCTTCTTAATTTAATACCTTCAGTGTTGAAGTGTCATTATCTTTGAAGATAACAACAATGACATGCCAGTTAAATCCCTTTTGGCCAAAGAAGTCACTCTGTTTCTCTCTATGGCGAAGTGGCAGAAACTTCATCGCCCAGTCCATAACAATCATGGCATCACCCTCTGTGAGATTTTGTAAGGTTTCCAAACGAGACCTATCTTGGTTGACACAGCGAAGAATATGACTTTTCCAGTCAAGAACTTTCCCTTCAGCTGTCTCTATATCTACCAAAAACTCTGTTCTTTCTTCTTCAGATATATCTAAAATAGAATAATAGTTCAGTGGTTTAAGGCAAGATTTTAAACAATTTTTTCAATAAAATGCTATATCAAAAAATGTATGATGGCCATCTTGGATGGCTGGTGGGTTCATCTGAAATAAGTATCATTAGCGTTAACGAATATATTCGACAACCAAATCTAGTTGGTAACATATGTAGAATACATAAACACAACTTTTCGATATTTTCTTCATAATTTTTTTAATACATCCTTTCAGTTTGTTAGCAAGTTGGTCTCTTGCATACATAATGAACTATTAAAAAAAGGGCTGTCATTCTATAGAAAATGTGGTTAGGCAATAGAGGGATGATAGGTACTAGTAACGAGAAAAGCTCACATTAACTTTTAAACAAGTTCTGTAAATTAGCTTCAAAACAATTCATAACTATATTTTGTATATGGGTACCTGTGAATTCAGATATTATTCTCTTTAGTTCTATCACAGTATCAGGTAAAAGGCAGCATCTTGGACACTTCATATCATGCAAATGGTCAGTGCAAGAACGTGCCAATTTCTTTTCTGTGGGGTCACTCAATGCGAATTGTATACAATGGTCAGAACATTGATCCTTCATCTGTACATGATGTTTGAAGTCAGTCTTCAGGTAGAGCTTATATGAGATAAGCTTTTCTTTCATATCACTGAAATTTGTATTCTGATTTACAGAGCAATTTTGAAAATTAGCAACAATTTCTATTAGTGTATCCATAGCACATACTCCATCTGCTGCAATATTGTCAAGACCTTTCAAATTGGTACGGTGAGAGGCTGGACACTCACTTAGGATGTTAAACAATGTTGCTCTTGAAAGGGGTTCAAATTCTGTCTCTTTACAATATGACATATAGGTATCTACAATACTAGAGTGGCAGGCTGTCCTCACAACTTCAGGAATCTGTAATACCTCCCCTGAGCTCAATTTCAATTCCTTTGTTCCAAAAGATGATACCTATAAGAAATAAGAAGTTGAGCTATGTTACATAAATATAATACAGTTTTAATATTTTTATATAATACAAATATGATGGTGGTATGCCCATATTATTTATAACTGACAGTATTTTGTTCCTATATAGATAAAACAATGTAGTCCTTTTTCGCACCTTTTACATTTGTCACCATATATCATAATCTTGGTATGCATTATGCCTCTCACAGGCCCATGATTGGAAATAAATAGTTAGTAGTAGGTATGGTACTATGAGCTGGCTGACAGTTAACATTTGTTTTTATATTTGTGTTTTAATGCAATGAGGCTTATTGAATCTAGTCTTGGTCAAATAAATATGTATTGTTGATCCTAAAAATTTTTTTGCACAGAATGTAGGGAAGGGTTGAGTACTTTAAAAAATGTTTGACCCCCCTCCCCCATTTTTCTTTACATGTATGTGCCTGTCCCAATCCAGGACCCTGTATTTTCAGTGGGTTTGTTATGTCTCCTTATAATTTAGATTGATTGTTTCTGTGTCAAATACTTTGTTTCTTTTCGCAATTACCAAATATCCTTCCTTTTTCATATGTATAATTGACTACTCAAAAACTATTGAATACCTAAATTTTATACCTGGTGAAATGTTGGGTCAAAGAAAAAGTCAAGTGCATGGTCTAATTTCCCTGTGTCAATACGCTGTCTGGTAAATTTCTCCTTCTTTGGTAGTGGAACACCTGCAAAAGCATTCTTAAGCTATAACATATATGTAACAATATAAGCAAAATAAGAAGGCAACACCAAATTATCATTTGGATTACATCAATTCAGAGAGATCTGTACATTTTGTTCACCAAAATGTTCATATAAGAATCAAACTATACCCTCTAAATTCAAATTCAATACAGTGATGGCCAGACACACATATATTTTTTTTTTTTGAAAGGTGAAAGTTTGTATTGTGATGCCTGCAAAAAAATATAATTTCACAAGACAAGCATAAAAAATGTTATTTTTCAATTTTCATGATAGCTATGCTTCTGGAAACTAAATTAGTCCCCTGGATTTCAGTGTTTGTATCCAATTGATGAAATTCAAATGAACATAGTGATTATTGGTATAATTAAGCTTATTTTTAAATTTCTACTCAGTTTAGGGGTGAGTCATGTGAGTGATTGAATACATCAGACAGTAGATTCATTACGTTTAGACTTTCATATACTAGGCTTTAATGCTATACTAGGCTTTAATGCAACTAAGTTAATAAGTAAAGACCTACCTTTTCCATGTTTAACAGCATGTTGTCTGGCTGTGTCAAGAGCATACTGTGAGATCCCTGGAATAAGGTCCTGCAGTGCTTTTTTTGATGACAGATCGGACACCATTGACAAGAGCTGAATCTTGGCATTTCTGTCTGACGACTCATTATATAGTTGTATTATCAACTGCTGTAGTTTGATATCCTCAGTAGTTGATAATTCTGTTCTTCTCGATGGTTCCTACATTAAATAAAAAAATAATCTTCTGGATGTCTTTATGTAAATTCTTATATATAACGGCATTGAAGGGCTTTGACACCACACACATGGTAAAAAGGTGAAATACATATAAGTAACATGCAACAAAGGGGGAGTGGCTTATGTATATATTCTATTTTTTCTTAGGACTATTTCTGTTTCTAGTAAACACATACATACAGTGTTTTTCCAAAAATGTTTTTAAAAATATGATTCAGCATTAAAAAGTAAGAATAATGAGCATCGACTCATAATTTAATCCACAGCAAATCAATTGCAAAGCCTTAGGTCATTGCAGGTCTCCATAAAGACATTAAAAATGTGCCCCACTTGACCTATTAGAAGAAAATAAAATAAATGTACAGCCTGTGGCTTAACTTTGATATAATGAAGTCTATATGAGTTGTTCCTTTACTAAAGAATTAAAGAAGTGTCCATGGGAAACACATATCCAAATTAAACTTTGGATCTAATTTCATACCAAACTGAACAGACAAGTATGAGCCTCTGTTTTTTAATATATATACACAGGCTGACAGCTACTTTTGCATAGGTACTAAAAATATGTAGTACTGGACATTAACTTTTAATATTTAGTACTATTTCTTTACTTTAAAATTATTGTAATATTTAGCATGTTTAGGTACATGTATTTTACAGTAATTGATTTCACTAGTAGCACGATTTCAGTCTGAAACGGTCATTTTGGTCTGATCGTATCTTAATTGACTGGATTTACCGCTAGAGGAAAATGTCAAGATTTGTCAGATCGTTAAGTCTCCATTCGGATCGATAGTCTCATTAGGTAAATTAGTCCCGTTAAGGCATGTCAAGATATTTAAGACTGTATCTTCTAGCGAGCTGTTTAGATCCGTTAAGACCGTGTCAGACCAAAACAGACCATGGATACAAACTGACGTCAAGATGTTGTCAGACCGTGTCCAGTCGTGTTCAGATTTTAATAATTTGGACACAAAACGAGTGAAACTTTCCCATTATTTATCAGGGGTTGCTCCCCTTTCAAGAATAAAATAAAACTGTGAAAGAAGACGATTTTTTTAACTGAAAGTCTACCACGTCCCCTTAATCATGTTATTTAAATAAAACAAATATTCAATTTGAATTCTAACTTCTTCCTATTTAATTATTTAACACTGTTTTATAATTATATAAATAAAAAAAGTAGCTCAAAGTCATACTGCTGCACAAATCGCCGCGAATTGACTAAAAAAAATCAACAGATTGCCGAAATAATATTTGATTATTGAATATAAGCACCTGAACCTTTATATTTAATGGTTTACAAGTGATTGCAATACGTTTTATATGCAATTACAGACTGCCGTACGTGGTGAAGAATTTGTCATTCATTTTACACCCTTATTTGATAATAACGGATGTCGGCCGTGAACACTTGAAAACGTGATCTTAATATGTTAAATTAAATTTAAGATGTAACTATTTTTAAATATTGTAAATGAATGCATTATCATTTATCTTTTTATGTTACCTATATAAATTGCATTTGAGTAAATCTGAGGCAGGGAAAAAAATATATAGATATAACTCTGTCTTTTATCGTTTTCCGTTTATTGTCATGACACTGTCCGTTAACTTTATTTTTGCCAGACTCATGCGTTTGACTTTCCATCTTTATTTTTTAATGTGTCTATAATTCGAGAGCCTTTTGTAAAAAAAAATACATACCAGAAGCCTTCGTTAAAAAATAAAGTTTGAATATTATAGCAGAAAAAGGCTTATAAATTCATTCAAATTTATATTTGAAATAGGATAAATAATCAAGAAAATGTTTATAAATACGTCAGACACTGTACTTAAAGTACATTTAAAGACCAGGTTACATATATATTACATGCATACAGCATAATAAAGCTGGTTTAATTTGAATGACTATCCATTAGGGACATTTTTCGACGATAATTAATCAAATCTGACAAGTTTAATTAAAAACGGAAAATAATTCTTCGCCCGTAAACGATTTAACGTTACCGTACCCTCTTTATTTTTGTTGCATTCATGGGGTACGTCTAAACACCGCTCAGGACCTCCTGAGTGCACTCAGGACATACCAAGTGCACTCAGGACCCTTTATAGTCATCGCATTTGCACACAGGATGGATGTATATTTTCGTTACATGCTGCTTATTTAAGAATTCAATTTTGGTAGAATTTGAAATCGAACTTAGATAGATATGTTAATTTTTTTTAAATAATGAGGGCACGTGGGACTGATTACACAACTACTGAGCCGTGAATTATCCAATCAACAAAATTAATTGGATTATCTTTATTGATGTTTATGAATTGTGTTGTTTGTACAATGTTGCGTTTAAAATATTTGAGATTGTTTAATGTAGTTAAATTTAAATTATGCACTGTAAAAATAGTGAATTGTATGGTTATGGAGAAAAAAATAAGATAACCCATTCGATGTTCTTTTTCAGTCTATTTTTCATTTTGACGGCTAAATTTTTTTTTGTGTTCTGCAGTTTATGAATAAAGAAAATAAAAAAATCTGTAACAAATTCTATTTTTGTTTTTCTTTGTTATTAATTTCTCTCTCTCCATATCAACTTAATAAACAAAAACAATGTTTACTAAATATGAAATTTTATTCTCAATAAACAATACACATAGTTAAAGAGAAGACAATTACATGTATGTACAATATTTACAATGACAATGTTTACAATTTAAGAAGTCTAATATCTTGGCTGTGTACGTTCTGTCCTTGGTCTTTTCCTTTGGTTAGGCTTACGAGCAAGCTTCTGGGGTTTTGGTACTTCAAAATCTGAGCACGAAGACTTAGTTGTGGTTTGGATGGATTTTGTGTCGATCAACAGTCTCCGAAATAGTCTTTCTCGCTGTTCTTGTGTTTTCGAAAACCAACATTGGTACGATACGACATGCCTTCTGTACGGACCGAAAAGTTCATAATTTCCCATTCCATACAGGGAACGCTTCAAATCGATTAGTTGTACACGTACAATGTCCATCAGTTTGGTTGCAAGGTCTGGAATTGGTTGTGGTTTCCACTCAACGGCTTTCTTAAATACATGATTCATGGACTCGCAATTGTTGTTTGTCCATAATGCAATTAAAGTCTATTGTAGTATATCTAGAGATATGAAAATACGAAAGAATTATTCATCTTGATTTTTGAATTAAGAATATAACTAAAACTTTTCAGCATTGAAAAAAAAAATTATATAAAATTCGAAAATCTATACAAAGAAAATATTTACGATATATTTTTATCTATTAAGTTAATATACCTTGCTCAATCTCTGGAAACACTCCTCGTAGTTGAAACGGGGTTTTGATCCCCAAGGACGCCACATTTTGCAATAAATTTTATCTATATTTTTGAACGTTTTCAAATGAGATGAATTGAATGAAAATTTCCCAACTATATGTAGATTTCTCATATTTCTCAACTGGCTTCAATTATTACAAACAAAACGAAAGGTATATTTAACATTTTTTTTCCAAAACAATATATCTTCTTTGTTCTATATTTTTCAAAAGACAACTTGGTTTTGTTTGTTTGCCAAGCTTACATGTATGAGGTTAGACCCATCACTAATCACTTCTAATTATTAAAGATCAAACGACCTAATCAACATGATAATTGGTATTCAATATAATCATCGGTCATGCCTGACATATTTCATAAAAACGGCGCGTGCCGATGAAAACTCAAATAACTTCTTAAATATTAAATTGATTTTACCGAAACAAAAACTATAAGATGAAGAATTAAATTATCTATCGAATGCATAACTTCACCACCCACTAAAACATATATTTCATGTCCTGAGTGCACTTTTTATGTTCTGAGTGCACTCAGGAGGTCCTGAGCGGTGTTTAGACGTACCGGCATTCATGTCGCATGTGTGTCGGCAGTGTCAGCGCTTCTAATAGCTAACTTATTTTACACAAAATCGTTGACATGGTAGAAGGAAACTATAGTACAATATAAGCTGAGCTGGAAATTGCAATTGGTGAGTAGAAATGAATATTTTAATACATGTCTATCAGAATAATCATTGATCATGGATCATCACCCAAGAGTTTGAAGGAAAAATGTTCACATTTGTTAAATTTGTGCATACAGGTATGAATCGACGTTCCAATACTCCACACTCTTGGATAGTAGCCTGTTCAAAGGCAAAGTAAGAATTTGGGTTTGTTAAAAAATTGTTCCTGTGATTGGACCCCCCCCCCTTTTTCATGTTTTTTGGAAGATCAATGCATGATTTAAAAAGTTACATATAAACTAGTATGGTTTAAACCCCCTTTTAAAAATGGCTGGATCCACCCCTGTTTATTGCCTATCATGCATTGACATGTGGGGTATTCACAATGGTATGGTTGTGCGGGATGGCCTATACAACAGTTACAAGACCTAAACCCCTGATCGAGTAATCCTACATATTGTATGTTAATGTATTGATAACTGTCACGTCCTAAATTTGCATGAAATATTTGTCACTTTTTTTTATTAACCAATAACCAACCAATCTTCACATGTTACGATGTAGTCCGAGACAAGCTTGTCTGGCAAAACAGCCGTTTGGACGTCAGAGTAATCTAGGACTAGTTACGACGATGATATACCTATTTATATAGCCACTGGTGGGTGATGTACAATAATTATAGTTTGTCACATATGTGTTATGAATACCTTCAACATGTTCAAGGCTTGGGTTTGTATATATGCAATAACCTCAAAATTGCACGGGGCAAAAAAAAGAGTATATTGATATTGTGCCCTGACATGCCTGATTCCAAATGATGAGACGGCATTGCGTCCTTAACAACAATTTTTAACACTTTTCATCTTTTGTGATAAGAAATTTAAGATTTTACTGGGTATGATTCATTATTTTGTTATAAATGATTTGTTATGCTCTAAATTTTGTAGAATTTTAAATATATGTTATAACAAGAAAAAGAAATTATGTTGAAATTTTTATTTTTATCTTTTGTATATTATTCACTGTCATGACTGTCATGACTAAATAAAAATTAGATCCCACGCATGCGCGGCATAGTTAAATAAGTGCCCGACACGTTATCATCAGTATGTTGATTGATTATAAAGAAGAAGAAGAAGAATCTTATAAATACTTTTTGCTTTGTCACCATGTCACGTTGGTAGTAATATTCAACAAATTCTATTTTAAAATAAAAAAGTATTATAAATTGATCACAACAAGTATAGTGTATAGCCTCTATTAGACAGTAACCCTTCAATGAAGTATACACCTAAGAAAACATTGATGTAGAAAGAGAGAACATTTTGTTTTAGAAATAGAACCTCAAAAAAGGGTTTTGTTCTTCTTCTCATAAGGGACTTATCAATTAAATTGTATAAGTCATAAATTCATTTCTTTACATCATTAAACTTTGTTGTCAAGCAAATTATGATTGCTAGTTTTTCTTGTAGATAAATACAAGTTTATATATAATAAATACTTTATTCTTAATGTATATTTTTTTTGTAGATAAGATATCACATTGGTTTGAGCATGATTCCCAGCCAGATTATGAAGCGGCATATATCATGTTTATCAATGTATATATATAGGAAATATATAGTGTCACTAAGTTACTCTCATATGGTACCTCATTTGTACCTGTAGCTATAAATTGTGAAATGGTGGATTCATTCATAATTTTGTGTTACTTATTGGTTTGGAAATAACGTTGATAGAGCTAACAGCATTATGTCATGATGTACAGTTGATGGGATGATCTGATTGGACAAAAAGAGAATTGTGAATTGAACAAATAGCAAACTTACAATTCATAGAAAAAATGTAGGAAATACAATGTACTACATTACTTGGTGACAGAGCATACCTTTGATATACATGATATATATATATATATATATATATATATATATATATATATATATATATATATATATATATATATATATATATATATATATATATATATATATATATATATATATATATTTGAAATAAGTAATATTACCAATTTGAAATAAAGAGAATTTAAAGTTTTCTAGGAATATTAGTAGTGCATCATATCTTAATTCCATGATTATCTTGGATAGTTATATCATTAAGAATAGAAAATTGGAATAATGGAAATTTCTAGTTTCAGTGAATATCAATCATTGTCAATACTAAAAGTGCAGCATCATGATCATCATGATCATACATCATCTGATTCACCTTGGATAATTATTCATTTGAAATAAGAATTTGGATATAATAAGAGTTTCTATGCTGCCATTGCTATTGTTGGCTACATGTACCACCAGGGAGTGTTAAACCTCCTTTACTTTCCATGAGGGTCTGTCACGGTCCATCACTATTGGTTAGTGTCATATATATGCATGATGATGGAAGTTTTTACCAACCTAGACAAGCTTTACAGCCCTGGCATGGTTGTTGGTTAGAGTCGAATGACAGCTTGCTGTATAGTTATAATAGTCTGAATGTATCTACATGTATTTTGATAATCTTCTAAATTACTGTTCATTCTGAAACTGGCATTTTATAATAGTAGTCAAACATATTAAACAATACATGTACTTCAAAGTATCATTTTATTTTGTCTCGCCTTACACAAAAGTCATGAAAGTTGGTTGTATACAAGAAATTTGTATTACAGTCTTGGGGTGATGATGTAAGCTATTTTATAGAGCTTTACATTTTAAAAGCTAAAAGAGCTGGATGTTTCTTGTCTTGTATTCAGGTGCTAGTAGCTAATTAATATGTTATGATGTTTCAGTTTGCCATTATATGTACATTGCACCTGACCCCATTTTCATGGTTCAATGACTGCATGTAAAATATACTGTTACTTAATCAATGAAATGCTCTTTTATACTGTATATTTTATATATGTAATTGGATACATTTTATTGTATATGAGTATCTTGAAAGATCTACGTGTCTATCAGGTTGGGTTGACCTGACCTTGACCTTCATGGATAATTTAAGTGATTAAGGTTATTTCAGTTTGATACAATGTTAACATGGTTAGGTTTGTTTCTCAGTTTATACTTCCTAATAAAATTGACAGTGGAAATGGGGAATGTGCCAAAAAAGACAACTACCCAACTTCAGAGCAGACAATAGCCGAAGGTCATCAATGTTTCTCATAAGCTATAAGCTACATTGTACATGTATAGGATCACTACTTTTGGCATAATTATGGAATAAATGTAAGTTGTACATGTTTGACATTTTTGAATGGCTTATTTCATCTGACAATGACACCATTTTCATGGTTTTTATGTTTAGTCTTTTTCTCTGTTTCTATGGTTACTATAAACGTTTAACCATAAATTTGGGGTATGGAAGAACTGTGAAATTCAAAAATTCATGAAATTCATGAAATTATCTGTCATATATCTGTCTGGCATGGTTATTTTGACTGGACTTCATTTTAATGGATTATTGATAATGTAAAGTTTATGTGATACTTATAGACTTAGTAGTAAAATCTTCTTATTACAGAATTTCAATAAAAAGATCATGAATAAGGCCACATTTAAAAGAATGTCTGTTTCCCATCCCAGGGGGCATATTTTTTACCTGGGTGTGGGGAGGGGAAACAAACAATTTTGATTTTGGCCTAAGGAGATATGGTGAGACGACTATCAACCATTTAAACCATGTAGACCAAGTGCTTTACTTGTTAGTCACTATATAATAGGTCACTGCACACCCTTCAACAATGACCAAAAACTAAAACTTTATAATGAGCACCCTATAAAAGGTTCAGCCTGTAATGAGGCATCTGACACAGTTAATGTAAAATATTCAGACGAGAAACCCAACAGTGATGACAATTTGATTTATTATACCATACCCTCCCCCCCTCCCTTGAAGTTAAATGTCTAATCCCTTGGTGTACTGATATGAATAGTATTTTACTGGAAATGTTTCGGAAAATAGATATTGATGCTAACGTAAATATTTTATCCAATAAAAAGACAGGAAATAAGTCGGTGAACCAAAAAGTTCAAATCTAATTGAAAATTAAAGTGCCCATGAACTCACTGATCATGCACGAGTGATTCTATTCATAAAAAGTGTCCGTGTAACAATTAAGAAGAGTCTGTGTATCATCGAAAAAGAGTAACACCCCTTAATGTACTGTTTTTCTATAGCTCTGCAAGGGGGGGGGGGGGTGTCAAAGTCGTTCAAAGGTCACTGTACGGCCTTTAACAATGAGCAAAATCCATACAGCATTCTAGTACGGCATACGTTTTACCTCAGCGAACTCACTGTCTTGGTGATGTATCAATCATTTGCTTCAGGTCGATCCATTTTGCATCTCGTCATGAATATGCGTGATATATTTGCCACTGGACATTAAGGGAGCAATCAATTTATCAGTTTCATTTAGTGATGCATGCTAATTATATATAGTTCTCAAATGATAATTGTCTAAAACTGTTTCCATTTTTGTGTATTTTATTTTTTAGCGTAAATTTTAGAATTTCTTTCCGAATCTTTCTCTTTGCATTTATTTGTTTGTAAACATTTAATAAAGTAGTCCATGTCAGGGGTTAGATTGTATACAGCCAATCTAGGACCAGGGCAGTAGAACAGAAAACAGTCTCCATTGTATACATACATATGCATTTATGTTGAAGCGTAAAACAACGACATGTACAAAATGATGTAGTTGAGCTCGTTTTGGTGAAACAATTACTGTCAAATCTTTATATATATATATCTGGTAAAGTTGTCATAAAAGCAAAAACGGACGAAAAAGTTGGCAACAATTTATAATAAGCAGTGTATGTAAAGTGCGGATCCTAAAATATCATTTTTACTGTATTATATGCCATAAATGTCTAATGTAGAATGATAAATAAACAGACGAACTTTTTTTAATTTTTGAAGAAAATGAAGAAAAATAGTTAAAATGTATATGTTCAGAAATACATAATACTAATAAAACAAAGTAAGAGATGCGAGCGGGATTTATCGCGCCTAAAGCCATCCAACTGTGAAATATATACCAAAATAGGTGAATTTTTAGGACATTTCACGAACAGATCGTGCAGGTGCTTTATAACTAACAGGTGAGATGTTGTTGCAGTAAAAAATATTCATTTTAATACAATTATAAAAGTTGTATAACGTAGAATATGTTTTGTCATTCAGTTTCTTCATATTTAACTAAATTCCACTATGATGATTTCGTAATGTTAGTCATGTTTACTGTCGAATAATGATACTATTCTTTCATTTTAACTGTGGAGCGAATCATTAGTATTGTATATGCGGTGCATTTTCACTGTATAATTATTATTTTTTTTTATCTATTACAGCTCATTTCTTTAAGCATGTAGAGCAAGACTTTAGTTGATTTGCTTGCTTTTTTTATTGGATAATCATTATGATAACACCCAATTTAATTCAAATATTAAAAATACATGTACAGGTTAAACTATGCCTATTCATATTGTTTAAAAATGTCAATCTTATTTACAAAGTTTGTATAAACAATTATACAAACAAAGCAAGCAAGCCAACCAAAGTTTTGCTTTACATGCATTAGGAAATTAGCTGTAAAGCCTTAATTTAGCCGACTTGCTCAAATAATAGATAAAGTAAGAGAAAGATTTGATAAAATTTAACTTACGGATAAAAGTTTGGTTTTAAAACACTCTACTAAATTCAATAGAAATAACATTTATTTCAAATGTATTCCATTTAGTTTCTTATAAAGCGTATAGAGATCTTTATTCTTATTTTTTTTATCCATTTCCATGACACTTCACCACTAATTACGTACATCTTGATATAGATTGCACCTTTGTTTTCCCGTTTAAAAGGTTTTACACTGGAGCCCTTTATAACTTGCTGTTCGGTGTGAGCCAAGACTCCATGTTGAAGACCGTATTTTGACGTATAATGGTCTACATGTACTTTTATAAATTGTGACTCGGATGGAGAGTTGTCTCATTGTCACATACGACATCTATATGGCTCAGAAACGAAACGAGACGGGATAAAAAGGGATGAAAAAATCTACGCTACTTTTTTAATATATTTATAATGGGCTTTATATGAGTCAAAATAGAGTAAAATAGTGGGTCGCATTTGGGTATAAGCGTCACGCCGGATTGCCGATTTTTTGCAAGCGTGACAGGTGAAAGTCAAATGATTGTGTAGAGAAAAACGGGAATATTTTTGGTCCCTTTTTCAATTTTGTGGGGTCCAAATTTATAGACAAAAGTCCTTTAATATAGATATTTGGAATTCGTTGACATGCTGAATCTGACCATGTATCAAGTTTGGGGATTTTTTGCCTAGTTGCTGAAATAGCCCACATAGAGTTCCAAAGGGTCTAAAATCAACAAAAATGAATTGTAGCATGCATTTCGTGTACAATAACCCAAATGTGCATGGTTTTACCTCTGTGGTAGTATCCATTCGCGGATCTAGAATTTTTCATAAGTAGGGGCCCACTGACTGCTTAAGAGGGCCCGCTGCTGTCACGCTCCAGTGATTCACTATATAAGTTCAAATCAAGGAGAAACGTAATCTGAAGAATACAATATGACATTTTGAGAATCGCTTTTGTTACAAGTTTGAAAAGCTATATATTTGATGAAGAATGAATGAGGAGTTTGTATTTCAATTGGAAAATACATGTATCATAAATCCTAAAGTCATCAACTAAGTTTTTTTTTCATTTGTTGCAAGTGCATTTATCACATAATTCTACAATAAAAATTCCTCGCATCTTTGAAAATTCTACATTAATAATGACTGCACTAACAGTGATAATTCATCGCATCTATAGTTAAAATGGATCGCTTTCAATAATCGATATGCTATATTATGATGCTTTTATAACACTTATTTGAAGTTTAATGCTATGTTTGTATATTATAAAGACATATCACAATGAAAATATGTTAAAACATAACTTAAAATCCTTTAACTTGATATTTTCAAAACGTAAACAAATACAGTTTTCCCATGATCCTTTATTCTACAATAGACATGCCCGCATATAACAGTAAAAATGAACTAGCTGGATTCGCACTTTATATACACTGATAAGACTAAACTTATTTTGGCCGTTACGTTTCTTCTAAAGTGTTAAATTCAACCATGCGACTGGCTTACTTGGAGATTCAGGTGACCTTTTTCGTTTTTTAGAAATTTCAATCAAAGTTCGTATATCCCTTCAACGATTTATTCAATTTTTTTAACGTATAGATAGCGCGAAACTCTCACTACACCATGCATAGACTATTTTTTTTTCGACCAAATGCGGCTGCTTATTTATACAACCGAACAACCAAACGTCCGCACCCAATTTTAGCAAAGATATACTGTCGAACGGGAGATGTGAATATTTCTATACCCAATCAATCATTTGGTTTTGAAAACAATTTTAAAGGTATACATTAATACGACTTCAACCCAACGACACATATCAATCAAAACATTAAGAGTCAACACACAGATTTTTGTTATAGAAAGAAACCTATACAGAATAAAAAGCCTAAACCGCAACAAGACTAAATAATACGGGAGCAGTGATTTTTTTTTAGACAAAAATGCAAGTGTTCCGTAGAAATATTTCACGTACCATTTTTTTTTATTTCGATCGTTGAAAATTATAGCAGGTGTGATATAAATCAGTAGATTTAGGACAAAACTATAATATGGAAATATAATATGAAAATTAAGCCTGCTTTGTACTAGACTGACACACGGAGATGGATTTTTAACGTGTAAGTTCACAAGCTAACAGTTCGAAAGAAAGAACAAAAACTCTTTGTTAGACCCGTTTGGGATTCGGACTAAAGTCCTCTCGCTGTCGAGGTGAACTTATTCTCACGAGACCAACCAGGAGAGAGGTCGCATAGTCATACCAAAAACTCGAGCATAATAAACAATAGTTTAACAGAATTATCACCGTTACTAATGCGATTTTAAATTCATGATCTTATCTAAATTAGATACCGTTATGTGATGTTGGTATCTACACGTATGAATAGAGATGACCGACATCAGAGTAGATTGAGAGGACCATCGCTCTCTGCAAATTGAAAACTCTTCCTCAATGATGTTAGTGGTCCCACTGTAGCGAGCTGTTGCAAGGCTAAATTTCTATCCTTATTAAATCTTCTCTCATTATTCAGTGGTATTTCAAGTTTACTTTTAATCTTATTGTCGAACGACTATTTGAAGTGCTTCCTATTATATTTAAAACTTGTGTTCTCGTTATGAACACGAATGAAATATTTGCCACTGGAGGTGACTGAGGCAAACAACAATGAATCACCATCACTAAAATATAAGTATTTGTTCTCACAAAATACTTTGTAATTAATTAGAAGAATGATGACAATTTCTCATCTATTCACGTTTTGATCGAGCCGCTTCAACCTCAAATCTTGCTGCAATTGTTTTACATTTAGGCTATACTAGTATTAAATACTATTGTATTCATTGAAGTTTACATGCGTAGTTTTTTTTATTCAAAAGAATAAATTAATATTTATAAATAAATTGGACTGAACAAACAACACTAATTATTTCGCATTTGCATGTAACGCAGTTTAGAAAAATAAAAGATTGGATTTTTTTTTAGATAAGCACACATGCAACGCATCCCCACTTAGGAGTCCTCCACCTGTAAGGGAACATGTATGTCTGGTGTATGTATATCACTCGTTCCATCTACAATATACGGAAATGACACGACCGGGTATTGTAAAGCTTTGAGGGACTTTTAATGTCAAATTCATATCCCTGGGCGAAGAAATTACCAAGTTTGGAAAACACCGTGTGTACACTGACTTATAAAAGTGTTTATGTCTTTCATGCTGTCTAGTCTGAGAATAAAAGTTTGAGCAGTTTTTGAAGGTAAAAAATAAAGGTTTAATATTATTGCAAAAGTCTGTGAATAATTGAAAATAGGACGTTCCGGAAAACACAAGTCGCTATATTAAATGCTTGTAAATCTCTGTTACATGTGGTGCGCTTCTATTTAAATACCTTTCTGTTAATTAAGAAAGTGTAAAAACAGTTATTGAAATCCGGCTGAAAAAAGGGAAAACGAATAGTGACCATCTAACTTATTTTTCAAATATCGAATACACAAATAAATCTCTAACCATCCACGCTTACAATTTGTTTTTACTGACAGGTGTCTGCTGGCATTCGATTGGATATCAGTTTTATGTAGGCGTAACAATTCATCCCATTTATCCAATCAGCTGTCTTGTGTGCGATCTCATACGGTTCACATAGTCTAGTTTTTTGTCGAGCCTGCAACTTTTGTTGCAAAAAGCTCGACATAGGGATAGTGATCCTGCGGCGGCGGCGGCGGCGGCGGCGGCGGCGGCGGCGGCGGCGGTGTTAGCTCACTTCTTAAAAGCTTTATATTTCAGAAGGTGGAAGACCTGGATGCTTCATACTTTGTATATAGATGCTTCATGTTATGAAGTTTCCGTCAGTCACATGTCCAATGTCCTTGACCTCATTTTCATGGTTCAGTGACCACTTGAAAAAAAAGTTTAAATTTTTTGTAATGTTGAATTCTCTCTTATTATAAGTAATAGGATAACTATATTTGGTATGTGCGTACCTTGCAAGGTCCTCATGTCTGTCAGACAGTTTTCACTTGACCTCGACCTCATTTCATGGATCAGTGATCAAGGTTAAGTTTTGGTGGTCAAGTCCATATCTCAGATACTATAAGCAATAGGGCTAGTATATTCGGTGTATGGAAGGACTGTAAGGTGTACATGTCTAACTGGCAGGTGTCATCTGACCTTGACCTCATTTTCATGGTTCAGTGGTTATAGTTAAATTTTAGTGTTTTGGTCTGTTTTTCTCATATTATATGCAATAGGTCTACTATATTTGTTGTATGGAATGATGGTAAGGTGTACATGTCTAGCGGGCAGATGTCATGTGACCTTGACCTCATTTTCATGGTTCAGTGGTCAAAGTTAAGTTTTTGAGTTTTGGTCTTTTTATCTAATACTGTATGCCATAGGTCAACTATATTTGGTGTATGGAAATATTTTATGATCTTTATGTCAGTCGCGCAGGTTTTATTTGACGGTGACCTCATTTTCACGGTTCATTGCACAGTGTTAAGTTTTTGTGTTTTGGTCTATTTTTCTTAAACTATAAGTAATGGGTCAACTATATATGTTGTATAGAAGCATTGTTAGCTGTACATGTCTGCCTGGCATGGTTCATCTGACCTTGACCTCATTTTCAAGGTTCATTGGTCTTTGTTTAGTTATCTTGGTTAATGTTAAGTTTATGAGACAGTTGTAATAAAACTAAGCTTTATACTTAGGACTATCAACATAATATCAATGATTAGTATAGAAGGCGAGACATTTCAGCGTGTGCACTCTTGTTATAATGATAGCGATAAAAATTATTCGTGCAGAATATACATACACTATAAAACAAAAATATCCTGTCCAAAAATGACTTACGAGACACCATATTAACCAAATAACTATTTAAAAACTAATACAGCATACATATAAAATATTATCATTCATAACAATTACTATTTAAAAGGGAAATATTATACTATTAGTATCATGGTCCCAGCATTTTAACAAATTTATCAAAACAGGACGTTGTTGCAATGGTGTGACTGGGACTTTACGGTGCGTCTAAAAATAACCTAGGCCGCCTCGGTGCACTATAAGCTCTCGAAACTGCACTAAGACCATGATGGAACACTATAGCGAACTTTCTATACTAATGAAATGTCCATGTGTGGAAAAAAGATCTTACTATACACTGTACGGACATTTAGACTTATTCACTAGCTGTGATATACAGTAGAAGATTTAGCAATGATAGCAAGGATACAAAAATTACGATATTAATAACGCTAAAAATTAAAAGGAAAGTGTACGCTATGTCGCCCGGAATCCGACACTGACCTAGCAAATTACGACATAATTAAACCATTAGCAACTTTGTAAAAAAATATATAGAAAAAATGTCTTTTCTTTTCCTTAAACTGGGAATATTATGATAATCAGATAAAGGTAATGTCTGTCAAAAAACGTATTTTACGAAATAATTGAAATCGGATTTAGATTAGATTTGTGATCGTTGGAATTTAAATAATCTATCTCTTTATAATTACCTTTTTTAATCAAACGGAACACATACTATAGGAGATGTGGGATATGTTTCAATTTGACAGCAACCAAACGACAAAAAATCATAAATGAATCAAGAGCGCATGTTTAGTCTTCAACAAGAAACAGGTGTCTACACAAAAGGTCTGACAGCGTGAAAGACCAAAACCACACTATTATAAGTCATGGTATTCGAAAGCAGGAGATTAGTACTCTATCAGACAAAACTGCAATCACGTTTACCAAATACTTAACCAACGCACCACAAACTAATGCCTGCACCAAGTTAACGTATAATTGTGATATGAAGAGATGGCAGATACCCACAACCAACTTGGAACCACCACCAGACAGAAGGACAAATAAGCATTTAGAGGGCTGGCACCCCATATGGAATTTACTGACCCCATATATACCGTATTAGGTCACTAACACACTGTGTAACTAATAATATTCAGTATGGTGATGCAGCATCTTACATCCTCTAACTTGGAAACTAAATGAACATTGAACATTCATATGTGTATATCAGTGCCTTGTACTTGTATGATATTTGTCTTTATTTATTCATTAAAATATAAATCTCTAATAAGACTTTATATACAAAACATAACACATGAGTAAAAAAAAACACTTTCAGAAAAAAAAGAGTAACTATAAAAAGTGCGACCCCAAAAATTAAAAAAAAATATCTTTCCTTTAAAAAGTATTTCATGGTAGAATTTGACATCAAAATGGGTTAAAATAACAACTATCAACTTATTGCAATACTAACAAAACTTAACTTAATTACATTGTTTACAGAAGCTCCCATTTCACCTTAGTTAATTCTTGTGTACCTAAAAATTTGTACTAAGGCAAACTGGGATTAATTTTATATATATATTTTGACAGCTAAGGCGAAATGAGAATAAGCCGTTCACACAGTGTTTTCACAAACCGGTAATTTCTTCGCCCAGGGATATGAATTTGACATTAAAAGTCCCTCAATAGCTTTACAATACCTGGCCGTGTCATTGCCGTATATTGTAGATGGAACGTGTAATATATGTTCCAGACCGTATGAGTATTTGGGCCGTACGCGTACGGTCTGGACCGTATACGTACTTTTTCAAAATTCTCATACGGTCGGACCGTACGCGTACGGTCTGACTAATATTAAGAAGTTGTCAAAGTTAATTAGATCCATATAACTGATCAATATAACTTAACTCTCAAATAGATATAAAAAAGTTTAATTTTATAATTGAAAAAAAACAACTATATATTTTAATGATTTAAAAAATTCACGCTAATTGAATCTGTTAATCTCTTGTATTTTAAAACATGTCGATCACTCAGTAAAATAATTGAATTATGATCACTAAAATTGAAAATATCGGAAGTAAATATAATGTGGGAGGACAATTGTTTTAGAATATTTAGCAACTTTACCAAAAAATATTTTTGCTAAGGAACATACAGAACTGCAAAAATGTAAATGTAAAAAATATTAGTACGTTACTTGTGGTAGCAAGTGTAACATTGGTTGAGAGTACCAAAATTAGGATTAAGATATACAATTAAACAAATATTTTATTTCAATTGTTCATTTGTTCATTTTATCCGTGTAATTGTAATAATATTAAATTAGTAAATCTGAAAATAAAGATTGTGATTAATGTTAATTTTTTGAAATTTAACCCATATGATCTAATAACATGTATGGTCAGCTCGTACTGGACCATACGCGTATACTCATACGGTCCGACCGTACGCGTATGGTCGGACCGTACGAGTATACGTATACGGTCCGGACCGTACGCGTACGGTCCAAATACTCATATGGTCTGAAACATATACACAATGAATTTCATACACCAGATATACAAATACAGGTGAATTTTACCTTTTTGGAGGACTCCGAAGAGGTGGTGCATTGCATGTGCGCTAAGTTTGAAAAAAAATCCAATCTTTTATTTGGGGTACGTCTGAATACCGCTAATGACCTCCTGAGTGCACTCAGGACATACAATGTGCACTCAGGATCCTTCATATTCATCGTATTTGCAGGATGGATGCATATATTCGTTACACGCTGCTTATCTAAGAGTTAAATTTTGGTAGAATTTGAAATCGAACTAAGATAGATTTGTAAATTTTTTTGAAAAAATGACACCAATTACTGAGCCGTGAATTATCCAACCAAGCAGGAAAGTCTCTGAATCAACAAAATTGATCGGATTATCTTATTTTTGTTTATGAATTGTGTTGTTAGTACTGGTCCGGGAACACAATTATCCCCCTTCAATTTTCGTTGTCAATTTTCGTTCACAAATATAGTTCCCTTTAATTTCAGTATATTTTTTCTTAAATTTTTTTTTGCCTTTCCTTTGAATTTTTCCCCATTTTTTTGCTATAATGTGAATGTAAGGTCATCTAAGAGAATTTCTGTAAAATTTCTTTTTGATATTTTGAGCAGAAATGAGTGATTTGGTTAGGTAAACATAGGTGGGATTTCCCCTTTTCGGAAGCTCTCTGGCTTAACCCATACTGGTGTCCTTGTGTTTAGAATTAGAATTTAAAATATTTATAAGACAGATCAGTATCTAAAAAAGAATACTTTAATGAACGAATGAACTTTATTACCTTAAAACTACATTTCATAGTAACAGAGAAAATATATATTTACAATTATTAATACCATGCACATTGGTTGAAAAAAAAACTTGATTTAACTTGCATGTAGCTTGCAGGACCGATTTACCTGTAACATTTGTAGAAATTTAGATTATTTTTATGTAAGATGACCGATAGTGCTGTCTCAATTCAGAGTTTGAACTTTAAAAAACATGATTAACTGTGTATTAATATAGTACATAATAGTATAGAATGTGAAAGCGATTCCTTTGATATAAAATTTGCAGCAATATTCCAGTATAAAATGTCTGTCTATCTGTAGCTACATCCAACACTTAACATGTCATGATATAATGATATTCGTCACAGATATCTCTTGAGCCACAGAAATGACAAAGTCTGTCTTGAAAGGGGTTAGTTATTATAACTTTATGAAGTTAATCTCTTTTCATGCTTTTGGAGAGTTGTCTCATTGGCAATCAATACCACATCTCGATCTTTTTTAATTTTTTTTATATATATAAAGTTAGACTTCAATGCCCCCCCCCCCCATTTTTCTTGAAACTCCTCGTAGATTTATAATAGATAGCTTACATATAACATATGTTTTGATAACTAATAATAAAGATCTTATTTTAGTTTAAAAACTAAACGAATGCCCAGCAAAGATTAAGCGTGTTGCATTCGAAGTGATCAGACTACCGCTAGGCCATTTCAACTCAAAATATATAAAATATCGTTGCATCGGTAAAACTTTGAATCATTTTTGACAAAACTATTAGAATTTAAGACTGCTCTGCTTTTACAATAACTGTTTACTTGTTATCATTTCAATGAATATCGAGTAATATTTGTCGATGGACGGTTGTTGAGTTAATGCACGGTATTGTGATTTTTTTCACAATTGAATTTATAGAACCTTTTGTTAAGATTCATTGTCATATGTATCAAATCAAAATAGCTTTCTATTACCAGTTCCTTGGCGTTGCAACACCACTGCATGGTCATCCAATCAAAAAAGGAAAGTTATAATATTTATTTTATTAATAATATAATCTATTATTCGTAAGCAATACAACTTACAGAAAATAATTATTACAAATATTCAATTACATCAGTGAAACATATTTACATTTAAACAATTAGTCAAATAATCATATAAGTAGGTATACCATTATAATAGTACAGCAGAATAGGATCAAATGGATTTTTAGCATTAATGAATGAATTTAATTTCGTACCTTCTCAGTCAGAAATAAAAACTTCCCTTTAATTGGTTAGTTCCTTTACATTATGAACAGATACTGGTGAGAACCCAATCACTTTAAAAGGGGGTCCCAACCGAGCATAAAAAAGGGGGCGAGTTCCAACTGTATATATATGCCCCCTTTCAAATGCATAGATCGTCTAAAAAGTTTAAGATTCGACGGTTTTCTCCAACAATATGGTTTGATAAATTTCTTTCGAAGTTCATTATACTTTTCACATACTAAAATAAAATGATATTCATCTTCAATTACTTGTTTATCACACCATATTACAAAATCTCGGATATCTCTCAATATTATAAAATCGACAAGTTTCTATATTCAAACAGTGAACAGACTGATTTATGCGGTATTTACAAATAAATGGTTTTATAAATATAATTTACAGCATGATCTAAATAAAATTGTTGGGGTCAAATACATATATGCAACATACATTTAGGCGAGTCTTCAAAAAAATAGTTCATTTCACTATTAAGGCAGCAACCATTTGATTTTCTTGGGGGGGGGGGGGGGGGGGGGGGGGGCTATGGATTTTTTTTCCAAACATTTTTTTGGCGACAATTTTTTTTTTCTTTCAATATTAGCATTACATATAGTGTCAGCTGAGGGTAAAACAAACATTTTTTTTTCTCAGGGTCAAAAACAAATTTTTTTTTTTCCAAAACTCGAAACAAACTTTTTTTTCCAAAAAAAAACATAGCCCCCCCCCCCCCCCCCCCCCTTTCCATCCCCAGAAAATCAAATGGTTGCTGCCTAAAGCTACCGTTTAATCTATCTTTGAATTCAATTAAAAACAAGTTCACATTTTTTTTTAACCCTAATGTAACCGTATGTTAAAGCGTTGTCATCCGTATCAATAAATTGTTTATCAAAATTGAAGTGCATGAGTATTATTAACGTCTGGGATGAGTGTGAGATTTCTCTGTTGATGGGAATAAACAAAATTTAGCTGAATTTGTATTATTCAAATTAATGAAAAGGCAAGCTAGTGTGTGTTTAAAATGATATTGTTGGAATGAATTTATAACATTAAAAATGTGTGTAACCGATTTTAGGTTGACTTGGACTGCGAATTGGAAAATAATTTATTTGTGAAATCATATTCTTTAAGATGACATATTTTGTAAGTACGTTAACCTTTTATTCTAATTATAGTATCTTTGAAATGCATTTTATAGCTGACTATGCGGTATGTGCTTTGCTCATTGTTGACGGCCGTACGGTGACATATAGTTGTTAATGTCTGTGTAATTTTGGTCTCTTGTGGACAGTTGTCTCATTCGCAATCATACCACATCTTCTCTTGTATATTTATATAGCTGTTACTTACAACTGTCATGTGTACATGTTCCAGGCTCGTGCCGCTGAAAGAGGTCCCTTTTCAAGTTTGAAAATAGGTGAATAGGTCGGGAAAACTATCAGAAATATATATGATAAAAAAAAACAGTAAAGTTCCCACTACTTTTTTGGTAAACTTTCTTGCTATTCCCGAATGTGTTTTTGTGATTTATGCAATTTTATTCATGGACTAGCTAGCATAAAGAATTACATGTACTTTAAATGTATAAAATAAATTTTTTCTACAATGATATATAATTAGGAATGGAAATTAAAAGCCTAATTCAAAAACATAAAAAGGATTTTTTTATTTGTATCTTTAAATATCCTCGAAAATAACTGCGTTTGAAAGCTTCTTTTAATATAATTTGCAAGTATATCGAAATGTGTTCATACCAATTGTCCCGCTTAATACCGAACCCGCGCAACCTTAAAAATTAAGACATTACACAATCAAAACATTACAATTTTGTTTATTACAGATATTTTATCATATCCACGGTTGAATGCACAATATCCCCACCAAGAGAACCGTCTACTGTTAGAGGTGGGACGACAGCCTAGATGTCGTGTGCAAAAATAATAATCACTTGGTACGGTTTTAACTTGCGTATTGTAATTTTAAATAGTATAGATCGATTCGTGTTTTAAAATCAAACAAACGCTACTGCTTGCACTGATGATCAAAAAATTACTTTTATATATATATATATATAAAAAAACAATGTATTTGTTTAACATGTTATTGGTATTAAATTGTATATTTTGAAGATCATATTCCGTAATGTTATGCCCTGAATTCTATTCGATGTCTATAAAGCAAATAAAATCTATTTGTACTCGTAACAAAAAGGAGAAAAGATTGGGCTGCCTCTCTTCAATTTTGTCCAGTTACCAAAGTAAAATCAAAATTAAATTCTCCGACAATGCACATGTTGATATATTGTATATGTCATTCCAACACTTACACTTGTTCTTTTATTTGTGTGGCAAATTTAATGACCATTTTAATTCAAAGCTTGGATTTGCATCCTTCATTCTCCAGTACGTTTGAATTTCTACATACATCACAGTCAGTAATTAAAGTTGTGTGTTAAACGTCAATACGAAAGCAAACAATCCATAGTAAAAAAAAGATATTTAGAGAATACACCACAGTTATCGTAAATTATATAAACATATAAAAAAAAATCGATTTTTTTTTTTTAAGACAAAAAAGAGAAAAGAACTGATAAGTGCGGGTAATCCATGCGCCTTGCCTCCTTTATGTTTCGATATCTTAAAAATTAATTATTCTTTTATCTATTATAACACGTGAAAACTACACCGGTGAGTTCCATACATGTCATAAACTTACAGCTGGTCCTGAACATGCATGAAGTATTTGCCACTGGACTTTAGACAACAATCAATCACACTACAACTTATAGTATATATAGTTGTGAAATACAAAATGTATATTATAATGATACATTTAGATGAATAAATAGAATACAAATACACACTACTTTATATAACTGACACAATTTAAAGGAATACTCTCTAAACTATATAGAGAAGCGAAACGTTTCTTTTGAATACTAAACAAACTTCCTAACAGTACATGTTTTTTTAATGGTTTTACATGCGGCGCTCAAATATTTTGCATGGTCTTTTGGTATAGTGTTTAGACATATATGATATTGTAAGAACCTTTAACGTATAATAGATTCACATTCGTTACTTTGCTCAATATAAAAAAAAACATAAGCATTAATTTATATTAAAAACTGAAGGTCAGACATCACTAATACGTGTTCATTCATTCTTTATTAAAGTTTAGACCTTTTTATCAAGAATGATGATGAGAGTAATTGTAAAATATAATAGGCATGTACTTTCTTACGTTATGGATCATTGATTTTGTTACCTGTTGACCCGGTTGATTACTAGCACGTGCCATTGAACTCGACCGTTTTAACTAAAACAGATTTTATTTTAAATCAACGCCATATATATATATATATATATATATATATACAAAGTATATACAAAGTACTATATACATATTATATGGATAAGAAAATAAATATTATAAGGATATATTGTTTGAATGAAAATTTTTATACGGTGATACTTTAACACCGTCCCGACAGAGACTGAATGCAGTATATGATCAGGTTTCGGGATCCGGGAAGTCTTTTTTCGAATTTCCGAATGTCGGGAATATTTTTTTCCAACTTTAATAGAGTAACTCGCACGAAAAAAAAATAAACATACCAAAAAAAACAACAGCTTCAACGGTAAACTAGGACATATATCAACAGAAAACGAATTAAAGAAACTGTCATGCATAAAACAAAAATATGCATGACTGTGTTAATTTGCCTCCGCTGCATTTCTGTGGATTGTCTCATTGGCAATCATACCACATCTCCTTAACTTTTTTAGGTTACGTTTAGGATTTTCCGTTACTAATCTTCAAATACAAAAAACATTTTTACCGGTGTTCACAACATTTCAAGGTTAAATTTATGGCATACATTCTGGTGTGTATACAATTAACGTATGTCCTTGCATTTAATTATCAATATATATTTATATAAACTAACATTTATTAAAAAAATAAACAACATATATATATAGACGAATAATTTATTAGTTCCTCAACAAAACAAGAAAAGAAATAAAGAATTAACACAAGATTTAATCTTTTTTTTTTTAATTAATCAAAATATACTTCAAATTCTAATAATAAAATACATATATACATGTATTAATCTAAAATGCATTATCGAGTAGAAGGGGCGCAACTCGTGGTATCAAACCGGTATACTGAACGGATCAAAACAGGGTCTGAAAATTTTAAACGTTCTTTTGTATCCATGGTCTGTTTTGGTCTGACACGGTCTTAACGGGTCTAAACAACCCGCTAGACGATTCAGTCTTTTCCGTCTTGACACGCCTTAACGAACTGATTTACCTGATGAGGCTATCGATCTGAACGGCGACTTAACTATCTTAAATATCTTGACGATTTTTTCTAGCGGTAAATCCAGTCAATCAAGATGTGATCAGACCAAAATGACCGTTTCAGACTGAAATCGTGCTACTAGTGTTTGTACTAAATATTTTGGTACAGAAATAATACAATATTCCATGTTTGAAAATCATAATTTTAAGAGATTTGAAATAGAAAAACTTTCAAAATGCTGAAAATGTAACGGTAGTAACCAAAAATCTGCAGTACCTAAATTTCAAGTACAAATCAAGTACTGTAAAATACAGATACCTAAATATAACAATAGTTTTAAAGTCACAAAATAGTAGTCAGAATTTTAAAAGTAAATTTCCAGTACTACAGATTTTTAGTACAGAAATAGTACCTATGCAAAAGTAGCTGTGTACAGTCACTAGTGCAGCATGAGAATATAGTTTGACATACATACTTTATCAATATGAAGTAACTGGAGTAGTTTCTTGGCTTGACTTGGTGCTATGCAATCTAAAGCTTCATGAACTGTTGTGGTTGCTTTTCTTTTCAAATATCTCAAGGTTGATGGTTTTAGATCTTCTATATTAGTTCGAACCTGGAATTTGATTGGGCTTATCTTTCCATGGCCTAATATATCCATTGCTTTGTTTATAGAACTCAAAGAATGTATGTCATTTTCCTGGCTCCATGAAGATATTTGTGAGGATGACTGAGAATTGAAAGGCTGAAAATAAATGTAAAAATTGTACTGACATATTACACTTTTAAGGGCAATAACTTTGTCAATTGAAATGATAAAACAATATTGGTCATGAAACATTTCAGCAAAAGCAGCCATGTTTGTTGATAGATCAAAGCTTCAGATGCCATTTATCAACAAGATACTGTAAGGCACATTAGGTTAAAATTTGAAGGATTTTTGCAAATTTGTTTCCGAGGAGAAGATTTTTGAATAACGTGACAAAAATTTACAAAAAAATTTACTAGTGGCAAAAACTCCTTAAGGTGCCAATTAACAATTTTGGTTATGTTGACTTATTTGTAGATCTTATTTTGGCTGAACATTACTACTATTTACAGTTTATCTCTATCTATAATAATATTCAAGATAATAACCAAAAACTGCAAAATTCTTAAAATCATTAAATCAGGGGCAGCAACCCAACAATGGTTGTCCAATTTGTTTGCAAATTTCAGGGCAGATAGATCTTATCCTAAGGAACATTTTAACCATGTCAGATTTGCTCTAAATGCTTTAGTTTTTGAGATATTAGCCAAAAACTATATTTGACCCTAATTTTCTATTTTAGAAATGGCTACCGTGTTTGTTGATAGATATAAACTTAGGATACAATTTGTAAACTAAATACCCTAAGGAACATTCTGTTAAAGATTGAAAGTATTTGGACCAGTAGTTTCAGAGGGGAAGATTCTTATAATTTACTACCACAACAGATGCATAGTAATGGCATAAATTCTTAGCTTAGCTAGTTTAGTTTAGTTTAAACATATTTATTTATAGTGGATTGGGAAACAAGTTTTGCAACTTATATTAATCCCTTTCCACTTTGCGGGTGCGAGTGCTGCCTTGTAGCGACATTAGCCTACTCTTTTTCGAAATCTACAAGGGTGTCTTTAACGTGCAGGAGATATGGCTCTCTCTCTTAACACGGGTCAGCCATTTATCGTCCCTGTTCTACGGACTATCATCGTTCCTAAAGACCATACTTGCAAATGGTGTCAAGGTAGAGCCAAAAATTGAGTTCCTGAAATTTTCATCCCAAACGGGAATTGAACCAGGAACCTAATGATATACTTTGGTTTTATAAGATATCTTATATGGTAGGGTTATTGCACAGCTTTTACTTACAGTAATCACATCAAACACTTCACTGTTTTCAATTAGCACTGGCAGATATAGACTGTCATCAGTTACCTAAAATATATATACATACGTAAGTACATCAATATATTTTGCACTTGGAGGTATTGTTACCTAATTATGCGTTTTAAAATTCATACCAAATATCAGTTATATAATGGAGCATGGGTTTCAGATGAATAAATGAGAATGTTAATTTGTGAACAGACATATCAACAATCGTGTGAGCCAAGACAATAGCAACAGACATTCAGGTTTTATGTCTACAATTAAGTAGGCGTATTACGTTTCCACATTTTTAGCAAAAATCCAGTTTCACATTTCCGCATTTTAGTACCTTACTTTTCCGAAATAAATAGAAACCACCTTTCCACATGTCAAAAATTGTAATAATGATATATACGGTAAGATTTTATTTTATTATAGTATATTTGTGCAATTTGGTCTCTTGTGGATAGTTGGCTCATTGACATCATACCAAATTTTTGTTATTTCTATATCAACCCTGTCATATTCTTAACTGTGTATAACTTTACCATTTGTTTTTTTGTTTCAATTGTTTCACACTTTTCATGTCAGGCCATTTCTAGACAACTTTCCAATATCGGGTTTTGTCATTGTTGAAGGTCTTCAGGTTGCCTATAATTGCTTACATCTACTTCACACTGATTTGAACTCCAGTGGATCACAACCCTTCGTTTTTATATTATAAATCTGACTTTTAAACTTGTGTTTGACTGAACATGCATAAAATATTTGTTATTTAGCAACAAACAATCAATCAATTTACACTTGTGTCAAATAGGAGGGAAACAATTTGACTAAAGGAAGAGGCATACATTAAAAATAAAAATGTGGAAACGTAAATAACCTTTAACAAAATCAATGTAAAAACAATGTAGAAAAGAGTACTAAAGAGATGTGGAAAACATTGGAAATTTAATGCAGAAACATAGTGCCAAAATGCGGAAACTTAAGATGCCGAATGAAGTTGTATTGTATTACTTGACAAATACACGACAGTTGACATGTCATACTGTCAAACATACATGTACACTGACTGCCTTCAATAATATCATATCAAGAATAAAACTATGCTTACCACACAAGTATTTTTATTGCCTAAAGTTGGCGTTATATTATCAGCCTGTAGATATGTGCTATTTGTCTCACCCTGAAAAATAGATTTAAAAAAAATTGAAAAGTGATAATATTTGTTACAATTAACCCCCTGTAGAGTGAAAGACTTAATTGGTAATGCAATAACTGATAAATATTTCAATTGATTTAAACTTTCCTTTACATGTATTTCATGTTGCAATTCTCAATCATATACATGTATAGATATATATTCTATTTTTATAAAAATTAATGTTACAAAATTTTTAGAAGTAATTATGTTTATAAAAGTTTCAGTTTGTCCAAGTAGATAGTTCATGCATGTATGTGTGCAATTGGTTTCAACTTTTTTTAAATATCATGTTTTGATTTTTGCGTCAAAATCATAAAGTTTCACAATATCTGTTATATTACAACACATTGTATGCATATTGTTAGGCTTCATGAAATATATTACTGGGCATCATATTTCTGAAATGTGTCAAATAGTATAACAAAAATTGTTTACCAAATTATCTAATTCTGTACTTTCTGTTTCACATTCTCCCTTGCATCTGGTAGAGTATCCATCATCAAGATTGCAACCGTTTTCAACCTGCATGAAAGTGTACTATTATTAATAGTTACAATTTACTAAGGATTTATACACATGTCAGATAAATACTAAATTTCAAAGCATAATGATGTTGCAAAGTAAGTTTACTGAGTGAAAACAGTAGAAAATATATAGAACTTTATAGAAGCTGCACTCTATTTAATTGAATGAAAACTCCTTTAAAAAAATTGTTATGCATTTCTAAATTCTAACTTACCATTTCTGAAAATGCTGTAAGGGAATCTGTCAGTTCTCCTTTACAATTCTTGCACAGTACTGTAAAAATAATTATAGGATTTTTACTATATGTGTTGAAAAAATAAATACTGTTTTTTAAATGAATAGCAATGAATTATTCAATGTATAAAATTATCAAATGTGTTAATTAGGAGATAACTGTATTGCATGTATTCGACACCCATCGTGTGATTCATACCTATATTTATATTTGCAATAACCCTTTATAATATAAGAGGGTGGGGTTACGATGAGTACTGGTTAATTTTAGGGTCCTGAAAACCAGGGTTTAAAAACATGAATTCTTGTGATCCTGAATTTTTAGAAATTTTCAAACTCAACATTCTGCAATTCAAATTATTAAACCCCTCCCCCCAAAAAAAAAATAATCACCAAGGCAATATTTTCAAATAAGGACACAATCAGAACACTGCAGAGGGTAGATAGCAAAATGTTCTGGTACAGATGAAACGAGTCCTATAATAAATGACCCCAGGGCCAGCCATTTTTTGTTTGTTTGTTATTTCAACATTCATGTTTCAAACTTTTCATTAAATTATTTTTCTATTTTTCTTATTTTTTATTATCAAGATGCAAAAAAAATGATAGAAGTCAGTATATAAATATAAAATATAGAATTTATTATTATTATGCAAAGTCAGGGTCACTAGTGAAGATCACAATGTGATCTAAATGCATATCCCCCTGAATATTTTTTAATATAAAACTTCAAATCCTGCATTCGGAGGGTATCTTGAAATGTAAAACATATATATGGGGAAAAGTGGGTTTTTTCCCTGTTTAACAATTTTTTTAAATTATAAATTTAGTTCATTCTTAGACTGACATACATGACATAGAAAGCAGGATGCTTTTTGTAGTCTGTTGTGCATATCGGGATAAGGATATTTTGACGAATCACAGTAAAATTTTAACCAATTTGACAGCTGATGGTAAAGGGCATTACCACCCTTATTAAACTATGCCTAGTCATGTGCTAGTAGTAGTACAGAGCAACAAGACTGTAAACAAAAATCAAAAATGTAATTATTGATTCGCATGTTACAACCTGTGAAATAGCTATTCATAGAAATATAACATGCAGAGAGGACTTTGACAATTATATTCACGGAAAAAATTTCTTAAACTTATGCAATACAACTCAGACAAGTTACGGAAGGTTTATACAATAATTTCAATACAAAAAACTCACCAAATTAGAAATAATTCCACAAAATTTCAACACTAATTTTGTCAAGTTATTGACTTCATATTCATTCGGAACTCTCTAATAATCACTTTACATGAATGGTGAATCGAAAAAAAATATGTTCATTGAAATTGACATTATAGTAAAATAAAATTGAGAATGGAAATGGGGAATGTGTCAAAGAGACAACAACCCGACCAAATAAAAAAACAACAGCAGAAGGTCACCAACAGGTCTTCAATGTAGCGAGAAATTCCCGCACCCAGAGGCGTCCTTCAGCTGGCCCCTAAACAAATATATACTAGTTCAGTGATAATGAACGCCATACTAATTTCCAAATTGTACACAAGAAACTAAAATTAAAATAATACAATACTAACAAAGGCCAGAAGCTCCTGACTTGGGACAGGCGCAAAAATGCGGCGGGGTTAAACATGTTTGTGAGATCTCAACCCTCCCCCTACACCTCTAAGTAAACGCTAGTAAGTTTGAATGACCTAAGACTCAGGGTCACACCTGGGGGAAAGGGGGGTCTTTTTGTTTTGTTTGTTATCTTTTGAAAATCATGGATATATCAGGAGATTTACTTTGTTGCACTCACCTGACCCTACTGGAATCAGTAGTCCCTTCTGTGACAGAATTCCACGGCTGACAGTTGGTGTGACTGTTCTGTCTGCTTTGCATTTTCCAGTATGTGAAGGTAATGCACAAAGTGTTCTCTTTCTCCAGCACAAGCCAAGGGAAAATCGGTGGGATGGACAAACCGATAGAAAGGGACTCGAATTAAAAATTCCAACTCTGTGGCAAATAAGTTGACCTTCTGTCAGGCTTTCAGAATATTGGCTTAAATTCAATGACCTCAGATGACTCAAAATGTTTTTATGGCAATCCTTAATGTAAACCCTAGTATTGTCTGTAGGAAAATGTGAAGCTAGACCACATTTAGTATCAGTAAAAACTGAAAAACTGCATCTGTAATATTCATCAGTGTCGTCTGCCATTGTTGTTTACATTCCATAGAGACCTAGAGAGTTCTTCAAGGGGAGATAATTTGCAGTAAAAAAATGATAACAAAAACATAGTTTTAATTACTTTATTTTGACAAGTCCAAGTTTTCTGAATATGATTTATTCTTTTTTTCAGATATATTTAAACAGGCAAATAAAAAATATCAATTAAAAGGACTGGGAATAAAAAATAATATTATCATATTTTTACATAGAATGCACTGCATTCAGTACCTTTTTAAATCTGATAATATCTTAGAAAGGATACTATATATTCACCTAAAATTTTTACAGAAATCATTATTTAACATTAATCTACAAATGCAAACCCCCCAACAGCTTCTATGAAAAAAATCAATATAGCAGATTTTTCAAATATTGCATGATTCTTAGGTGGACTGGTACTTAATGTTTTTGTTTCATTGACCTAAAAGTTTGAGGATGGGATATAAAATTTACAATTTACCTTAGAAATGCTTACAATTTGAAATATTAAATACAAGAGCAAATATCTAAGACAATTTTCCTCTCAATTTACAAATTTAAGACTCTTAAAAGGGAAGCAAAGTGTTCATTAATATTTGTTCAGCACTGGTTATTCAAAATTTAAAAAAAAACACAGAAGAGCTATATTCTTCTGTTTGTTCATGCTACAGTTAGTTTTTTTTAAATAAGAGGAAAATAAGATATGTTTCAAGTGATTGTTAGATACCTAGAAGTAATGTTTATCAAAAGATCAGATTTTTTCCCAAGCAATATCTAGTTACTCTGGTAATTTTAAATTGAAAAAGCTGATATATGTTGTAAATAACACTTTATCAGTCTTTAAAATATATTTTGATCACTATTAGCAGTATAAATTCTAAACTCATTTCCAAGTTTGATCCCATTGGTAGATTTATTGTTTGACTTTTTTGTTTTATTATTGTCGTAATTAAACTATTTTTAGGATGTTTCGGTCACTGGCCTTCTTTAGTTTCTTTATTTTCTTCCTTAACTACATGATAGACATTTATTTGTTTTGAATATGCATGTAATATTTGCTGCTGTGTATTTTTCAGTGGCAAGATGTAAGTGTATAAAAATATTTTGTTTGACGATATTTGTATTGGCTTATTTTATGGTCTGTTACAAGCAAAATTTAAGAAAAATGTATTCCTCTTATATGATAAATATAAAGCATGTATTAGTCATGTTTATCATATATATAAATGTATATAACAGTTTTTGTTTTTTAATATTGAATTGATATGAATGCTGATTTTCTGTTTTATTTTTGCATGTATTTTTAGAAGGGAATTATTTGTCAATGTTTAGTATTATTAGTTGTAATGCATTATAAGATGATATTTTTTCAGCTTCTTTTTATATGCTTGGCAGATACATTATGCGGGAAAGTTTTATCTGGCTTTTACTCTTTCTATTTCGATATATATCATTGTTTCTATATTTTATTCCATTGGAACAGCTAGAAGAGAAATAAAATGTTGTTTTAAGCATGTTTAAGCAATCTGAATCAAATCAGAAAGCAGAAATGGCATATATATCATAATTGAATACCTGGGACATTGCAATATTTGAACAGAGTCATGTAATTGAGCTTTGTCTTTTAAAATCTGGAATATATGCAGGTGATTTAATTGATCGTTATTGGAAGCAATGTTTTTATTATGCCATATGGTCGAGAAAAAAAATATGATTTATCTTAAAAAATATAGTTTGTTTAAAATTTCCCAAATGATTTTATTTATTATTATATAACAAACAAATAAAAAAAAAAAAGCAAAATAAGCAAACCTCAGTAAAAATGGCTTCTGACTTTCCTTGTTTACTGATTAGATTATAAACTATGTTCAAACATCTGACACAAAAACAGAAGCTTCAAGTGAAAAAAAAAATAATTACATTTATAAAATTGCAGTATAGAAGTTGCTACTATACATTTACATAAAGGTGTAAGAATAGTATAATGACCATATTGATAACTTTGTATTTGTTGTTTCTGTTGTGTTTTTATGTCCCATTTATTATGCCCCATTTATGGGCATTATGTTTTCTGGTCTGTGTGTCCGTCCGTTCGTCTGTCTGTCCTGCTTCAGGTTAAAGTTTTTGGTTGAGGTAGTTTTTGATGAAGTTGAAGTCTTATCAACTTGAAACTTAGTACACATGTTCCCTATGATTATGATCTTTCTAATTTTAATGCGAAATTAGAGATTTTCCCTCATTTTCACGGTCCACTGAACATAGAAAATGATCGTGTGGATGGAGCATCTGTTTACTGAGAACACTTTCTTGTTTTATTTATTTCCCTTCATACTCAGAAAGTTGGAAGCCATGGATGTATATTAAATTTTATATAGTATATATGTAAAGAGCTATATTAAAATGTAGTTCCAGTATGTTATTTTTCAAGGTTCACAGATATTGTTAAATGTATGATTTGCTTCTGAATTATATATTAAATAAAAATAAATTGTAGAAGTGAATCATAATTGTCATCTGTTGTATAATAGAATAGAGTAAGTTTTAGCATTACCATTTCATTTCAACTTTGAATGAAAGATTGAATACTTTATTTACAAAAAGCATCAGAGGTGATTCCAGCTGTTTATTAAAGGGGGTTCCCGACACAGGATAAAAAAGGGTGGTTCCAACTATATGTTCCCATTCAAATGCATTTATCATTAAAAAAAAAAAGGGGGGGTGTCTATACATGCTATTGACTTAGTAAAATTACTTAATGTCAAGGATTAATCTATTTATCTTGCATGTAATGGTATTTTAGTTAGATAGTTAGCTACCATGCAATCCTAGGTTTACTGCAATATATGCATCTTCTCTATTTGGTAAAAGTGAGATAATATTCCAAACACTGTACCAATTTTTCCATATTAGGCTTCAGGGTATATCTTAATAATGATTACCTGATACCCAGTTCATCATTTCATTTGTATTTCAATACTGTATTACTGTTTTTCATGTCTTAAAGCATATTTTAATTTTATCTAATATTATTACAGATATTTTCTTTAGTTTTTTTATGCTAAATTTTGCTCTTATGACTTGTATTTATAATATTACAGACTATTTATTTTATTTTCATTTTGATATAATTAGGTTTTTTTTTTTTTTTTATAGAAAACAAATTATTGTATATCAGTTGACCTGTGTGCTGACAAGTTCTTACTTATGAAAATATATTTTATTATAAAAAGTATTGGTTTGCCCATCATAATTAGATCAGGAAAAATGCTATTTCATGAATGATAATAACTTTTTTCAAAATAATACCTAGTATAATACTTATATTGACAGCTGCATATATTGGAACTGGACAGAAAATTGCAGTCAACACTGGTGTTAGTAGTTTCCAGAATCCTGGAGGGTCTAGAGCTTTGGCTGCTCAGGCTTTGATTACTGTATCACACGGTTAGTATAGAAATCCGCATGAATCTTGGAATATTCTTCATTTGTTTATCGCAATCAGTGGCGGATCCAAAACTTTTGATAAAGGGGTCCCACTGACTGACCTAAAGGGTGTGGATGGGGGCTCCAGTCATGCTTCAGTGATTTCCTATATAATCAACTAAATTTTTCCCACAAAAGGGGGGCCCAATCCGCCTGCGTCAATACCATAAGCTATTATTTAACATAAAACATCAGTCTTTTCATGCCCTACCTACAATAGTGTATGGCATTATGTTTTCTGGTCTGTGCATTAACCTGTTTGTTTGTCCCATATTATATTTTTGGTTGGCTAGTTTAACATGAGTTGTAGTGACGTCAATTTTAAACTTAGTACATGGAATTCTTTTAAAAATGTGAACTTTTGAATTATTATAATGGAAATAAGAAGATGTGGTATGATTGCCAATGAGACAACTCTCCACAAGAGACCAGATGACACAGAAATTAACAACTATAGGTCACCGTATGTTATTGAAATTTAATTAATTAATTGACAAGTAATTGATTTTAGGTCTCTGATGCATATTAAGCTGAAATAAAAATATATTTTGATGATCTTTCTTGTATGGAGAAGTTTTTAAAGTTCTTCTGGAAATTCATAAAATCTATAAAAATTCTCTTTTAATAGTACAAATGTACTGTTTTATACAATGTACAATGTGTAAATATGCTATAAATATCCTTTAATTCATGTTGTAAAATTGTTTATTTTTCATCATTGACCTGATTGTTGCTGTAATGATGGAAAAACAGAGCTAGGTATGTAACTTTTATTATTCTATGACTATAACATTAACTTGATTTTTTTTAGTACACAATTAGCAACAGGACATCACCAACAACAATAATTTAGCTGACAATTTTCAAAAGTTGATAGAAACACATTAGTGTTCATAAAATTATGAAATCCAAACATAATCCAAAAGGTTTTCCATATATACCTGATAGTTACATGCAAGAAAATTAAAAAGAATTGTCGGGACAATGAATTTACATCTTGCTACATATATATAGTGACCTTGAAGATCAGTTATCTCATTAATTTGTATTGTTTTGTTGCTGTCTCATTTAATTTGACTCACACCTCCTTAATGCATATGTAAATTGTTAACATTTTCCTAATTGACATGTTTTACAGGACATAACTGGGGCAGTGAACATGATCCAGATTCTAGTGAATGTGCACCAGATGTGAGCAGTAATGGAAAATATATCATGTATTATATGGCTACTACAGGATATGACGCCAATAATCAGGTTAGGGTTAAAAACTTCAAAACTTCAAAAATCCCCCCTCAACCAAGGTTTTACTTTCTGTGAGTAATTTTGCAGACCACAATATTAAGGATCCAGGTGAATACAATTTGTCTTTAATCCACGAAAATTGGTACCCACAAAAAATAAACGAACCATAAGATTAGATGAAATAAAGAGTCAGTCATTTACAGTAGGATGCACTACTACTATTAACTCAATGTATTTTACAGTAGGTGGATTGATGTACTAGTACTTTTACATACATGTGGTAAGGTCATGGTCAGATTGGGAAGTTTGGCCCTCAGTTCAACCAAAATCTGCCACATGTTTGATTTTAGTTTTGGTGGACAATTGAAATGAATTTGGTTGAGTCTACATGAAAATATCTTTACACTAGCCCAACATTTTTTGTTTGTTTGTAGATATTTTCTCCATGTAGTAAAAGGTTCATCTTCAAAGTGGTGTCGAAAAAAGGATTCAGCTGTTTTGATGGTAATAGTGATATTTGAAAAGGATTATGATGTAAATTCAGAAATTATTGCTTTCATTTATTGTTGCGATTTGTCATTTTAGACTTAAATTTGATTTTAATTTTTGCAATATTGAGAAAGAATCTAGTTTACCTTAAATTAAACATTTCAAAATGTGAGTTTAAACTATTGTGATTTTAGCCCTGTTTCATTTTTCTCAATAATAATAACATTGCAATAATTTCTGAATTTACAGTATACATTTTCTAATGATGAGTAAAGTGTTGTATATTTTTATCTATCTAAATAAAATGAATATTATTAAATTAAGAAAACCAAAAATTAACGCAACTGTAAATTTCAGGTCCAGCAGTTACTGTAAATGTATTAAAATATCTGAAAGATTGATACTTATATATTCAAATCATGAAAAAATGTTGATGAAGTCACGGTCACATGACAAAATTTTGTCTATGAGCTGAAAGACAAAACAATGTCAGCCAAACAGAAGATGCAAATTTTAATTTAATATGTTTTTTTTAACAATCTTGATTGTCTATAAAGCCCTTGCATGGTTGGTATGATGCAAAAGTCAAACGCAATATAATAACAGAAATTCCAAAGCCAATTGAATTAATTTTCTTTCATTTTTTTTAAAGCAAAATCTACTGGAGGGAGAGGACTGTGTGGAAATGGTCGTATTGATATAGGGGAGGAGTGTGATGCAGGATATGAAGGGGACTTTTGTTGTAATGCACAATGTGAACTCAGATCAGGAGCTAAGTGCAGGTTTGTTAATCTCAAAACATTTGCGTTACTGCAGATTAAGTTTTATTTGTGGAATGCTAGCTAGCTAGAAAATTGAGCCAGCCATACATTTTTTTCAATCTCATTTTAATTTCTTAGACTTTGAAACTTTAGTTAACCAACTAACATGAAATGATTCCATGAACTGACATTAATTTGTTTGTTCAAAGTCCTGTTAAACCACAGTGCATCCTATTACCTCTGTCTGTCCGTCCATCTGTTCTGTTCATTCGTCCCTTGAATATTTTTCTTTGCATCTTTCTCAGGATCTACATTATAAGGATTTCTGAATGTACAAGTACAATTCACCATTTGTTTTCAGATTCATCACTCAACAACTTTTTGTTTACAGAACACTTGCATATTTAACACTATCAAAATTATCCATTTGTGGTGGGATATCATCAGTGAGCAGTAGCTCGCAGTTTAACTTTTTACTCCATGTGTCTTTTTTATGACCTAAAATAAGTGTCTGTGAAAAGAAAACATCAAGATCTCATTATGGTGACTTGAGGAACATCAGTATCACTCAGATTGCAATTCTACCTTGACAGGTAAGTTTGTATTTTATAGGCTAAATACAAACTTACCTGTCAAGATAGAATTGTAATCTGAGTGATACCGGGGTTACTCAAGTCACCATAATCCTAATTTTTTCTTGAATTATGTCAAAATGGCAAATCCATATTTGGAGTCAGTTTCAGTTAGCTTTTGGCTATAATAGTGAAACAACATCATAAGGACCTAAGAGCTATGTTTGTGCAGCTAAGTTTCAGCAGTACACCAACACAAATAATGAACAAACATGCCTGAAATTTTGGAAGCGAAGGTCCACCATGCAGTTCGCTGCCCATCTATCGTTGCCTCCCAAGGCCGAGATGCATAAAGTATTATGGTGAATATTGCAGTAAGGTGAACACTTAATGCATGGATTTTTTTACGATTAATGACTAAGCTAGATTGTCCCAAGATTTAGGAACTATTATTATGTTATTCTCTTTGTAATCTGTTGTCTTCTTGATGATTAACAATTTGGTGTCTTTTTCAGTGAAATGAACTTTGCTTGTTGCAAAACATGTAATGTTGCTCCAGCAGGGCAAAGATGCCATTCTTTAGCAGTTGATGATTTAGACTGTTTAGGGCCGTCCAATTGCACGTATCCTTTATGGGAAATATATTTTGATTGTTTTGTAAATATTAAAATACTGTTTTTTTCGTAAATTTAATACCTCACTAGGAAAGTGGATTCTTAGAGTTACTGAAGTTGATCACTTTTATAAAATTATATATGATTACCAAGATTACAACAGTTACCTAAAGGAAAGAAGGGGAAGTGCTGAATCCTATATTGAGTCATTTGAAATGTATATAAAGATAAAATTTCATGGAGGAAAGGGTAAAAGTAAAATGCAGAATGGACATTGTAAATAAAATGTCTTCTTTTATTAGTATATAGTTCCTTGACTCTCTTAGAGGAATAGACTTTAAATGTCCAGCACCAATTAAGCTATCAGGTGGTGGTTGTCAGGATGGGTAAGTATTCATTTCACAAATAATTATATTACATGTATATTTCATTAGTTTGATTGGCTAACAACAATCATGTGTCATTAAAAATAAAAAATAAAACACCTTCATGTCAAAGAGAATTTGTATATGTTGCAATATGAATGTTTTAGAGTTCGAATATCATTTTGTTTTATCATGTCCAGCGTATAGATCTGTGCGTATAGAATTTTTACCTTTATTCTACTGTTCTTGGCCAAATCGGCACAAGTTAGATAATTTATTACAAGCTCATTCTAAATCTCACCTTTAAAACTTGACAATTATTATTACAAAAAAGTCACAGAGTCTGCTTCAGCCCTTTCTTGTTTGTTTCAAAATCCAAACAAAAACAACTCATGATCCAAAAAAAAAACTCATGATCCAAAAAAACATTTTTAGAAACCAAAATAAGTTTGTTTTGTTTTTACTAAAATGCTGAAAATAATGTCTTCTATATAGTATGACATCATTATTCAATTGAGGAGAAAAAAAACCAACAAACACAAGATAATAAAAACTAAGCAATTGACACATCATAATAATATTTTGTCTTTAAAACTTATTTTTTATTTTTCTTCAGTGGCACCTGTAAGGATGGAGTATGTCTTGATATTTGCCAGTCGAAAGGCAAAACTAGCTGTATTTGTTTAGGTAATCAAAATTAACTCTAAGAAGAAGGAAGATTTCATAAAAAAAATTCTTCAAATACTTTTACCTGACAATAAATTTTTTCTATGTTTCCTGTAGTCAGATTATTTTATTTTAAGATCGACTCTAAGTGACTGCATGAAAATTCAGCAAAATGTTGTAACTGGATTTTTTTCTTTACCAAGTACAGTTAACTCTCATTGTCTTGAAATTTCTGATGAGTTAAAATTTTCTTGTTGTGTTCCATATAAATATATGTCTTTCCACTACTGATAATTTATTTAGACTTGTACATGTGTGAGATTTAATTATGCATATTAATTCTTCGAAAGTATAAAACTTATTAAATCCATTATTTTATGTTCATTTCAAGTATTTTTATGGCCCTGCAACGAAGTTGTCGGTGCCATATAGTTTTACCCTTGTCTGTCATTCCGTCATTCTGTCATTCAGTCATTCTGTCATTCCATCATTCTGTCACTCCGTCATTCTGTCATTCTGTCATTCCGTCATTCTGTCATTCTGTCATTCCGTCATTCAGTCATTCCGCAACAAACCATTATACAGAGTTTTTTTCTAAAGGCCTTCAGATTGTTGCCTGATTATTGGTATGTGAGTTAACAATGATGAGTTACAGATCAAGTTTAAGTTTGGTTCTGCTCCTCTAATTTTTGTCAAAATTACGGGCTTTGGACATTGATAAATTATGATAAATTGTTGAAAATCACATTTATACAGACTTTTTAAAAAAATACCTTTTGATATTGGGCTGATTTTTTGGTATGTGAGTTAACCATGATGAGTTACAAATCAAGTTTAAGTTTTGTTCCGATCGGCTCATTTTTGCTGAAATTATGGGCTTTGGACATTGATAAATTGTTGAAAATCACAGTTATACAGACTTTTTTTTCTAAATACCTTTAGATATTGGGCTGATTTTTGATATGTGAGTTAACCAGGATGAGTTACAGATCAAGTTTAAGTTTAGTTCTGATCGGCTATTTTTTGCTGAAATTACAGGCTTTGGACATTGATAAATTGTTGAAAATCACAGTTATACAGACTTTTTTTCTATACGCCTTCAGATTTTGAGCTGATTTTTTTTATATGTGAGACTACCATCATGTTTGTCTCCACATGTGTTATTGAAATCTCCGATTTTTCACCTTTTTTAGATGGGGCCACTCGTGTCGTTTCGACACATCTAGTTTGAAGAGTGGTATCTAAACTCAATTGTGCTTTGTAAACATATTTGTACATCTTCATATTGTTTTAAGGTACAGATTCCTGTAAACAGTGTTGTGAAGACAGGAATGGAGGTTGTCTACCTACAACCAATAATAATGGAATGTATCAGTACCACCAAAATGGGAGGCCTTGTGCAGAAGGATTTTGTGATGGTAGTGTGAGTATAATGTTCAGATAATAGTAAATATTGTAACTGTCTTATTTTAGAAGTAAATATACTTAAAAAATAAATTGTGCTGATTTAATGTCAAGTAGCAAGTATTTCATGAACATTCAGTATGAGAACAATCTAAACAGATCATTTTTGCATATTCATTCATTCTGCACATTTAATACCTCCTCAGCATGCATGTTTATGGTGAACATCAAAAGACAGGTGACCTAATTTTTATTGTAGGAGAGGGGAAGGGAAACATGTGCAAATGGGTTAACTGCAGAGATTGATTGATTAGTGTTTGCTTTATGCTCAGTCACAAATAAATACATACAATCACTATATATAATTGATAATAGATATTTTGAAGGGAATCCTGTGTCAGGATCCCTGGACACTCCAGATGCTGGTTAAAATAAGTTTGCACACGTCAGCTTAGAGCTAATTTCCTAATGCTTGTAGAGTAAAACTTTGATTGGTTTGCTGGGTTTTAATGTATAAATGTTTAATCAAGCATTTTTATTCAGATTGACATCTTCAAACAATATATATAGGCATAGTTAAAACAGTACAGTTTATATTATATTTAAATTTGATTAAACTTTATCTCAATTACAATTGTACAATATACAATCAAAGCAAGCAAGCTAAACAAATTCTTGTTCTACATGCATGAGGAAATTAGCTCAAGGATATTTCACTTAAAATTACAACTTTTTTTTTAATCAAAACATCACATTTAATAACTTAAAGAAACAGATCATTTTTTTTATGTTATGAATTAAAATCCAAAGGCAATCTGTCAGATAAAAAAACTGTGTCCATGTTATTATTGAAAAATTTTCACACAGATAATACAATTAGTACTTGTATGCCCACTTGTTTTGTAAGAGTGGGTGGCATATAGACACACATTATCGTTTTCAAATGTGTTTTGATAAAGATATCTGTATATAACTTTGAAGTTGTTTTTTTAGGGAAATTGTGAAAAGTCAGACCCACCTTTGATTAAAAGATTGTTTAGTGTGCTTGATTACTTCTCTGTAGATAAAATTGGTATGTATATATAGTATAACAAACTCATTCAATTTGTTAAATACAGAATCCTTTATAATTTTTCACCAAGCAATTTAAAAGGAACTATAAAAATACACTTTTCAAAAAAACATTTTTTACATTAATTAAAGGGCATATTTATGCAGCTGTCTCATTTAGCTTGTTATTTAGTTTATTAATTCTTTTAACCTTGAAATAGTTCATATTTGTCCATTCTAGAATTGCCCTTCAACCTTGGTAGATATAGAGTATCTGTATTCAGAGGTTGTTTGCAAATCGTTGATAGTTTTCTTGTAAGATTTATTCACAACTTATCTAGAGTCTGGGCAATATCTTATCACATTAAATGCAAATTTAATTGTACTGTTTAAATTTTAGCTTCTGTTCGCTCCAGATCCTTAATTTTTTTTCCAACTTGTGCTTGTTGTGGGAAGAATGATATTTAATATTCAATAATTATTTTCCTCTTTCTGTAGTCTACAATAGTACATAAACTTTATTAGAGGTAGAAGTGATTGTGTACTGATATCTCTGTTTTATGTTTCAGCACTATTTATGAAGAATAATTTGGTATGGACAATACTTTTATTTTCTGCAATAGTTTGGATCATAGCAATTGTAATTATAGAGCGTTATGTAAGTATCAAATTCAGGGGACATAACTTATCCAACAGTCTGTCTTTCTGTATTTATATTTTGATAAAGGGAGGTATGGGGAAACTGTCAATGAGTTGACAGCTCAACAATACAATTTTAACAAATATATATGCAAGGCATCATAGGAATTTTGTCTGTCCAGCCTTCTATCTATACCATCCTGGTTGCTTTTAGTTCAGGTAATAAAGTATGGCTTTATCAGATAATTTGATATTTAAAAATATTTATTTTGTGCTTTTGAAAATGGTAGCCTTTCAACTCTGACATAATTTTTTTTTCTTGAGTTATATCACTTGATTATGTGGAAGATAGCCAAATTAAAAACAATTGTGGAAAATATGTCCAATTATGTTGTTTCATGTAAAAAAAAAAAAAATGCTTAAAACAGATTTAAATGGTGTGAAGAAGTTTAAAATTTGTTATCTGAATTGTATTTACTGTTACAATATATTCAAATATGAGGTAAAAAGCATTTACAGAAAATAGGGTTTTTAATTATTTTTTCAGGATCGAAAGAAATCTGAAGAAGATAAAGAAAGTAGGGATGTAATGGATCCAACGGTAATTACTTTTATCATGTGTACAGTTTTCAATCAGTCATTGATTAGATGTGAAAACATTTTTTTATAGAAATGAAGAGAAATATTCATGGCACAATAAATGGCAACAACCACCAAAACTGATTGAATTTTTGTGTCTGTCTGAAAATATTTTATAAAAAGTAGAATAACAATAGTGAATTGAGCATAATGTATAATCCTATCTATGTAGCTCTTATTTTTTTTTTTAAAGTTTATGTGATACTTGTAGCAAAACCTTTATCTGTCAACATAAAATCAATGGTCAATAAAGCAGGCAAGACATTTTTGTGTGTGCACTCTTGTTTTAAACATAACTATGTTTTTTTGTACTCCTAATATAACTGCTACTGATACAGTATTTTTAAGCTGGTTTTTTTTTCAGGGAAGGGGAGCACGAGTATTTCTTCGTAGAGATGATCCAGCCATAACAAATTTAGGAACTAGAATTCTTAAGCCACGTATGAGACGTGACAGAGGAAGAGCAGAACTGGATGAAGACCTTGCAGCAGAGTCTGGTTTCCGCTGACTTTGAAATATAAATTGAAATCAAGTTTTGCTCAACAAGGCAGTACCTGATAGTGTTCGGATTGATGCTAATGAACTTAACTATGGCAATATTTATGTCAGCAATATGTTTTACAGTTTGATTTTTGTAAATTTTATTAGTTCTCTGATCTTTTAGATACCATATAGTGGGTAATTTACACAGGCTGTCCATGGCTTATTTCGTCTCTTTCTGTTCTTAAAATACAGGAGAAAATATTTTAAGATGAACTTCTTTGGTTATTGATTGCTAGTAACAACTTTTTACGAATTTGATAACTCAGTAAATAATTTGATCAGTTAATAAGCAAGTTATGTTTCAATCAATAATATTTAATTATTCAAAATGCCAAACTTTACACTTTGCAAAATATCCCACTATATAGTGTTTTATTCAAATAACGCAGGATGAATTTTGGGAAGCTATGTTAGCTCGATCACTTTTTACAGATACCAATTTTTTCAAAGATTTTAACTTAATAAGAGTTCTTTTTTGGGGGTAAATAACCAAGGAATATAATTTTTTAAAGTTTTTTAGAGTAATTTAATCTCTTTCTATTTTAAGATGTATATACAAAAACAACGAAATATATGTTTAAGCAAGGCTTACTTTGTTCTGATGAGGATTTGACTAAAAATTTGACAATCCTTATGAGGGATGATCATGAAAAATTTTAATAATATAAAAAAATAAAAAAAATAAAAAAAAATAAAAAAAACGCATTACTTAATGCTACAGACAATGAACTTCTAAATTCTTACCTCATTCTTGTGAAAGTGTTGCACCATATTCAGTGTCTATTTACGAGAATAACAAAAATGTGATTGTGCAGTATTTTATTTGTTTGTACCTCATTTATTTGTTTTGGCAGCAAAGATCATGCATATTTAACATAATTTTACAGACAGAAAACATTGCCACACAGTCGTGTTAAACTATGGCCTATTTTCAGTATTACCTGCCACTGGAAACTCTTGGAATCTAAACAAAATGGATGATACTATTATTAAAAAACAAGAATTTTTTCAACTACAAAATTGTGGCTTAAGGAACACAACTTGACTGTTACATCAGAGGGAAGATCTGTCAAGTTGTGGTCATTAGTAAAATAATACTACCAAATATTTACATTATTGTTTTATTTGATATCCAGTGTAAAATGTAAAACAGTGATTCAGCTAGGCTTCTAGAACTTCATAATAATTTCTATTTATATATAAGAATATCTTCGGGACTTTCTTTGGGAAATCAACTAAAACTTACAAATTTCATTAGGAGTCTCAGAACATTTACATAGAAGTGTGGTCAAATGACTGGAGTCTAACTGAATCATGATTTAGATTTTTAATACTTTACATATTTTGAAGGATGTTTATGCATATAGATTTTTATTCATTTAATTTTAAATGGGAAAATATGTCATTTTGAAATTCAAGAATTTTTAATCAAGACATGACATGATTTTTTAATCTTCACATTTATTATGCATCAGTTATCATTTTGTTTTTGTTTGTATTTATATTAAAATTTCTGTCGAAGGAGAGCATTTAATTTAATTTATGGTCTTTCAACATGAAAACAAGTGTTAAGATGCTTTATTTTTCCTTGTCTGTCACTGATTTGAAATAAGTATCATTTTGACCATATTAATTTGATTAACATATTACTATTATATCACATTTTGTATTATGTCAGCCTCATAACTTAACACTCTACATGTATAAACCCAACAAATTGTATACAATGTGTTCTTAAGTGTGTCACAGTAGTTTTTTGGTGAACATTTCTGTGTTACCATCAAGCAGGATAGCAACTTTAATATTTACTAAATTTCAAATATGTATCCAATTTGGTTATCACAAGATTATCTATTATCAAAAATCTCTTTCTGAAGTGAGTATGACATACATCTACAAAAATGAAACTGGAACTTTATGAAATAAACCTAGAAGTGAAATTGTGCCATATTTGCATCAGAATTTGTCCCCACTTTAAATTGATAATGTCATGTGTATGATAAACCATAATTTTCTAATGTGCAATTTTTCATTGTGAGGTTGTGCTATTCATTTTAAGAGGTTTCATTTATATTTCACCTAGTTTTCTTGTATGCATTGAAAGTTACTCCAGATGCACAATAGAGGCAAAATATCAATTATTTTAATTATGTAAACTGGATTTATTTATTTTTTTGCAACAGATTGATACATATATATGCCTTATTTTTTTCATGTACAATTGCATTTGCTCAGAATTAATGAATGTAAGAATCTGTGACCAACTGAATTCCCTCAATGTTGTTTTATTTTTCCTAAAATAATAGGTATTATAAAATATAGAGAACCAAGATAAAAAGTTGGGAAGCAGGGACAGATATTTTTTTTGAAAATTCTCACATAAAGCATTTAAAAGAATATCCTTTTTGCACTACATTTGTACCAGTAAAAAAAAATTCTATCACAAATTATCAATGAACCCAATTCCATTTGATATTCTGTCTTTTTTTCCAAGTTAAGTTGTTAACATAACTGTCATTTTACCTACAATAACATATGTTTTTAATTGTTATATCATAATGATTAGTCATACTTTGGATTTTTATTTTTTAGTGGGCACTAATGTTTGTGGATTGAAGAGACATTGTATTTTCATGGATATTTCATGTCTTGTTAAAAGTCAAAGTCTGCATACAACCCTATAGAAAATGTGTGCTTCATTGAATATCTAAATATTTTTTTTGCCTATACCCACTAAATCCAAGAAAAGTGGTACATGTATCTCACAAATAATAATAAATCCTTTGCAGATTAAATATTAGTTTTGTTTCTGTTATCAGCTTTGACAGTATTTAAAACCTGTTGGACTAAATTAACAAAAATGTATGTCTGTATATGGATGAGTTCTTATCATATTCTGTTTCAATTTGGTCAAAATACTTTTCAAAGAATCATTGGGCTTTTTGATATCTTACTTATTGGGGAAGGGAACATTTGTGTTGAAATTATATATCTAAGTTTCTTACTTTTTCAATGGAAAATCCTGAAATATTTGTCATTGGATGCTAAGCAAATAACAATCAAGCAATCAATTGTTTGACATTGGTGGTTTGTATTCACTGATTGTAGTGGTGAGTTAATGCATCACATGTTTGCTCATATATTTATTTTATATTTTTATACATTTTTAGATTTTCTATCATTTTAGACACCTTTTTTCATGTTCTATGTATACAAGTGCTATCATGTTATTTGATCTATTTATTTCTATGTTTATTCATTGTTTTATGAAATAAAATACTGATAAATGATATTTACTTTCTAAAAAACTCATCAAAGACACAGGACTTGTAAATGTGTACTCCAGACGCGTGTTTCATCTACAAAAGAGTCATCAATGAAACTCGCATCAAAAAATTTAAAAAGGCAAAATGAAGTTGGAAGTTGAAGAGCATTGAGTACCCAAAAGTTGGAAAGGTTTTGCCAAATATAGATACGTTATAATATATGAAATAGTATTTGAATAATTCAAAGTTTTGTTTACAGCTATTTAGAATAATGACCATGTTTATAAGAATTGATGTCAACTCATAAGTGCTGATTACTGGGCGGGAGATATCCTCAGGGAGGAACCCTCAACCAGTAGTGGCATTGGCCCAGTGGTTGTAAATAAACTCATCATAGATACCAGAAATAAAATTTTGTACACTATGACCAGGCTGTCATCTACAAAAGAGTCATCAGTGATGCTCGAATAAAATAAACTTCGCTAGAAGTCATACTAAAGTCTTAATCAACTTCAGAGAGAAAACATTTTTTTTGGTTCCCAACTCTTAGATAAGGGAGCTACCATTTGATTTTTATGTGGGGGCTAGGATGAAAAATTTTGTCCTGCATTTTTTTTAGCTGTAATCTCTGTCCTGCCTTTTTAGCTCACCTGGCCCGAAGGGCCAAGTGAGCTTATGCCAGCCATCACTTGGCGTCTGTCGTCGTAAACTATTTCAAGAATCTTCTCCTCTGAAACTACTAGGCCAAATACTTCCAAACTTTAACTGAATGTTCCTTAGGGTATCTAGTTTTTAAATTGTATCCGAAGTTTTGATCTATCAACAAACATGGTCGCCATTGCTAAAAATAGAACATAGGGGTCAAATGCAGTTTTTGGCTTGTATCTCAAAAACGAAAGCATTTAGAGCAAATCTGACACGGGGGTAAAAATGTTCATTAGGTCAAGATCTATCAGCCCTGAAATTTTCAGATGAATCAAACAACCCATTGTTGGGTTGCTGCCACTTAATTGGTAATTTGAAGGAAATTTTGCAGTTTTTGGTCATTATCTTGAATATTATTATAGATAAAGATAAACTGTAAACAGCAAAAATGATCAGCAAAGTAAGATCTACAAATAAGTTAATATGACCAAAATTGTCAATTGACCCCTTAAGGGGTTATTGTCCTTTAATGACAATTTTTCACAATTTGTTCATCATATTTGCTAACTTTAAAAAATCTTCTCCTCTAAAACTACTCAACCAAATTCAACCAAACTTCAACTGAATGATCAGTAGGGTGTATAAAATATAGTTTGTGTTTTATTTTCTATTTCGTCACAAAACATGGCCGTCATGGCTAAAAATAGAACACAGGGTAAAATGCAGTTTTTGGCTTATATCTCAATAACTCCAGCATTTAGAGCAAATAAGACAAGAAGTTAAAGTATTTATTAGGTCAAGGTCTACCTGTCCTGAAATTTTCAGCCGAATAGGGTAACTGGTTTTGCAGGTATAATGCCCCTGAATTGATGATTTTAAAGAAATTTTGCAGTTTTTGGTTATTATCTTGAATATTATTATAGATACAGATAAACTGTTAATAGCAAAAATGTTAAGCAAAGTAAGATCTACAAATAAGTCAATTTGACCAAAATTGTCAATTGACCCCTTAAGGAGTTATTGCCCTTTAAAGACTTTTTTCACAATTTGTTCATCATGTTGACTTACTTTAAAAAAATCTTCTCCTTTTGAAACTGCTGTATCAATTTCAGCCAAACTTAGGCTAAATGAGTTTCAGAGTATCTAGTATAAATTTTATATTTTATTTCCTTGTATGTCAAGAAAAATAGCTCCTATGGCTAAAATAGAACATAGGAGAAAATGATTTTTTTTTTTGCTTTTGAAGAAAATAGGACAATTCAAAGAACATTTAAATAAATTGAAAAGTCAAAATAATCATTGATGAGAGATTTAACCAAAAAAATTAAGGTGAGCGATTCAGGCTCTTGAGAGCCTCTTGTTATTTTTCACTTTTTCGGTCCTGCCTTTTTTTTTTAGTTTATCCTGACTTTTTTTTACCTAAATTGTCGTCCTGACTTTTTTTTTTTGCAAGTGTCTCATCCTGCCTTTTTTTTTACTCAAAACTCCTGTCCTGCCTATTTTTTTCAAATTTCATCCTAGCCCCCCCATAATAATCAAATGGTAGCTCCCTTAAATGACTAGAAACTGAGATTTTGGTTATGTTCAGTGAGAAATCCACTTAATAATAAAGATCAAGACAGAAGAATCATACAAAGTTTTTTTACAAGTTTTAGCTAAGGTAAAGAACTGCTATTAAAACTTTAAAGTAGGCTCTAAGGAGCTGTTGAAAAAACGTAAATGCATGGGAAAAATCTTTTAAATACTTGCATTTGACCTCAGCTTTTTTCCCTTGGTTAGTTTATTGTGGTGATACCTTATAGAAAGATGTTTGTTTTTTTTAGGATTTATCAGTTTTGGTATGCCGTTACCTCATAAAGGAGTATGTTCGATAAGGTCCTAAAATGGCCCTCTTTTTTAGCGTAAATTTCAAATTCAGATTTATTGACCAATATCACGATAAATTATAGCTAATACATTGACTAGATAGGATATAAGCCATTTTGTTGAAAATTTTACGTTTCTGTGTTTCATTATGACGTGACAAGTTGTACTTATATTGATTTTTCACGAAAAAATCAATGAAAATGGGTAAATTTCCAAAGATTATTTGACAGGAAACATAGAGCGCATACGTCGACAACAAAGATCTTAAAATAATGTTTGTGAAGATATTTAACATGTCTTATTTGAATATTAAGCTTGTCGACGCCTGCACTCTATGTTTCCTTGTCCTTTATTTGGTTAAAATCCAGCTGATTTTGTCAAATTTCACCAAAATCCCTTATCTTGACCTTTTTGGGATGTAAAAATCAACGTGTTAGAATTAAATTTTGACAAAAACAGCTCTGTTTAACTTTCTCATATGTCTTTAAGGCAACTTAAATCAATTATTGTCTTGTAACCATGAACTTTATAATTGGGGCCAAATCTGGCACTTACCGAACTTACTCCTTGTTGCTTTTTTTTTTTAACATCTGTTGCTCATTGATCATCATTATTTCAAAGGAACAGAACTTTTATTGCTGATCTTCATGTTTTATATTTACTAAAAGGTATCCAGCATCAAACATAAGAGGGTGCCAGGGTGCCTGGGTCCCCCATTTGTAGGAAACATTTGGTTGATTATAAAGAAAATCACTGAGGCATGACTTAAGCAGGCCCCCTCTTAGGCAGTAAGTGGGCCACCCCTTAAGAAAATTTCTGGATCCACCTCTAACACCTTATTAAAAGACCATGTCTGCTCCCACCCCTTTGAAAAACTAAATGGTTGTCACCTTACAGAAGAAATATAATTCTCAATCTTGTTTGGCCTTTTGTTTAGGCAAAAGAAATAGAAAGCTCTGAAAACTGACTGGTTACAGTATATATAACAGTCTAGTAAATGCAATGAAAAACAGTTATTATTCATCATAAATTAGTTTACTTTACACATGTTTTGTTCTATATCTAGGGGGTTTGGACAGCCAAAGTCTGATAATCTGAAATGGAATGTTTTTTTCATATCCATTTCCACCGTGTATCATCAGTACAGCGGATATAGGTACTAACCAAGCGGGTGTGATCGATTTTGACCTCACACGGTAACAAAAATCCTTGTTTTGTTCACATAATATCAATGTGCACCTTTAATAATCTAAACATAGTTGTTGTTTTAAGAAATGATTTGGTCATAGGTTGATGATTGGAGATGTCTCGTTATTTTCCCAAAACAAGAACGATTACTAAAATCATGTGCAAATACTTGTCAAAGAAGTTGACACTCGTCTCATCCGATATAATTCTATATTCATTGCAACTCTTTTTCTCATAGAAGGCTACTGTGCGTGTGTAATAAGTATAGTTGTTTCAATAATTGGCATTGAAATCTTTCATGCATATGTTTTTTTCGATATTTTATTCCGAAAAGAAGAATTGTGTACGGTGTTTAGCTGACCATATAAATCCTTCTGTATGGTGCATAGTTAAGTTACTGAACACCGTACACAAAAACAAAATTTTCATACTCGTTTATTACCCAAAAAGTTTCAAGGAATGAGTAATCACAGGTAGGTTTATGATTGGTAACTATTACTTTTGCCATGTATTAGCTTTCTTTTAGGTAAAACATGTAAATGTCTCGACAATTGTATCGAAATTGAAAGTTGGTGTTGACAGATCACAACTATTTGCGCATTTACAAGTTAATTGTTCTTATTAGAATATAAAAATTGTCTTATCAATAGGAAAAAATCGATGCAAAAATTATTTTCCAACCCCCGGAACCCCCCCCCCCCCCCCTGGATCCGCCAATGTATAATTAGCGCACCTAGCCCAAAGAGTGAAGTGATTTTTTCATTACTTCACGTCCATTGTCATCTGTTAATTTTCATAAGTGGTCTGCCTGGGGCCCACTGACTGCATAAGAGAGGGCCCGATCCAGTCATGTTCAGTGATTCCCTATATAATTAACCAAATTTTACCCACAAAAAGGGGGGTCTGAAAAAAAACCTTAATCCGCCTCTGCAATAAAAATTATAAGTATAACTGCAGACTCAATTTTGATGCAAAAGAAAAGAGAAAAAAATAAGCATGTTGTTATTTCTCCAAACAATTATACTATAGTGTCTCTGCTTTATCAAGGATTTGTCAAACAAAACCTTGGCTTCATTAAGGGGACGACCATTTGATATTCTGGGGGGGGGGGGGGGGGGGGGGGGGGGGCAGGAGGATTTGTTTTTGATCGGTTATTTATTTTTGTAAACTAAGAGGACAGATTATTCATTTTCTGCACTATTGAAGCAAGATTTTTCATTTTCATTAAAGCAAGAAACTGATTATTCATTTTTACAACTATATTTTTGATATTCGAAAACATACAATTTTTTTAATGATTTATTTATTATAAATAATACATATAGCATAGTCAAGTCATTATGTACCATTTAATTAGATTAACCATCCCCCTCTGCAGAAATGAATATTTTAAATTCCCAACTGTATATATATGTATTGCATACATACATAGTTTTAAAGTTTAGTTATAACTAGGTACTTTTAAATGTATTGGCAAACATACTACGCCGAGCAGAGCGAGGCAAAATTTTTTTTAAAGGGTTTTGGAGCCACTGAAGGCCCAAGAAGCTATAGAACAAATGATGCAAAATCATGCTTTCTGGGTGTTCATAAGACCCTTTCATAATCTGAAAATGAAGTTTTGTTTTAATAATTTTTTGACAATATTTTGGTCTCAAAGCAAAATGTATAAATTCAATGTACGACTGAAGTTTCTAGGGACAACATCAAAAGACCAATGTGCATGATAAAGCAAAAATGGAATTCACATAGTTAAGCCTGTGGCTGCTGTTTTTTTTTTTAAACTCATGATCAAGTTCATAACAAAATTACTAGATTATAAAAGGAATGCAACACTAACAGAATACAGAAGAACAATCAATGAACAAAAGACAAATAAATAAGAAACATTGATCCCGAAAAATCAGGGCTATAAGTCTGAGGGAAATCAGAACTTTCTTCTTGCAAGGCCGTGAACTCAATTTGATATGGAGACAAGCATTTGGTTTTGAAATTTCCTACATGTAGTTACGGCCCTGATAAAATAAAAGTGAGGTAAGGTTTCCTGAGACAATATACCTCAAGTTAAATGAAACCAATTTTCACACATTTCAAGTATATTTAAATAATATTTATACTTTTGTTATTAAAAAATTTGGGAAGTGTTTCCCGATTTTTTTTGGGGAAAAAGATGAATTTATGAAGAATCTGGTGCCATCTCATACTTTCGATTAGACCTGCTGAGTTATTTATTTTCTATACATTGCAAGTCAGGTAATTCATTTTCAAACTACCACAGAACAAACCATTTATTTTTGTGATTATCAAGGCTGAGTTATCTATTTTCAAAATCCTCCTGCCCCCCCCCCCCCCTCAAATGGTCGTCCCCTAAACTAAAAATATATTAATTCATGGAAAAAGATATGAAAGACATTTTTTTTTGTCCTATTTAGGGAGCTACTATTTGATTTTTTATGGGGGGGGGGGGGGGGGGGGGGGGGGGGCTAGGATGAAATTTGAAAAAAATAGGCAGGACAGGAATTTTGAGTAAAAAAAAAGGCAGGATGCGACACTTGCAAAAAAAAAAAGTCAGGATGACAATTTAGGAAAAAAAAAGTCAGGATAAACTAAAAAAAAAGGCAGGACTTACTAGAATGAAAAATAAAAAGGCAGGACAGAGATCACAACTAAAAAAAAATGCAGGACAAAATTTTTCATCCTAGCCCCCCCATAAAAATCAAATGGTAGCTCCCTTAGTTTCCTTTACATGATACTACATGTTTCAGATTTCTTTGTAGATTTTTTATTTATTTTTTTGTGTTCGAGTTTTTTATTTTGCCATTTGATATAATTTAGGACATTAAGGGACTTGGTCTCTCTGTTTATTATTTATTTTAGAAGACGGTATTTGGTATAAAAAAAAAAAAACAACATATTTCCCGCGTAATTTAATAACAGAGTAGCCTCCCATAATTTTCGGAAGCTCTCGTGAGTTAACAATAAATAATGGCTTCTGCTACTGGGAGGGTTGATGAATTAGTGAAAGATTATTTAATTTATCGTGGTTTGACGACCACATATAGAACATTTGAGGCAGAGTTAAAAAACGAGAAAGAAAAGGGACTCCGGGTAAATATTTTTGATTTCGTGATAATGTTAACAATGAAATCATAAACAAGTGGTAACTCAGTTTCGATCTTGTTTAGTTATATTGTTATCATAATGTTCTTCCTCACTGACACTGACCTTACTCACTCTAGCTTAGTATCATTTCCGTGTTTGAATGTTCAATGTACTGGTATGGTAATTGAAATAAACATAAATAAGTCCGTTTGTTTTCTCGGTTGAATTGTTTTACATTATCATTTTGGGGCCTTTTACAACTGACTATGCGGTATGGACTTTGCTCATTGTTGAAGGCCGTATGGTGACCTATAGTTGTTAATTTCTGTGTCATTTGGTCTCTTGTGGAAAGCTGTCCAATTGGCAATCATATATACATCTTTTTTTGCATGTACATCACATGACACTGCAATGGCAAAAAAAACCTACAATATTAAAATGACAGCCTGTAGGCGTCACAGAAAACAAATTTACAAGGGCCTTCAAGATCTCATTTGGACTTTTAAAAATCTCACAAAATCCTGTGGGAGATCCTAGACTTAGGTACTTCAGAAGGGCAAACTGATCCTGCTCCATGTGTGGCACCCATCATGTTGCTCATGCAAGTACAAATCTATATACATGTTCAGTGGTGTATGTCTATATCATCTGTCACCAGGCGCGTAGCTCCCTATACGCCAACACACAGTTGCGTGCACATCAATTCGGCATGCAAAAAAAAATTGCAAAATAAAAATTTATAAATTAAAAGGATACACATACGAGTATATGCTGTCGCTTTTTCAAATGATGTAATGTCATTAAATAGCGGCATTTGGTTTCAAAATTAAAGTTTTATTGCAGATGACAAAAACGGACAGTAACTTGAATCTATTACAAGATTATAATTTGTTATACTCTTGTGGTTTCGGAGAACATTTTACAGAGTACGGTTTATCTGTTTGGAATGCGATGTACCAATCGGCCATTAGATTTATCAGAACCCTTCGATATCGTTAAATATGCCGATGCGATGTAACTACCAAAGCCAATCACCCTGCAAACACGCAAAAACAGTCTTGGAAAGTCTCATTATATTTTGCGTCCATAGACCACATGATAATTTACGAGTAATATCTTTAATTAATATTCTTTAATATTGTTAAAAGTAGTATAACACTATAAAACGTAGCATAGCACCATACAAAGTCTTTTTCTCGAGATATATATCAGTTTGTTTTGGGGATATAATGTTTTTCTTGTATTTCTCGGAAAATCGTGGTACCGGAAAATGGTTTGTTTTTCGGGTTTTGGCCATAGGACGGTTAATTGAGAAGCTACATGTACATAGGTACAAGACAATTTATGGAACTGGAGTCGCGTCTGATATCAGTCAGAAAAATCACTGCTTTGCGCATATCTGCTTCCTCGTGTTGTCGGAAATACAACAAACGAACAAATCGCAGCATTGTTTGAGACATACGAAACTGACTTGTCATGTAATTTTGACAAATTCAATCGGGAGGTCGCTCGATGGCGAACACGCTGGATTACATCTCGCGGGTCCTACCGCAGAGAGATCGTTCAGTGTAGAACGTCTGTTGAAAACATATGTACGATTAACAACAAACAACGACGGTTTAGCATTGCTAGCATTGCTGCATATTCATCTGGATTTTTGTGTGAATATTGACAAAGTAATAAAGAAGTTCTGCAGATTTTTGACAATTTTTAGTAAATTCCATAACACAAAAATGTGTTGTTTATGTATTCAATTAACCATGCTTTATTCTATTTAGATGTTCTATTCAGAAGATTTTTGAATAGTTTTGCATTCATGAATTATGTATAAGTCCTATGTACATGAAGCTTCTCAATTAACCGTCCTATGGCCAAAACCCGAAAAACAAACCATTTTCTGCATAAAAGGGTCCCAAAATTTTTCGCCTCGCTTCGCTCGCCGGTATATGCTTGCACATCGTTTCAATTTAGCTACGCCCCTGGCCACCAGTGTCCAAACGCCAGACAACTATCCATTTTTGTTAACTTATAAATCTTCTCCTCTAAAGAACTTAGTATGCCAAATGCCACCAAACTTAATCTATTTTGTAAATGTTCTTAAGGGTATCAAGTTTAAAAATTGTATCCATATACAAAAATTTTGTTGATGGAATCATTAGTTGACCTCTTATAGTAGTTGTTGCCCTTGAAAGACTGCTTTTACCTTATTTTATACTTTTTAATGATACTTTACTTGAAAGAGGGGAATTGTCATTGCAAGAATTTTCATCAAAATAAGATCTTAATGTAAGACGACATTGCAAAATCAATGGAACATTTTAATATCACTTCAAACTAAAAAATACTGGGAATTGATTTCTATTCCCCCAAATACCAGATGCATTGTAAAGAATAACAACACACTTAATGGCCTTTGACTAAGATTAATAAGTCGGGGAGAAAGATTTTTATCCTGTTAAGTTCCTTTACTATATAGAAAGTTAAATATTCAAACTAACTTGCATGTATCAACTCCAAACATATTTTATTAATTTTTATTCACTGATGAATTTTAACATACATTTATAATACATTATCTTTCAATAAACATGATAAATTGATGTTTTTTTTTTTGTTTTTTTTTCCATTTCTACAGAATTTTAATAAACGTTTGTTGATTTTTTTTCTAGGCTGATCGTATTCTAGAACAATTACAGACATATGTTGTAAACTATGATCTTTCTAATTTACGAGAATATTGGAGTTACTTGAATCAAAGACTGTTTAGTCGCCTTGAAACAAGGTACTTAAGCAGTGTACGGAAATTAGAAGTTGGATTGTTAAAATTTTATCTGGTCAATGCTCAACAACTTAACAGACATGACAGAGTAACTGATTTCTTTGAAAAGATGACACCAGAATTACAGAATCAGGCAGAATTTAAAGACTGGTTTGGTATGTTTTCTTTTTCACTTTGTTATATTTATATGAGCAACAACTTTGTAATGTTTCATGATATGTTTTTAGTATTTGTGTAAATACTTCATTATGGACCAGACAGACTGGGAAATCTTTTTTTTTTTGTTCTGTACATTTTTTGTTATAATTTTTTTTAGGATAAGTTAAAAAAGTGTATGTAATACTGAAATATATACTAGTAACCAATCTGATTAAGAATATTAATGAGATATATTCTTATTTGTATGTTTGGCCTATTGGAGTCCTAGTTCACAAAAGAGAGGCAAAAGAAACCAAAGGGACATTCAAATTCATAAGACGAAAAATAAACTGACAATTGAACAACAGTACACAGAACACAACATAAAAAATTAGACTGAGCAATATGAACACAACATTCAAAATAATGGATCACAGTAATTGATTTTAATCAGATTGATATGAGTACAATGTATAATATATGTACTTATATAAACTAAAACCGAGGGAAACGTATCAACTATAAAAACAACATAACAGAAACACTGACGGCAGCAAAAACAAACATTCACATAGAAACAAACTATTTGATAACAAGTGCCATAATCCTACCTTGGTATATAGGACATTTTAAGTAAAAATGGGGGGTAGAACTATAAAATCTTTTAATGAAACCATATGAAAAAAATTTAATCACTAACTTTTTTAATTCATTTTTCAGCCTTTGCCTTTATGAAGAATCCTGAAGAACACAGTAATTTCTCTATGTATTTCACCAAGCAGTGGCAAGATACATTCTTCCTATCGCTTTATAACTTTCTAAGTGTTATAATACAGACTATGCATATCCTTTGTGTTGTACAAAATTTCACATTTACAGTTTTCCCCCGGACCAGTCCAACCTTTAAAACTTTAGTCAGGCCTGTTACATGTAAATCATCTCCATAGGCCAACACAATCTAACTTTAATTTTCATAAAATTCAGTTTTGAGCCTTTAGATTCAAAAGTCTATTGTAAAGACTGAATTTAGCACTAACTGGTTTTATTTGCATGATATTTGATACATTGTATTAAGGTTAAGATTCAGACAAAAAAGTTGATATATAACATTTATGTATAATAACTAGGCAAAATTTAACCCAGTTAGTGTGAATTCTTAAATCATGATTGTAGATTTTATAATTATAGATTCAAAGCTGTGATTTCTGTTCAAGTATATGAAATATGGGGCTACAAAAAATATGAGTTCCTTATTCATACAGTACATGTATCTTAATTACCAAAAATTTTATCTTAACATTTGACATAATTGTTATACAATTATTTTTATTGACAACAGTGAAATTTGTTTCCCAAGAAATAATAATGTCATTGAATAAATCATTTTAACTTGATACAATGAAGGAGCTTTATACAATAATTAAATAGCATATCAATTTTGATATGAATTAAAAGAGTTAATGTGTGTTCATGAAACACATTCCTACAACACAACCAAACACATTATGAATAATAAGTGAAATGCTGAATATTTGGACAGTTTTGATTCACATATTTTGTTGAATAATCATATAGTCTTTACAATAAACAGGCATATTATTTTTTATGCATGTTTCTCAAAGCAATATCATGGGAGTTTTAAATTTAAACAACTGTAACCAGAGCGTATGAATTTCATTACAAAAAAGCTTGTCTCCAAGGGGACTAGAACTCAGGACCTCTGTGCTACAGGGCAGCACGTTAACCCACTGAGCTGAAGAAGTACTTGTTTAGCTCAACCGCTTACGACTGACCAAGTATCTACCACATGTTCTAAGGGAAGCAATTCCGTCACACAACAAAATGTGGACAACTAGAGAAAATAAACTTGATAGATACACAGTACATATATTCATACTTTAAAGATTCACAGTACGAGTTCCAATGAGACAATTCTCCATCCAAGTTACAATTTGTTAAAGTAAACCAGTATAGGTCAAAGTACGGTCTTCAACACATAGATTTGGTTTACACTGCAAGCTATAAAGGGCCCCAAAAATGACTAGTGTTAAAACATTTATAGGAAAATGTATTCATTATTGAAAAATATAAATTATACTTTAAAGATCATCATGATTTATTAATCAAACACATTTCTGATGCTATTTACAAGTGTTATGTTTCTGTTCAAAATGGTTTGCATACTTTCTCAGATTTTGTTGACCTTAACATTTATCACCATCACCAGTTTTATTGAACTTTGACATTGAACATAAAAGGATGAAAGATTTGCAAGAAGAAAATGAGAAGCTGAAACAACAGGTATGAAAACATATAATGTATTTGTGGAATTGAACTTCAGAATCTTGGGAGATTTAACTTTCAGATTTAAGATTTTCATATATTATCTTTATTGTTATAACTTGATATTCTCAATATCCTTGATGAAAAGGGTCTAATAAATTTAACAGTTAGAATCTTCATTTATTGGCTATGAAGTTAGAATGTTATGAATCCCTGTAAGTTCCTAAAATCCTTAAGTGTTTGAAAAAGATTTTGATTTTTATCTGTTGCAGTTGAGGTTTAACAACCAGCCTGTTAGTGCAATACCAAAGAGATATGATTCTGAATCATCAGAAGGTTTAAACAGAACAGCTAATTCACTGGAATTGGTGTATGATTTTTCTGGATTTGAAGAGTGAGTATTGGTGGGGTCCATAATTCCAAATTAACATCACAAAGAAAAATAATCAGAGATTAAAAAAACAACACCTTTCAGTAGGTTGATATTTGGTTTAAAAGCAGTTTAATTTAATTTTATTCCATATCAGTTGTCTAATGAATCTCATTTTATTTATGTTAAATATGATAATGAACCAGAATCTGACGAAAGAATGGGTTGAGAATAGGATTTTACATAGTTGAGGAATTAAAAAATTCATTTCCCATTTTGTAACTATGTTTGACCTTGATTACTGGCGAATGACATCTAGACCAATCCGATTTAAAAAAAAATTAAGTTTCCTTATAGCAACACAGAAATATTTAGTCTTTTTTCACATCTTCACTCTGTCACATTTAATATGGTATTACTGTAAGATCACTGGAAATATTTGAAGGGGGCATTACATTAACTGTTTTACCCTTGTCATGTCCCAAAGTTGGTTTCCTTTCTCTTAACATTCAGTTTGCCTCAAAAACCAAATGTTATGAAACTTTAAACACAATGCTTATAACCACAAAACACAGATCAAGTTTGAAATTGGGTGGCATCACTGTAACTCTTCTAGAGTTATGCCCCTTTGATTTTATAAACATATTCACATTTCTTTTGTGCCTATGTTTGTGTTTGAAGCCCATTTGCACAATGTCTCTTGCAAATTTGTAAAAAGGGGAGTATAAGCTTTTTTCGTGCTGCTAGGGGGAAGGGACATTTAGTGCTGACCATCCCTTGTGTGGAAGGGAATTCATATTCCCTTTTAGCATCTATGTTTTTAAAATAAGTTTATTTTTGCAGTGATACAGTTGAACAGGAAAAACAACAAAAAACTGGAAGAAAATTCTTTAAAATGCCAGCTACACCATTGGTTAGTAAAAAACCAGCAACAAAAGTCATCAAGAAAACAGAACCAGCTATTGAACAACAACCAATGAGTTCTTCACCATTGTCTCGTCAGCGAGGAATGAAACAGTTGATAAGTAACAATCAAAACAAGCACCCACCAAATAGAACGAATTCTAAATTAGAAACTGGAGCATCAAAGTCACCAAAAGACTTGAATCAAGGTCAAGAGATGTCTTTGATTATAGATCAGGTGGAAAGAACACCAGCAGTAGATAATAATCAGAGTAGTGTTGAAGTTACTCCTGTACATCAGAAGATTCAGATGAAACAAAAAGACTTTGTAAAAGAAAGACAAGAACTTCTAGGGGATTCTGGGAAACAAAAGAAACGAGATCAAAAGGTTGGGGATAATATTATGATTTTAAGAAGTTTGCAAACACTTGAATAGGTTAGGAAATGCATACAATATACTGAAATCGAAATGGTGTGTTTCCCAAGGTCTAAAAGTACATTTAAGTTTTTGCTGTGACTCCATCGTGTACATCATATGTGAAAATGATGGGAGTAATCCCCCATCTTTCCACACCATCTATGCATTAAATTCAACAAGATACCTGTAAGTGAAGAATAGAATTTTAGAGAAAAATTGAGGGTTGTGTGTTGACTTATATTGTCCCTGTGAGAAACAAAAAAAAAATGTCAAAAGCCAAATCCTGAAGAGTTTCTTTGACCCCTAATTTATTCTTTTACAGCATAATCAAATTACATTGAATGAACACTAGTGATGGCAAATATTTAACATCAGATTATCTGTTGAAAATGACCCTCCATACAGTTTTAATACACCTTACTGCTATATATGTCCGCCATTTCTGGACATCACAAAGGTTCCGTTGCAATTTTGATGCTAACTTACAAAATATCTGACGCCACAATGAAAAAGTGATTGTTGTATGATGTCAATAATACAAGTGAGGCAGATTCTCTGGTCAACCGGAACAGATTTCCAAATAGCAATAAGGTGTATGTTTACCTGACCTTGACCTAATATTTATCAAGTTAAGTTTTAGTGGTTAGGTTTGTTTCTTACATACAATAACAAATACATTATTCTAAGGAACTTACTTTAAACAAATGAAATAAAAACACCAACGTCCTCTCAAATATGAATGTACCTGTATTAAAGACCAATGACAAACTGGATATATAACATCCTAATTTTTGGGGTGATGTTGTTTATGAAGCTGGTAAATTAAGTTACCTAAGAAACTCCTTAAATAAAATATTCTAAAGGTTTGCTATTCAACACTATAATTGTATCTTTGAATATTACTTATATTATTAATGATACCTATTTTTGTTATCAAGTAATTGAATCACAACTAAATGCTATTGCTATATATAAAGCTATTGACAATCACATATCAACTTATTCTTGATACCTATAGTTTGGCATTGCAAAAGATCATGCTTTTCTCTGATTGTATATGAACCTATTACTCTCAATCCAATGAATGTGAACTGATTGATATTTTAGTCTTAGATGCATGATATTTATATAAGTTTATGTGTACAGGGCCGTAAATTACATGGAGGCATGTAGGCAGTTGCCTCCTATTGCTCCAAAAAAAAAAACGAAAAAAAAACCCCAGAAAATAAAAAAAATGGTTAAAATCATGCATTATTTTAATAGCACCGGTTATGAATTCGACCAACAAAGTGATTAATCATAATTGCAGGGTGTGTTCGATATTTTATTCTGGTGAATATCGCTGAACGGTACCCAACTCCTTTGCACACGTAAAAATTTCCCGCCAATTTTGTAGCACGGGATTTTCCTGTGTCTCATTCTCGGGCATAATAAAAATCCTGCTGTCTCGCCATATCAGACTGAGGAGCAAATTGCAAGGTTGATTGAAACAGGACCACTGGTTCTGATGTTGCACCACATTAAATGGTTAACAACTAGAAGAATTGTCATAATTTGTGCATAGACTAACCAACTTGTTAATAATGTAAGTATAACTGTGAATTTTATGTCAAGAGCCGAGGTTCCATGACACCTCAATTTAGTTGATATAATTTATAATAACCAGTCCTGATCAGTGTAGGTGATTTTTTTCTAGACATTTCCAAAAGACAGCCTGTACGTTGTCACTTGTTTTTGAAGTCCCTTGTTAATTCCGTCATTATATATTTAACATCCTGCACATTTTCCGCAAACCGATATTTAAAATAAACTCCTACCCAGACAAACTGAGTTTGTCGCTTGTATGAATCTATTGCTATGTGAACACAGTTGGTGATCCGGGGTTTGGGTCAGGAAGTTGGACCCACTTTTTATTTTGACAACCGGTGTATTCATTTCGTATGGCAACATTTTGTTGACCCCCCCCCCCTTTTTTTTTGCAGGAATTGCATGTGTTGGAATTCCCCCTTTTCAAATAGATCCATCCCTATTACATATCATTGAAGGCCCGACATATAATAAAAAACTAGAAATTAAACAATTGGAAATTTTATTGCAGGACAAAAGCCAAACAATTAACAAGCAAAGAAGTTTGGATTCTTACTTTAAAGTTGCTCGACAAGCGGGAAATGAAGAAATGGGAGACATCGATGAAAATTCAGTAGCTATTAATCCATCCCCAAATGAATCAGTGATCGAAGCAGAACCTGCGCTAGCATGCAGTGAAAACACGCCTTCAACATCTTTTGAGATACTATTATCACCAATCGATTACAGTGATCCTGTCCAATTCAACAAGCGCTCTCTTTCAGATGAAGATCGACTGAAACTACTGAAGACAAAATGGATACCATCGTCTAATTCTTATATATATCCTAAAAATAACCAAAATTGTCGCTTCAACAAATCATGGGAAAATGACTATTGCTGGCTACGATATTCTCCTTCACAAGATGGTGCTTACTGTTCTCTATGTATTGCTTTTCAGGATCACCCTAGTGAAAATCCACGATACAATGAATTTGTTACCATACCTTACAATGACTGGAAAAATGCATTAGGAGAGAAGAGAGGTCGTCTTGCGCTCCATTCCAATAGCGAGCGTCACCTGAAAGCTCTTGAAAAAAGTGGTCTCCTACTATAGGTTTCGGATCAGAGAAGGCCATCTATAGTCCAGTCTATTAGCAAAGCATACAGTGACAAGGTTGAAAAAAATAGAGCTAGTCTTTTATCTCTGATAGAAGTAATAATCACCCTAGGTAAACGGAATATAGCATAATGGGGGAATTGGAACAAAGAAATTTCAGAGGAAGATGGAAATTTCATGTTTTTTGTGAATTGGAAATCTTCGTTTGACTTGGTCCTTAAGGAACATATTGAACAGAAATGTTCTTATGGGAAATACTTGTCACCATTGGCTCAGAATGAATTCATACATTGCTGTGAATCGGAAATTAGAAGTAAAATTGTAAGCAGATGTAATCAATCTAATTTCTTCAGTGTGACTGCAGACGAAAGCGCAGACTGCTCATACCAAGCGCAGCTTTCTATCTGTATCCGGTATTGTTATACAGAAAACGATGCTTGGTATGTAACGGAAGATTTCTGTGGTTTTGTAGAGCTTGTTAAAACGAACGCAGAGACTATATCAACATGCATACTAAATAAACTTCGTGAATGGGGATTCGACCTGACCTGTTTAAGAGGTCAAGGTTATGACGGATGTTCTACGATGACTGGAGAAGTATCTGGTGTCAAGACGAGAATTACTCAAGAGCTTTCAAATGCGAAGTAATTCGTGCACTGTCGATCGCACTGTCTTAATCTTGTCATTGTTAACAGTTGTCAGTCAGTCGCAGTTGTCAGAAATTTTATGGTAATTTAGGGAAAATCACATGGTTTATCATTGTGTCCAGTAAACGCAAAAATATTATGAAATCTGTAATGAAAGATGAAGGTCAAATCGCGATTCAATTTGATTTGATGTATGATCAAGAAGAAGGTTTATTCAGCCAGGAAAAACGACTACTACCAACACTAGCAGAAACTCGATGGACATCACGAACTGATACATTAACTAGGCTGTTGAAACACTATGACAAGGTGCTTGACTTTCTTGATGAAATTCAAAACCAAACCGTCGGCAACTCAGATGCTACATCTTACAAAATGACTCTTCTTAACTTTGAAATATTACGTCTACTATATTCGGTGTATGGAAGCATTGTAAGGCGTACATGTCCAACTGGCAGGTGTCATCTGACATTGACCCTATTTTCATGGTTCAGTGGTTATAGTTAAGTTAATGAGTTTTGGTCTGTTTTTCTTATACTGTCTACTATATTTGGTATATGGAATGATTGTAAGGAGTAATGGTCTAGCTGCAGGTGTCATCTTAGCTTGACCTCATTTTCATGGTTATAGTGGTCAAAGTTAAGTTTTTGAGTTAAATGTTTTATGATCTCTATGTTGGTCACGCAGGTTTAATTTGACCTTGACCTCATTTTCACAGTTGATTGCTCAGTGTTAAGTTTTGGTGTTTTGGTCTGCTTTTCTTAAACTATAAGCAATAGGTCAACTATATATTTGTTGTGTGGAAGGATTGTTAGCTGTACATGCCTGCCTGACATGGTTCATCTGACCTTGACCTCATTTTCATGGTTCAAAGGTCAATGTTTAGTTGTCTTGGTTTATGTCAAGTTTATGTGACAGTCATAATAAAGCTGTATATTTAGGACTATCAACATAATATCAATGATTAGTAAAGAAGGTGAGACATTTCAGTGTGTGTACTCTTGTCTTTAACTATAAGCAATAGGTCAGCTATATTTGTTGTATGGAAGAATTGTTAGCTGTACATGTCTGCCTTGCATGGTTCATCAACCTTGACCTCATTTTCATGGTTTATTGGTTAATGTTTAGTTTTCTTGGTTAATGTTAAGTTTCTGTGACAGTTGTAAAAAGCTTTATATTTAGGACTATCAGCATAATATCAATGATAAGTAAAGAAGGAGAGACATTTCAGCGTGAGCACTCTTGTTATATATTTGGTGTATGGAATGACTAATAGGTGTACATGTCCATTTGGCAGGTTTTATCTAACCTTGACCTCATATTTGATAATATTATGTATATTCGATACCTGTAGTAAAACCTTTATAATCTTCAAACACCTTCAACTTAATTTCATGATCAGTAAGGCAGGTTATACATTTCAGAATGTGCACCCAAAATTTGTTTTATTTCTGTTTTTTCTCAAGCTTTCTATCATGCCCTCGTTGTAGCTGAGGGGGCCTTAAGTTTTACCCTTGTCATTCTGTTCGTATGTACATCCCAAAATTGGTTTCTATTCTCTAACTTTAGTTTGCCTTAACCAAATGATATGAAACTTATACACAATGCTTATTACCACAAAATACAGATGAATTTAAAATGTTGGTGGGGTTCAGGTTGCTATAAACGTTCTTGAGTTATGCCCCTTTATAAATTGAAAAATTGAGATTTTTTTTTCAGTACCCCTTCTGTTACTTACATTTGCCCCAACCAAACATTGAAAAACCTATATAAAATACTTATTGCCACAAAACTCAGATCAAGTACAAATTTGGGTAGTTTCACTTATATCATTTTTATACGCCCGTCTTTTAGACGGGACGTATTATGGTATACCGTTGTCCTTCCGTCCGTCCGTCTGTCCGTCCGTCAGTTGTCCACACTTCGGACAATAACTCAAAAACACTTTCACCAATTTCCATGAAACTTAAGTGAATTGTTTATATCTATTGACGTAAGCTCCCTTTCGTTTTTTTTTTAATTTCAGATTTTAAGTTTTGGATTTATGGGGCTTTATTCATAAAAAAGGGGGGATTTTCAACACTTCGGACAATAACTCAAAAAGGCTTTCACCAATGTCCATGAAACTTTGGTGAATTGTTTATATCTATTGATGTAAGCTCCCTTTCAATTTTTATAAATTTCAGATTTTAAGTTTTGGATTTATGGGGCTTTATTCATAAAAAAAGGGGATTTTTAACACTTCGGACAATAACTCAAAAAGACTTTCACATATGTCCATGAAACTTTGGTGAATTGTTTATATCTATTGATGTAAGCTCCCTTTCAATTTTTATAAATTTCAGATTTTACATTTCCGTGTTATGAATTTTTATGCTTAAAAAAGGGGGGATTTTCCAATTTTGGGACAATAACTAACACTTGTACAAAATTTTATGCAACTTTGATAAATTGTTTATATCTATTGACATAAGCTCCCTTTCCATTTTTATAAATTTTAGATTTTACGTTTTCTTAAGTAATGAATTTTTATACTTAAAAAAGGGGGATTTTATGCAACTTTGGTGAAACTTTGGTGAATATATTAATGTAACATCCCTTTTGATTTGTATAAATATCAGATTTTACATCAACTATACCAAGAGCAACGGGCATATCATGCGCTAAAGCACAGCCCTTTATTGAGTTATGTCCCTTTATAATGTTGTAAGCAAGCAGGGGCATCATCTGTGTCCATGGGGACACATTCTCTGTTTATTTAAATTTTCTACTGTATTAGTTGGAGACTAATCATAGTTTTAGAATAAAATTTGTTCATTAACTAAAGAATCGTTGTTTGCCAAGCCTTGAAATTTAGATGTGACCTTGTTAAACATCATATTCATCCTTTGAATGAACTTTTTCTGAAAGGTTACCAATTCAACACTAGATCTTCGAATGTAGTTTCTATTGGCATAAATATTGATTTTGTTATTAGTGAATTAAAATTTTAATTAAAAAAATATAAGTGACTTGTTGTATATTAATTTATGTTATTTCATTTTTACAAGTATACATTAAAAAAGGCAATAAGTAAAAACTAATAATGTAGATATACATGCAACAAAAACAATTTAAATCTTCTTCAATTTTTAAATCATACACTTTTGAAAATAATGCTATTAAATACATGTAAAAACAAAATCAACAGGATACAAATCTGACTGACAAACAGTTCTGATATTAATATTTTGATACATCAGAAAAAAGTTGTCACAAGAAGATATTCTTTTTTTTTAACACGACTGTTCTCGCAATCTCGGTTATACAAATTATACAATGCATATAAAAATTTACTAGTGTTTTAGAAGGCGTTAAAGAATTGATTGATTAGCATTTGATAAATAACATATTGTAAAGTTTATCAAGAGATAAATGAAATTAAGAATTAGAATTTCCTTTTTCTTTTTTTGTTTAAAATATAACATTGAATTGGGCAGACCCTAAGTTTGACATATGAGTGGTCCAATTTATTGTTTATGGATTACTTTAGCACCCTGATATATTCACTTTATATAGCTTGGCTTCCTTGGCTGAACTGTCTTCAGGTGTAGAACATCCTATATAGAGCTGTCCTGTTGGAGAGAACACAAGGGAATATGCACCTTCTATTCCATTGTCTGTTGTCTTTATGTATGTAATCAGGTGTCCTAAGTTGTTCAGGATGTGGAGGGTGTCAGTATCAACATCAGCTACAATGACATTGTCTCTTGGTGTTGTCACTATATCTACTGGTCTGAAAGCTTCCTTGTCGATTTCTGTATCCCCATTGTAAATGTTTATCACATCACCTGCCTTTCCTAATACTACCACTTTACCATTGTCATCTTCAAGATCATAGTCTGCCACATGTATGTTACTATTACTTGTTGTAGTAATTCTTCCAGGATAATCAAATATAGGTTGATTATGTTGGTCATGTTCATACACAGCTTCATGGTCTCCTTTCTTATTTATTACAAACACTGCTCCTCTTCCTTCTTTATGATAACCTCCTACCATGATCTGACCTCCACTGGTGACATGAATGGCTATAGGAATGAAAGGATTAATGTCATACAAACTGTCTGTTACTTTACCAGTGGTGCTGCTGATCATTTGTAGTCTGGATTCCAGTGTTGCCAGTTGTAGATCATCTGATGCAGTTATAGCCATACCTAAGACCTTGATATTGAAGGTAGATATTGTTTGTAGATTGGTTCCTTCAGGTTTTACTTTCTTTATCACTTCATCTGAATTACAAGCTATCCACAGTGAATCATCAGGACATGGATATAAATGAGTAACCAAAGAAAGATTAGTCTGATATTGATTTACTACACTTAGAGAAACATTTACTTTAGGTACAGGTATGTCTACACTTTGTAATACTCCAATGTTAGACTGAGTTACCTCTCCAGGAATAAATTGTAGTTTTGTTCTGCGTGATATTTCAGGTTTTGTAACCGATACCTCTGTTGATTTCTCAATTCTGTTGACATTTTGGAAAAATTTAGAAATGTCAGTGGTATGAATGAAATCTTGAACATCACTATACTTTTCGTCTATTTGTCTCTCACTTTTTGAAATGGCTTTGATACATTCTTCATTCACTTTGGAAGAAGCTTTGTGGTTTTGCTCTAACTCATTTCTAAGTTTTGCTATATGTTTTTCGACTGCTTGCTTCAACACTTTCTCATGGTTTAGAATATCTGTGCTAACTTTGGTATAATTTGAATTATCAGCATTTTGAAACTGGTTCAGTTGATCCTTGGTTGCAATGATTTCATATTTTTCCTTTTGCAATTTACTTTTTTTCTTCTTCAGTTTGTCTATCTTCAAGTTATATGCATCACTTATTTCAGTTAGATCATGTTTCTTGTGAATCTTGGAAACACAAGTAGGGCAAACCAGTTTGTCACATTTTGTACAAAAAAGGCAAGAAGATTGTTCTGAATGATCCTGACATTTTATGTTTGTAAAATCCAATTTTTGGACAGGAAGCCCAACATTCTTTATGTCTACTACCTTATGATCCTTAGCTATTCTCAGATGTATTTTATCTTTACATGTACTGCACATTAGAACTCCACAGGTCAGGCATTTCCATTTAATATTCTTCTCAGTTTCACATAGATTACAGTTTATGGGGATCTGGCTTCTAATTACTGATTTAGAAAACGCCATTATTGAAGCTATTCTATTTCCTGGTTTGTATGTAGGTGACTACTAATAAACCAGAACAGGTATATAAAATATATAGATTTAAATGTACCTATATAATTTGTGGTATCATATCTTGATCAAGTTTATTACAGTAGTGTAAACAGTTTAAAGTTCTTCTTGATAATAAAACTATTCTTCCTTAGCAAAAGATATGTATCTTAATTGAGCAACAAAGGAAATGAATCTTATACTTTTTTCTATTGAAAATGAAGTGATTGTTCATAAATGTTAAACTTTGTAACATGATTATGATATTATCTGTACCTGTACAAATGCAAAACGCAAGATGACTAGCAATTTTTTAAAGTGTGACTTGATAGAGTAATACTTTGTTTTGCCAAATAGAATGAAATTCAAAACAGTGTAGCTGTGGCCATTGATTGACACATTAAAATCATCCATTGACTGGGACAATTTAGGTGAACGTTTGTATGTAACGACCAATGCTCACTATGTACTTTTTAAAGACACTTAAACTATGGGGTCACCAAAGGTTCTCAACACCTAAATAAAGTAATTCGAAAAATTAATCAGAAATAACACGATATTTTGATTTATATCAATTATATAAATCAAAACACAAAGGTTATTCCTGATTAATTTTTCAAATTATTTTATAATTAAAGGCGTTAAGAAACCTTTGGTGACCCCACAGTTTAAATGTCTATCGTAGGTACGTCGTAAACAGTGGTCGTTACAGACAAACGTTCACGTAAATTGTCCCAGTCAGTGGATGATTTTAATGTGTCAATCAATGGCCACAGCTACACTGTTTTGAATTTCATTCTAAAAGGTATGTTTACAGGTATTCCTATAGAACCCCTTTTAATCATTGTAAATAATCTGATCTTAATGTAACTTAACAAAAACTTGGTTTTAATTGAAGTATATTAGGGTTGAATAATGATATGTAAAACCCTCTTTTTCTAAATGTTTTTCAAAGTTTTTATACATATATTAATATCATATGAAGGTTATTAGTTAAATGAAAAAAGGAATTATTTGATATACGTCACTCTGAACAGAGTTAAGGAGGGCAAACTGAATACTGTTAAACATCCATGTCAACCTGTTTTGTATATTAAAGATATGTCAGCTACCTACCAACTAGAGTCATTCTCAACTGCATTTCAGGGAAATAGACTATATTATTTTATGTTTAATTTTGAGGTGGATAAACACTTTTCTTTCCTTGGCACTTACATTTTATACTTCACAAACCCTCACCATATGTTTTAGTTTTGATGTAAAAATGTGTTTATTTAAATGTGTGAGTCGGAAAAATGACCTATTGCATGCATTTTCTTCAATAACATATATAAAGTCTAGATCCAATTATATAATGTCCTCCTCGTACACATTACACATAACCTGAAGAAGTAACTGAATATATTCATTCAAGGGGGATTATAACCTTCCACCAAAATAGGTCAATCATTCTTTGAACATCTTGTCATTCTTCATTGTCTTTGCTAAATATGACATCAGATACTGTGGATTCATTATTATTCGTTGGATACCAATTTTCGTGGGTTTCGTGGGAACAGATGAATCAGGATTTTAAATGTTCAAAGAATAACATATTTATACAGAGATAGGCAAGACCACGAATTCAAATATCCTTGAATGTGCAAGTGTTCAGCAATCCACGAAAAATTGATACCCATGAAATTAAATAATCCACAATGTAGTATATGCCAACAGCTTGTGTATTGGCAAATACTATAGTTCTATGCTTTCAATTTCCCCCGCTGATACATATAATTAATATGGCTACTAACAAAAGCTCCATTTGGAGCTGATGTGTTTAGAGACCTCTTATGTCCGTACACCATTGCTATATTGTCTACCTAAATTTAACATCTTAGTTTATTTGGAAAATTATAACTGTAAGAGATATAAGTTACATTACTTAATTCATGAATGAACAAAGAGATAAAGCAGTATTCTTAACACAATAAATAGGTCACTGTGAACTTAACATTTCAATCCTGCATTGATGAATTACCATACAACTTACAATCATAACTTGTGTTATATGGTTTACTGTCTACTATAGAAAAAGTTCTTGCATGCTTGACAGGATATATATTGACCTGTTCATTTAAGCCTAAAGTAATCAGACAAGCAATAGAATTGTTTTTCCTTAAAGCTCATCTGGCCCACATGGCAAATTGAGCTTTTCTCATCACTTGGCAACCGTTTTCTGTTGTCGTTGCTAATTAACTTTTATAGAAATCTTCTCCTCTGAAACTGCTTGGCCAAATCTATTCAAACTTGGCCACAATCATCATTTGGGTTATTTTGTTTAAATAATATTGAGATGACCCTTACAGCCAACTAACATGGCCTACATGGCCAGAAACAGCAACAAAGGGTTAAAATACAAATTTTGTTTATAATTTTGAAAAGTACTATCAATAGTAAAAAAAAAGATATGAGAAAGCTAAATGTTGAAAATGTTGAAATCTAGGATTTTCCCTTTCATCAAAACTGTCAGAAGACCTCTTATTGTACTCTTTAATGACTATTTTTACCCATTTTTAGTGTTTTTTCCTATTACCTTTTAAATTATTTAAGACATATAGACACTTTAAAAAGCAAAATTGATCAGCTAATCAAGATTTACTTCTAAGCTTGATTTAGCCCAAATCATTAGAAGACTGTTTACAGGAGTGATTGCCCTAACTTAACTATTATATTTACCCTTTTTATGTGTTCTTGGCAAAAACTATAGAAGAGAGTGAAACTGAAAACAGAAATAAAATGATAGGCAATACAAGATCAACAAAAGATAGATTTTTGTCATGAATTTGTTTGTAGTCTGTATACATAGTCTATTGTTAAAAATACAAATAGCTAGATAAAGGTAATACACCATTGCATGCTCCTAAGATTCTCTGAGTTTTCTAATGTCTGCAATCAGTGGTTGAATTTTGTCACATGAGTTCATTATGATTTTCTTAACTTGTTGTTTGACTACTGTAAACCAACTTTTTTATGCCCCACCTACGATAGTAGAGGAGCATTATGTTTTCTGGTCTGTGCCTCCGTTCGTTCGTCCGTCTGGTTAAAGTTTTTGGTCAAGGTAGTTTTTGAAGAAGTTGAAGTCCAATCAACTTGAAACTTAGTACACATGTTCCCCATGATATGATCTTTCTAATTTTAATGCCAAATTATAGTTTTGACCCCAATTTCATGGTCCACTGAACATAGAAAATGATAGTGTGAAGTTCAGGTTAAAGTTTTTGGTCAAGGTAGTTTTTGATGAAGTTAAAGTTACATCAACTTGAAACTTAGTACACATGTTCCCTATGATATGATCTTTCTAATTATAATTCCAAATTAAAGTTTTGACCCCAATTTCACGGTCCACTGAACATAGAAAATGATAGTGGGAGTGGGGCATCCGTGTACTATGGACACATTCTTGTTTCGTGTATACTTTATTTCGCGTTTATCCTAAGCTAGTCCACTTTGCGGCAATTTAACTTCGCAATTTTCTAATTTACTTAATGTAGTTTGATTATAAGGAAAATCTAAGTTATACATATTAGCAACGATTTTTCAACTCGTGAAAGTCGCGAAATTAAGTTGATTTACAGTGTATATTTTATCAATATGCCATTGTATGAAGTCAGAATGGAAAGTACCATCTTTGTAACTTTAATATTTAATGAATATTTTAGCCTATTAGTGTTGGAGATTCCCTATCATCGTCATCAGTTCAAAAAGAAGAGAGTTTACCTGAAGTACCTCAAAGATCACAGAGTCAACCTGCTCCCGAAACACCACCCATTAAAGATGTCAAATGTTCAGGTAAAATAAGTGTTGAGATAATAATTTACTGTTTCCTCTACAAATACCTAGTGTGGCAAAGCTAATATTGATGTGGTTATGGAAACCTTGGTTTGTATAGTTTTCATATTGGCTAACAGATTTTTTGGGTTTACAGAAGGAAATGACTTGACTCAAAAGCATTTTTCAGGGTTTAATGATAAATTACTTTAGAATGATATATCACATTGGATAATAGATACCATACTCCATGTACTCTTACATTTCAGCAATAACATTTAAGGAGTGTCTTTATCAAATGAGACTCCTTAACTTAATACTCTATAATATCTACTGTACATACTTTTGGAAACGAAAGACTGATTTTTTTTTTTTTTTTTCAGATGAAACAGATAAATGTCCATTTCTACTGTTAAGCCAAGTGAGTTTGAATGTCAGAATTTGATTTTTTTACTGGTATTTATCTTTTTTGGTTATTGGCTCTATAATGTGCTATATAATGATACCTTTATAAATATTAATATAAGGGGTGTAGTATATGATGATTTTTATACGACCGCAAAATTTGAAAAAAATTGCGTCGTATATTGCTATCACGTTGGCGTCGTCGTCTGCGTCGTCGTCCGAATACTTTTAGTTTTCGCACTCTAACTTTAGTAAAAGTGAATGGAAATCTATGAAATTTTAACACAAGGTTTATGACCACAAAAGGAAGGTTGGTATTGATTTTGGGAGTTTTGGTCCCAACATTTTAGGAATTAGGGGCCAAAAAGGGCCCAAATAAGCATTTTCTTGGTTTTCGCACTATAACTTTAGTTTAAGTTAATAGAAATCTATGAAATTTTGACACAAGGTTTATGACCACAAAAGAACGGTTGGGATTGATTTTGGGAGTTTTGGTTTCAACAGTTTAGGAATTAGGGGCCAAAAAAGGGCCCAAATAAGCATTATTCTTGGTTTTCGCACAATAACTTTAGTATAAGTAAATAGAAATCAATGAAATTTAAACACAATGTTAATGACTACAAAAGGAAGGTTGGTATTGATTTTGGGAGTTTAGGTCCCAACAGTTTAGGAATTAGGGTGTAAAAAAGGGACCCAAATAAGCATTTCTCTTGGTTTTCACACCATAACGTTAGTATAAGTAAATAGAAATCTATGAAATTTAAACACAAGGTTTATGACCATAAAGGGAAGGTTGGTATTGATTTTGGGAGTTTTGGTCCCAACAGAATAAGGGGCCCAAAGGGTCCAAAATTAAACTTTGTTTGATTTCATCAAAATTGAATAATTGGGGTTCTTTGATATGCCGAATCTAACTGTCATGACTGTGTATGTAGATTCTTGACCTTTGGTCCCGTTTTCAAATTGGTCTACATTAAGGTCCAAAGGGTCCAAAATTAAACTTAGTTTGATTTTGACAAAAAATGAATCAGTTAGGTTCTTTGATATGCTGAATCTAAAAATGTACTTAGATTCTTGATTATTGGCCCAGTTTTCAAGTTGGTCCAAATCGGGGTCCAAAATTAAACTTTGTTTGATTTCATCAAAAATTGAATAAATGGGGTTCTTTGATATACCAAATCTAACTGTGTATGTAGATTCTTCATTTTTGGTCCTGTTTTCAAATTGGTCTACACTAAAGTCCCAAGGGTCTAAAATTAAACTTAGTCTGATTTTAACAAAAATTGAAATCTTGGGGTTCTTTGATATGCTGAATCCAAAAATGTACTTAGATTTTTTATTATGGGCCCAGTTTTCAAGTTGGTCCAAATCAGGATCTAAAATTATTATATTAAGTATTGTGCAATAGCAAGTCTTTTCAATTGCACAGTATTGCGCAATGGCAAGAAATATCTAATTGCACAATATTGTGAAATAGCAAATTTTTTTTTAATTAGAGTTATCTTTCTTTGTCCAGAATAGTAAGCAAGAAATATCTAATTGCAAAATATTGTGCAATAGCAAGATTTTTTTTTTAATTGGAGTTATCTTTCTTTGTCTAGAATCAACTTAAATCTTTGTTATATACAATATACAATGTATATTCACTTTTTACTTAAAATAATCTTTACCATTCAGTGATAACAAGCAGTTTTTTTACATCTTAATATTTTATGATGTATTTAAATGAGTAGTTATTGTTGCAAACTCCATTAGAAATTTTAATTGAGATTAGTTTTGGAATAAGGGAAAGGGGGATGTGATTAAAAAAATTGGGTTCAATTTTTCTCATTTGAAATTTCATAAATAAAAAAGAAAATTTCTTCAAACATTTTTTTTGAGAGGATTAATATTCAACAGCATAGTGAATTGCTCTAAGAGAAAACAAAAATTTTAAGTTCATTAGAACACATTCATTCTGTGTCAGAAACCTATGCTGTGTCATAACTATTTAATCACAATCCAGCTTGAATGTTGTGTCCATACTTGCCCCAACCGTTCAGGGTTCAACCTCTGCGGTCCTATAAAGCTACGCCCTGCGGAGCATCTGGTTAAGCAGTTAAGCTGCTTTATGCGAGCACCCTAGATTTATGTTCTACCCAATAAATGCTGAAATATGTGCCACTTTTATTATCTGGCTGGCTATCATGTTATTTATAACTAATTGGACACTTTTGTCATACTTTTTATTCTGGAATATAAATAATATTATCATAAAAACGTTAAATGGTCGTCGATTTTCCCAAAAGTTTTGAAGTTGCACATAGAAAGTAGTGCTCGATAGAAATCCTTCTATAGTTTATTATCCCCTGTGCTGTTGGCTAAGATGCCAAAGAACAATTGTATGAAATATTTGATCGCCAAAAATCTATAAAGATGAGTCGTTTACATTTCCCAAATGGCAAAAGTCGTAGGAATATTGTTTGTCATCGATACGTATAACATACGTCAGTAGTCTATTAATCAGCTGATATAAGTTGGCGGCAATTTCAAATTACATAGAAGACGAAATTTACGTACCTTTTAAATTGGGAGGATTCTGATGATACAAACGTTTAATTTTTAGTTTTATCCTATTCTAACTCTGTTAATATTATTTTAAATTTTAACCAGTAGATAGAATTTTAAATAACGCAATTTTAAAAATAAACAAAATTTTTAAATGCGGTGACCCTGCAGATAGGGTGGACTTCCAGAAGAAGAAGAAGAAGAAGAAGTTTATGTTTTCAACAAGTTGAAGACTGAAGTTACAAACAAGTTTTTCTTAATTCCTACTATTACAGTTATTTAAAGTTTAAGTAAATGTTTATTTTTATTATGCTATTAGTAATGGAAGACAGTTAAACCGTAATCAAGATATTTTAAATCAGTTATAATTTGAGACATTAAGGTTCATCATAACAAATGGACAAATATGGCCGTATTTTCACCTCAAAAACTGCTCTGTGTACAAACTTACCTGTGCTGTTTGGAAAGTTTCAAGGCCTTGCATCCACTAGATATAAAAAAGTTAAATGCATTTTGTGTTTAAGAAAGATAAGATCTTTCTTGGTTTTTGATGGGCATTTTTTTTCATTTCTGTAGAAGGTGTAAAAATAAACAAACACCTGAATTACTTTGATACTGTCCACTCACTGACTCAGATAAACTCTTTAACTCACCTGTATTTGTGAAGATACTCTTGTCCATGTCAATTAAGGACAATCAAAACAATACAAACAGGTTTTTTTACCTGAGGGAGCATCTCAAAGTTGTACCACAACTTAGTTAATTTTCACACCTTAAGCATGAAGGAAAAAAAATGCCCATCAAAATCCAAAAGAGATTTTAACTTTCTGAATCACAAAATGCATTTAAATTTAATATATCTAGTGGATGCCAGACATTAAAACTTTTCCGACTTCACTGGTAAGTCTGTACTCAGAGTAGTTTTTAGCATGTAAATACAGCCATAGTTGTTCGTTTGTTATGATGAACCTTAATAAAATGGCACCAGTTGGCTACGGTTACATGGAAATGTAACAATAATAAAAATAATATGAGGCAGGCATTACCTGTAAATGGGGACGAAGTCTGTATGAATTAATTTTTTTGTAACTTAAATATTTGTTAAAAAAAAGAAACGCAAATACCGTAACGTTTCCGATTTTGGTTCTGTTGTTAGGGATTTTAGTTGTGACGTTATTTAAGTTATGACGTCATATGCAATGTAAACAAAGAAACGTTATCATCAGGTAACGTTTTTTCATATCAAGAAATTATTAAAAATGAAATTGGTATTGCGTTCCTTCCTGAATACTGATAAATATATATTTTACTCAAAGTTTCATACAAACGAGACCTGAAAAAGGAAGTACATTGTAGATTTCTGCGCAGATGAGGGAATTGAAAACATGACATCAAAAAAATTGAACGATTTTGAGTTCATTAGTACAATAAAAATATTATTGTTACATTGGAGACTAAATGCCGGAATGCATGGTTGGGTAAGGACCTGTTTAATTACGAATGTAACAATAATTATTGACTGAGGCTACGGTTACATTGCGTTATTGTTAGATGAAAAACAGTAATGTACGATGGGACTAGAATAATTGTACTAATAAAAAAAGTTGAAGACATTTATTTTATATTTACAATACATACATTTATTACATACAATTTATTTACTGTAATTTTTTATTTACAATGACAATTTCTGCAAATCCAGTAAGTGTTTTTTAAAGGCCAACACATTTTTGGTGAACGAAATTACGTCCTCCAAGGATATGTGTACATACAGAAGTTCTTAGTATTTAAGTGACAGTTAGCAAACTTTGCTTTTGATGGATCAATTTGCGTCAAATTGTATAGCTGTATGAAATTTATGTCTTGATACTGTTTTAGTTTCGTTTAAAACGCATCCCAAGTTTTGATGTTTTTCACCCTAAACAAAATTGGTTCAAAGTATAATGACTTAGTAATAAGAGAGGGTGTGCAGTTAAATACTTTAAAAAAGAGAAACCATTGAACTATATTTTTCACCTTTGGCCCTCCTAATCTTGAGTAGTATCTTTAAGAACCTCAAAACCATTAATATGTAAAACTATTCAAGTTATACACCATTTGTTGAATAATAATATTTATTTTTTATCAGTATCAGGGGCGGATCCAGCCATTTGATAAGGGGGGGAGGGGTTCCAACTAGATGCTCCCATTCAAATGCATTGATCGGCCAACCCCAGACCCCCTCATATTAAATCAGTTCCTCGGCAATTAGTCTCCAGTGTTACAATAATATTTTTATTGTTGTTACATTTCCATGTAACCGTAGCCAGTGCCTAATAAAATTGAGAATGAAAATGGGGAATGTGTCATATAGACCATAACCTGATCTAAGAGCAGACAACAGTTGAAGGTTACCAATGGATCTTTAATGCAGGGAGAAACTCCTACACCCAAAGGATTGCTTTTGCTGGCCTCTTAACATAATAACAAAAATGTATACTATTTCAACTAGTCACTTTGTTCCGGTGGAACTTTTAAATCAGAGGAAGAACAAAGTAACTAGTTAATAAGTTCCTCCAGAACTTTTCAGCTAGTGAGTTCTTTCCGCTCAGAACTTTCCAACGTCGGAACAAAAGAGCATTTACAATAACTTGGACATACACTAAAATCAGAAGTATACACAAGAAATTAAAATTTATAAAAATGTACAAAACAATTATGAAAAATAAATATGATATACAGCAACAATCACCACATTAGTGGGTCCTCACTATGGACAGGTGCATACAGAATGTGACGGCTTAAACATCTTAACTGGCACAAAACTCTCCCTAACAGGACAGTGTATGTGTATAATCTCAGACATTGAATCTTTATAAATATAAATTGGAAATACTTTTGAAAGTGGTAGGATTGCATAACATAAACATTACTGTACAAGCATTATTTGATACTTTAGAAATAGCTGAGAACAATGCCTGAGATAAATATTTTGACTACGGTAATTCTTTACACTATTCATCTGAACTTTGCCAAGTTTGCCTTTGGGTTTTCGATTAACTGCCTATAGCACCCTTTGGTGCTTTGATTATAAAATAAGGAGATTGCCAATGAGACATATATCCACCAGAGTGAAGTGAATGTTAGTAATTATAGGCAATCATATATATATATGATATAAGGATGATAGATTTATTTATTGCCTAATACTTATACTTTTGATCTACAATACATAAAGTGATTCTGTAAATTATATCTGAAAGATAAATGATAAATGGATTAACAATTAAGATCTTTTAAAAAAATGAAATATGAATATATAAAAGCTATTCAAGTAAGGCCTATAATGTACTTGATAAATTTCCAATAATCATCTGGAATCAATCAACAATTTAGATTAGTTCACTTAATTTTTTTATCATCAGGAATTGGCTTGAAACAGTTTTAATAATTTGAAAACTTTTAATTATAACAAACCATTGTTTATTAATTTATTCCCCACCAATCATTATGTCTATTTTAGTCATTTGGATTTTTATTAGAAGTGAATATATATCTGTATATTTTTGCAATCAAGAAAGAATCCACATTTTAATAAAATAAGTTTTTTTTAATTTGTTTACGTTGAAAAAGTACATTTCCAATGACCTGTGTTGAAAAATACTTTAAAATTTGATCTAAAGGCACTTTAAAACTTTTAATCTTCAATGTCATATAACCTATGTTTCAACTCAGAAGAAGAATTTTTGATTTGCAATTGTTTTGGTTTTTTTTAAACATTTTCAGAACAGGCAACATTATTTGGATAAGATATAAACTGTAGTTTAAATAAAATTGTGCAAATTAAGAGACCCATATTATTTAATTAAATGAGCTCATTTAATTCTCATACTAGAAAAGCACTTTTCCATTTAAAGACCTGCTGTCAATGCAATTTTCAGCAATAGTGCTTTGTTAATGTTCATTTTCCCCACCATACCTTAATATGAAATTATTCAAACTACTCTTCTAATCTTTCCATGAGTGATTTCCATCACTTTAATTGTGTTATATCACCAGCTTCATCTCTTCATATAGAAGAATTATTTAGAATTCACTGGCAAAAGCCAAAAGCTTGCTTCAATTTCAAATTAAATTCTGGTTTGCTATTTATGGTAAGTAAAGTAATGTCCTTAATCACTAGAGTGTTATGTAAAGTAGAATATAAAACTGTTTCAAACAATTATATTACAGAGATCATATTTTAACTTGATGGAATTCATAAATCCTAAATGGGAGAGAAATCATCAAAAACTAGTTAAAAAAAAATACATTTACGCGGTATCCAATTTCTTATTTTATAAGTTACAACCTTTTATTTAAAAAAAAACCAACAAAAACTGCAATTCCTGCATGAATGGGAATCATTATCCATTTAAAAAAAGAACCAGAAGTTCTAATGGACAACAAAAATGTTTTACAAAATGTACAACACCTGACAAAAGATTAATAACATTTGAACAATACTGGAATAAGTCATTTCATAATTTCTAAATTTAAAGACCTTACTGAATCGATTTAAAAAAAATATTCAAAACTTTAAAAACAGTTTCTTTAAGATAACTGCTTAAATTAACTTTGATACATGTATTGTAATTTAAAAAAAAACCAATAAAGATATAAGCACATTTACCCAATACTTACCCAGTATAAAACGGTGTCTTCTCATTTATACAACTTTTTAAAATAAGGTATTCTCATTTAGCCAAATTTTTATTTTTGTTAATTATTGGGTTGTTTGTTTAGTAATAATAAGGTGTCTTTCTAAAATTTGACAGTAAATTTGTTCCTGTATGTTTTTATATTATTTATAAAAAAATATATATAAAATAAAGTTGTTACATTTTATTTTTAAATAAAATAATTTAGTATATTTTAAATAATAAATAAATGTTTCACCATTTATACAGAAGAAACCCACAAATCAGTAATATTTGTTCATTTGAGGTCTTGCGTTAAGTTGCATTTAAACTAGTAACATGCATATTTGGTATAGCATTTTTACTACCCAATCTAGATAGCCTTTGGAAGTATCATATTGTTTTAATATCCATTAGTTAGTAACTAAGTCACATTATCAGACCTACATTTAATGAATGGCTATTATCTATTTTGAATTTATTGAACCATAAAACTAATTTTTGACTCTTCACATTGAATAATTCGCGAAGCGGATTATGTAAAATGTGAAGAGTCAAAAATTAGTTTTATGGTTCAATAAAATCAAAATAAATTATTGCCATTCATTATAAATAAATTTCTATCAAAACTAAGGCTCAAAGAACTTTTTATATTATTTATATTAACAATCACAACGTACACACATGTTGGCGTATGAATACACAACGTCAAAGTGGACGTGTCGCCATCAAAATTGACAACATTGAAAATAAAACTAATAATTTTAACCAATCAGAAGACAGTAAAAACACAAAATTTATTTATTTTGCCACCAAGTTCAAGCACCATATTTATTAATGTACCATATACCAACTATCAGAACTAGGCAGTGACATGATTGCTTTAATTTAGCACTGTTTTACAAAAAAGACAATTTTCCATATTCAATCATGTATTCCACATTAAAGCCTACAATATTAAACAAATGAACTTTATACTTCAGTGTTTGTTTTTCTTATATCATGTGTTATTCAAAGAAACCAGAATCTAATCTAAAATAAAGAGATATTTATTATCGGTAGTTTGGCTTCTTCATAATTTGATGCTAAATTGTTGAAATCCAGGAGCTTCTGAGCTTCTGAGCTTCCCCATGGACCCTCTACCCGGCCAACCGTAAATACGCCTTTCGATCAGTAAATCCTGGCCTAGGACTATTGAAATGTTTAGGAACACCTTATATCGTATAATTTGGATTTTTTTCGTTATTGGTCTTCTGCTGATAAGTCCACCATAGACAATTAATGGAAAGTTTCGCATAAAAAATTGTTAAACCCTGACACTTTAACTATAAAATATACATGCTCCAAGTCAGGAACCGTTACTTTAGTGCAAAACATATTTATTTTATGTTTTTGGCAAAAATAAGGTCCAAAATTTGTTCATTCTCTGCCCTCTCTTTCAAATATCTGGAAACGCCCCTAAACCTACGTAGACAACAGACTAACACATCTTAAGGATAGACTACAATAAGGATAGATCAACGTGTATCCCTACACTGATGCAGTATACCACTTGCTTAAACTATTTGGATCATTTGGTCAGAAGAACGGAAAAAAACAAACGAAGAGGATCTATAACACAAAAAAAATCTCCATCTGATTGACAAATCTCTTGATGAATAAAAGTGCAACTGAAATTTTTCTATCCAATTAACATTATGAAGGTATAAAAACTTAAAAATACATTAAAATGATTTACATTATATTAACTATTATAAAATGACAGTTGCTTATTTTAACTTGCTATGTTAAATAATACTACAGAAAAATTTAAACCGGGTATAATTTTCAGTCTTATTTTTCACCTATAATTCAACCCAAACTCTAATTGAAAAACCCTTTGTTCTTGATTACCTTTGATCTCATCTATCCAACTTATGTTTTTACCTGTACTACCTATAATTTTAAAAAGTTGGATAAATGAGAATGAACCTATAAAACTATTTGGTTTAATTTTATAGGAGGATTATATAGAACACAGAGCAGCCATATCTTACAGCAAGTTCAGTAATACAGGACAGTATATTGCCAGTGTAGATGTTGATGGGGTAGTTAAGTATGTACCAATCACAGTCACTAAATCTTTGAAAAAAAAACTTAAAACTTAATGCACTGTACAATTTAAGATACTTTATTTCCATTGTTGATTTGTTCAAATTTTCTGTACCATGATCTTGTATTGTCATGAATTACTTTAGCATTTTTGAATGAAAATCTGGATATACCAGTACCAGTAAAGTAACAGGTTAAATTTTGATTATTCTGTAAAATTTGTACATATATGATTGAATAAACCAAAATGACCATACCCTATAGGTTTTACCCCCAGGCATATGTCCTCTTTGTTATGCGTAACTATTTGTTAGTTAGTCTTGATTAAATATTTCACATGCATTAATTTTAAAGATTTTTCTGTGTTATATCTTTATAGAGTATGGAGTTGGAGTCCTCAGCCTACTACAGCTGCCACTGTTATGTCAAAGTCAGCATTCCTCTCTGTTGAGTGGACAACAAAGTCAGATAGATGGGTAAGTATCTGTATTAATATGTTAAAAAATATGGTCATATCAATAAGGGCTATTCCAGGAAATAAGATATTGGACTGAGTTAGACATTCATCAGATGATACTTTTTTTCTGAGGGTGCTAGGTTTGAAAGCATATACTATTCTGTTATAAATTAAAATAGAAATGGGCAGCAGAATAAAAAAAGTTATCTCTAATCCCACCCCATAAAAAAAATTGCTGGAAAAACACTTATCAAATTTCTTTGTCACACAGATAAAAGAAAAACTAATTGTGTGTTGATATTCTTTAATTGACATATGTGATTTAATTTTAAATGAGACAGCAACACATAAAAAAGTATTAAAAAAATAATAAGCAAAAGGTCACTTTATCACTTATAGCAATAGGCCAAAAACTTCAATGTACTAGGCTAGGCTTGACTTGTTCATAAGATTTCTTATTGCAAACCAAATGAACTTTTTCCACCAAGTAATTTCTTGGTCAAGGCATTTAAACTTTTGTCAGTTTGTATTGTCTTATTGAATAAAAACAATAACTTTTGTTCTCTGTGTAGTTTATTCACTGGGACATTTTAATATTTTTGGGAAAATATGCATTTTGAATTGGTGGTGAACCACATTTAGAAAACAGTTATTTTATTTACATTTTTTATGTATAGTGAGAACATTTTTTTTCTTCTGATCATTCAATTATTTGTTTTCAGTTGTTACTAGGAAACAGATCAGGAAATATAAGATTATTTGATGTAAAGGAGATGAAGTCTTTTTATGAAGCGTCTGCAGATGCAAGTTACCCTAGGTAAAAATCAAAGACTATTTCTTATTATGTGATAGCCATAAAAAAATAATCTGTAAGTCTTGTATAGGAAGTTTTATTTAATTTGAAAAAAAACCTGCTGTATATAATATTAAGTGATAGCAGGGTTATATGATAAGTAGAAATGTCACTGTCAATAAATAGATCTTCAGCATCTATAAGCTAAAATCCCTTCTTAACTATAAAATTGAGTTTAAAAAAAATTTCAACTTCAAGATAATTTGATACTTTTCCCTATATATAGCCAGTATAATGATTGAATGTTTATTTGTAATTTTGTCCTTCTCCCTTTCAGAATAGTGCCATAATTGAGAATCATTATTTTTTGTCGAGCCTGCAACTTTTGTTGCAGAAAGCTCGACATAGGGATAGTGATCCGGCGGCGGCGGCTACGGCGGCTACGGCGGCGGCTACGGCGGTGTTAGCTCACTTCTTAAAAGCTTTATATTTTAGAAGGTGGAAGACCTGGATGCTTCATACTTTGTATATAGATGCTTCATGTTACGAAGTTCACATGTCCAATGTCCTTGACCTCATTTTCATGGTTCAGTGACCACTTGAAAAAAAAGTTCAAATTTTTTGTAATGTTGAATTCTCTCTTATTATAAGTAATAGGATAACTATATTTGATATGTGCGTACCTTGCAAGGTCCTCATGTCTGTCAGACAGTTTTCACTTGACCTCGACCTCATTTCATGGATCAGTGAACAAGGTTAAGTTTTGGTGGTCAAGTCCATATCTCAGATACTATAAGCAATAGGGCTAGTATATTCAGTGTATGGAAGGACTGTAAGGTGTACATGTCCAACTGGCAGGTGTCATCTGACCTTGACCTCATTTTCATGGTTCAGTGGTTTTAGTTAAATTTTTGTGTTTTGGTCTGTTTTTCTCATACTATATGCAATAGGTCTACTATATTTGTTGTTTGGAATGATTGTAAGGTGTACATGTCTAGCGGGCAGATGTCATGTGACCTTGACCTCATATTCATGGTTCAGTGGTCAAAGTTAAGTTTTTGAGTTTTGGTCTTTTTATCTAATACTATATGCCATAGGTCAACTATATTTGGTGTATGGAAATATTTTATGATCTTTATGTCAGTCGCACAGGTTTTATTTGACCGTGACCTCATTTTTACAGTTCATTGCACAGTGTTAAGTTTTTGTGTTTTGGTCAATTTTTCTTTAACTTTAAGTAATGGGTCAACTATATATGTTTTATAGAAGCATTGTTAGCTGTACATGTCTGCCTGGCATGGTTTATCTGACCTTGACCTAATTTTCAAGGTTCATTGGTCTTTGTTTAGTTATCTTGGTTAATGTTAAGTTTATGTGACAGTTGTAATAAAGCTTAGCTTTATACTTTGGACTATCAACATAATATCAATGATTAGTATAGAAGGCGAGACATTTCAGTGTGTGCACTCTTGTCTTAACTACCTTAAAACAAATGTCATATGTGCAAGACCATGTTTGATGATCAGTTGGTGTCTTTAGCAAGTCCCTTTTTACATTTCAGAATTATATCTTTATGTTCCAATCCAGCTGGAGGATCCTTTGTTTGTTCTGCAAGTGTTCACAGATCTAGATCAGCCTCAGGAAGTTCAGAGTTACAGGGTTATACTGGAAAAGTTGGAAAGCTGTCTTACTGGGATCTTAGAACAATGAAAATGATTGTAAGACCTCAACACTATTTAAATGACTGCCATATTTTATGCTGTAAATTTGTTTAATAATGTACAATCAGTCATTTTGGACCTCCTGCAAGAAAAAAATTGGATTTTTAATTTGTACCGCATCCTTTATTTAATAACAATTATAATAATAATAATAATAATAAATTCTTTATTTAAAGAGGGTAAACACAGTTAGTTACAATCACTAATCTTCCCTGAGGCCCTCATATACATGTATGCAATACAAGTAAAAACAAAATGGTAATAATAAAAGAAAAAAGCAATCATACATGATTAAAAGATATAAAACAGTTAAATATCGCATGTAGTAAATAGACCTAGTATATACAAATCATTAAAATCATACATTCTAAGAGTAATACAATGTAGTTGCAATCATTTCAGACTGAATATTGGGACTGTCTCAAGTATTGTTTTATAATTTGTTTAAAAGAATAAGTGTTTTGCACTTTACGCATTTCATAAGGTAGTCCGTTCCATAAAACTGATCCAGAATAAGCAAAAGATTTTTTAAACAGTTCAGTTTTTGGCTTTGGAACTATCAAATTACCTTGAGTAACACCCCTTAAAGCATAAGGATTATTTACAGATATAAGTTGAAACTTTTGAATTAGGTACTGTGGTGCTTCTTTCCGCATACATTTAAATAGCAATAAATATTTATGGTATTTGATTCTGTTTTCTACTGTCATCCAACCAAGTTTTTTAAATAAGGGGGCTGATGGGGATAATGGGTCTGCATCAAGAATTAATCTTGCTGCTCTTTTTTGAAGTTTTAATATTCTTACTATCCCTTCATTTTTACATTCTCCCCAAATAATACAGCAGTAATCGATGAGAGGGAGAATATACCCATTATAATATGCTTTCCTGGCATTAATATCTAAAAATTTCTTTAATTTAGAAAGAAGGTATATTCTTGATGAAATGCTAGCACAAATTTGATCAATTTGGTTTTTTCAGCTAAGTGTGCTGTCAATTTTAACACCTAATAATTTCTCACATGATGAATTTTGTAGTGTTTCTGAATTTATTACTAAATTTGGTTGAAAAGATTGGGTTGATAACTTCTGACTTGTTCCAGTAACCAAACATTTAGTTTTTAGTGGAAGAAGACGTCAAGTCTTCTGAAGACTTAAGGGGCCGACCATTTGCATTGAGTCTCCGTATGCCGCATTCATTTCGTGTATTACAATTTCAAAACAACTTAGATTCCTGACACCGATTTTTACACATGATTAGGCATCTGAATCATTTAACTTGTAAATTATGATTGTAAAACAATCACTATCGTAAATATGACCCTTTTATTTATGTAAATTATTAGATTTCATCTCATCCACATGAACGTTATTTGTTTACTTGTAACAAGATGTTTTAATACTGTAGATATTTGTATTACGCATGCGTGAATTTGGTATCGGGACAACTCGCCCTGTTTAGAAGTTCGCCCTTGAAGTTACGAATTTGCAATCCTGCATACAAGAAGATTTTGTTTTTATATAAATAAAAGGATATATAAAGTGTTGTCTTTATTCATGGTTTTCCTTTGTCATGTGAATTAGATGCCCTTCGTAACATACATGTGAACCTTCCGTTAAGGAGAAAAAACTCCCGTGTATGAAATTTTTCAGACGCCATATTTGATCATTTCTTACTACTGTACGGGTGTAATTGACACCTGTGTTAAATTTTACCTGAACATCAAAGAAGATGTATAATTATATGGCTTCACTTGACAGCTTGGGTGTGAAACATACTGGTAATCAACGATGTTTACCTCCGGCTAACTGCCGTTGTGTTATCAAAACGATGTGTGTTGGGAATATTGAAATACTTTTTTGTTACTTCCCTTTGTTTTATCCTGTTTTCAGTTATTTTGCTTTTAAAAATGTAAATTGTAAAAAGACTATAAATGATTAATATTTTAATCAAATAATCATAAAAGGATGTTGATTAAATGAATTTAAATGATTTTGGACAAAAAAAAATTAAAATTTATAAATTATTTTAGCAATCTAGACCTTCTTTCAAGGATTAAATTGAAGTTTATATCAGAAATTTGTTGACAACTGAACAGAAGTTAACATACAATATGTGCAACTAGACTAATAAAAGGTCTAGTAGTTAGATTAATTCCTAGTAAAATCTTGAAATTTAAATTTGTAAACGTAGTACATATTAGATTTTATTGTATAAGATAAGAAATAGCAAGACATTTTACACTGTTTTTAAGTCTTTTTTAATAAGCTTTCTACAAATATGACTTTCATAATGCTTAAAATCCATGCAGTACTAGTGTTAGTGTATGCTATTTTTTTAATTAATTTACGATGTTGCAAATATACATGTGGAGCTTATTTCTTTCTTATTTGTCTATACATTTACAAATGATAAGGAGATGGAGACATGAACAAAAATATATACAGATAAGATATATAAATATAATGATTCATTTGCAAGCAGTGAACAATCATTTGTCAAAAACAAAACAAAACAAAACAAGAAACAGATTCTTCTTATTATTTTATAGAGAGGCAATAAGGGAACTATAAACATTACAATTTGATGGAAATTTGAAGAAAAAACACAATTTCTACATCATTTGGTTACATTTACGACAAAATTTATGTCAATAAAAAAACATGATGTTTTGACCATTCAGTACTTAAAATAGATGCATAGTTCTTGGGGAAAAGTTTCATCAAATTATATGAATATAAATGACTTTTTTGTGCTCATTTTTTACAGTGGGTTGTGATGATCTTCCAATTAGGTTACCCTCATTTGGAGTGTTGTTCCCAACCTGTTAAAGGTCCATCTGCATAATTCAAAATTGGAAATTTCAACAAGCATCTAATATTCTTAATTTGGAAAATAAACCCTTGTCTGCTAGCTTCATGTATATTTTTTCTACCGATTTAATATATAACTAGAATCATGCAACCAGACTTAAGGAAAAGGCATGTAAGTTCATCATACAAATATGACACTTTTTCTAGACAATCCAGATCTTGCAAAATACGTCGCTAAAAATTGTAACCTTTAAAATTGTTGTTGTGCAGTAAAAACCCATATGGGAACTTTCAAAAGTTGGCAGGTATGTAACAAGTCTTGCTATTTTAATGCTCCATTTATGGGCATAATGTTTTCTAGTCTGTCCGTCCGTCCTGCTTCTGGTTATAAAGTTTATGGTCGAGGTAGTTTTTGATGAAGTTGAAATCCAATCAACTTGAAACTTAGTACACATGTGTTCCTCTTGATATGATCTTCTTAATTACTGCCAAATTAAAGATTTTACCTAATTTTCATAGTCAACTGAACATAGAAAATGATTGTACGGATGGGAAATCCATGTACTTATGACCTTTTCTTGTTTGAAGAAAAAAAAATACATTTTAAAGATAATGGAACAAAGCAGCCTGGGTAAGTGGGGCTGCTTTTATGGTAATTCAAGTTACCTTTTATTCACCTTCTTCCACTTCAGAGCTATCAGCTCTTTGATTTTGGTATTGATGAACATATTATTCATTTTGCACCATTCTTCAACTTTGCATAAATCTTCTTGAACATCATCATGTAAATTTTCTATACTTTTCCCTGATTTATGAAGAGTAGTATCATCAGCATACAAGTCTGTTTTACAATTTTTAATGCACAGGGGAAGGTCATTTATAAATAAGACAAATAATAGAGGACCTAGAATAGATCCTTGGGGGACACCAAATTTCACATCTTTTTTATCAGAATTAACATTGCAAATGTTTACTTGCTGTGTTCTATTACTTAGGTATGACCTGAAAAAACCTACTGCAGACTCACTGAATCCATAAATAGCAAGCTTTAAGCAAAGAATGTCATGATCTACAAGATCAAATGCCTTTTTAAAGTCTAACAGTATTGCTAAGTTAAGATTACCATCATTCATTTCTTTCAGCCATTTGTCAATGATATCAATAAGTGCAGTTTGACAAGAATGATGTGGCCTAAAAACCTGATTGTGTAGGATGTAAAAGTTTAAATTTAGACAAGTACTTATACATGTTATTTGAGACATGCCTTTCTAATACTTTTGATAAAGATGGAAGTACAGAAATTGGCCTGTAATTTGTTGCTAAAATCTTATCACCATCTTTGTAAACTGGTGTTACCTTAGCATTTTTCAGTAATGAGGGGTAGATACCAGTATCTATCATTCTGTTGAATATATATGTGAGAGGAGAGGCAATACATGGAGCACTTATTTTAAGGATTTGCGGTCCAATATTATCAGTTCCTGATGATTTATTTACATCAAGTTTAATTAACTCATCAAATAGCTCATTTATCTTTATTGGTGGTATGGTAAATTTCTCATGTTTTTGTTGTTTTAATTGATTTTTAATAAATTTTTAAAAAAAATCAAATAGAATGAATATAAATTGTAACACACACTGAATTGTTATATGTTTTTTAATGTATAACAAGTGAAATAAATGTAAGAATTAAAGATATTCATGTTAGGCCTCATAAAATGTGTTGACAATTTGGCTTTTAGAAAATGCTAAATGAGATGTATGATGATGAAGGAAAACTGTGACATTTTTACCCAATGTACATTTTTTAAAGATAACCAAGTTCCTATGCTATGGACACACTTTCTTGGCTAATATTCAAAGTAATGTATACTATTAAAGACTATGATATTTGATGAGGGATGATTTGAAAAGCAACTTTTTATTAGAAAATAAGCATTTTCTAAACAAAATGTCACAAGTTTAATGCTAAACATCATTGGATTGTATCATGTAAAATACATAAATTATCCAATATTCATTTAGAGGTACAACTTAAGAGGAGGATTTTGGAGCTGAGCACAGATTATTTGAAAATTAACCTATACTTTCTATATGTACAACAAACATATTTCTTTTTTATTTCAGCAACAGTTAAATCTAGATCCTGGTCCTGTTGCTATCAACTGTTGTTCTTACAATCATAATGGACAGTTGTTATTGGCTGGTGCTGCTGATGGAAGGATAAGACTATTTGGTTTGTTGTTTTCATCTTACAAAGTGGAACTAAATGAATGTGTATACCTTCGATTAGAATTTATAAGATAAACATAAAATTAAAATTTACTGACTGCTATCATGTAAAAAAAAATGTTGGAAGCATCAAAATTTAATAAAGTACAAATTTTATATGACAAAAAGGCTTCATGGTAAAATGTGACTATATTCTATAGAATGCATTGACATTTTAATGAATCTTTTAATAGATCTAAAAGGTTGCAAAATCAATTTGTAAAGAAATGTCTCTTCAGACTTGATATTATGTTTGCTTTACTGAGAATTTCATGGAAACAAAAAAAGTTTATGAATAAAAACTCTCACGTGTGCATGCACTCAGGCAGGCCTGGATGAGTTGGTTTAAAATATAAAATTAATTAATTACAGCTCATTTATGATTTTTTTATTTGCATTGATTATATTTTGTAGATATGCAACAGAACAACTGTATTTCACAATGGGAGGCTCACAATGGGGAAGTTTTATCATTACAATTTAGCTCAGATGAAAACATGTGCTACAGTTTAGGCACAGATGAAAAGGTAAACATTTTTTTCTGTAAACAAACGTTGCCATTTTGATTGCATCTTTGAAAATTATAAGAATGTACAGGTATATTGGTAGCTTGTGTTTTATGTAAACAAATTTACCAAAAAAATATATATTCTGGACACTAAATGCTTTGAAATCATTAATGCTACTTGGTATATTCTTGCTCAAAGCCAGACATTGAGTCAAGGCTTGTTGCAAATATAGTTTTAGATATACAAATGCAGGTCAGAATTTTAAATCCTTCAAGGATATTAATGATGGTCGAAGTTTATGGTACCCTCCAACAGACATTGTGTGTTCAAACAAGTTTGGAGTGTCCGTCTGCAAGGTCAAGGTCAATATTTCTCACCTTTCTAAATACCTATTACAATAACAATATGCTTACAAACTTTTAGCTCCATTTTCATAACAATAAAGTGAAATTAAAGTCTTATAAATTGTAGGTATGCTTTATTTTATTACCTTGAACTTTGATGGCTTGACTCTTGATTTCTACAGCATTGGTTAAAATTTCTAACCACCCTTACCAAAAAGTGCTAACATGTTGCACATAAGATGCTCACGTTAGAAACTAACATGAATGCACATGAGGTTTTTAACATGCAAATTAGGTGAGCATTTTGTGAGCAAAAAAATTGCACATATGAAACTAACCTAATTTGCATGTTAAAAACCTCACGTGCAACTGCTCATATGAGCTTTTGTTTCACATGTGCAATTTATTAGATTTCTCATATGAGCAGTTGCTCACATGTTGCACACTTGAATATTACTTGACCAAAACAAAATGGTTGCTTCAAAATAGGAATATTTTTCAAATTTAAATTAAAATCTTAAATAATTCAATTGAAAATAAAATAACGGACACATCATGTTAAAAGTGTTATTCTTTAATTATTGTCAGTTAATTATGATTTCCTAATATTATTATTTTTTTTTTATTCAAACAATATTCATGATAATAACTAAAAACATAACATATATAATACAGTATAAAACTAATTGAGGGACTTTTTAGTTTAGTACATAATGAATGTCTTTGATTAATAATTAAGTGCTGTATTTCAGAAAGTTTAAGAAGGAATAATCTATATATACATGTAGTACTTATTTTGAAGCAACCTGCATATAATATATTCCCCATAAAGGACTTAAAATTGTAATATATTTCAAAATCTGACACAAAAATCAACATAATGAAATAGAAATGATAACTTACAAATAATTAACCACAGCCACCTGGTTTTATCAGATTCCAACAATGCCATTAACTTCAAATAGCACAAAATATGGCTTAAAATTTTTCATCTCCACCTCCAAATTGCCATGATGCTTTGAATTTGAATTTACAGGAAGTACATGACTGGGCATGTCATTTTGAAAAAGCTCATATGAGCAATGATGTAGGTTAGTTTTGAATGGTTAGAAGAATGGACAAACTTTCAAAGTACAAAACTAACATAAAACTAACATGGTAAAAGCTCACCTGAGGTTTGAATTGCACATATGAGCATTATGTTAGATTTTTGTGGGCACATATGAACTACCAAACTGCACACGTGAGCAATCTGATTTGCATACAATTCTTACTTGCATCTCATGTGCTTCACATGTGAAACTTATGTGCTTTTGTAAGCAATTTCTGTACGGGCAGTTGAACTGTTTGGTTTTATGAAACAAATTGAAAGTTGTTCGGTTTTGATTTAACTGCAACAAATGGAAATCAACACTTACAGTCAAGTCACAGTTAGTTCATCTGTAATTAACTTACAACTACTGATTTTGTTTTTCAGTTTTATCAGTGGAACATTCACAAACCAGATAAGTCTAGAGAACTTCCACTCCACTCTGGTGCCGCTCTACCATTCCTGTCTAGTGGATTAGCAGCTAGTAAAGAGATACCTAAAGGGAGATTGTTTGCTTTTGACCCAGAGGGACAGTATTTGATTTCTTGTGATAAAATGGCTGGATCTCTTTACAAGGTACATTTTATTGAGAAAATTTCAAAGTTTTAATATTTAATTGGATGTAAAATAAAATATTCTTGTCATAAAATATGAGAAGTTTGAGGGCAAAATAATCAGACTAGAACATTCAATGAATACATTTTATTTAAAGCTTCAATGAATACAATTTTTTAAAGCTTCACATTTAGAATTGATTACTGAAAAAAATAAATAAAGATAAACAAAGATTTATGTGTTATCCTATTGTTTTCATGTATGCTTTATTAAAGAGCTTACTGCACGAATGATTTTCCTTTAGTTTGGAAAGAAAAAAATAACTGCATGAAAAACACATATCTCATTATAGCTTGTTTTACAATTCATGGAATAAAGTGGCTTTGAGTATAGTGAAATTTATTCATTAATCTGATACTTCTACATTAAACTTCATTATGAACAGAACCATAAAGGCTTATTCAAATATTGAAAGAGAAATTACTTTTTTTAATTCATATCAAATATTGTTAATTCAAAATTTAATTTTGCTACTTAAAATAAAAATCCTTGGTTTTACCAGATCTGTATTTTTTATTTTTTTGAAGTTTAAGCTATTAACTGGATTATTATGCCCGACCTACGATAGTAGAGGGGCATTATGTTTTCTGGTCTGTTTGTCCATTCGTTCGTTTGTCCCGCTCCAGGATAAAGTTTTTGGTCAAGGTAGTTTTTAATGAAGTTGTAGTCCAATAAACTTGAAACTAAGTACACATGTTCCCTATGATATGATCTTTTCAATTTTAATGCAAAATTAGATTTTTGACCCTAATTTAACAGCCCACTGAACATAGAAAATTAAAGTGTGAGTGGGGCTTCCATGTACTATGGACACATTCGTGTTTGTTTTCATTTCATCTAATTATTTCTTCATTATTGTTCCAAACCATAAGGTGATAAAAATAATTGTGCATGTCCTTAAAAGTGTAATTGAAGGTTGAAATTGATAGATCCTCATTGGTAGGAGGGGTAGTTGAAATATCCGGATATAACTCCTGTAGCAGTGTTACAAGTTATACTTCACATTATTCAATTGTAAATTTCTATACTGATTCAAGTATCAATTTATGCAAACATAAAGATAACAAAATCTGGTATTATATTTATCATTTTATATTTCAGATAAAAACTGGAGAAAATGCATTATTTAATAGAGTGATGGAAGTTAAAGGACACACATCTTCTGTAACTACCGTAGACTGGTCCCCTAATATTGATACTCAGATGTGTTTGACAGGAGCCATGGATGGGAAGATTAGAGTTACTACTCTTCTTTCAGAGAAATGATTTACATCTTGCTAACAACATTTTATCAAAAACAGTTTTCTGTCCTGGAAAAGGATGAGACTTGATCTCTTGTTTTTCTTACAGAGAAATATCTTACAGTGTACTATAAACAGAAGTATATCTGTCAATTACAAAATGTGCAATATTTTTGGTTACCATTAAATGATAATCTACTTATACATTTGACATTTTGATTTTTGAAACTATTGTTTTACTCTAGATTCATTTTATCAAAAACCTTTCTTGTGTCCTGGAAGGATGAGAGTTGATCTCTTTTTTCTTCAGAGAAATATCTTACAGTGTACTAACAGTATAACATATCTGTCAAATACAAAATGTGCAATATTTTTTGGTTACCATTAAATGATAATCTATACTTATGAAGTTTTTCTTTGATTTTTAAAGTGATTGAATTTGTGCAATGGTGAATCTGCCATTTTTGTGACCTACATTCATGCCAATCTCTCTATGTTGTGATGTTACACTATTGTTTCAGGTAATGGCGAAGGTTGGTACCTATTGAAACACTTAAACCTGCTGCGTTTGTTTGCACCTGTCCTAAGTCGGCAACCTGATGTTCAGTGGTTGTTTGTTTATGTGCTTCTCAGGTTATTTTTATATAGATTAGACCATTGGTTTTTTCTGTTTAAATGGTTTTATACTAGTCATTTTTAGGAGCTTTATAGCTTGCTGTTTGTTGTGAGCCAACATTCCATTTTGAAGACAGTACTTTGACCTATAATGGTAGACTTTTACATTGTGACTTGGATGAAAAGTTGTCTCATACCCCATCTTCTTATACCTATGGTTGGAGTAGATTCTTCTTCTGCTATGTTAAATTTCTTATGTTTTTATGATTAATCAATTAATCAATTTAAAACAAGATTAATCAAAGACAATGGTGGACTAGTGAAGTATCAAAACATTGATTTGTAAAGGTGTTTTGCATTTTTCATGTTTTTTGATTGATCTAGATGTATTAAGTAGCAATCTGAATGAAAAAGTGTGTTTTACCAGTGCTGTTTTTAGCCCCATCTAGGGGCATTATGTTTTTTGATCTGTGCACCCGTTTGTTTGTTTGTTTGTTTGTTTGTTTGTTTGTCCCGCTTCACTACCCAATAAAGTGCCAGTTGAGTGAAACAAAAATTAACAACTAAGCCTATTGAATATGTAGACCAGCCTATGATGTATCAAAGAAACAACTGTTTATGTATCGGGCACTAGTACCTAGAGTGTACTATCATTCAACAAAATAATGTTTCACTTCATTTAAACATGATTATAATAATGGCCTCAAGTTAAACTTAACTTGTGTGTATCATTATTTAACATAAAAATTAAAATATTGCATAAAATCACTTTTTAAATGCCTTAATATATAATTTATCATGTACTAAAAGCAATAGAGTACTCATCTGATTTATCAGACTTAGAATAATTATTGAAAAGTCAAATTTATATGAGCCTGTGCCTAAAAATTGAGTTTTTTTAAAGAAGGGGGGCCTTACATGAAGATGTAATATTTTCCAGGAATTTTAAATTTGTAAAGCATTTTGGTTATAAATAATCCTTACATATGTATTGAATGTACTTTAAATGGAAAGTTACAAATAACGTATCATATTAGTTTAAAAGGGTCTTAGGCCAAGTAAGACTGGAAATAATGTAGGGTCAATTTAGGTCGTTCACATATTTACATTAAAAAATACATATTAAGACTATAAGAGATAAAAAATTGTTTTTTTTATCATTTCTATACTCATGTGACATGATACAACAAATCTGAGCACAAAAAGACTCTTGCATTTAACTTTTCTTGCAGATAGTATGGTCTGATACAAAGATTTTTGCCTTTTAAGTGAAAAACTTGCATATGCAATTTTAGTCTCAACAGGCTTATATTTGAACCACTTGCTATCCTACAGAAGAAAAGAAAGATATTATGTGAAATGAAACAGGTACAATAGACATTGTAAAGTGCTTTTTATACAAATTTAGTGAGGTCTTTATTATGGACTTCAACTTTTATGTACCAAGCTCCCCACTTTTGACTTCATTCAAACAGGGCATTAGACAAGGGTCATTTATACAACACATTTTGCACATATTGTCTGAGATAATCTTCTTTTCTGTAGATTCATAGTTCATAAATAAGTAATAGAACTGGATAAAGGCATAGAAACACAAAAATTGACACATGAAAACCTGTCAGATAGAAAGTCAGGATGCCATTTATGCATCAACATTGAAAAGCTATAAAATGCCTATTTTGACAATAAAATGCCAAAATTGGTAATTTTTGCAGAAATTCTATAAAATAAAAGTTTAAATCCTTTAGTTTCATGCTATTTGACAAATTGACACTATCAAATCATTTAGGGAAATTGTCAAAGTACTACTGAATTCACCTCTTAGGTCCGAGACCACAATTATTACGTAGTGCATTTCTTTTAGAACATAAATGAAAATTTAAAAAATCCATCCTGAGCTTTCTCAATGAAATTTTTACAGTGTGTCGTACTACTTTTGGGACAAATTATATCAAAATTATAGAAAACTTCATTGGCTCTAACTCAAAATATGGACAATTTTATATTTAGGGCATCTTGAAATCTTTTGACAGCTTCCGAAGTGCTAATTTTTAACCTTTTTCAGCTGCACCAAATCACTACTTTCCTTTAAAATTCTGGACCCAATTTTTTTTACAGTGTAATTTCACCCCCCTTCTTTCAATTTGAGGTATAAAACATGGAGAAATAAATTTGGAAGGGGTATAAAAAATATTGGCAAGTAACCCACTGTCAACACTATGGACTATATTCGTGGACAATGAAAATCAAGGGTCGACAATTGTGGTCTCGGACCAATAGATAAACAAGAAGAAGGTCTTTGAAACATCCCAAAAGTGCACACATGTTGCAACTGAACTAATAACAGTTCAACTGGTGACAAAATATGAAGTTGTTGTGTTCAATAGTATTGGAGAAATAATGAACCAAAACATTTTTAATGTGTGAAAAATGAGATGGGACATGGATAAATGAACACAAGGCCCTGGTTTTTATAGAATATCTTTATCCTTGCTAAATTGGACATTGATCTTTGTCTCAATTTACATGAGCTTCAGTGGGTTAAATTAAGTGCTCAATATTCAAACTTGTGAAAAATTGGCACAGATCCTTCTTTTGTGTGAAAAATTGGCAAACAGATCCTTCTTTTGTGTGAAAAATTGGCAAACAGATCCTTCTTTTGTGTGAAAAATTGGCAAACAGATCCTTCTTTTGTGTGAAAAATTGGCAAACAGATCCTTCTTTTGTGTGAAAAATTGGCAAACAGATCCTTCTTTGGTGTGAAAAATTGGCAAACAGATCCTTCTTTTGTGTGAAAAATTGGCAAACAGATCCTTCTTTTGTGTTCAAAGAAGATCTTTACATTAGTTTTAACTAACAAATAAATGCATATTTCACTGCTTCATTTCATTCAAAACCTTGATTGCAAGTTGACATAGCAATTATATTTCACATCTATAGATTAGATTCTTTTTTAATCTGGAATAAAAACAGGAATAACAAAATGATATTGTTAGATTATATTATAAAATGTCCAGATAAAAATAATTATTATGTATATATCACAGGTATGTTATGGTCATTTTACATGTCTCTATTCTCTTATTATACATTTCTTGTTCTTCGGACAGTAACAACAAGCCCTGAAAATAAAATAATATTGCTTTAATTACTGTTAAAAGAAATTTATAATTTATTCTTATATCATAGAATAATCATACCAAATATAAACACAAAACATATCCTGTCAAGTGTACAAATTCATTTTTTCATGAATCAATAATGCCAGTTATAAATACCTGATATGAAACTTATTTTGGACCAGAAATGCATTTTGTCTACTCGCCACTGATGCTCAAATCAACCCGTAAAACACCATTAAGTGAATGGTGCATAAAACAACTAATATTCTAAAAGTGAATCTCTAAATACTGTTTTGAAAAGTGAAAGAAAACTGAGTCTGATAGCAGTGAGTAAAAACTTGGATTAGATAATTCCATGATCTTTACCATTGAATGGAGGTAACAAATTTAAGAATTTGAAATGTTTTTTAAAACACCGAACAAAACAGTTTATTTTTTTATGAGTAAATTTTGCATGTTGAATATTGTTGAACAAATTCAATGAAGAAACTACATGTGTTAATTTATTAAACCAGAACCTTTATAATTAAAGCTCCTGATAAAAAACAACACAGAGAAGAGAATTTCAAAAAATATCAGGGGAATTATAATGAAATGCGTCTATAAACACTTGTATATCTGTCATTTTTATCTTTTGTGTCAGTGTATACGTTTAGCATTGATACAGTTATAAACGTGATATTTTGATGTGAAGTTTTATGCTTATATTATATTATATTTTTTAGACAATGACGGGTACTCTGTTTGGATTGATTGGTTAATTGTTGCTTGATTATTATCCAGTGTCATTCATTTCATGTATACTCAGGAGTAGAACAAATTAACAATAGGTAGATTCTGCAAAGTAGGTTAAAAGTGACGAAGAGCAGGAAATTTATCTTAAATCCATATTAAGGAATTCTACTGCAAAGAACTATATGAACCACTGATATGAACATGATACATTGACAAAGCAAATACCGAATTTGCATAAAAAGTATTTGTAGCAGTTCATTTCATTACCCCAAACAGTACCAGTTTTTTTGTTTTGTTTAAAATATTCAACACCGACCTTTCATAATTTCACACCATTCGTTCAAAGAGTGGCATATATCCATAGTTTTAATAGAAATCTAAAAATACTCACCATGATGGATGAAAATTCATAATGTATGGTTGGATCACGTGTCCTGAAAAATACAAAATACATTGTATGGAATGGTGACAACAGTTTTTCCATAAATTATCATAAATATCGAGACAGAAAAAAAAGATAACTCACAAAGGGGACACAATCCTGAACCCAGCTAACCATGGTTTTACCAATATTCTACATTTAACAATCATTGGTAATGTCAACATGAAGGATCTCTTGCCAATAAGCTTAAAAGCAAGATCTCCTCTTATAAATATTAATTTTGTTGATTTGAACATTTTCAAGGGACACATCTATAATAATATTCCATAAGCTTATACAGTTTAATTTTGAGGATGAAGAACCTCACCATATAAATTGCAATCAAATGTGCCAGGCAAGATATCCCAATTGCCATTACCTTCATAAAATAATTGTATATTATAACATGTCCTTTTGAAGGCAAAATTTTAAAGTAATGAAAAAGTGCACATTTGCCAAAGGAAAGATTATTTTAACCTGTAATTAACATCTAAGCTGTGTGGGATATAAATAGATGTTATGCAAGTGCATGTATACTAGTACATGTATATGTATAAGACGTTGATTGATATAGGAACATTCAATTACAAAATAAAAGATGAATTTTGGTCTGTTTTGCATGGTTCTTATAGCAACTCAAATATCAAACAGTTACAGATTTTGCATAGAGATTTTTCAACATAAACAGGTTAATAAATGTATTGGTATTTATTTGCATAATGTAGGACACAGCTTATATATAATTAAAATACATTTGAATGTTTTACCTTTATGACAAACTTCCATGCAACTTCTGCATATCCCTGAAAGAAATTAAAAAAAATCCTACACAATAGATAAAGACAGATGCCTAATGATGAGACCCATGTACAAAATGTTAAAAATTCAATAAAACTAAAGTGACTTTATTTGGATTTCTAACATAAATACCACACACTATTGATTACTGGTATGAAGTTTTAATGTGAAATCCATAGTATAATTATAGATTATCATTGATCATCTAAACGAGAAAAGCAATCTAGTTGAGATGACTGATGATAATCTGTTTATCACTATTTTACCCATGACGACGTCGTCAATTTCATGTCAATTTCATAAGAAACGCCACTTGCCTCCTTAGTTTCTAGCGATAATTTTCGATCTCAAGCGAGTAGCATGATATACAAAATTATCACAAAAAAAGATCAAGGAAAAATGCATAAAATAGTGATAATAACTGATAAATTGGATTTAAAAAAGCAAGTATATACTTTTAGCAACTAAACATTATCTTTTTTTAAGTTGTAATTTGACTTTCTGTTATACAAGTACAACTGAATAAAAAAAAATCTTCTTGGTTTTTTTTTATCCTTTTTCAATGTTTGTTTATGTAAGACTTTTTCATTGTTAGATTTTTTTTTTTTAACTTTGTTCACTGTTTTTTTTATTAATTGTTAATTGTTTATTGTCTGAGTTTTTTTTCGCCTTGTTCTTGTTTTTTTAAATCTGCTTCATTGTTTTTTTAAACCTTGTACATAGTTTGATTTTTGATTAGCGTTTTGTCTTGGTTTGTCTTTAACGTGCATTTTTTGGTTTTATTTGCTCTTCCACTGATCAAACTAATTAATCTTCACAAAAAGAAGTGTAACCTTGCCAGACATATATGTACAAGTAACAAGTGAGAAATCTCAAAAGAAGTTGTGATTCTCAAGTCTTCTACCTAATTCATATATAAGTCTGACTTAGTCATACACTTCTCGCTTCACCATAATATATTTTTTTGTCATATAAAAAAGAAAATGTGGTATGATTGCCAATGAGACAACTCTTCACAAGAGACCAAATAACGCAGAAATTAACAACTATTGGACACTGTACAATCTTCTCACTTGACCATGTGTATGATGACCTTAAGATTTTTACTTTGGTGGAATTTTGATTTTGGGTTTCTGTTTCAATGATTTGTACCTCACATCTTCATCATATAGAAATAGATGGAGGACAATGACAGAAAGATGTCATAAAACTAATGCAAACATCTGAGTCGTAAAAACTCAATTTTCTTACATTTGAAATTACATGATTGGCATATGAAGTAGTCCACTATCTGATCTTCTTCCTTTTTGTACAGACCAGCAAAACATTTCTTTGGTAGATCACTTTCAAACTTTACTTCTCCAAATATCACTATTTCACTTCCTGGTGACTGAAATCAAAAATTATACTTAATAATATACCTTTTAAGAGTATACCAAATCCAAACAAAATATACAGAATCACAACAGAACCATTAAATTTTTTAAGCTGCGTTAACCTGTGTTTTAGTTTTATTTGACTTTTTGTGCTTTACCTTTATATCAAGTGGTAGTTAATTTGACCATTTCTTTTTGTTTTTGTACCATTGTGAAGGTTTGTTGTTAAAAGGTGAACATTATCAATTCAAATCTGCTATAAAAAAAAGGGCAATAATTTATTAGCAGACATGTGACAAGTCTAAAATGGTTAGGTATAATTTATTTTAGGTATGGAAATAACATCAAAACATTTCAAGACCCTTATTAACATTTCTCACTCTATTCCCTTTACAATTAAATTATAGGGATCAACTCAAAGAAAATACAGATTTAATTTCACAAATGAGTAGGGGCAATAAGGCCCTAATTTGGCCCAAATATTACAGCAAATTTACAAGCCATTATACATATTTGTAAATTCGTCCAAACTAGACTAAGGTACAAGGTATTCAGAAAATAAAAACAAATTTCACATTGAACAGGTAACCATGGCAACAAACCATGTCAAAATTTGCATATTTTGTAAAATTTCTTGATTTTCCTTGTTTTTCATCAAATTGTGAATAATATTTAGAATGGAAAAGTGTGTGCGCATGCAAGAAACAACTTTATAATTGGTAAGATTATGTCAAAAGTAAAAAAAAAGCTTCTCTTAAATTATTTTGTTGTTTCTTGGCTGCGCACGATATTTCCTCAATGGAAAGAAGGACAGAAAACTGCATAAATTCTGTATTTTTCATCATTTTTGTGAAAACAATATTTATTATGATGTAATTGTGACGTCATTAGATGAAAAACTTTGTGTTTTTCAATTTATTTCTTGATCCTATTCATTTCTAATATTATGTCATAATTTGAAATGGTTGTCAAACATTTTATTTTCTTGGGCCAAAAGCGGGGCCTTAATGCCCTTACTCTTTTATAAACAAACTGAAAGTTGAAGCAACAGACCAACTATTTCATTTGATAATAATAACAGTGGCAATAAGAGGACAATAGTAGGCTTTCTTACCATGCTTTGATGTAAAACAGGCATTGATTGGCTGTCTAATACTGTGACGTCAGGATAGGTAACACCGTTCTGTAACACTTCCTGAACTATTTTCTCTGTTTCATGCTGATTGCATTTTGCAAATGGTCTGAAAAATGTCAATTATTGCCATCATAAATTAGTGGTTCCAAACTGCCTTTTTGAAGGCATAACTTATAAACATAATGTTATATCCATATGTGTACATACATATACTTTTGACTACACTCATATTGTTTGTTAATTTGCACCTAAAATGTTACTTTTTATTCTATTTTTACACACAATTCCTTTAGTATATGTTCTTTGATTAACTTTTCAAATTTTTGAGTTTATTGGGAGAATAAGAGCATTAAAAGGTATTAATTATTGGGAGGATTATAGAGCATTGAAAAATGTTTGACACGACCACATTTTCATGTATCTGTTCCAAGATAGGAACTCTTTAGTGGTTATCATTGGTTATATCTTAATGTGTGTAACCATTTAGATAATTGTGTTCATGTAAGATCTTTAATAGTCTATTTTAAGTCCTTTTCTAGGCTCTGCTCCAAATTAGAACTTGACAAATTGTTCAGTCAGAAACTTTCTATTGTTGAAGGCTCTATGTTCACCTGTAGATGTCTTAGGGTTTTTTGTCTCTCAAAAGTTGCAATGGTACTGTTGAACATGTGAACACTTCATACCAGGATTAATGGTAATGTTTCACTAACATATTTACAACCTACCACCAATGACAATCCCCAACCCAACATATAAGGTGTTTTCTTGGTTTGACACTGGGAAGCACCCAAAGTACAAAATTATAAAATAAAAAATATCAATCTTCCTTATTCTATAGGTCTTACCCAAATAATATAAACTGAACATCCTCTGGCCATTTGACTAATTTGTCTTTGTTAGCAGACATGGCACCCTCTACTGCTCCTATTACTCGAGGTTTTGTCCTGTAAATTACAAAGATAAATGAAAATCAACTCTTACTCTTGAAAATTTGTATAATGTTGTTAAGCAAACTATGTTTTTTTTATAGATCTTTAATACAATGTATTTATCAATTCTTATAACCTACTTTGAAACGTTTAACTTGTCTAAAACATTAAAGTTAACAACTTCTATCTCTAAATTAAAGCAAGATCTATGGTCAGATATAGGTTACTACTTATATTGTTTATTTGGATGAAGTAAGGGTGAGATCACACAGCCTTTTGTATATGTCAAATTTTATAAATCAATGTCATTGATGTAAAATTGTCTATGATCAATCTATATAAAATCATTCTCCCAGATTTTTTTTGATATTGGTACTTTCAACAATAAGAGGCACTTTCTTTCAATAAAAATGTCAATTTATGTCACCTGATGGTAGGAGGGGGTCCAAATAGTAGAGTGTGGTTGATTTTTTTTAAGGAAACCTGTTTTATAAATCATTCCATTTTTTAATTTGCCTGTGTGAAATACTAAGCAGATGCAGAACAAAATGTCAGGTGAAACATTTTCAACCTCTACATTGAAACAAAAGCAATGTCAGATTCTATTACAATTAGTAGAAGCACATTTGTAAACTGTACCCTTTCTATTCTAAACATTACCTATCTGTAGGTGCAAACACTACATCGGATATCTTCAGATCTTTAGGTAGTACGTTGATAGTTATTTTTACAGGTAATACTGATAGCTTAGGTATGTGTTCTGTTAAATGTCTGAAAGATAATAAGAAAGTCTTTAATGTCATTTTATTGAAGCATGATTTTCCTTCTTTCCCAAGTGTCAATATCAAGATACTATACTTGTTGCAAAGAAACAGTTAAGCACTAAATGAATAAATAGGTGTCAACTCAAAATAGCGACAGGAGCCTAAAATACGTTGTAAAAATTTTGTGAATCAAATCTCCCACGAAGGAGTTATAATTTTTTGCTAATTAGAATAGTAAATCATGCATTTGCTTTATGTTCAGTGTGAGCCAAGGCTCAGTGTTGAAGGCCATACTTTGATGTATAATTGTTAACTGTTTACACCTTGTTATTTAGATGGAAAGTTGTTTCATTGGCAATCATACCACATCCTTTATATTTAAATTTAGAATGCAACAGAGCTAACTACCTGCACAATGATAAACACTTCGAGAGATTGTTAATTTTATAAACTTATTTTTTAACATTCCCAGAGGAAGAAAGGTTGCTATCATCATCTCAGTACTTTTATGATTTATAACTACAGTCGAACCTCGTTGTGTCGAACTCGGTTGTGTCGAAAACTCCGATGAGTCTAAGTAATTTCTCGGTCCCGGTAAAATTCCTGTTTGATCAATGCATAATTACCTCTGATGAGTCGAACTCGGTTGATTTGAATACTCGGTTAAGTCGAGTGAATTTTATAGTCCCGTCGAGGTAAAATAATGTAAATTGACCCCGATGTCTCGAACTTCGAAAGTAAGAATTTTCGAAAGATACAGACTTAATCATAAAAATTCAAATCGGATGTATTTCTTATGTCAACTAATCATTTTCAAAAGAGATTAAAGCTCAGTAAACACACTTGTTTGTATAACAGTTAAAATGATATGTTTATGGTGACCGCTAATTAACACCTTTGTTGATCGTTCAATCGGAATGTTAGTGTGTTGAACATTTTTTACCTGAGATAAAACAAAAACGAATTTACAGTTTAATTGGCCCAAGCCGAGATAAAATGAATAGTTAGATTTAAAACTCATTAATTACCATAGATAAAAGGATTAGGACAATTATAATAAATTCATGATAATTTAATGTTGAGCAGACGACCTCATCAGAGACCGTTCTGAACTTATTTCGTGCCGCGAGTGATTTCATATTTTATAGCGACTGACCTTTATATATATTTGTGTAGACTTATCTGTACTTTTTTAATTATTACGAAGGACCAAAAATGGAGATTGAATACACAATCATACAGTGTCTTATCGGAGAATAAAAAAAAGGCACACTGTTCATTGTATCTAGTTTACACAAATCTCATACCGTATTTCATGCATTCAAAATTTATGACGACACATTCGACCTCGGATGAGTCGAATACTTTGGTTCGGTCCCATCGACTTCGACACAACGAGGTTCGACTGTATCTTCATATTTATTAAGATTAGCTCTTAAAACTGAACCATAAATTGATCCCCTCAGCCTATGCAAATAAATCCTGTATTTCAAGACACAACATCAAAGTGTCAGATTGTTTTTAATTGTTCTTGAAGTTAATATGTACAGTCAAATCTGTAAGCAGTCACTGATGGGGCGTATCTATTGTGACCACTCGAGAGTGATCTTTAAAATGAGGTTCCAAAAAAAATCTGATTCTGACATCTCACATGGTCTGGATTAATATTTTTAGGACAAATTGTTTAAGAGTTTTTATTTGGTAGAGTTATATTGTTTGTGGAGCAGACAAACAAAAAATAACAGATTCTGGTGCTCTTAATTTGAAGAAAACATTCTAAATTCTTAATATTCATGGAGAATACTTTGACCTATTATTAGTTTTGCACAATCTTGCTTGCAAACAGATTGAAATACTCATTCTGACCTTAATACTGAACACATTAATTTTTTGTTATCATTACATTTTGGTAGTTAAAAAATACAAATAAGTGACCACTGAGTTTGTTAGACAGGTGACCGCTGAAAAGAGGTTAATTATATAGAGAAAACGTTTGGGAAGGTCTGAAAATGACCATTAGAGTCAGGTGACAGCTGAAACAAGGTGACAGATAAGGCAATTTTACTATATTACAATGAAAAGAGACCATAAGAATCTAATATTAAATTTCCATTTTTCAGCTCATCTGACAGCTCTTTGAAACAAGAATGTGTCCAAAGAACATGGATGCCCCATCCTTATCATTTTCTATGTTCAATGGACCGTGAAAATGTGAAAAAATCTCTAATTTGCCATTATAATTAAAAAGATTATATCATAGGGAACATGTGTACTCAGTTTCAAGTAGATTGAACTTCAACTTCATCAAAAATTATCTCAACCAAAAACTTTAATCTGAAGCTTGACAGATGGATGGAATAACGAACGAAAGGACGGACCAGAAAACATAATGCCCATAAATGGGTCATAAAAATCAATTTGTAACACAAGTCTGACTGTCCATAACTTATCAAATACTGGAGTACATGTATAATTATCATTTTATTTGTATTTTCAAGTAGATAGTGTTGAAGCTTTAATCAACAATTTGTGGTTTTATAGTAGATTTTCTAGAACACATACTTGTCATAAGCCTGAGCAATAAGTTGAGAACATGACTCAAATTCCTTTTCCAATTCTGCCTTATGATTGGTAAAATTGTTGTCTATTTTTCCTTTTTCTTGATCTAAATCTGTAAAAAGTATTAAAAAAAATCGTTTTTCTCAAACAACACAACATTGACCCTTCATTTCAAATATTTAATTTGAGCTAGAACTAAAAGCAAAAATTTTAATAATGCCAATATAAAAATATTTATGACGAATAAAGCAAAATTTTTTCAAAAGATTATAGAGGAACTAATTACAGAAATAAACAACTTATAATATTAAAAGAGTGAACTAGCAAAACCATAATTCAGGAATTTACCTACAGTTCTTCTAAAAAAGCATGCAAAACAAAACATTGATCAACTTGCTTGCTATGTTTGCTTGGTTGTTTGCAAACAATAGGTAGGCGGAGTTTCAGTCATTTTTTTATATATACTGGGATTTGATTGGACAATAAGAATTGACATGAATTAAATTTAATGTTTATTGTCCAATCAAATTCCAACAAATAGTAAACAAACATCCAAACAAAATAAGCAAGCAAGTTAATCAATGATTTGTTTTGCATGCTTTTATAGAAGTGCTGTAACACATGAGAAAATTATCATGTTCTTCTGTCACAAGTTGAATATTTTTCTAAATTCTCGGAATAGTTATTCTTTTCTATTACAGTGACTTTTAATGTGAATAAAATAGTTTAAAATGTAAGGAACTATATATTTTCTACTTGTTTTCACTTTATTTTGAGGCAATATCTTTGACAACATTTATTGTTGGAACACATCAAGGTAGCCAAAAAACACAAGTAATAGTTAAATTTTGCCAGAGAGCTGTTCCATTAAAACATACATGGTACCAAGCGAAGGTCCTTTAAAATTGGGTAACCATCTCTAGAGGCATATTGAAAGTTCAGTTACATTTCCACTTTGCAAAAACATAGACGATACCCAAATAGTTGAAATTTTGTAGTGCCTTCCCTGGGTCCCATGTGTGTTTTTATGGAACAGCCCTGAACTACTATACAATATCAAAATACCTGTCTGAAATAAACCCTGTGTTTTAAGTTCTTCCCTAGCCGATTGTGCTTCCTGTTCTAATTTCTTTAATCTTGTATGTAGCTGTTTCTTAAGTGTCTGAAAAATACAATTGTATCTTATAAGACACAAACACTTTGATATGTAACTCACACAGTAAATAATAATCTTGAGACTGAAAAGATCTGACCCTCTCATGATTATACTTATCATGCTAATGTAACTAAAGTATTATCAATATCTGAAGGTATAAAAAATATGTGTACGTAGGCCACCATGCATCACTCTCCTTATCATATGCCCATGTTCTGTGAACCATGAAAACATGTAAAGATGAACATGTGTAGTGTGACAAAGACTTGATATCAAACTTGTAACCTAAAGCCAAAACTTTAATCTGAGAATTTTCTGATTTCCACATGATCTTAAATCAATGAACTGATAATTCAGGGTCAAAACAGTATTTTGGCATATAACTTAAACAGGTCACATCATAAATAAGAATTGTTCTAAGTGTCAAGTTGATGTTATTATAACTTCATGGTTAACTAACTTGACAAAAAATAATTTTGACATGGGACACCAACATTAACAGAAACAGACATACGCTTAAAATCTATCCAGTTTGGATATTTATTATCATTCAAAAGGAATTCTTACCTGAAGACATTTTTCATGTGCTCCTAAATTGTCCTTCAAATGATCTGAAATACATCAATCATTTTACAGATGGTGCCATAAAAATGCTGACATAAGAACATTTTTGACACAAGAGTAATTATAGTTGTTAATTTCCATGTCATTTGGTCTCTTGTGAAGAGTTGTTTCATTTGCAATCAAACCCCATCTTCTTTTTCATATTTTATTGTCAAAATGCCAAAATGGACTATAAATCAGGTTTCAAAAGCTGTTATATATTAAATAAAATAAAAGAACAGAGTTTCAATTAAATCATGACATTTAAAGGACAATACCTGGGGAAAAAACAACATTTTTTTGTTGTTTATTTAAACTATTTATAAATATCTTAGAAAATAAAGGCTTCAGATCAAATGCAATGGGATATTTTTATTATTGATATTTCCAAGGGACATAACTCCATAAACATATTGGAATTTAAATTCATTGGCAATCACACCACACCTCCATATTTTCATAATGAATATAATAATGCATCCTCCTACTGTATAGCTCACATGAAGCTTGACAACAAATGTCATGAAGCTCTGATTTGTAATTTCTGAGAATAATGCTACCAAAATTTCATATAAATTCATTATGAGTTGATCAACACAAGGCCTTGATGAGGGTGGAATCTGAACATGAACATGTCCACATGAAGTATAGAAAGTTATGCTTATGTGTGATAAAATTGAGAATAGAAATGGGGAATGTGCCAAAGAGACAACAACCCGACCATTGAAAAAAACAACAGCAGAAGGTCACCAAGAAAATTTTGTCATTTAGAAAATAAAGGCTTCAGACCAAATGCAATGGGATTTTTTATTATTAATATTTCCAAGGGACATAACTCCATAAATGTATTTATTTTTAAATTCATTGGCAATCACACCACATCTCCATATTGTCTCTTTGGCACATTCCCCATTTCCATTCTCAATTTTATCACACATAAGCATAACTTTCTATATATACTTCATGTGGACATGTTCATGTTCAGATTCCACCCTCATCAAGGCCTTGTGTTGATCAACTCATAATATATAAATTTTTAATAAAGGGAAAGTGCTAATGCAATAGACATATTAAAACAGCTTAACCCAATCCTTTAAGAACCAGGATACAAATTACTTACTTTTGAAAACAGCCTCAATAGGTGATAATTTTATATCTTCCATTTTTATACAATTTTCACCTGAAAAGAAAAAAAATCATTAATTCATATTGAATATGCATTGAACTAAGCTGGTGAGTCTTACAAAGTTATTTATCAAATATAATGACAAAAAAATGTGCATCTGATTTGAATATTGATTTGTGTTATCATGAAATTCTGCTTGAATAAAACAAAAATAAAAAATTCCAGACTTTCAAAAGAATCAGAAAAGCCTTCTTATTGTGATAATGAACTTTGTATAGTATTATTGAGTGTCTACCCTCATCTATGTCTTTGAATTTCAAACCAAAAGTACTTGATATCATCAGATTAGATTTTTCACTGTGTTGAACATGCTCTCATTGAGAACATCTAAAACATCATGAGGCCACACCAATATAAAAAAGCCATGAAAATTGGTTATCTAGTGGCTCAGCAGAACTATAATAGAAGTAAGTAGATAAAAGTTGGAGAACTGAAACGAAAAATTAAGCAATTATTCCATTTGTAAAGGGGCATAACTCTAGAACAGTAAAAGTGATGCCACCAGCATTCAAACTTGATCTGTATTTAGTGGAAATAAGCATTGTGTACAAGTTTCATGACAATTGGTTGAGGCAAACTAAAGTTAGAGAACAGAAAGTAACTTTGGGATGTACGGACAAGGGTAGAATTTCATGACCCCTCCGCTACGGCGGAAGCATTAAAAACAAGAATGTGTCCCCAGTACACGAATGCCCCACTCGCACTATCATTTTCCATGTTCAGTAGACCGTGAAATTGGGGTAAACCCTCTAATTTGGCATTAAAATTAAAAAGATCATATCATAGGGAACATGTACATGTATACTAAGTTTGAAGTCGATTGGACTTCAACTTCATAAAAAACTACCTTGACCAAAAACTTTAACCTGAAGCGGGACAGACAGACGAACGGACGAACGAACGAACGGACAGACGGACGAACGGACGCACAGACCAGAAAACATAATGCCCCTCTACTATCGTAGGTGGGGCATAAAAATAGGAAATGTTAATTGTGATCTAATGAAACACCAAAAACTGGCTAAATTTCATTTCAAAAGCAGTCAGAAATTGGAACTAGAATGTGCATAAATAAAGGGACATTACTGAACATTTCCTAGTTATTTTGTGAAGGTTAACCTCAAGTATCTATGGCAACAATATTATCCAGGAAAACATGTAAGTGATAAATTACCTGAACTGGAGTGAATGAGTGATTCAAAATATGTTTCTTCAGATTTCTCTTTTTCTTTAAGTATAGCACCTAAAAGTACAGAAATGATTGACATTTTAATCTTTTATGTTCACGATGTTGAAGTATATAATACAGTATGTAATCTTTATCAGTAATTCTTTGAATTTTAGGAAAGGAAAAAATCTTTGACAATTAAATATTACAAAACAATTACAGTAAAAATGTACATGTGAAAAAAAACAATTCTAAAATTGAAACCCAAAAATCTGATTCATAATTGACATTGAACATGTGACTTTTTCAAGAGTTGTTTCATGTGTACATGGTGTAATGGTATTGAACATGCAACTTTTTAAATAATTGACTCATGACTTTAACAATTTGTGCAGCAGAGTAATGAAATAAAAACGGAATAGGTGAAGGTGCAATGGAAATGGAAATGGTCAGTTAGGGTTTGTTAAATTACAGAAAACTGAATTACACCCCTAAAATTTAACAAGTAACCACCCACCTGTGAAAATGTCTCATAAGGTGATTCATTATAAATAATTTTTCGAAAAAAATAACATTATCATGTGTACTTGCACTTTATCTGTTGTCTTGATGTTAATGATTGATTGGTTATTTCTTAATGCAGCATCAATGCAAAAGGCTTTATCAAATTTAGGCCGTAATTCATGGATATTTAATAATTTTTTCCTGGTTAATAAAAGTACTATAATGTGCTGAGTAGCATTTTTGCTAACAAATAAGAAATTAACAATGTCTTAATAAAAAGCTTGTTAATTTTTTTTAGAATGGAAATTTTAGATAGTCATCACTTACCAATAAGACTATCATACTGGTGGTCTTTAATGAGCTGATCTTTGTCTAGTTGTGTGTTACAGCACGGACATTTGTGCCTTCTATCCACCCATTCTTGTATACACTTCACACAATATCTGTGGCCACATTTTGTCATGTGTGTCTCTTTCATTGAACACATACATATTGAGCAAATAAAATAGTCACTGATGGAACGCATCTGTAAATTGAAGAAATTCAATGTTAGTACACAAAATACACAACACTTTTTAAAGTCAATAATTATCCTATTCTAATTATTAAGATAACCATTTACACATTTAGCTAAGGTAAGAGAAACTTTTAAGGAGAACTTCTTTAGTGTGTGCATCCTTGAGGTTGTCAATGGATTTTGTTTTGAAATTTCAGATTGGTATTTTGCAAAACAATTAAAGATTATATACAACCAATACTATCAATCTGAAATTTCAAACCAAAGTCCATTGACAACCTGAAGGATGCACACACTAAGTATCCAATCTTCGATTGTTTTGCAAAGTATTAGTATTTGAATCTTTGTCAATGTTTGTTGAATCTGAGACTACTATCTGTGTTATAGTAGTCTCAGGTTGAATTGAATATCTTTGATTTTGTTGATTGGTAAATCTTGTTTTAGCCTGGTTTAGAATTAATAATTAAACAATCTATAGCGAAAGCAAATCACATTTAGAGCAAAAAGAACATTTGAGCATATGAATTTGAGAATAGACCCAAGCCATTAGACATCATTGCAATCTTGCACTACTCTGTTACTTGACTATAATGAGACTTGTGAGGTTTACACTTTAGAACACAAATCTGCATTTATTGGATTGGGAATGGGTTACTGTAAATTTACATTGACCTGCATGCGATTTTGACACCCAGAATTAATAGCCAACGTATGTTAAGCCTCAATGATTTAACAGTTTAAAATGAAAGTATTAAATGTTAAATCTAAAATTAACAAAATATCATTGATAAAACTAACGGATATTGTAACAGGTAAATCTGTATCATCCATTTTTTATCTTTCAATTGTGTCCTTCAACGGATTTTTATAGTATGGAAAATTCTTGGTCCTAGTTTCCTATTTATAGATGTAAGATTTATAAAAAGTCATTAGTCAAAATGACCTGAAATGACATATTTCGCCAAAATACAGGGTGACGTCCCTTGCTTAGGAAAAACCAAGAACATGACACCGTTTCCGCAAACGTAACGCATTCCCGGTATTAACAGTTCTAAATGTAAAATTTAAGAACTCTTTTAATACTTTGCAAAAGTTTTGTGTATAGTATTCTTAAAAAAAAATGGTAAAAAAAATATTCACAGATTATTTTCTCAAGCTGATTTTTCAAAGGGACATCGTTATGTGTCAAATTATCTGAACCAATTTAACCTATTTCTGTGACACCTTCACAGAAAAAAAAAATAAAATAGCATTTCAAGACGTCATAATTATTTTTACGTTGATTTAACTGAAAATCTCATATTTGATTCCAAACTACAAAAAAGTCTAAAATAAACAATTATCAATGCATGGACTCTATAATATAGCAACACGTCGAGTGTATGTTTGCCTAGAGGCGTCATCAAATTAACCAATTGAATCAATTCAGAGGTTTAAGACTTCGGTTGCTATCAAAACGTTGGACTAATTTTCCAGTGCCTCTCTCCATGCAGTTGCCACTGATGTCATATACTGGCCCTGCAACGTACACATTCAGTTTCAGAACCATTGAGACGTCCTCCGGAGACTGTCGACGATCATATATAACCTGATATAAACATAAATATAGACACACAACGAGCACGTGCAATTACATTTTTTTCTATGTCTCTTTGATTTGTATTGCAAAAAGTATGTTTAACGTCTGCGCAAGTCTGACAGCCGGAAAGCCCTAAATAAAAAAAAATATCATCCATTGAGAAAATTGATGACCTGTGTCCATAAAAACATGCCTTTATATCATCCATTTTTCGCAGTTCCTTTCAAAAGATTATGAAATGTTTAACTTTACCTGGGTAAATTGGTACCTAAATTTGACAAGGCTTTATAATCTTCGATTATTTCTAAACCTGCCGATGGACTGCGTCTCTCTCAGTCTATTTGGTCCAAAACAGAGAACCTTCTCAGGAATGCCGCTAATGTTTTAGACACTGCAGAACACTTTTTAGCTGCAGTTGCTCCAGTACTCAAAGTCTCTGCTCTTCAACCAGACGCCAAGTCATTTCTCTTACAGGTGGACAAGGCTTTGGTTGCCTCTCAATTGTTGATTATGGGTTCTATAGCCAACTTCACTTTATTGAAAAGAGCTGAAATTTTGGATAAAGCAAAGGTTTATCGTAAGGATGCTTTAATGAAGTCTCCTTTAGATGACAAGATTTCCAGACTGCTTATTAATGGGGTACAAAAGCATCTCAGTCAAATCCCACCTCCAGTGAAGGTTAATGTATCTCTTTTTGGAAATAATTCTAAACGAGGTAGTTATTCTTTCGTTAGAGGCTCATCTAATATTTCTCAAGAGAAGAGGAGTGGGGACTAATGATGAGGTAATAAAGGTGGTCATTAGAAGGCTTCAATCCCTAGGTCTAAACCAAACAGTTTTAAGAAGGCGACAAGAGGGCCAATCCCTCTTCCTAGGGAATTGTCCCCTTGTACGTTACTGTCAGAACCCAATCCAAAGATGTACTACAATACTCCTCAGCAGGGGGAAGTTAACTCATCCCCCCCCAAACAAAATGGACAAACATTACCTCATTGTTGGGTTCTGTCAGTAACAAGGGGGATTGATTCTTCAATTCAGAGAAGGAACAACCTCCTCTTTCTTCTGTTCCTATCCCACTGTCTAATACTAAAGATCCACAGAAGATTCCTCTCCTGTCAACCGAAGTAGACCTTTTAGACAAAAGGGCAGTGGAAGAAGTCCTTGTATCTTCAATGGATCCAGTTTCAATTCTCGTCTCTAAATTCGACTTCCTTGTTTCGAAGAAGACAGGAGGAATGAGACCAGTCATCGATTTGTCTATCCTCAATTCTTACATAATTAATCCCCATTTCAAAATAGAGACCAATCGTTCAATCAGAGCTTCTATTCATCCCGGTCTGTGGACAACATCCCTGGATCTGACGGACGCTGATTTTCATGTTCCAGTTTGCCTAATTCCTTCGGGTTGTTTTAAACAAAAGGGTTAACCATTCAGAGCTGCTCACCCTTTTGGTCTGTCAACTGCACCACTAGCCTTTACCAAACTCATGCAGGTAGCCATAAACCCACCTTCATTCACATGCTATTCAGATTCATTCTTATTTGAACGATTCACCGACCAAAAAATGTTCTCCCGAGAAACTCTATCTCAATACCGATGTCATCAGATTACTCCTCTCTCTAGGGCTTCTGATCTGTTGGAAAAAGTCAGACCTGATTCCGTCTCAGGACTTTATTATCCTAGACGAACATTACTTAACTCATCAGGACATAGTTCGACCTCCACAGAAAAAAGTTTCAGAATCTTTGTTCAACAAGTCATCTGTTTCTATCTAAAAAAAACAACAATTCCTGTTCGCCAGTTTTCACAACTGCTAGGTCTCTTGAATTCGCTAGCGGGATGTTGTTCCAATTTGGTCGCCTCCTCGTTCAACCGCTTCAATTTTACCTTCATCAACATTGACCCCAGATTTACCCAGGATTGGGAATTTCCAGTACCAAACTTTTATCGGGAACTGTATCCTCATTTGGTTTGGTGAATATCTCAAGGTAACGTCTTGAGAGGCCAACTTCTGTCCTCTCAAGTTCCGAGTCAGACTCTTCACTTCGGTTGGAGAGCTTATCTGGAAGGTCATTCAGTTTCGGGATGGTTGACTCCAGTCAATGCAGAGTGGGAACTTCCCGAATCAGTAATTTAGGCAATAACACTTCAGTGGTGGTCTCCTCATGTAGACTTGTTTGCAACAAGCCTCATTTCCAAAGTTCAAGTGCTCATGTCTCCTGTACTAGATCCGAAAGCCTACGTAGTAGACTGCATGAGTGTTCCTTGGAACGGAATATTTGATTTCGCCTTCCTCCGTTCAGATTTCTGTCTGAACTTCTTCGGAAGATCTCCATGCAGAGCAAGGTTTGATCATTCTGATTGCTCTAGCTTGACCCAAATAAACCTGGTTTCCAGATCTTCTTCCATCTGTCTTGTCCTTGTCCACTAGTTATACCAGTACGACACAACCTTCTGTCCAAGTTTAAGGGCAATATTCTTAATCCCAATCGAGAGAATCTACACATGTTTGCATGGCTTTTCTCAGGGATAGCTTCAAGGAGAGAGGTTTTTCTGAATGTACAGCCAGACATCTCTCCCGAGCAGTTACAGATTCCTATAACACCGTCTTTGATGCCAAGGGGGTAATCTTCAGTAGATGGTGTAGTGAGAAGGAAATTGATCCTTTCCAAATATCTGTACAACAACTAGCAGACTTTCTGATCCACCTTTTTGAAGAGAAAGAATAAGTCCCTTCTACTATTTAAGTTTATAGATCAATTATTTCTAGGACGATTCAACTGTCTGGAGGTTCAGACTTTGGTAATAATGAATTCATTTCTCTTTTAGCTCAGAATTTCAGATCTTTTTAGACAGAGAGTTTAAATCCCGTCTTGGAATTTGAGTGTAGTTTTATCAGTTTTAAAAACCCACCCTTTGGAACCTGTTAAAAGGGTTGAAATAACGTTTTTATCACATAAGTGTTGTTTTCTTCTTGTCTTAGCCTCTGGTAGAAGAAGTTAAATTCATGCATTTTCCACTCCTTATTTCTGACTTCACTTTAATAGGGATAAGGCATCTGTTACTGTGTTAACGGATCTAGCTTTTTTTAGCCTAAAATTAAATTCCAGGCAGAGGTTAAAAACCGATAGTGATTCCAGCACTTTAGGATTATTCAGGTTCTAAAGTACTCTGTCCTATCCGAGTCTTACTTTGATATCTCATGTTACATCCCAGCTCTTTTGTTTTAACAGGGGTGATCTGAGCCGGATCACCCCTACCAGATCACCCCAGTTTGAGTTTCTTTGTTATGCATGCTTTCCTTTGTTCTGTAACATTTTGGCGGGAATGTCAAATCCACTATAAAACTTATAATTAATTATACGGAAAAGACTATCTATCAAAATTCACGTAGAAAAAATCCAGTGTATATGCTGGGATTCGAACTCAAGACCTTTAGCATATCAAGCCACGACACATACCACTACACCAGGATGACTGGATACGAAATGATAAGAATCTGACATACTTGAAGGAAGCAAGATCTTTATATAAGTGGGGCGAGTTGTCAGACCTTTATTCAGTGGGGTTTTAACCTTTTTCGTTAATTAGTGAGTTTTCAGACTGATTGTTCAATTTGATTTTACACTGTTTCAAAGTGGGGCAAGTCGATAACAAGAGTGGGACGATATTTTTTATAAAGTAGCGATATAGTGTGGGACGATTGGCAAGTGGGGCGAGTTGACATTTTTTGTTTGATATCTACTCATCGTGTTTGGGGGTCAAAAAGGGTATGCATCATATAGTAATATATAAAGTATATTGTTATGGTTGTGTGGCGTTCTAACGTAGATTTTATGAATTGTAAATGGTTTTTCGTCTAATCTAAAACAGCTGGGATGTAAAATAGTTATCCCAGTCGGACTTGGTGTGTCAGTGTTAGATCACCCTCTGGCCTCCGGCCATCGGGGTGATCTTACACTGACACACCGCGTCCTTGTGTGATAACTATTAAAGAATACTGAGTCTTCGAACTTCCTCAAAATCCATCTTATTTTTTCCTATTAACAAAAGAAAACAAGATTTGTCTGCTAATGACCGCGTCACACTGTCACGATTTTTACGCCAATGACAACACGATTATGGAAATTTTCAAAATCGGGACTGATCGTACCCAGATTGGGCTATTCGTAGTGCCATCTTTAGCCATCGTAGAACCATCGGCCACTTTTTCTAGCCTTCGGGGACAACTTCGTGAAGGGTTCTAATTTATTTAACATGTTAAAAAATCTCCAAATGTGCGTCCGATGTTGAGGGTTCGTAAAACGCGCCTCGTACACCAACACTGCAGGTACACATATATAGGGAAACCAACTTTTTCTTCATTATTCATTTTTTATGTATAGTCTAAGTTGTTGTCACACGAATGTTTACTCCATCACCATTTTTTTTTTCTATATGTCATATTTTGCCGCATTTGTTGCTTTCCCCACATCCTTCCTATTGTTTATATTATTATGATATTCTCCTGGAAAAAGCTCTTTTTGAATAAAAGGGATCAACGAACCCACGACCTTACCTTTAAGATAGATCAGTAAACATGGGCATAATTATGGGTGATTATTCAGACTAGTGCACACATGTATATGTATCATTAAAAATACGACATTTCTGATTTGGCTTGGTTATAAAGAGAACAGGGGAAAACATATATTTTCCTCCATTTTTATTAGAAGAATCAGATTGTCTGCTATCAGTTAGGGGAGGCGTCGATGCTTGTTGTTCCGTCTTTTGGGGCTCTTGGTCCTGTTTATGGATTTCTTGTTCAGTTTCGATCGGACTTCCAGTTCTTTTTCTCTTTTTCTCTGTGCTATGGGTATCCGATTCCGAACTTTCCACTTCTATATCTATTTTTCTTTTGGTCTTATACTTTCCTGCTAGACTCATACTCCTCCCTCTTCCTCTTCCTGATTTTGTTGGCATTATATAGAGACTCAGAGTCAAGTCTTACCCTTCAAGCCCACGGTCTTCCATCTTATAATTAAACCAGAAATTAAAAGTACAATATATGCATCGTAAGCTGTACACGACGTCTTTTAGACATCGTATCGCCATCGCGCCATCATCGTAATCCATCGTGTAGCCTTCGTAATCCATCGTGTAGCCTTCGTGATCCATCGTGTAGGCTTCGGCTGAGATGTGAAGCTTAAATACTCGTCTTCGGTTAACCTTCGTATGTCTATCTTTTGCTATCGTATATAATTTTGGCACAATCGTATAGACTTCGTTATTAATCGTACTTGCTTCGGTCACTTTTTGGTATTTTAACGAGATCGGGACCAACTTCGTACGAACTTACAATTTTTTGCATTCGGGTGTCCATCGTATATAAAAATCGGGACAGTGTGACGCGGGCATAAACCATTTCAACCTGGATCAAAAAATATTCAATTAGCTTACAATTCTTCTAATGAAGAACTTCTGAATAGTATGCACGTTAAATCCTATGATTTTAGAGCTATTTCTACCTCCTGGACCCTTTTAAATAACTTTCTATAGAGGAAGTTTTTATTGCAGGTTTCTGGAGAACTGAAAATTCTTTAGTTCTCACTATCTTAGTCTTTATCTTCTTAAGGTTAGAGTTTGTACTCCTTGTGACCTTCAGTTTCCACACAGAGTTGTTTTTCCTTCTGCACCTTCTGGTTCAGGGGATTCAGCTTTGAGTTAGATTCTATATTTTACTCAGAATTTATGATGGTAACGTATTTATTGACCTGAAATTGTACATTTTTGAAGTAAAATGAAATTTTATTGTCAATGCATAAATACCTACCATAAAAAAAATGTAAGGGCCCTTCCCTTTATCCCTTGATTTTTTCCTAGGGCTTCTTGTTTACTTTGGAAATTAAAACTGTTTGCTCGACTTAGAATAAGCAAAAAAAGGATCAATCTACGTTACCAAGTCCTGATTCAACCACTAACTGACAAACGAAGAAACAACACACCACATACTTATGTGAATTGCAACTTCATTTTCATTTTCTTTTATTAACATTACTATTTCTAGAAATTCAGTGATATAGATACAATGGATAACAATTACATGGTTAAAACAATACAAATACATGTTGAACATACCACGTCTGCCCTTAAAGATTTTCATTTATCAGGCATCTAAACATTTTTGACAAAATGAGACATACTCTATCTTATTTCTAATAAGATTGAGAATGAAAATGGGGAATATGTCAAAGTCGGGGACAACAACTTGACAAAAAACATATATATAAATATATTTAAAGCATGTGTCCGAAATTTCTAACAAGAAGTCTTATTCTAGGCATATCACGATTTTCTAGCATGGGAATTTGCGAATAAACAGATGAAATCATACTATAGTGGTTTATAAAACAAAAATGAACACCTAGAATGTAAACATTTTCATTTCAAACATGTGGAATAGCTAACAATGATTCGATTATAAACGAAGAAATTCGCTTTTATTAAACAAAATATCCACAATAACTTAAAAAAAACAAGACACAAAACAGGAAAACTAGAGAATAGAGGCAACAAAAAAATACAAGGATTCGAACCTAAACTGCCAAGTTCTAACTCATTAAGCATAACCATGAAACCTCGCGGCTACCAACTCATAAACTACGATTGCCTATTATTGTATATATAAAAGTACATTCCATGTGTGTCCGTTGTACCGATGTATATCAAATATTCATTAAATATATAAGTTAGACAAATAAATCGTAACCAATTGGTTGCCGAGCAGTTTCGTCGATATGTTGATGTTAATTACACTTAAGCGAATTCATGGACGGGTTCGATTCCCAGTGCAGGCATATAGAAATTACAAAAAATAAAGGTAAGTTTTTAAAATAATACTATTAGTGAACAGAAATCAGTAAATTGGCCAATTCAACTTAATAAAATTAGACACACAAAGAACACAATTGAATATAATTTGGTGAGTCCATTTCAGCGACGGATTTAGGAAGCGTTGATTCTAGAAAAAGAATCCACGATAAATGAATAGGTTGACGTCACAACAATGGTTTAAGTGAAGTTACATCCCAGCTCTTTTGTTCTAACAGGGGTGATCTGAGCCATATCACCCCTACCAGATCACCCCAGTTTGAGTTTCTTTGTTATGCATGCTTTCCTTTGTTCTGTAACATTTTGACGGGAATGTCAAATCCACTATGTGTCGGTTATTGTATAGAAAGGTATATAATATGAAACTTAGAGCGAGGGGCTTGCCCCCGAGCTCTTAGTTTCATATTATATACCTTTCTATACAATATCCAATTTAGCACATATTTACAACTTGAGTAATCCTGTAATTAGTGTAATTGACATGTTTTGGCTGACTAGATGTAGCTTATTAACGTAGTTTTGTAAATCTACTCACTAATATCATTGTTAAAATGGGATTTGAAAAGACCCTTGACTTTAGAATGAAAAGAAGCTAGGTAGCTGCTGGTGTAAGTATGTTTATTGATATAAAGCGGTGTTTTACTATACATGTACTTATTTACATGGTAAGATGACAAAATCAATTGAACAAGAGCAGACAATTCTTAAATTGCAGTGAAAGCTTTAACTTCTTGAAAACATTTTTTAAATTCACGTAAAAACTAAAACTATATTGAAAATGCTTTTGAATGAGTACAAACAGTTGGATCCCCCTCCCATACATTTTTTTAATCTTTGGTTGAAACACCTTTTAAAAAAGGCTGGATCTGCCCCTGGTATGTACCCATAGGTAGTCCAGTGGATAGTTTATATTCATGAAATATTTGTCACTGGTCATTAGGCAACCAATAATCGACCAATTTATGACGAAATATATCAAATTGCTTTATTAATAATTTCCCTTCAAAAGATTCATGGTTGACTCGTTTTGTGTACAAAGTAATTGCATGGAAGATAAAGGATTACAGATTTTAGATGGAGTTGTATTTTAATCAAGGTATATAGAACCATAAGTGTTATTCTTTATTTAAATGAAAGAAACTTTTAATTGTAAAAAAAAAAAAATTGGATCAAAAGACGATTAGTAGGATGTTAAGAATCTGTTTGAAAACTAATTACAAACTATTTAGTTAAATTTGAAACACAGAATTTTTTCAAAATAGCCATGGCCAGTAGCAATTGTTGTTCTAATATCTTGATTACGATACAATGAAATCTTATCCTTGTGGTCATTCATGCGTAGTTACTTAGTACACGGAAAAAGTATGTACTATGAAAATTAGAAGGCAAAATCAAGCAATTTGATTGGACGAGAAGTTGTAAGTATGTGCTAAAAAACTTATAATTAATTATACGGAAAAGACTATCTATGAAAATTCACGTAGAAAAAATCCAGTGTATATGTTGGGATTCGAACTCAAGACCTTTAGCATATCAAGCCACGACACATACCACTACACCAGGATGACTGGATACGAAATGATAAGAATCTGACATACTTGAAGGAAGCAAGATCTTTATATAAGTGGGGCGAGTTGTCAGACCTTTATTCAGTGGGGTTTTAACCTTTTTCGTTAATTAGTGAGTTTTCAGACTGATTGTTCAATTTGATTTTACACTGTTTCAAAGTGGGGCAAGTCGATAAAACAAGAGTGGGACGATATTTTTATAAAGTAGCGATATAGTGTGGGACGATTGGCAAGTGGGGCGAGTTGACATTGTTTGATATCTACTCATCGTGTTTGGGGGTCAAAAAGGGTATGCATCATATAGTAATATATAAAGTATATTGTTATTGTTGTGTGGCGTTCTAACGTAGATTTTATGAATTATAAATGGTTTTTCGTCTAATTTAAAACAGCTTTATATCTGTAGAATGCAATCTTCTAGATGTGTCCAATCCAAACTGTGCATCTTCGTTCAGTCTGCTTATATGCTTACTGGAATAACATCAGAGTCTATGCGTGATTAGACGAGCTCCCTAAGAACGATACCAAAAATACGCTTTTCTGAACTATCATCCACAAACTTATGTGATCTACCTTTATTGCCTCCGGCCATCGGGGTGATCTTACACTGACACACCGCGTCCTTGTGGGATAACTATTAAAGAAATTTGTTTACAATTGATATTATTGCTATAATCATGCATGTTTTTTGCGTTTTGTAGGTCAGTGTTGCAGTTGTTCTGTTATATCCTTTTATAGTTCACGTGTTTCCCTCGGTTTTAGTTTGTTACCCGGATTTGTTTTTTATTTCCTAATCGAATTATGACTATTGAACAGCAGTATACTACTGTTGCCTTTATTTTTTGTATCTGCACTATATAACTTCAGTTGTAGAAGATCAATATTTATGGAATAGAAATTTTATAAAAGCAGTTTTAAGGTTGCAATTTTGTTTATAACTTTTTAACAGGACAACCAGTTATATTCCAGATGTTATGGACAAAATAAGAGAGATCAACACCACTGACATCAAATTTCATGTCAGGTCTGACAATGCCAGTTGCTACAAGTCTACATATTAAATACTTTCATATTTATTTTATTCAGGGTTTATCCCGGAATGGAAAGGACCATTTGATCGCACTGCTCAACCATGAAATCTTCTCTAGAAGATACGTAAACCAAGATCATGGGGTACTTACAGCACATTCAATAAAATAGGAACAGAGAGTTTTAAAAACCAGTTTAGAATCATGCCTTAAAAATGGGAAGTTCACAGTTATAAATGTAATGAAAAAATGAAAGGGCCTTCCTTTCTGCTTGGAGCCAGGCAAACATATATGTATACTTCAATAATAAAATATCCAGAAGATGTGTACATCTTTGAAATGATTAAAATCATGTCAGAGTAAGTGAGCAGCATCAAATACTACTCTGGTTCCATAAAACTGCCGGAATAAGTCCCAGCTCAAGTTACTCTTATATGCCATCTATGTAGATATAAAAACAAGATGAAGAGTGATTGCCATTGATATAACTCTCCCCTGGAGACCAAATGACATGAATCTTAAAAGTTATAGGTCACTGTAAGGCCTTCAAAAATGAGCATATATCATACCACCTATTGAAGTCTTTTAGTTAATCTTCTTTATCTATTATTTAATGAGATTTTTATAATATAAGTAAGGCTTTATAACGATGAAAGTCCAGACGTTAAGATATATTTTCTTCTTATTTGCATTTATAATAATTTCACTTTTTTACAGGCAATTAAACAAGTCAGCAAAAAATGTGAAATACATGGTTCTTGTGACAGAAGGGAGCGAGTGCTGGGCAACCAAGTACACATCTATACCTGTAATATGATCGTACAGTAATTTCACATGTCATTACTGTAAAGAAAGCATAGCAAGTCGGTACAGGTAAATAGATAAAACACTATTGTCAAAGTGATTTTATTATTTTCTTTATATCTTGTTTTTGATTACATTCATATAACCTCAAATCACTGATTTTATATTGTTAGCAATCAACAGACTATTCTTGATTCAAGCATTGCATTTTGATATCATATTAGAAACAACTTATGAATTATAATTGACTCGAAGACCGATTAATGTGTTCAAGTAGGGTTTGTGTCTTCCTATAAACTGTTACCTTCTTGTGTACTAGCAGGTGTAAGATCCAGTTGAACAAGTTTGATGGCGTCAAGTTATCTCCCTAACCTGGGACAGTGATGCAAAAGTACAACACCAGCACTTAGAAAATTAGTTGAATAGGCTTATCATCAGGACCAAGTTGCGCAAAACGTAGTGCAAAAAAGTTATCAGCTAGACAGCCTATCCATTGGAAAGGTATCCAGTGGTTGGTTTTTCATTGCTCAATCAATGGATAATGCTGTTATCCAGTGAATAATTGCTTTAGCCAGTGGCTTATTTCCCACAGTGCATTGTCACTTGAAGTAAAGCAGACGACCACAAACCTAAAAGAAAAAGATCGGAAGACTTTAGCAAAGCGACGTTGGCCTTACTTTGTGAAGAAATCGAGGGGAACATTGATGTTATAAGATCCAAACAGACAAATTCTGTTACCAATGCAAGTCGCAAATTGATACAAAACAGAAAAAAAAAAACCAAAAAAAAACCAAGGCAAACATAGTGTGGATGTGGCAGGTAATCTATATATCTACCACCACAACATAAATGACACAAAGTTCAGATCTGTTCATCCACACTTACATTTTATGTCCATGAGCTTAATCAGTTCATCTTGTCAAAGCGTATATATCGTAGAACAGCGACAATTTAATCAATCAATTAATAAGTAAATTAGTTTCGGAGTTTTCTCACTAATTTACCTGTTTAATAATTTAATCTTTTTTCCTTTTAGCAAAGGTAGTCTATCTTTAAATATTCCAAATGTTGAGAATTGTCTACTCAACAGGTTATGTTCAGAGTCAGAGTGTGAAGAAGTGGGTTTTCGCCAACTGCCATTAAAAGTCGAAAAGAAAGATAATACCTTAACATCATTTGCAAAAAAGGGATGTACACTATCTTTATCTTCGTTTCATTAGCTGTCAAGACATTTCATGTTTTGGCAAATGTGAATTTGAATTTAGATGCCGATTTAGTTATGGCTGTGATATTTTACTAAGAAGAAGTACTTATAAAGATGTCCAAATTCTATACAACTAAATTATTAGTGTCAGTAGCAGGATCACGGTTAGAAATGATGAGAACTAAGATTTAGATATATGTATTGACTGGGCATCGAAAGAAGAGAGGAAGAATGAACGATTCAATAGAGACCTGGTTTTTATAGAAGCATTTTATCAAAGGAAGTGCATGACGAATAATACAATAAAGGTAGATCACATAAGTTTGTGGATGATAGTTCAGAAAAGCGTATTTTTGGTATCGTTCTTAGGGAGCTCGTCTAATCACGCATAGACTCTGATGTTATTCCAGTAAGCATATAAGCAGACTGAACGAAGATGCACAGTTTGGATTGGACACATCTAGAAGATTGCATTCTACAGATATAAAAAAAACCTCAGTTCTTCCAGTAATTCCAGACTTACAGACCAATCAACACAGAAGAGATGTGCTTCTCCTATTCAACGATGATGTTGGTGCTGCAATCAAAAAGGCAATCAAAGCAAACTACGACGACGAGGCAATGATACTGTATAAAGCTACACAGATAGTGCACTTTTTAAAGGAAGAACTTTATATGGAAAGTTAAAACAGTATTTACTTTTTAATATAGCAAAATTGTAATATATGCTATATCTGAAACTGATCTGTAAAAATTACAGCACAATAAGTGGATTTTTAAAATGTTGAAAACTAGACTCAGTAAGTGTTTACAGATTTTTGTCCCTAATAGAAACCATGATGGACTTTTAATCTAAAGAAATGGGACGAATTTGATAAATTATTTACATAGTCTAACGGTTTAAAATAGCCAGCTTTTAAGTGAGAAAACTGATATAAACGAACAGTTGGTAGAAAAAAATCTTCCATTATAGCTCTGAAAAGTAAAGTAACTCCAAAACATGAAATTTAGAGTGAAGCACTCCAAATATTGAGATCATTTGTAAAATTATACACTGCAGGTAAGACAACCTCATGTTTGCCTGATATACAAGCTTTTGATGCTAAGCATGACATAAATCAGATCCCCCCAGTTGTGTGGAACTTTGTATACAGGGAGAGTGCAACTGACAATGAGGATAAAGAATTTATAGAAAAACTGTTGGTTCATGGGATCATCACTATATATGAGACCCCATTTAATGAGAGCATTTTCAAGATTGTATATATGTAGCTTTATATTTAATCAAATATGTAGCTGTATATTTAATTGTTAAAATGATCAGTATGTACAACCTTTACTACTTGTAACTGATATTTGTGACAAGTTTATTAATGCCTCTTCTACATTTCTATTAATAAATGCTAGACTAGATCTTGGAGTGCCAAACGATTCATTACGAAGGTAATTACCAACAGATATAATAGGTTAGAACAGCAGCAAAGCTTTCCGACTTCAAACAGTTTTGTTGTAGCTAGTTTCGACCACTAGGATAAACATCAGTCGTATTCTGTTGTTGGTGTAGGCAAAGACAAGAGTGGTTTTCGTGGAAAAACAACACAGGCAGTAACTCCTTGCCCTTCTGTACTTACTAGTATCAGCAGTTCTGAGTCTTGTGGTACTGGTTTAGATGATAGTGCTGTTCCTTTGCGTGTTGGTGATATTTCATCTGAAGCTAATGTTATTACTTCAGACATTGATAGCAGTTCATGTGAGGTAGACTTAATTTTAAGTGTTGTTGCTTTTGTTGATAAAGTTTAAACTTGCACAGCGTTTTCTTGAGATCGTTCCCTAACATGTGATTTTATTCAGTCTATTGTAAATCCAAATGATAAAATTTGAACCCCCCGATCCAACCGGGGGAATAAATTTAAAAATTTGACGGCTTCATATTAGAATGTTACCCATAGAGAAGCTGCATCCTTTACTGATATCACAGGTATAGGTTTACCAAATGTTTGTTACATGTCAAACAGATACAGATACCTGGAATTAAGACTTTTCTATCCATTCCTTCAGAAAAAAATGAGAAGTCTAATTTCAATTTTCCTATAGTCAACTTTCCATTTCTGTGTAGCAACATCCCAGCGGCACCAGCATATGGAGTATATGTGTCTAAATTGATACGTTACTCTAGAGCTAGCTCAAAGTACATTGGTTTTGTTGAACGAGGAATACTGCTTTCTCAAAAGTTGCTAAGACAGGGCTATGAATAAATCAAATTAAGGTCATCACTGAAGAAATTTTACAGTCGCCATCATGAGCTGATTGGCCATTATGACAAAAGTGTGTCAGAAATCATATCTGATATTTTTCCTCAGTCATAATAACCTTCCATCATTACCGAATTGAACAAAGAAATAACACGACGGGTGCCGTATACGGTGCAGGAAATGCTTACCCTTCCGGAGCACCTGATTTCACTCCCTGTTTTTAGTGGAGTTCGTTCTGTTTCTTAATTATTATTTATAACTGTTGATGTAAATGTGAGTTTTGTGAGTCTTTGTGTACTCCTTGGTTTTTATTGTTATGGTCTTCACTGCTGTTGGTGTTTTAGATGATACTGCCGACAAAAAAGAAAGTTGTTAAGGTGCTTAACATCTTGCACGCTAAATTTGAGATCGGTAAATCATGCAATTATTTTGTTGTAGTAGAAAGTAAAATCTCAAAAATACTGAACTCAGAGGAAAATCCAATCGGAAAGTCCATAATTACATAGCAAAATCAAATGACAAAACACACCAAAAACGAATGGACAAGAATTGTCATATTCCTGACTGGTATAAATGTACAGGCATAGAAAATGGTGGATTTAACCTGGTTTTACAGCGCTAAACCTCTCACTTTGATGACAGTCTCATCAAATTCCGTTATATTTACAATGATGAACTAAACAGACATAATAAATAAATAGTCAAAATATGGGTACAGCAGTCATTATCGTGTAACAATTTTAAAAGGAACAATTTAACAGATCACAAAAAAATCTATCTACAAACACATGCATTGATTCGCGTGTGTGACGTCAGAAAATTTTATACGTCACATATATTTGTCGTTCATGTATATACAAACAATTTTAAAATTTCACATGGGTAATGTTAGCATACAGGGTTAAAAAAATCAAAAGTATGTGAGAATTAATTTCAGAAATAGACTGAGATTTATAATAGTTCAAAAGTTATATAGAATTTATAAGAATCCACAAATATTTCATTCCACTACGCGGTTGAATAATTTTGACGTATGTGGTTCAACGAATGTTCTAATTCATAATAAAAATATATCATAATGACATATCATAGAACAATATCATACTGGCGGGATCTTTTAAAGTACAGAGTCACGTTATAAGAACCAAAGAAACACAAAAAGTCGTATATACAAAACACACCAGCATAAAATGAAAGATAATACAAACAAATTCACGGGATGTTTAAGTACCGAGCCACGCCAAATGGATATCACATATAACAATCCAACAGTAAAAGTAATATTAATAATAAAAAAACAAAGACAAATGGAAGAACAATATTACACGTTGTTAAGATGATAAACAACATCAGTACGCAGAATCTATACATCAAGACCATTATGTATTATTTGTGAAGTTGATACGGAATATCAACAATGTCTTGGTACCTTCCGATGAACTTTTTTTTTTTAAAAAGGACGAGACGTTCTTTGACATACCCTGGTTCATCAACTTTCTACTCAGACACTGATGACGTTTTACAAAGTCTGAGTAGGAGCTGCAAGCTCTTGAATATAGAATAAGTTGGGAAATATATATCCCATATGCAGGTGACGTCAGACACGCAAATCAATGAATGTATTTGTAGATAGGTGTTTTTGTGTTCTGTTAAATTGTTCCTTTTAGAATTGTTACACGATGATGACTGTCGTACCCATATTTTGACTATTTTATTTATTGTGTCAGTTTAGTTAACGCATCATTGTAAATATATAACGGAATTTGATGAGACTGTCATCAAAGTGAGAGGGTTAGCGCTGTAAAACCAGGTTTAATCCACCATTTTCTACATTTGAATATGCCTGTACCAAGTCAGGTATATGACAGTTCTTGTCCATTCGTTTTTGATGTGTTTTGTTATTTGATTTTGCCATGTGATAATGAACTTTCCGAATTGATTTTCCCCTAAGTTCAGTATTTTTGTGATTTTACTTTTTGGTATATTGCTACTAAGGTGGGGGAAATTCATAATTTCAAAATTAAAATCGTCTCGTTTGTCATAGAATCTGGTACTGAGATGACTGTGTAAGTCAAATTCGAGATAGAAGTCTAAAAATGAAGCGGAGGAAGCCGTGTCTGTTGTTTTTTTTTAATTTCTAGTTCTGGGGGATATATTAATGGAACTCAATCAGAAAAGTTCGGATTGTTTATGGAAAGAACATAATGTCATCATCAATATATCTGAAAGTGAAATTAAATAATCTGGCTTCTTTGATCCTCTTGTTTTTGACAAGTGTCTGAAGGAACTCCGAACCATATATGAAAATAAGAAGAGGTCGACAAGAAGAGGCGCAAAGCTTGTTCCCATAGGAATGTCGACAATTTGTTGGAAAAGTCAAACTCAACAAATATGTTGTCGATAAGAAACTCCAGCATACTGACCAGGTGATGGCAAAAGCTATAGTAATTTGATGAAATTAAACAGTGAGTATGATTTAAACTTGCCCTGGGTTCTTCCATACACAAGGGATTGGCACATTCTCAAAAACCTGTAGCCAATATTTAAATGTGTATAACTTGCATCTAAATTACATCATGGTTCAACATACTGAATTGTAACAGATTGTTCTAAATTTGCTGTAACCAATAGATTTTTGTTACAAGTATGGAAAGCTTTGTTGAGGTACCAGGTTAATTATTTTCTTTCAGTTTCACATAAAATAGATTGAAAGACCTAATTTTGAACACATATAAGATGATATTTTTACTTCATTGAATTATGTTGAGGAGGCAAATAATTGTAATATCGATTCTTTGTGGACTCAAATATGTTCTAAGAAAATAGAGATTTTCAGCTTTTTCAAATGATCTCCTGTCAGAGTTTAGAAACTGGAAATATGACGATGTTCAAAAGGTGACACATTCTCTTTTTGGAATTCTATTATTCATACAGATTTTATGAAATATCTTGGTTTTTATGTTGCTATTAAAACAAGAAACTGGGAACGGAGAAATGCATGTTTGAAACAACTGGCATGCTTGTTTGAAACAACAAGCATAATTATTTAAGGATGATACCTTATCACATTGCAGATTTGCAAAACTTCCCGCCTGATGTTTTGGACTTTTTTTTTCTAAAATGGTGTTTCTCTCGGATTCCATTTCTGGCAATAAATATTTTTCGGTCGCACTTGATGAAGCTCGTGAGATGCAAAGTAATTGAAAAAACAAAGACCGATTTAAATTCTTTCAGCCAGTTCTCGTTGGCAACATTAACATATTATCTGCCATACAGAGCAGAGACACTTGATAATTTAAAAACCCAATTAGGATTTAAACAGAGATTCTCCCCACCATACAGAAATGACAGTCCCATATCATATGTACAATTACCAGAAAGAAATATAGATGAATACTTTTCTCAGTTGGAGCAGTCCACATTGTTTATTTTAGATGACAAAAAAAATCTACACCACATGATATTTGACATTAATCGACAGACAAACAACAGTCAGTCAGCCTTTTGAATCACAGATGGTATGGACATGAGTACCTTATAAATTATGTAGTATTTTTTGGTAGATGCTTCTATAAGGAGAAGAAGAAACCTTATTACATTTTCTGCTCCGAAGGTAACTGGTTGTAAACAGAAGAAGAAAATTAAAGATCAGAAGACAGTTATTTCCTGCCTGAGAAAACACAAATAAGTTTTATCCAAATTTACGAAAAAAGCTATTTCACATTAAGAACAGTTTCAGCAATTACCCAGGGCAAATATGTGATGCAGATGCAATACCAGAGAAAGGTCAGATCCTGCGCTCCTTTTGTATTTAAGATGTATCCGGTATCCTTTATTTCAAGTTTACCCTCACCCCAACTTGATACTGACTATATAATTGAAACGATTCAGAAGAGATATAACTGACCAAACTGTTGAATTTGATCAATTAACCCTTTATACTGATGCACCCTCTAACTGGAGATAATTTCTTACAGTGCATAAACAGAAAAGGCTTATGGTAAATTGTATTTCAGATCAATTCCTTACATTTGCAAATCAGAATTTTCTGAATGCTCCTGCATCACTGTTGATGGATGTGATAACGAGTTTAACGATCAGACTCGACTTGCTATTACAAATACATTCATAGAGTACATGCTAACATGACACTAGGGTGTGAACTGATGCAGTTACATCAACTGCTCAAACAGTTATAATTTATATTCCGGACACCGTTGTTTATTTCCTAAGTCTTCCTCCTGTATTGGAAAGAAAACCATTTTTGATGTGTTTGGGGAGCATGCTACATTTATCACCGGTACAGAAACTGCATGTTTGTTAGATTTTGATTCAGAAGATGCACTGCGCAAACAGCAGTGTATTTTTGTCCATATTTCACTGCATTTTGCCACTGACTTCTGTGAACTCCTAAGTTGACAGTCTTCATGGTTAAAATATTCATGATAAACATGTATCGCTAATATCTCAAATTAGGGAAAATATGCAGGAGAGAATCTTTTCAAAACAGGAAATCCTGCCAATTCGGAGGCATTGAAATTTCAGTGGCCGAAATCAAGCTGGGTTTTTCAGTTGTGGGCACAAGCTTCTGAAAATTTCCTCCAGTTCTCCTCTCTTGCACATTTTGAATGAGGGTAAATAATTTCTTGGATGTATATGGGACACTGAAGGAAATTTTCAGTAAGTATGCAGACTGACCGGTGGTAAACAAAAGGATGTTCATGTAAGACAGGTTGTACCTATTATCGCTGCAAATGCAGAACATCTAAGCCAGGTTCTAAGGATGGTTTCTCTGGTCCTGGATGTAAGTGCACTAATTGTGGGAACAACATATTCATCTTGAAGTGATGACACATATTTTTGTTTTGCCTCTAAAAACGGGATGTGGTCGGCCATTCACAGTTTTCAACTTATAAAAAAGGGTCGAAATTAAAAAAAAAATAGTAATTGAAATTTTACGTATCTTTGACATATGTTTAAGAAATCGTCCATTTGGAATCATAACATGGATTGCACTGAGGACGACACCAGAGCAAGGGATGGTTGAAAAGAAATGGAACTACTCTTCGTCAAAATGGGTCACATCAGGTCGCTAAATAACGTCCAGTTTAAAAGTTGAAAAATGCGTGAATGATCGATTATATGGGTATAGAAACAAGCTATCCGTTGGACTTCTAGCCGCCCGACAGTTCAACCCTCGCGAAAGTGGCTAATATGTTTGACTGTGTGGGATTTATAAGTACACAGACACGTCCAAGTAATACTGGAATTGTTAAATGCGATGTATCGCACAGAGAGAGGGACATGCACACTATGCAATCAAGAACTCTTGCAACTAATGCATGTCCCATATCACGCTACAATAATTTTCAGCAGCATTCGAAATTCTCGCCCTTCATCCGAGGTGACCAACTATACAGGTCCTATCTTTTAGAGAAACTTGTTACTTTTTTTCTCGTCCAGAAAATGCATGAAATATAAACCACTGGACGTAAAGCAAATATCACCAATCATTCATCAAGCAATACAATTGATAAAACAGATAAAACTGATGAAGTTATACATATAATTTAATGTTATAAGAAATAGTCAAGCTCAAGAGTTATCCCATGGCCATTAATCTTTTAAAATCAAATGTAGAATTGAATTGGGTTTTTTAGCTCACCTGGCCCGAAGGGCCAAGTGAGCTTTTCTCATCACTTGGCGTCCGTCGTCCGTCGTCGTCGTCCGTCGTCGTCGTCCGTCGTTAACTTTTACAAAAATCTTCTCCTCTGAAACTACTGGACCAAATTAAACCAAACTTGGCCACAATCATCATTGGGGTATCTAGTTTAAAAATTGTGTCCGGTGACCCGCCCAACCAACCAAGATGGCCGCCATGGCTAAAAATAGAACATAGGGGTAAAATGCAGTTTTTGGCTTATAACTCAAAAACCAAAGCATTTAGAGCAAATCTGACATGGGGTAAAATTGTTTATCAGGTCAAGATCTATCTGCCCTGAAATTTTCAGATGAATCGGACAACCCGTTGATAGGTTGCTGCCCCTGAATTGGTAATTTTGAGAAAATTTTGCTGTTTTTGGTTATTATCTTGAATATTATTATAGATAGAGATAAACTGTGAACAACAAAAATGTTCAACAAAGTAAGATCTACAAATAAGTCAACATGACCAAAATGGTCTGTTGACCCCTTTAGAAGTTATTGCCCTTTATAGTCAATTTTTAACCATTTTTCGTAAATCTTAATTATCTTTTACAAAAATCTTCTCCTCTGAAACTACTGGACCAAATTAAACCAAACTTGGCCACAATCATCATTGGGGTATCTAGTTTAAAAATTGTGTCCGGTGATCCGGCCAACCAACCAAGATGGCCGCCATGGCTAAAAATAGAACATAGGGGTAAAATGCAGTTTTTGGCTTATCACTCAAAAACCGAAGCATTTAGAGCAAATCTGACATGTAGTAAAATTGTTTATCAGGTCAAGATCTATCTGCCCTGAAATTTTGAGATGAATCGGACAACTCGTTGATAGGTTGCTGCCCCTGAATTGGTAATTTTAAGGAAATTTTGCTGTTTTTGATTATTATCTTGAATATTATTATAGATAGAGATAAACTGTAAACAGCAAAAATGTTCAGCTAAGTAAGATCTACAAATAAGTCAACATGACCAAAATGGTCTGTTGACCCCTTTAGGAGTTATTGCCCTTTATAGTCAATTTTTAACCATTTTTCGTAAATCTTAGTTATCTTTTACAAAAATCTTCTCCTCTGAAACTACTGGACCAAATTAAACCAAACTTGGCCACAATCATCATTGGGGTATCTAGTTTAAAAATTGTGTCCGGTGACCCGGCCAACCAATCAAGATGGCCGCCATGGCTAAAAATAGAACATAGGGGTAAAATGCAGTTTTTGGCTTATCACTCAAAAACCAAAGCATTTAGAGCAAATCTGACAAGTGGTAGAATTGCTTATCAGGTCAAGATCTATCTGCAACAACAAAAGAAAGAGATTTTTTAACGACCTCAGCTGGCTATACAACCCTTGCACAATCAACTGAATTTTGCAGAAATCATTAATAGGATAGATTGCCCTTATATGATAATTTTTTATTACCTTTTTGGTTTTTTTGGCAAAGTGGGGAAGGGGGGGGGGGGGGGTTGCGCAACAACAAAACTACTTCACAACTTTCTCATTACTTTGCATTTCTTGTTAGATAAATTTTACAAAAATTCTCCCCTGAAACAACTGTTGAATTTAAACAAACTTGGTTTAAATCACCACTAGGATATCCAGGGACCACTGTGTATGATGACCCTGCCTGCCCACATGGCTGAAATTAAACATAGGTTTCAAATGCACTTTTTAGTATTATATCTCTGAAACTAAACGACAGTACAACAGTTGCATTTATCATGCAACAATTGTAAATAAAAATATCAGGTGAGCGACACAGGGTCCTTGGACCCTCTAGTTTAATAGACTGATTTCTTAGTTTTTGTTTCATGTTAGTTCATCTATAGTTTCTTATAGCCAAAGAAAAATCTTAGAATAAAATTGTTCTATACTAAAATTTGAGAACATAACCAGGTCCTTCTTTGTCATAATAATTATGTACATCGTTCAATTTTCGTCTGGCGTACTAAATTATAATCCTGGTACCTTTGATAACTACTAGTGTGCTAATACCGGCCTTTGTAAAAATAAAACAGTAGGATATTCATTTAAATTGTCGTTAAATATTTTGTTTTGTGTTGTTGTCACAAAACAGAATATGCATAATCTCTCAAGACATATTAGGAATAAGGTGTACTAAGAATTTAAGTGAAAATGGCAAACAGTGGCAAGATTTATTACACTTTTTTGGAATAGTCATGTGGAACCAAATAAAAACAAAACGTGTCGATGGTTAACAAAGACATACACGAATATTAGCATATATAAATACATAAACTATCAATGTATGCAAAACCTTAACCTTAACAGAAGGAAGAACCTTACAAAAAAAATAAAAAAAAAAAAAAAAAAAATATCAGCATGAAAACGATAAATAGTGAATATATGGTGGGCACTTAAACTTAACCATCGAGAGACATTAACTACCGAGAGTCGGTTTTTAGCCACGCCCATTGCACCTAAGAACGCCTACTTTTGGAGCTCTTTAGTGTGAAGATAGGAAAAGTATACGGACTTGCGGGGCTGTCAACAATATTTTAGCTTCTTCTTTTTCCCATAGCTAGGATTTGTATTCCACCTCTACAGGTATGCTTTGACAACTAGGATTTGCATTCAACCTCTTTTTGGAAATGCTTTGAACGAGAAGGAATGTTTTTCTTTTGCGACGCAGATGCATACACTTGCATTGAAGAACATGAGGTCGAGACGACCTCATGTTATTCTGCTCAGAAAAGCAGAAACCTTGGTGTACATGGTTAGATTTAAGTCTGTAGTGAAAAAAAAAACCAACATAATTTTAAAATGAATATGTAGACGACTCCGAAGTGGATGAAGGACGTGACGTCCATACTGCCACGCCTCTATAGCCCAACTATCAAAGTAGTCCTCATAATTATGATGTTTTGCAACAAAGACGCCATAATTATTTGAACAAATATAGATGGACAAACTACCGATGACTAAACTGTATCTAGAATTGATTTCCCTTGAATAAAGTACACAATAATAAACTCTTACTTTTTTACAAAGAAACAAACTATTTTTTAGGAAGAACAAAGAACAAGATAATGCCAGTGGAGTATTTAAAAGCTTATGTTTGCTTTTTTTTATAAACACATTTTTAGGATGTGTTTTCTAACCAAAAGAGAGTGGTTTTGAAAACTTGTGACTTTACATTGAACGAGTATGAATTTTCTACACAGTTCAAGGATGTGAGCACAGCAGAAGACTTTGTACCAACTTTCGAACAACTGACACTAGTACATCATATAATTTTCGTATATAATTTCAAGGGTTTATGTAGTTATTTTGTTTTTTTTCAGCATTTTTTTAGGGTTGATTTCAGCCAGAATTTTAAAATGATCGTTGTCTTAACTCTAAGTTTTCAATAATCATGTATGAACAGATATTTAATGCAGGTCTATTTATGTAACTTTTCTTATTTTACAGGGAAGGAGGCACAAGAATTCCTGATACACCTGTACCATTAAATACACAGGTAAACATTTATATTTTAGCTTAAATCACACATTAAGTACTATACAACTATTAATCATAGAATCTGCTGTCTTCTTATAAGTATTCAAAGACTAGGGGGTTGCACTTCAATGCTTAATTTATAGGGTGTCGCTGGGGTTCTATTATTCCCCCCCCCCTTTTTCATATAATTTATATTTTAAAATGTTAATATTTTTATATATATTGCGTAGGTAAAGATGTAGCCTTCTCCCTTATTATTTGTGTTTCATGTGGTGTGTAATGTACGGATGGAATACCAAAGTACCAAAAGAGGAAAATTGGTTGATAAAAATATGACCGAGAACACCAAGAAAGATGACTAAAGAAGTTATGGGAACTTTAATGACTTTATATATATATCTAATAGTTTTCTCGACCTATTCACATAATTTTAAGCCTTATAATGTGACCTATTCCAACTGCACGTCCTATCGCCTAGTATATAGGAAGACAAGACATAATAGCTTACCAAGATTGGAAACCAGTACATATACACCTTGAAAAAAAAATTGCAACATCTTGATTTTTTTCACCTTGGAAAATCAGCCTCCTTTTTTTAATAGAATATGATACAATATTTATATAATAATATTGAAACATAACTACGAAAAAACTAACGGCATAATTTATGAACACAAAAAGAACGAAAAACAAATAAGTAACACATCAATAAACCACAACTACTGAATTACAGGCTCCTGACTTGGGAGACACCTACATACAGAATGTGGCGGGGTTTAACATTTTCGCGGGACATCAACCCTCCCCCCTAACCTAGGACAGTGGTATAACAGTGCAACATTAAACGAATTATAAAAATCAGTTGAAAATGGCTAAATTCATCAGATGGATACACATAGAAATATATATAACAAAAACATAAAGTTGACGTGGCCGGGTACTTGTATATCACAACAAGACAATACGTACTGATCTGAGAGTACTCGCAGTTACTGACAGCTAGTTCAAAGCCCCTAACAACTAATTAAAAAAATCATGCATCGAAGACTAGTTTATCAATCAATACACATCCAGCATCCAATGGATTTAGTGTAAAAACGTCATAAACAGGCAGAGAAAAATATGACTGTGTGCAATGCCAAGATACAGGTATCGACAGATTGTTGATCAATAAATGTGTAGATATATATAACAATAATAATTAGTTTGCTTTTAATTTATTGATACCAAAATCAATATTAATACCAATAAAAACAATATTCAATGATATAATTACAGTGTAGAATTGGTAACCTTTTAGAATACATTTATTTAAAGGATCGATAAGTTTACCATGATCGTTTCTAAATTTCCGGGCACGGTAAACAACAAATAAAGAACTCTTAAATATGTCAAGAAAGGGAAATTGTTGATATTTACATGCCTTCAGATTTCAAATCTAAGTTTCCGTCAACTTGATGCCACAGAGGTGCCATTCCAAAAACCATCCGACATAAACATTCAAAAAGCAACTTGGTCCTCATACAAGTACCATAACACAGTTAAGACAATGATTGGCTGCACACCTAAGGGCACGGTTTCCTATGTTTAAGACACTTATGCAGGCTCAGTCAGTGACAAACAAATAATTGAAAACTCAGATCTACCTAATGAGTCTGTGTTTCAGAAAGGTGCAAGTATAATGGCGGACACTGGGATTAAGGTGCAGGATTTGTTTGAATCACAGGGTGTTATGGTAAACACATCGACAATGCTGAAAGGGAAGTGACAAGTCTCATTCGGAACGTTCCGATATATATGTTCACGATAGAAGAGTTGCATCAAAGCGCATTCACACAGAGAGAGGGTTGTAGGCCTTAGCAAGAGATTTAAAATTTAAAAAGTGCATTGGCCCAAAGTCAATCTCTCTTAGTAGCAGGATAACCAAAGTTTTTTTTCTATCTGGTACATTTCAGAAAGTCGTTGTTGTCAAATTCGCATAATTTGGAATTTAAGTAAACATGTAAAATAAAAAAATACCATTCATACCTATAGTTATTTGCCTATACCAAGTCAGGGTTATTCAGTTGCATGTTTTTGCCACTATTCTGTTTATACTGTAATGGGATATGTAACAAATAAGACAGCAACATATATATATATATATATATATATATATATATATATATATATATATATATATATATATATATATATATATATATATATATATATATATATATATATATATATATCTTGATATATTAATTCATTTATTGGAATGCAGTATTTGCACATATATAAAGCAAGAATTACACTTTACATAAAGTAAAATAAGACTTCATTTAGAAAAATACTTGATTATAAATTATAAATGTCCACTTATAAGATGAAGGTATATTGCGAAAAATGTGCAATTAAAACATTTGCTCCAAACAAAAATATGAAATAATGACAATTTTCAACTTTATATAGAGGAACTTACAAAAACACATTGTATAAGTCCTATCAGTATGCTTTAATAATAGTGATACAATACAAAGTATATGTCTTACACATGTAAAATCACAAAAATACTGAACTCCGAGGAAAAATCCAAACGGAAAGTCATAATCCTGACTTGGTACAGGCAATTTCAAATGTAAAAAATGTTGAATCAAACCTGGTTTTATAGCACTAAAACTCTCACTTGTATGAAAGTCGCATCAAATTCCGTTATATTACAACGATGCGCGAACATAACAAACATAATAAGTAAAAGAGTCAAAATATTGGTACAGCAGTCATCCCTGTGTCACAATCTCCAAACAAACAAATATTTAACAAGAATGTGTCCCAAGTACACGGATGCCCCATCCGCACTATCATTTTCTATGCTCAGTTGACCTTGAAAATGGGAAAAAAAACTATAATTTGGCATTAAAAATAGAATGATCATATCATAGGGAACATGTGTACTAAGCTCCAAGTAGATTGGCCTTCAACTTCATCAAAAACTACCTCGACCAAAAACTTTAACCTGAAGCGGGACAGACGGACGAACGGACGCACCACAGGAGTTTGAAATCCTATCAATAAGGGGGTAAAATATACCAAAGTCGACTATCACAGTAGAGCTTCTCTCGAAGAGGTCAGGAATATGACAGTTGTTATCCATTAGTTTTATGCGTTTGAGCTTTTGATTTTGCCACTTGGTGTTGGATTTTCCGTTTTGAATTTTCCTACGAGTTCAGTATTCTTGTGATTTTGCTTTTTTAAGAATGTTTATGATTAAAAGAACTTCTCTTGTGTTAATCATATGATTGTAGTATTCATAGTTAGGGAACGACCATTTGATATTCTGGGAAAGGGGGGGGGGGGGGCAGGAGGATTTGTTTTTGATCGGTTGTTTTATTTTTGTAAATTAAGAGGACAGATTATTCATTTTTTGCACTATTGAAGCAAGATTTTTCATTTTCATTAAAACAAGGAACTGATTGTTCATTTTCACAACTATATTTATGATATTCGAAAACATACAATTTTTAAAATATTTGTTTATTATAAATAATACATGTATAGTCAAGTCATGCTGTACCATTTAATTAGAATTAATCATTATCTTCTGCAGAAATGAATCTTGTTTATCCCAACTGCATATACATGTATTGCATACATACATAGTATAAAGGCCTCTTTTAATAGTATTGTTAAACATATTTCGCCGAGCGGAGCGTGGCAAATTTTTTTTGAAGGGTTTTGGAACCACTGAAGGCCCAAAAAGCTTTAGGACAAATGATGCAAAATCATGCTTTCTGGGTGTTCCCCAGACCCTTTCTTAATCTGAAAATGCAAGTTTTGTTTTAATCATTTTTTGACAATATTTTGGTCTCAAAGCAAAAAGTATACTTTAAATTCAGTGGAAGACTTAAGTTTCTAGGGACAACCTCAAAAGACCAATATGCATGATATAGCAAAAATGGAATTCACATATAGTTAAGTCCATGGCGGCTGGTTTTTTTTAAACTCATGATCAAGTCCATAACAAAATTACTAGATTACAAAAGGAATGCAACACTAACAGATTACAGAAGGGCAATCAATGAACAAGAGACAAATAAATAAGAAGCATTGATCCCAAAAAATCAGGGCTATGTCTGAGGGAGAACAGAGCTTGCTTCTTGCAAGGCACTCGCCGTGAACACAATTTGATATGGAGACGAGCGTTTGGTTTTGAAATATCCTACAGGAGACATTTGCCTCAATGTAGTTACGACCCTGTAAATAAAAGTGAGGTAAGTGTTCCTGAGACAATATAAACTCAAGTTAAATGAAACCCATTTTCAGACATTTCAAGTATATTCAAATAACATTTATACTTTTATCATTAAAAGATTTGGGAAGAGTTTCCCGATTTTCTTTTTTGGAAAAAAGATGAATTTATGAAGAATTTGGTGCCATCTTATACTTTCGATTAGACCTGCTGAGTTATTTATTTTCAATACATTGCAAGTCAGGTAATTTATTTTCAAACTACCACAGAACAAACCATTTATTTTTGTGATTATCAAGGCCGAGATTATATTTTCAAAATCCTCCTTGGAATATAAATGAATAATAGGAGCTTAAAAAGTAAAATAGCAAAATAAAACCGAGCTCCGAGGAAAATTCAAAATGGAAAGTCCCTCAAATGGCAATATCAAAAGCTGAAACACATGAAACAAATGTGACATTATTCACTTAGTACAGGCTTTTCCTTTACATGTAGAAAATGATGGCTTTAATCTGGTTTTACAGCTAGCTAATAAACCCATCGTAGATACCAGGATAATTTTTTTATTTTTACGCCAAACAAGCGTTTCGTCAAAAAAAGACTCATCAGTGACGCTCGAATCAAAAAATGTTTAAAGGGCCAAATAGAGGACAAAGTTAAAGAGCATTGAGGACCAAAATTTCCTTAAAGTTTTTCCAAATACAGCTAAGGAAACTATTTCTGAGGTAGAAAAGCCTTAGTTTTTCAAAAATTCAAAGTTTTGTTAACAGTTAATTTATAATTATGAACATATCAATGATAACTCAAGTCATCACAGAAGTGCTGACTACTAGGCTGGTGAGACCCTCTGGGAAATAAATCTCCATTAGCAGCTAAACCCTTCACTTAATGAAAGTCGAATAAAAAGTAAGATCCCAATATACTGAACCCCCGAGGAAAAATCAAGAAATAAAGTCCCTAATCAAATGGCAAAATTAAAAGCTCATACACATCAAACAAATGGATAACAACTGTCATATTACTGACTTCGTACATGCATTTTCTGGTGGATTAAACCTGGTTTGAAGCTAGGAAAACCTCTTACTTATATGGCATCAAATTCGATAATATTGACAACGATGTATGAACAATAAAAACAGACATAATAGGTTAAAATGTCAAAAATAAGGGTACAGCAGTCAACATTGTGTTATAATCTTAATCACTAAAAGAACAAACAAATATGTAACAAGAAACACAAAAAGGCATAGACAAAGCACATCAGCACCAATTAAAGACAATAATACAAATCTTTGTCATAGCACAATGGCGGAATGTATTAGTACAGAGTCACGTAATATGTATCAAAGAAACACAACAAGGCAAAGCACATTAACAAAATGAAAGACAAGAATACAATTCCTTTTACAATAAGTCGGGATGTATAAGTACAGAGCCATGTCATATGCATCAAAGAAACTCAAAATTAGACCGTTGGTTTTCCCGTTTGAATGGTTTTACACTAGTAACTTTGGGGCCCTTTATAGCTTGTTGTTCGGTTTGAGCTATAGGGCTCTGTGTTGATGGCCGTACTTTGACCTATAATGGTTTACTTTTATGAAGTGTGACTTGGGTGAAGAGTCTCGTGGGCACTCATACTACATCTTCTTATATCTATAAATAGTAAAAGTAATATTCGTAAAGACAAATACAGGAGTATAACATGTTATTGAGATAACTATCAACGCCAGTACCCAGTCTACACATCAATACCATCGTGTATTATTTGTGAAATTGATACGGAGGAATATTTATAAAACTAGATATTGAGTGAAAACGATGTGTGATAGGTAAAAACAGAGGTACAGCATTCAACAAATTGCAATGAGTTATATTCTTAATCACCTTTAAAACAAACAAATATGTCATCAAAGAAAACAAAAACACATATAGACAGTGCATTAGCAAATCCGAATGACAATAATACAAAAATTAAGCAAAGCACATACAATGACGGTATGTATAAGTACCGAGCCACGTCAAATAAATATTACCAAACATAAATTATAAAGGGAGAGCAATAATTTACAAGGACAAATTAAACAAAACATAAAACGTTATTAAGGTGATAAACGACGACCTAGAACATATACTTGTAAGATCATACATTTTTGGTTCATACGTGTCAAATTTGGCTTTTCTCAAATTGTTTTGTTATAAATTAGACGTTAAATTGAATTGTTTCATATTTTTCAGATCCTTTTAAAGCCGACGAATTGGTATGGGGCTTTGTTCTGTTGAAAACCTTATGGTTGCTAATAATTGCTTGAACCCACTTCAATTTTACTTGTAGATAGTTGTCTCATTGACAATCATTTCAAATGCCCTTATCTTTATATATACAAACTGCAACAATTCAACTAAATCTTAAACGCTCCTGACTTAGGAATGGTACATACAAGTTGTGGTGGTGTTAATTATGTTTGTTGGTCTTCAATCATCCTCTTGAATAGGACAGTGATGTAACTGTACAACAATAGAAATCAAACTATACAAATCAGTTGCAAATGGCTTTACTCAAACGAATACTAGTAGTACGAAGAAAAAACTAAAAAACCAAAAACGTGTCATTCATACTATTTGTCTAGATATCTACCAGAATCCGGTACTGATATTGGACAGCTGTATTAAACTAGCTGCGATTTTTTTTAAATCATTAGATACGTATGTTCCACCTCCACCAGATAAAGTTGTTCTGTTGTTTTGGCTATCATATTTAGGTAATAATTTTATAACATATAGTTTTAAAAGCCATAATTGAAAACCCTATAAAATCCTATTAATATTTTCATAGTTGTTGAAAGAAACAAGGTGCCTGATAAAATTTATGAAAAGTTGAGGGAGAATCATTTCCCGCCAAACTCTCAATGACTTATATCTCGAAATCAAGCACACGCACTCTTTATTTTTATGCCCCACCTACACTAGTAGAGGGTCATTATGTTTTTTGGTCTGTGGATCCGTTCGTTCGTCCCGCTTCAGGTTAAAGTTTTTGGTCAAGGTAGTTTTTGATGAAGTTGAAGTCCAGTCAACTTTAAACTTAGTACACCCTATGATATCATCTTTCTAATTTTGATGCCAAATTAGAGTTTTTACCCCAATTTCATGGTTCATTGAACATAGAAAATGATAGTGCGAGTGGGGCATCCATGTACTTAGGACACATTCTTGTTTTTCTGCTGTTTTAGTTACTTTATTTATACTATCAACTTATAAATAAAGGCAACAGTAGTATACCGCTGTTCAAAACTCATAAATCCATGGACAAAAAACAAAATCGGGGTAACAAACTAAAACTGAGGGAAACGCATTAAATATAAGAGGAGAACAACGACACACCATTAAAATGTAACACACACAGAAACAGACTAAGCATTAGACAAAATCCTATGAGAATAAAAAATATAACATCAAAACCAAATACATGAATTTGGGATAGATAGGTACCGTGACACGTCTTATGGTAATGTGAATTAACACTCAAAAATAAGAGAAAACAAACGATAACAGTTTTAACTTTGTACTTGTTTGGCTTTATAACTATTTTGATCTGAGCGTCACTGATGAGTCTTTTTGCAGACTAAACGCGCTTCTGGCGTATTAAATTATAATCCTGATACCTTTGATAACTATTTACACTACTTGGTCGATGCCTCTGCTGGTAGACCTTTCGTCCCTGAGGATATCACTAGCCCAGTAGTCAGCACTTCGGTGTTGACATGAATATCATTTATATGGTCATTTGAATAAATTTCCTGTTGACAAAAATTTTTCGAAAAACTAAGGATTTTCTTATTCCAGGAATAGATTACCTCAGCCGTATTTGGCACAACTTTTTGAAATTTTGGGTCCTCAATGCTCTTCAACAACTATTTTGATCTGAGCGTCACGGATGAGTTTTATGTAGACGAAACGCGCGTCTGGCGTATTTAATTTTAATCCTGGTACCTTTGAAAAACTTTATAGTAATATTTTAAAACAGAATAGCGAACATCATTAATGAAAGAACTAAAAACAAAGGGTCAGTGTTAAATGCAGAATGAAAACAATATATGTAAATTATTCGAAGAATATAAAATTCAATTGAATTTACTTTTCTTCTATTTGTTAAACTCGTACAAATACATTTATTATTATCCTGCAAGACATGCATTTGAATATATTGTGACGTTTTTGACAGATAACAGTGCCTAAATTTTTATTGATATTGTCTACATAGTTTTGGCTATAGTTCTTCCAACCCTAATTTGTATCATTTTATTAAAGCAGTAAATGTGTGTATTTCATTTCATTATTACCTATATATGGTTTAATCGTTTTAATATTGTATGTTCCAGAATGACAGAAAACGTGTGTATTCTGATCTACAGCATTTGATTAGTTGAACGTTACTTTCACTTTCGCTTTTACCGGAAGTCACGAGTATTATAAATATAGTGACAATAGAAATCGTGTAATTTGTAGACTGTTCGGGACATGTTTTAGTTATATTTTTGTATGTTTTTCAAAATAGAGAGAAAGGTTAGAGTGTTTAAATTTTATGTAAAGTTTAGGTAGAAGGAAGTTTTATTCTGATTATAGTAATAACTTCTTATAAACTATTTTTGCACCGACGTTGCGCACCTTTTCACAGTAATAGGGCTGTATTGACGTCATTTGATCAGACGTTTAGTGCAAAGATATGTACCTTATAAGGAAGTTTCCTTATTAGGTCATTGATTTCACCCATATTTGGAATTTCTCTCACGCGAAATAACAACACTAGCGTAAGATTCATAGTATTTTACGTCAGTTCCAGCTTGTCCCTACCGCCGGCTAGCAGCTTTATTTACGTGTCTCATAAATTTCAAGGTACAGTTTTTCTAAAGCAGCAGTTTAAGTTCCAGGATGTTGCAATATATATGCAATATAGTTATTTATGCAGTTCATTTAATTGTTCCAGTTTCCAGTTTTTGACGGAGGCAGAAATTTAATAGTTTTCTTGTTTTCTAAATATTATAAGTTTTGAGAATAAAGTTTGATAATGAATTTCAACTTTGAATAGGAGAAAGGTGCGTAAGGTCGGCAAAAGTGTCCGTTTGTTTTAAATATTCAGTGTTGCTGTTAATATATTTTTATGATATAGAAAGGGTTCCGAAAATTGTGAGTTGTTTATTTGTGTAGTATTTTACATGTATTTCTATAGGGAGAGTCGCTGATATAATCTGTGTTTCTTGAATGTTGATTTTTGGTGTAGCTGTTTTAGAGTATTCTTAGCTGTTCGTCTAATCTATACGGAATATTGTTAAGTTGTTGATTGTTGTTTTAAGAGATTTATTTCTGTTAATCCGTGTTCCAGTTGTTTTTAATATTATGTCTGGTGAATAAAAGTTATTATAAACTTGAAACGATTTTGTGTTTGCATTCAAAGCATCAACGTAAAGGTAGGTCTGATACCTTATTACATTACATATAAAAATACAATCCGTCTCACACACACACACACATAAAAAGGAAACTGAGCTGACCTAGAAACTATATTTGTGTGATATGCAGTATGCAGTAGCAGTATTAGTAATTATTTCATGTATTTTGAGCCTTCATATTTCCTGTTAAATTCTTTTGGTTCGTTTTTGGTGTCTGTCTGGTCTGGTGGTTGGTAAGAAAGATTCTCACCGGTTTGCGAACACGTTACAATATATTTTATAAGTTCCGAACCAGTTGCGTACCAAAATGACCATACGCGTATTTTGATATTGTCCGACCGACTCGTTTGGTAATTAAGGGGTCGGATCATATAAATATTTGTACCATTGAAGTACCGTCATGATCATATGTGTACATTCATGGGGTTTACCCACCATACCCGTATGAGTATTTAGACCATATAGGTATTTTATAGCCCTCTTAGTGGCATTTTGTTTTTCGGTCTGTGCGTCCATTCATCCGTTCGTATGTCTGTCCGGCTTCAGGTTAAAGTAGTTTTTGATGAAGTTGTAGTCTATTCAACGTGAAACTTAGTTCACATGTTACCTATGATAGGATCTTTTTTAATTTTAATTTCAAATTAAAGTTTTAGACACATTCTTGTTAACCTTTCTAACAAATAGTTCCAGTTTTACAGGATATCCACCTGATATTTGCACATATGTATTTATTTAAAAGTAAGGCTAACCATCTACTATAGGTATTAATGATTCCGGATTCCTTTCCTTATTCGTGACTTGTATTGAGTACACCATATTGAGTACAAATCCGCTTCAACCGAATCCCGTTCTTTCTTTTTATGCCCCACCTACGATAGTAGAGGGGCATTATGTTTTCTGGTCTGTGCCTCCGTTCGTTCGTTCGTTCGTCCGTCTGTGCGTCCGTTCGCTTCAGGTTAAAGTTTTTGGTCAAGGTAGTTTTTGAAGAAGTTGAAGTCCAATCAACTTGAAACTTAGTACACATGTTCCCCATGATATGATCTTTCTAATTTTAATGCCAAATTATAGTTTTGACCCCAATTTCGTGGTCCACTGAACATAGAAAATGATAGTGCGAGTGGGGCATCCGTGTACTATGGACACATTCTTGTTTATTGATGGGTTCATGTTTTTATTATCAATTGGTTTCCTGGATCTTATTCCGTCTGGTCACAGTGTTGTCTAATGTCTATTGATTTTTATATTTAAGATAATCCTTTGTCATCCTGAAATTTTTTATATAGCACTAGAAAAGTTTGTTTATATTATTTTGTGGTCACAACATAACAACACGTGAAATTCCTCCTATTCCGTGTTGTAATTGATGCTGGAGGTGGGTATTTTAAAATTATTTCAGAGAGTTTTCATTTCTTTAGTTAGTAACCCGGATTTGTTCTTTTTCTCAATCGATTTATGAATTTCGAACAGCGGTATACTACTGTTGCCTTTATTCATGTTTTGTGCCATAATCTACCTGATACGGTAGCGGGGCCGCTATTATTGATTCTAATGCAGTTCTTTTGTATCAATGGTTCTGATTGGATGACAGTTCGCGTAAAATTCTCTATCTCCTTGTCTGTAACTAAGGAAGCCGACATTTTGTTGAATTGCTGAATGTAATTTCTACAATAATAAGCCAAAAACTCACATGTTGCACCGACCAATCTTCTTTTTATCAAATTTTATTACTTCTGAAGCGGAACAGAAGCCAGAAATCGCCCGGTATTTATGTTTGATGCCGGAAGCATACCTATGACGTCACCTAGTGTAGGGACCAAAGAAGATAACATCTTTTCGTGGAATTTTTTTTAATGAAAATTTTACCCTGAAATAATGATTGATATTTAATTATGAACTGGTTTTGCATTAGAATAGAGATAACTAACTGTGTTGTATTTGAAGCTTTGCGGACGTCCATCGGTAGTTTTACTGTCGCAAATACAAGTTTACCTGTATCCGCTACGCGTCGCCAGGTAAACTAAATTTGCGACAGTAAAACTACCGATGGAAGCCCTTAAAGCTTCAAATACAATACAGTTATCTCTTAATTGACTGGTTGTTATTTGTTCAAGAATATTATAATTCATCCTGCTATGCAAGTGCATGGAATGGGGAGTGTGAAGGGAACCTGTCATATTCATAGGTAGGAATTTGCAGTAAACGTTACATACCGTAACGCGTCTTTTCTCTCTGAAATACTTAACAATATATTAACCGACAAAAATGAGACTTTTTCTCCAACCTTGTGGTTCTCTCTTTTTTACACGGACGTCACATTTAATGTTTAAATCGTACCATTGCACTTTTTAGAAATAAAAACTGAAATAAAAATAAGACTAAGAACACATTATAAAAAAATTGAAAACAACACGTTTAATAATTTCTTGCGTCCGAAGCGCTTTTCTGGATTTACCTTCACCAGGAACGCTCAAAGCCAAACATTTCAAATCCGAAGGTGTATAAATCCCGAAACCGTTGAAGAGCTTTATGTAAAACAAAACTAAAATAAATAGCCAAATTCAGCTAAAGACAACTTTGCCTGAGGGAGTTGAAACCTTAGTTATTTAATAATTGCCTGAAAAACCTTAGTTTTTTAATAATTAAAATTTATACACGGACAATTTTAGTAAAGTTTGTTAAATCATGTCAGTACCGAAATATTGACTACTGAGCTGATGATATCATAGTCCACCAGTAGAGGTATCGACCCAGAGATGTAAAAAAAAATTGAAAACAACACGTTTAATAATTTCTTGCATCCGAAGCGCTTTGTTGGATTTACCTTCATCAGGAACGCTCAAAGCTAAACATTTGAAATCCGAAGCTGTATAAGATGTATAACTTAGTAGACATACCGATAACAAGCAAACACATTCATCCTAAAATAAAAAGGAAGGTTTATTCAGTTAAATTTTAAAGTATACATGTATAGTTTTAACCACGTATCATATAAAGAAGTCAAAATTCCTATTCCCTCAAATTAAGGTTTTCAAAGGGCATAAATATTTGGCATCAATCATTCATCTTATGAGAAATGTTAATTTCTTTCTCTCTTGAGACAAACAATAATTCAAGTGTATAAATCCAAACAGAAACATTCACGAATAACATGAAGAAAAAGTATCTTTGATTTTAAATTTCTTTAAAATAACATTTTCAATAGAAACATTTTTTGTTCACTTTTCATTTTGGAATTAATCAATATATTTTAAAAGGCATCCCCCTAATGCACAGCGAATTATTTCTACGATATTTAACCTTCGTGCAATTTGAGATTAGCAATCGCTTAACAACAGCTATATATTATAACATCAGCATCTTTAGAAATTTGTAAACTAAAACCCTAATTATAATTGTAACATTGGATTATCGTTATAACTGATATCAAATAACTTTGTTATACTTGCGTTAATAGATATAAAAAGATGTGGGACGAGTTCCAATAGGACAACTCTTCATCCAAGTTACAATTTGTAAAAGTAAACCATTATACGTCAAAGTACGGTCTTCAACATGGAGCCTTGGCTCACACCGAAAACTTAATTGCAAATACTATACTTACATAGAATGGAGAGCGAATTTACACTGCTTTATATAGTGATATTACTAAAAATTGAAACGGAATTTGAGATTGTTTGTTTTTAATTGTTGTTTAATGTACAGTGGTAAAGTTAGATATGTTTTTTTCTATTCGTGTAGCAAAAACGTACTTGGGCGAATATTGAAGTAAAAGGGGATTTTCAAAATTCTGCAACTTTTACAAATTAAAAAAATAAATAGTAAACAAATTGTGTAATTTGCACTTAAACATAAAATGTAATTATTGTTTCCTGTTGCAAAACACAAAATGTTCATCGTACGACATCTCGTTAATTAACGAGGTTTGTAAATTTCCGCATGGCCGTAACTTCCACACTGGTAGTGAGAGCACGAAACCTGCAGAAAAAGTCAACACAAGTCTGATCGAATGGTATAAAATAGGTAGCTAAACAACATCTTGATCAGAAAAGCTTCAAGGAAAGTACTCTACCGCAGCAAAATATTCAGGTAAGTTTAAAGTCTAGTACAGATGAAATTTGATTTGAATTTAATCTACAAAATCTATCCATTGAAAAAAGTATATAAATTTTCAAGATTAAGTATTTTTCGCTTATTTCAAATAGTTGTCAATGTATAGGAATTTTATGAGACTGCCATACAAGTGAGAGGTTTAGCTAGCTATAAAACCAGGATTAATCCACCGTTTTCTACATAAGAAAATATCTGTACCAAGGCAGGATCCTTTACTATAGATAATTAAGCTGATCTGTAAAAATAACATCTCCATGCCTTATATATCATATACTGTAGTACGACGCTAGAATGAAACTCACGTGGAAAGGTAACACCCGGCCACCGAAAGCTTCATTTTTATGAAGCCCAGGTGGTCGTGGGGTCTAGCGTGACGGCTACAGTGCAGGCGATTTGGTGTCACGATATCTCAGTAGCATTGGTTCGAATCTCGGCGAGGGAAGAATAAAAAATTTGCGAAAGCAAATTTACAGATCTAACATTGTTGGGTTGATGTTTAGACGAGTTGTATATATATATATATATTCACGCAATCATTATTTCAGAGAATAATTTTGATGATCAAAGCTATGTCAAATGTCATTATTCGGGTCTTATCTTATGTACATATTTTTTAGTCCAGATAATATTTTATATAATTTGGATTCTCAGTATATATTTCGGGCTAGGGTTATGTCAGTCCGCCCATATATCATTTTTTGGTAATTCGAATAATAATATATATTTTGTAAGTTTATGTATATAATTGATTTGTCGACAAGTTGAAGGTTTTCATTATTTGATGATACAACAAAATCCTAGTAGTAGCGTGCATTCATATTAACCCTGTAACTATAAACTATAACACATTTAAAGAAATAAATCCATTTTATATTTGAGTTTTGTAAAGTTCAGGGGGAATATTGAAATACATCTTCATTTATTCACAATTAAGTCTAAATATTAAACAAATTGCCCTCAACATATCATCGACAATTAAACCAAATCTCCATATTTTTATATATAAAATCTGTGTAAACGGAATCTAAATTATAATTTCAGAATGCAGTTCATAGTTGCTTTGTGCCTTTTGGTTGTTTGTGTTTCTGCACAACAAGACTACAGGCAAGGTAAGAAATATAATTTGAAACTTTTTCTGAATCAAATCATTAAATAATGTGTCTGCCTTGTGGATTCTTTACAAAAACAAAACCAAAAAAAATCAAAAAAGAAAAAGAAAAATGAACATTGCAAAAATCCTCAAATATTTGAATATTTACATACTGGTTTAAAAAGTGAAGTAACAAAAATACCAAGCTTCAAGGAGATTCAAAGGTTTGAAGATTCACATACTATTTTAAAAAGTAAAGTAACGAAAACACCGAGCTCCAAGGAAGATTCAAAGATTTGAAGATTTACATACTGGTTAAAAAAGTGAAGTAATAAACATACCGAGCTCCAAGGAAGATTCAACAAATGACCAAATAAAAGCTCAAAGACACCAAACTTGAGTCAGCAATTCTGTGTTGACATGAATTGTCCTTGATATGGTCATTAAATACTAAGGCTTTTCTACCTCAGGAATAGATCATCTTAGATGTATTTAGCAAAACTTTTAGGAACTGCTGGTCCTCAATGTTCTTCGACTGCGTACTTTATTTGGCCTTTTTAACTTTTTTTAAATTCGAGCGTCACTGTAGACGAAACGCGTGTCTGGCGTTTCAATCCTGATAACTATGATGAGTTTGTTTTTTTTATTCTTTTCTTCAACAGAATACAGAAGAAAGAGATCTGGATATGGTAAGAGATTCCTTTATAAATGTAAACCAGTTATTGGGGAAATATAATTAATAAAAGCAAAAGTAATATACCGCTGTTCAATAGTCATAAATCGATTTAACTGAAACAAATCAGGGTCACAAAACAAAACTATCAACTATAAGAGGAAACATTGTATTATATGTAAAATAAACAAAATCATATTTGAATGCTAAATGGCAAGTGATTCAGAAGATCCCATTGACTACTCTGCATAACTTCATGTTTCTTGCCACTTAAAGCATTAAATGAGTTTAAATAAGTTTTTAAATATGCAAATACCCGTTTACTGGCGCCGATAACGCGTCGCCAGTAAACTTAATTTGCGTCAACCAAATCACCAATTGATGCCGTTGAATATTTAAATACGATACAGGTATCTTCTAAATTGCGCTAGGATTCTACATTCAACGAGAAATATAAATTAAAAAAATGGCGTAGAGTTGAATTTTCTAAATCTAGTGAAGAATTTGCAAAGAACGTATACAATCATTGCGAAGCAAAAATATAACGAAATACAGAGGCTATGGACATAAAATTCTTGGAAGAAAATAAATTGAATTTTCCTTTAAAATGTCACTTCCAATAAAACGTTTTCAACTCATGGCATATTGCCACTTCGATTTTAACATTACTATTAAGGTTAGCATGTGTACCATAGAGCGTGTTAATCACTCGTTAAATTTGTGACAGTTTTGAAAACATTTAAACATGGCTTTTTTTACACGATTTATGATAAATTAAAAAAATGAAATAAAACAGTTTAGCTTTGGGTTGATAATAACAAGATTCTGCAAAAACACTTATACAATAAAGAACACCTTTAAACTGTCTTTATATCAGAGGAATCAGATCAAATATTTAAATACTTTTTAACTATAGGTAGTGGTGGTGGTGGATCTGGTCACATTGGAGGTGGAGCTGGAGGAGGACTATCTGGTGGACTTGGTGGAAGATTGTCCGGTGGTGTAAGTGGCAAACTCGGCGGTGGTATTCGTGGAGGTGTTTCAGGTGGACATGGAGGAGGACTTTCTGGCAGTGTAAGAGGTAACCTTGGAGGTGGTGTTCGTGGTGGTGTTTCAGGTGGACATGGGGGAGGACTTGCCGGTGGTGTAAGAGGTAGCCTTGGAGGTGGTGTTCGCGGAGGGGTTTCAAGTGGACATGGAGGAGGACTTTCCGGTGGTGTAAGTGGTAAACTTGGGGGTGCTGTTAGAGGAGGACTTTCCGGTGGACAAGGAAGTAGTATAAGTGGTGGACTTGGAGGAGGAATTTCCGGAGGTGTAAGTGGCAGACAAGGTGGTAGAATACATGGTGGTCTAGGCGGTGGTGTAAGCGGAAGTGTAGGTGGTGGAGGAAGAGTTGGTGGTGGAAAATATGGCGGCAAATCTGGAAAATGGGGTGGAAGTTCCGGAAAGTGGCACTAAAAACCCATATATGACTTCTTATTAAATAAATAAGTTCATTCATGCTTTGATTTCGTTTTGTTAGAAGATTTTTTTAACGCTGTACAGTTAAATGGTGATAGTATTCATTTACAGAAGCTTTCATACAGCTAGACATATAATTAAATATTCTTCATTATAACTGTTTCCATTTGGCCAGTTTTGCATCATTCAAGATTGCACAAGTAGTCGCGAAAGTATTTGATTAACAAAATTTAGATTAAAAACATCAATAGGTATATTCAGAATTCAAATCAAATTAAAAAAATGTGACTATATTGTAATGGCTAAGTTTTACAATTAAACAGTAAAACATGGATTTTAGTATAAAGAAACTCAGTTATATGAACAATATCTCCAGAAAGGTTATAAAAGAGGGACGAAAGATACCAGAGGGACAGTGAAGCACATAAATCGAAAATAAACTATCAACGCCTGGCTAAAAATAAAAAATACAAACAGACAAACAATAGAACACATGACACAACATAGAAAACTAAAGAATAAGCAACACGAACCCGACCAAAAAACTAGGGGTGATCTCAGGGGTTCCGGAAAGGTAACCAGATCCTGCTCCACATGTGGCACCAGTCGTGTTGCTTATGTTATAACAAATCCGGTAAATTGTCTAATTCGGTAGGTCACATTCATGAAAGGGAAGGGGATTGTAGTTATGACGTAAGGAACATATTATCATATACTATATCATTTGTGAAACGTTTCCATAACGGTCAACCAACTCGTGATGGCGTCCGTAAAATTTACGAAGGGATGATTTCAACTTCACCATTTGGAACTCTTGGTTTAATACCTTCCTTGTGAGCAGCAGTCCGCTATCGAGAAAATCATGATAGGAAATGCAAGCACGGGAATATCGTATCAATTGAGATTATAAGCAGTTTTCTTTCAACAATTACTGAATGACATATGATATGTCGATCTTGCCTGGTGGATTCATAATGAAGGGGGGACAAATCGTACAAAGGGTACTTAGTTGAGAGAAGTAAATATGCATGCATTGGTCATTCATTACATTCAGAACTCAAGAGATGCTTGCAGTTGCTACTCGGGACTTCACAAAACGTCATCAGTGTATAACCAGAAATTTTATGAACCAGGGTTATGTTAAAGAATGTCTCGTCCTTTTTCTTTAAGGTTTATGATCCCTTCTGTAGCCATGTAATTACGAAATTTTAAAACTGCAATATTACCAAAAACAGTAGATAACGAATAATAGAGATGAACCATTGTGTACATATACTAAGGGGCAACTTCGTATAAAGCATTAATATTCATTGTATCATTGCATTCAATAGAAAAGGGGGATTTTGTGGCAGATAAAACCAAATTTTGTAGAAAATCGACAGGATTTAATATAGAGAATTTGTTATAAAATTCAGAACATAGATTACTTACTTTTTTTATATGATGTGCTAGTGTTTATTGTTGTCAAAACGTCCTAAACAACCTTTAAATTACAAAATACCTCGTGCTAAATCACGCAATTCGGGCGCACCCTCAAAGATGTACTTGAATTGGTCAATATTTATAAATATTTGATTTCAAAAATATCTAAATATATAAACTTGTTTAAAGGAAATCAGTGCTAGCACTGCATGCATTAGTCCTCTATCTATCAAACAAAGCATCGAATTGCTAAATATGAGAGAATAAGGGGAAATGCAATGGATTTTCTATTGATTGTTGGTTGCTTTACGCCACATTAGCACAAAAAGGCTATATCGCGGCGAGGGCTTATTCGAATATTTTTACAATTTAAAGCATATTTTTAAAATAAGACAAAAGGTCCTTCAATAAGCTAAAGTTTTAGACTAAAGTAAATTGATTATTTACAAATAAAAATGAACAGTAAGATAACGTGATAAAAATTAAAATCGATTTAAATATGATAACATTTTTAAATTTTATGAAAAATTTCAATTTCTTTTAAGAATGCAACAGTATTTGTAAATGGAACATTAAATACATCATACATATTATTGACATTGAAATGCTTCCTACGAATATCATCAAAGTCAATGCAATTAATTAGAACATGTTTAATAATGTACTTGCAGTTACAAGGTATACATTGTGGTTCTACTTCATTTTTCAAAAGATATTCGTGTTTTATTCTAGTATGACCAAAACGACATCTTGAAATAACACTCTGATCTTTTCTGCATCTAAAATTATTGAAAGGTTTACCTAAATTAGGTTTAATTTCATGTAATTTATTATCATTTTTTTTACTCCATTCATTTTTCAATATATTAAAAACATGTTCTCTAATATTAGATTTAAAATCAGTATATGGTATATCACAGTTAGATAAAGGGTCACCCAGGGCATTCTATGCCTCAAGGTCTACAGCTGTGTTTCCAAGGATTCCAACATGACTCGGCACCCATAGAAATATTATTTCTTTAAGAAGAATTTTAAAATTCCTCATTACATATAAAAAAAAAATTAGTATTTTGTATAGCTTGTAAGCATGAAAGTGAATCAGAACATATAATAAATTTGAATTTATCTGAAGGAGCAATAAATTTCAAAGCCAAAACTATTGCTTCCGCTTCAGCAGTAAAGATGGATGCATCAGATTGCAAACGGAGAGTTGCAGCTCTGTCCCTGAAGACAGCAGCAGATGCTTGTTTTATTTATGTTGTGTTCACGGAGATCAAATATCATTTTTGGTTTGGGAAGTTCCCACGGAGGACATTTGCAAGTTTTTACTTGAGCAACAGATTTTAAATCAAAAGAAGCTAAATGTGGTTTTAAACGCCTAACGGATGAATTTTATTTTCATGTTTTGCAAAATTATCTTCATATATAAAATTTGATTAAAAACACAGCTGTAGGCAGGATTATCTGAATAGGCCTTCATTTTGACAGCATATTGAAGTCCAAGCTTCAATGAATTTTCTATAAAATCTCCGTATGTTTAGCATTGAATCAACAGAAGGGTATATAATTCTTAAATAAATCTCATCGAAGATGCTAAGACATTTTTGATAAAAATTCCGTACCAACTTCACAAATAATACGTGATGGTATTGAAGCATATATTCTTAGTTCTGATGTTGTTTATAATAAAAGTTTTCTTGTTTTTTCCTTGTATATTTTTAACCTTTATAGTTTTGTCCATTTTTGATTGTATACATATGACGTGGCTCGGTACTTACACATCCCGCTATTGTTTTACTAGTATTGTGCTATAATCAATTTTGAAATACTGTCTTCAATTTCTTTTTTTCAACAAAAACAGCTGATCTACGTGCCATGATACATCGTGTACAGTGGTTCAACCTTAGAGACAGGCGGCGAGGAAAAGCGTCACTCGACTATAGATAGTTTATATTTCACATAGTCTCATTGGTCGAATTGTATAGGGCGCTTAACACAATGCAGGCGGTGTCGCCACCATATCCAATAAGTTTGGTTGTTAACACGTGGAAGGAAAAACACAAATATGCAAATTTAACAATGTCGGACTGATTTTCAGACGAAGCATTATAACTTATGGTGTTTCACCTCTATTTTCATATGTTTCCCGATGGTGAACTTGTTTCGTGAAGTTGTTGTAAAGTTAGACTTCAATATGTAGCCCATAATTGATTCTAATATAATCCAACAACTGTAAAAACAAACCTCAAATATTATATTTAGACGTGACTGCGTACTTTTACATCCCAAAATGTCAAACGATATTAACCCAACCAGTCCACTAACGCCTGTATGTCCATATGATTTATATCATTAATGCGACGAACATTGATTATCGTTTAACTGTTGCAGAGGGATTTCTTGTGGGTCGTAAATGATACGGCAGGTGTCCCCTCATCACCAGACATGACAAATATCTCAAACACGACTCATTCAAATCATCGTCCTAGTGACAATAGCAATATTACACATATACAGCCATGTTCAGTTCTCCTTAAAGACATTTTGGTGGTTGATGACACAGTACAACACTGTCGCATTTCAAAATGTGAGACCAAAGGCTGCAAAACTTGTGCTATTTTAATTACAGATGCTGAATTCACTAGCAATTTGACCAAGAAGTCATATTTTACCAGAAGTTACGATGATCTGAATTGTAAATCTATAAATGTCGTCTACGGATTAGAGTGCAACCTTTGCGGATTGGTATACGTCGGTGAAACGAAAGGAAGGCTAAACAAACGTATGTGCGGTCATAGATCATACATTAACCTTAATGCTAACGACTTTCTATACCAGCCTTTCAATCAGCCCGATCATTCCATCGTTTCTATGACAGTTCGCATTATCGAAAAGATATACCATAGCTCTAACAATCCTAATCTTTCAACGACTCTCCGTAGACAAAAAGAAGACTACTGGATTAGACAATTGGGAACTGCAACACCTTATGGCTGCAATGACAAAATTGATGGTATAGGTATTCTATCTAGTTCTTCGTGTAACTCGGTGAATGTGATGAATATTTTCAACTCGACTCCTCGACGTACACGCAGTCATGGTCATCGTCTTTATACATCACCTTCTCTGCATGATGTCTCTATTAATGACTTGCTGCCATTCATACCGTTAGGTATTCATTACATTCGCACGAAACTTTATTCATTACCCCTTTTAAAACTTCATTCTCTGTTCAATTTATGTTTGGAATCCAGTTACAAACCCTCATTCAAACCAATACAAACTTGAAACTATAATTTCAGATATTGCAAGTCACAGACTTTTCAAGCCAGTTCGCATTGGAAAAGATGAAAAAGAGAAAAGATCTTTTCTTAATCTTTCCTTTGCCAAAAAAGGTCTCGATGGCGTCAACCTAGGCAATATCCTTCATCATAAATTAATTAAATCGAAAATACCTCCTTATTTCAAAGACCAGTCTGTACCAATAATTTCTTATACCTATACCAAACCTATTGCAACTAAAATTTTCCATTACAAACGCGTTTTGCAGGATCTCGATATTGACGACTTCAAGTCTAAACCTCCTGATTGCACTTGTGCTAGTTCCCAATTCACATATAATCCTGCCGGCCACGTTATTACCGGTGACCTTAAAATTGTTAATAACACTTCTCTACGAAATGTGTTATCGAAAGGTCCGAAATATCGTGAGCCTAAATCCATCAATTGGAAATACAACTTTAAAATTTTGATGGATTCAGTCGAGGATTATGCCAGACAATGAACTAAGCGCGAGAAGGAAGACGTAGACACTCTTTCCGAATGGATTAAGGCAGTGAGGTCGTTGATACAAATCAGAATTAAAAAACTGAATGGGTCCATCAATGCCCATGCTACGTCAATCTTTAAAGACCCAAATGTTGCAAAACACCTATCCGACCTCCATGAAAAATATGTTGTTGTACCCGCAGATAAAGCCCCAAATAACATCGTTTTTGTGTGTAAACGTCATTACATTAACTGCTTGATAAACGAATTAGGTATTGACAATTCACTTGGAAACTCAACATATACCCTCACGACACTTGCCAAAGAGGAAATCCTGGATAATCATAGGTCTGTTCTATGTTCCTTTGGAATTTCAACCAAAGATGAAGAACTGGATCTTCCATCACTGTATTGGATACCTAAACTACATAAGTGTCCTTACAAACAACGGTATATTGCTGGGTCTTCCAAGTGCTCCACGAAACCTCTTTCTAAAAATCAGCAATCAAAGACGGGCTTCAAAGTTATTGTGAAACTGCCTATTCTAGAGGTGGCGTGAATCAGATGTGGATACTTAAAAATTTCAAAGATCTTTTAGAGTACATACAATCTAACTCTCTTTCATCTTGTAACAGTATTAAAACATTTGACTTTTCTACTCTTTGCACAAATATTACACATTCCAAACTAAAAGACAAATTGAAAGAGTTGGTATTACTTTGCTTCATAAAAAAGAATGGCCAACGTAGATACAAGTATCTTGTCTTAGGGAGGGATAAATCCTACTTTGTAAAGAATCACTCTGATTCAAACAAAAAATTCTCTGAAACTGACATTATCAGGATGCTTCATTTCTTGATTGACAACATATTTGTTACGTTCGGAGGACGTGTTTTTCAACAGACTGTCGGCATTCCAATGGGAACAAACTGTGCCCCTCTACTTGCCGACTTGTTTCTTTATTATTATGAGGCTGACTTCATGCAGGAACTTCTTAGGAAGAAAGATAAGAAGTTAGCAATATCCTTTAACTCTACTTTCCGCTATATAGATGATGTTCTTTCACTAAACAATTCAAAATTTGGTGACTATGTGGAACGCATCTATCCCATCGAACTAGAGATAAAGGATACTACAGATACAGTTAATTCGGCTTCATATCTTGACTTACATCTAGAAATTGAAGGTCGGTTGAAAACAAAACTTTACTACAAAAGAGATGATTTCAGCTTTCCAATTGTGAACTTTCCATTTCTAAGTAGCAACATTCCGGCAGCACCTGCATACGGGGTATATATCTCCCAATTGATACGATATTCCCGTGCTTGCATTTCCTATCATGATTTTCTTGATAGAGGTTTGCTGCTCACAAGGAAGCTATTAAACCAAGAGTTCCAAATGGTGAAGTTGAAATCATCCCTTCGTAAATTTTACGGACGCCATCACGAGTTGGTTGACTGTTATGGAATAACCGTTTCACAAATGATATCGGATATGTTCCTTACGTCGTAACTACAATCCCCTTCCCTTTCATGAATGTGACCTACCGAATAAGACTATTTACCGGATTTGTAATCACATAAGCAACACGACGGGTGCCACATGTAGAGCAGGATCTGCTTACCCTACCGGAGCACCTGAGATCACTCCAAGTTTTTGGTGGGGTTCGTGTTGTTTATTCTTTAGTTTTCTATGTTGTGTCATGTGTACTATTGTTTTTCTGTTTGTCGTTTTCATTTTTAGCCATGGCGTTGTCAGTTTGTTTTAGATTTATGAGTTTGACTGTCCCTTTGGTATCTTTCGTCCCTCTTTCATTATCATACATATGCCTATTTTTTTCTTCGACTACATATATCTGAGGGACACGTAGACTGACAAATCGAAAAAACGGCGATAACTGCTATATTATAATCATAGTATACATGCAGAATGACGCGAAAATGATTGTCCTGTCTCCGAGTAATTATGAAAATTATGTTTAAAGAGGGGTATCTGCCTGGAAGAAACGGGAAATCAAAATTGCCATTTCACGATGAATGATTAAAATTTTCTTGCACCTTGATCTTTTTATCGATTTCACGAAACACGATGAATAACGAACCTTTTTTTACGGCTACACGTGAAATAAAAAGTGGCAAAACACGTTGCACGAAAATAACCATGTAACCCCTCTTAAAGTTTAAAATCGGAAGTCTTGTGTATGACTTAGAAGTCGGTATGATGACGGAAACAATATCCGGACGTCTTTTTCTTCGTTAGATGACAAATGATGATTAATTTATTGCATTGAAATGCGCATCTGATGCAGAAAAATTGGTACCGTTAATGTTATTACTATCACTTGGTTGATGCCTCTGCTGGTGGACTGTTAGTCCCCGAGGGTATCACCAGCCCAGTAGCCAGTACTCCGGTACTGGCATGAAAATACGGATTTTTTGTGTTATTAAATTTGCTGTTACAAAATATTACAAATTATTATAAATTAAGGAATGTATCTCCCCCATTCAAAGCTCTGATTCCTTTCACGGATTTGGCTATACTTTTTGGAACTTTTTGATTATAGCTCTTCATCTTTTATATAAGCTTTGGATTTTAAATATTTTGGTCACGAGCATCACTGAAGAGACATGTATTGTCGAAATGCGCATCTGGTGCAGAAAAATAGGTACCGTTAATGTTATTACTACCACTGGGTCGATGCCTCTGCTGGTGGACTGTTAGTCCCCGAGGGTATCACCAACCCAGTAGCCAGTACTCCCGTACTGGCATGTGAAAATACGGATTTTTTGTGTTATTAAATTTGCTGTTACAAAATATCAAAAGTTATTATAAATTAAGGAATGTATCTCCCTCATGCAAAGCTCTGATTCCTTTCACGCATTTGGCTATACCTTTTGGAACTTTTGGATTATAGCTCTTCATCTTTTATATAAGCTTTGGATTTTACATATTATGGCCACGAGCATCACTGAAGAGACATGTATTGTCGAAATGCGCATCTGGTGCAGAAAAATTGGTACCGTTAACGTTATTATTATTATTACACAAAATAAGGTCTTCTCGTTTAATAGTATAGAAGAACAAAGCAGAACTTGTGAATTTGATTTCAGAATTATTTGGAATTTGGTCAAAGCTAGAAGTTAAATGTTCAGGTCCAGATAGTTTAAAGAAGCTTACACCAGACAGTATCAATTGTTGGCCAGTAGACAGAATCAGCACTGCGTATGGTCAGCTGACATTTCCTGCTGTGTTGGACAATTGGAACGCTCAGAATTTGTTCAAAGATGAATGGACAAGTATAACAGAGAGTGGAAGTAGGTTTATTATAACACAGTGGTATGACTTCTGTTATGCTGAAGTAGTAAGCTCTCATCAGCATAAACATTTGTTATTAGCATAAACATTTGTAAGTTAAAGATTTAATAAGGTGAAAGAAACATTTTTGTTCTTCAAAATATTCTTTTATTTTTCATTTTTTTAATGCCAGAAATGTAACAAATATTTATTATTCTACTGAATCATCATGCTTCATTTTAAAATGTCTAGTAAAATTAGAACGGTATGAGAAGGTCTTGTTGAAAATGGAGCATCCGTACATCCTACCAGTGAGTGCACTCCTGAGATGGCGTTGAAGGCCAGACTCGAATGTATAAGCTTTCCCACTCTCTCACATTTGAAAATGGACTCATCCTGGACAGCTTTTTTGTGGGATACTAGGTCTTTTTTGTGGCAATATTTCTTCTGGTATTTGCTACATGCATATTTTCTTTCCTGACAAAAAAAATGTAAAAGTAAGAACAAATTATAAAACTCATTGTATACCATCTGAACATATCATTCATTATTGGAAAGAGTATGCAAGGTCTTTTTTTTCATAAACTTGATGTTTTTAATCTCTCAAGGTCTTCTGAATTCAACTTGAAATATCTCAACTGTTTAACATCTACTTTTACATTTACAAAATTTTACGAATTCACCAAAGCAATTTCGTTGTAGACTGACAGATAAATTAAATTAACTCGTAATTCTCAGTAAAATTGAAGTACATACATCAGCATGGAGAAGCAAATGAGACCTCAACAGAGTCTTTGAGTGAACCTTCTGATGGTACTTCCCACAAGTGTATCTCTGCTGATCATTATGCTCTGCAGTGTGAATTTTTTAGATCAGTGGCACTCAATACGATAAATCATAATATTTTCTATAAGTAACATGTGTTCATTTTTGAAAAATGTATTTGTCTCTTTTAATATGAACAACCGGTAGTGTGCGGTGTATTATCTCTTCTCCAACCTTCCATTCCTTTCTCATATATCCATTTTTCTTTTCTATTTTAATATTGGTTTACCTGTTGTTTTTTTTCTCTATATTGTCAGCATATATTCTTCCCCAGCAACCTTTCCTGAAACGTTAAATATGTTTCTAATTTGCATTAATACGTGATAATGAGGCATAAGTTACAGTAACAGATTCAAAAAAAGGAAATGAAACATAAAATCAAAAAATTTATACTCAATTTCAAGTACAGAATAACTACCTTCCTATTAGAATCGAATTCATAACAGTGTGGCTATGGACATTGATTTGCGCACTTTAATATCCCATTGACTGGGACAGATTAGGTGAACGTTCGTCTATGACGCCCATTGATCACGACGTCCTTAATATAAACATTTAAACCGTGGGGTCACCAAAGGTTCTCAACGCCTATATAAAATAATTCGAAATACTAATCAGGAATTTGAGTTTTGATTTATATTGATTAATTAAACGTCCTTTACTTGTGTTTTTGTTATGTTTCGACAATCAATTGTCATAATAAGATATCGCAAAGCCATGTTCTTTCAGAAAAAAAGAATGACTTACTGGCTTTAAAAGTTGCAATGCATGTATTGATTGATTATCTTTTTCGGATGTCAAAGCGATTTAACAATTGCGATTGTCGAGTTATGTAATCTTTTAACTTTTATCTGGTCTAATTTTATTTTAGAACGAATGCATAATTTACTTTCAAAAGTTGTGCAAATACGAAACATAAAGACAAAATATACTTCTGCCCTGTCTTTTTCGTACTTGAAAGTTATTGGATAGTAAGAAAGCTATTTGGATTAAACCTTGTGAAATTTGCATGCATTTACGTTATTGTATTGGCAAAATGTATCATTTGGTGTATATAGGAAACTTAAACCGTTCTGCTATACTGCTACTATACTTGTGAAAAACACTTGGCAACAGAAACGCATTCATCTTATCTCTATCAAAAAATCGACCCAATTTACATAGAAATGGACGTCTTCGTGCATTTGTGATCGCAAATAAAATATGTTTCCGGACCTTACGAGTATTTGGACCATACGCGCATGACCATACCCGTCATTTGCGTACGGTCGGACCATACGTGTATATGCGTATGGTCCAATTACTCCGGCATATGGTCCAGAACACATACATGATATTCTGTGCGTTGTCGGTCGTCTATTATTTTTTTTCTTTTGTTGATGGATTTGACGTCTTTCTGTGAGTGATTATTTGTTCATGACTTAAAACTTACTTGCAAATAATTTAAAACCAAGACCTGATTTATAAAAATGTCCAAACAAACCATGATTTTTTTAAACATACATCACATCCATTGCAAAAGGCTAAAATTCGCCAGGTCTTTAATTTCAACTAAGTGAGTTGACTAAATTAATGTTATGTTTGTTTTTTCATGCCAAGACCTCTTGGAGCTTTCATTCTATAAAGTGTGTATTTTGCTAATGGTCGAAGGTCATACGGGGACCTATATAGCTTGATAACGCCTGTTGGTCCCTGGAAAGAATGTGTCTGATTGTCTATCACACTACATATTCTTATTTTAACATGCAGTTATATCTATGATAAGAATGAAAATTGAATTGTCATTGAGACAAAAACCCAACCAAAGAGCAAAAGAAAAAGAAAAAAAAACCCAAGGCAACAAGTAGATCTTTCGTATCAAGGGAATTGCTATAAATATATTTATTTCAGGTTAATAGTATTAGGCCATACTCAAGTTATAAAATAGATCTTGTCGTCAACTTTTGCAACCAGCTTCTATGTAAAGTTTCTATAATGCACTGCTCATCTTTTTGGGCTTCGACTTTTCCATTGGACAGACAATTTTGTTTTCGACTATTTTAAAAAGATGCATTTTTTTACAAAATCATACAAGTAAGGAGTCTCTGGCCTTTGGTAGTGTTGTATGTTAATTAATTAATGTTTGTTTATTTATTTGTTTAGGAAATAAGTATGACGTACATTTTCACTGAACTAGGACACTTTTTATAATAGTTTTTCGATATCGCTCGGGCAAAAATAATCACGAATATAATGCCTACCCATGTTAAAACTCCAACAAAATATAGTTTGCATCAATTATTTCTTGAACCTACCATTTTTTTTTTGTCTGTTGCATTAAAAAAAAACGATTATAAACTACACAGTGCAGCTTCCAACAAGAATACAAGATTTATTGATTTTAAAAATGCGACCAAAATTAAAAATTTGCTCGCAGCGGAAAAATTCAACAGTTTGATTTTCATTGAAATAAAATAATTGTTATGATTTACACACCGTTACTTTTTCCAATATAAATATTCGAACTATTTTGTTTGTTGTTACTCTTAAATGATCACAACGTAGAAGTTTTTGTTCTCTTAATCAATAAGATATTTTCTGAAATAACGCGGGTCCCCATTAACTTAAAAGTTTTTTTGTTTTTTTTTACCATGAATAAACTTTTTTTTATTATTATTATTTATTGATATCAGCTCTGGACATTAATATTCTTAAAAGTGAAACTGTTGTAAGTGATGGTATAACAACTATTTAAAATAAATTCCTTAAATGATTTGTGAAAAGAAAGTTTCATTTTATGTATCAAAATGTGTAACAACTGATTATTCAAATCCCCACTTGAAGGCCTCCGATAGACTGAGTGAGCATAAAATCATCGCCCACGACAAACAAGTTATAGGTAAACTTTTCAGTACAATTACTAATAAACGTTTTACCGTCGACCACACTGTTATGAATTTCATTCTATCTATCATAATGATGTAATATCGCACTTTTAAAAATGTATTTTTGATATAAATATTCTATATTTTTTTTTTTTTTTCAGTGATATTCAAATCAAACTTAATTTTCTTATGAATCAATTAAATTCGTAATCAAACATAACTTTAAACAACAAGTAAGTACATTCATACACGCGGCATGAATTTCAAAATTCAAAATTACATTATTTTAAAATCCCCTAGTCCACATTAAAGGATCATTTATGATAGTGAAATAGCCTTCGAAACATTTTTTTCCGGATTTTAAAATGGTTGGTAATTGCAGTTTACTTAAAAGAGTGTCAACATAATGTATAATTCAACAGAAAATAAATGATATAAAAAACCCACAATCTTTACCATTCAGACTGATCAAAGATTCATCCTAAAATAAAACATATGAAACTTAAATATTTTAAAGGAACAAAAAAAGCTAATTACAATCAAGACTATATAAATTTGGAAACTCGTGTGAAACAAATCAATTCAAAATGACATTTTGAACTCGCCAAGTTATGCGTAATTCACTCATAGCTGCTTAATATGAACCAGAAGTTGTGGCTTGTGTGCTAATGAGACAACTTTCCATCCAACTCGCAGTTTATTTAAAGTTAACAATTATGAGAAACATCAATTTTTTCCCGACCGTGCGAGGGCTGAAAAACCAGTCAAGGTCGTTAGACACTTCCATCATCATCAAACATCAATGGATTGAAAGATTGCAAGTACTTCACGTCAGTGGCAAATATTTCTAGAAATTAAGGACACTTGCCAATACATCATCCATTGAATTATGAACTTGTTCAATATTTTTATTAACAGTATCTTAAAAAAAATAATGTTACGGTGATAATTCTTTTTATTTTTTATTTTTCTACTCTAGAAAAAAACAAGAATACGAAAGAAAAGAAAAGAGAAAAAAAACAGGGATGATCGAATAAAAGTGTCAGGTACACACAGTACACACAAGATAAATCTTATCACTTACGAATATATGACACGTATTAATTTTAGCTAAAAAATCTCAATAAATTATTTTTTCATCTTAAAATTATTTGTTTTTTCATTGAACAGATATGATAACGCTTCCAAGTGCTATATGTTCACATCTCCTTTAAAACTACTGTAACTGTTAATAAAAACTATAAATTCCGAATTCCCCAAATTTATCAGGAACTTAAAGGGTTATATTGTCCCTACAAAGTGTTCGTGTGTCTGTTGGAGAAAAAAGGAGGAAGTTGGTTCTTTTTTTATGGGGATGTACCATTTTTTTTTTATCAGCATTCACTGCAATAAAGTATCAATACTTAAATAAATGAATGTTTATCAAAAGAATCACCTTTATTTTTATAGAATATTGTGTTTATACACCAATATAAGAAAAATGACATTTATAATTGGTTCCACAGACAAAAATCTCAAATTTTACCAAACTGGTCACTAATATGAAATGTCCAGTACAATATGTATATAAGATATATGATATCAATACAAAATTGTAAATTCTAAGGCATTTCAATATAGAATTATATTTAAAAATTACTAAATCACACAAAATTAGAACCATTATCTGTGCACTTATCCATATACCAATCAATATGACGTTACCTTCACCTGCAGTGATCGTCCCTCATTATTATCACAGCTTTATAGCTGATAACGTACCCTTTTCGCCTACCAGACAACTGTTTTCATGAAAAAAAATATTCGCTGGAACAGACGATCACGATCAACTTAAGTAAAAGTTACTATCATTGTTGATAAAAAATAAATAGAAGTTACGATCATCATCGGGTTGTTTTGGGTTTTTTTTTTTTGTATCTCGATTTTCGTTCTTCTAGTTAATTTTCCGTCATTTCGGAAAAGAACATTCAATGACTATGCTTAAATAATGATATAAATCTGAAAGTAAGTTGTTAAAGTTGAGAAATTGGCCATATAAAATTTACCTGAATTTGCGTCAGCCATATTGGGATGATCGTAATTGCAGTTTCGATCACAACGTTGACAACAGCGAATAGACCACAACGGCTATATTACTTCATTTGGTTACTATATATATACTTGTATTGTCCTCGGAAAATAAAGATAAAGATATCAATGGGACATTAAGCCTCATAACCTCGTATAAAAAAGAAGAAAAAAGTACCATTGCCTCATAAGGTTTCCAAACTTCTCAATGAATTTATCTAAGCTAAAGAAAATGAACACCCTCGCTCTCTCCCTAAACGGTATGATAACTTTCGGTAAACAATATAACGTCTTTTAAAATTTACATCCTTACGATTATTTTAACTGTTCTCTTGCCAGCTGGTATTTCCTTCTAACATTTATTCATTGTGACAGTTTTGAAAATATTAAAGCAGTTAAGTAAAATGTGCGTCCGAGTCGTGTATGAAAAGACTAAATTTAACAAATATCGGAAGTAAAAGGGGATTTTCAAAAATCTGCAACTTTTGCAATTCTAAAATTGATAGTAAACAAATTGTATAATTTACACTCTGACATAATTGTAATGATTGTTTCCTGTTGCAAAACACAAATTGTACATCTAAAGACGTCTCGTTAATTAACTAGATTTGTAAATTTCTGCATGGTCGTAACTTCCACACAGGTAGTAGGCTTAAATAACCTACAGTAAAAGTAACAACATGTCTGGTTAAAAGGTATAAATAAGGAGCTGGAACATCTCCATCAGATAAGCTCCAAGGACAGTCCATTACCGCACACAAATATCCAGGTATGTATAATTGACAGTATAGTTCAAGTAAAATTTTAATTAAATCCACAAATCTATTAAGTTTAAACAAATATAATTTTAATAAGTGCGAGAGCATGCATATACTCTTTAAATTTGATAAAATTGTCAAAATAACTGAATTTCAGAAAAAGATATTCACATATAAAAACAATCACTGTTTTTAGTATCTATTGCAGTTTAACTTGTGTGTGTCCAACGCTTCAACGCTATGTTATATGGCATAATGCTTTTATGTAATTCGGGTCCTGTGTACATATTATTATTCAGTCCATTCAAATATTATTTTTAGATAATGTGGGTCCTTAGTATATAATTGGTAGGTCTGATTATCACATTGATTTGTTGAAAAGTTTAAGGTCCTCATTGTTTGGTAATACAAAAACATTGGAATGCAATTACTGTAAAGTGTTAAATTAGTTGCATTTTGTCATAGACATATTACGTTCACTATGTACACACTATCACATATTTTAATAAAACAAAGATGAAGTTGAATCAGATTTTTGCAGTATAAATCAAATTTGACTGGAGTGATGTAGAATTTCGTGGAGAAATATTTAAATACACCGTAACATCTTCATTTTTTGTCATATTTACAAACATGTTTGTGCAATTTTCATTGTAATCCAACGCAAAATAATTATCTCGGGCTCGGGGATCTTAACATCCCTTTTGTTTAGGGGTCTTTTTTAATATTTTTTATCAATATTAACTTTTTATAGACATTTTACCAGCTTTTTACCACTGCTTTCAATCTAGCATTGTCAATCATACCACACTTTCATAATTTTTTTTTATCAAAAATCAATATGAAATCTTAATTATAATTTCAGAATGCAGTTCATAGTTGCTTTGTCTATTTTGATTGTTTGTGTTTCTGCACAACAAGGTAAGAAACATAATCAGAAGCAAAGTTATCAAAATCGCCGACTTGGTTAAATAATCCATGCTTAATCCTATCCCTTTACTTATGTTTTGACGTGTGGGTTATTTATAGAGACAAAAGTACTTTATTTTATCAATATAATTTTTTTTTAAATGGAAACAATTCTTATTTGCTTGAATGTCTCTCTGATATCTTTCTCCACTATTTGTGTCATTTTATGTAAGATCATGAAATTTTCGAAAAACGAAGTATCACCATTTTAAAAAAAACAAGACACTTGCATATTCAACTCAACAATTTTTCTTTTTTCTTTAACAGATTACAGAAGAAAAAGATCAGGATATGGTAAGAGACTTCCATCAATCTGTAAACCGTTCATTGAGACAAATGTGTTTAATGTAAAACAAACAAAATCATATTTGAATGCAATTTAATGCAAGACAACTCAAATTGAGATCGCATTGATGACTCTACATGCCTTGTGTTGTCCAGTATAGCAAGGCCATAACAAATAACATCGCAAAGTCAGTTTTGAAAACATTTAAACAGTTTCAATCAGTAAAAATGAAATAAAAATGAAATAAAAACGTTTATGTTTGAGTAAATAATCAGATCCAGCAAAAACTCAAGTTATACCAACACACTTCTGTCAACAAAGGAATCATATCAAATAATTAAATACTTTTAAACCTGTAGGTAGTGGTGATGGCGATGGATCTGGTCACATCGGAGGTGGAGTTTCTGGTGGAATTGGAGGAGGAATTTCAGGTGGACTAGGAGGAGGAGGATCGTCTGGTAGTTTAAGTGGTAATCTTGGAGGTGGTGTTAGTGGAGGGGTCTCTAGTGGAGGCGGAGGAGGACTTACCGGCGGTGTAAGTGGCAAACTTGGGGGTGCTGTTAGTGGAGGACTTTCCGGTGGACAAGGGGGAAGTGTAAGTGGTGGACTAAAAGGAGGAGTTTCTGGAGGTGTAAGTGGTAGTGGAGGTGGAAGTTTACATGGGGGTATAGGCGGTGGTGTAAGCGGAAGTTTAGGTGGTGGAGGAAGAGATGGTGGTGGAAAATATGGCGGAAGCTCTGGAAAATGGCATTAGAAGACATGCATAGGTCATTTGATGAGAAAAGTAATGTCTATTCAATAAATTTCTTCATTCTTCATTAGTTATTATCTTTTCGCTTTCCTACATCATTTTGCAACTCTGCAGTTTAATCGAAATGCGCATCTGGTGCAAGAAAATTGGTACCGTTAATTTTATTAATGTTAATAATTCTCCTTGCTTTCATGTAGCTATTCTTCAGTATAACTTTTTTAATTTGGCTTGTTTGTCTTATGAAATCAATTAGTAGCCCCGATTGTATTTGATTAATCAAATTGGGATTTAAAACATACATATTTAAAGTCATATGATACTTCAAATAAAAATGAACTGAATATATCTTAAAGGTTTTATAAAGGTAACAGTTGAATACCGGTGTTCAATAGTCATAAATGGAAAAAAAAAACAAATCCGGGTTACAAACCACAAACCAAGGGAAACACACCAACTATAAGAAGAAAACAATAGGAACACTGAAGTGCAACTTAAAACAACAAAAAACGCCAACAAACATGAAAACGAACTATTGGATAACAACCGCTATATTCCTGAACTACAACACAAATACACCCAAAAAGTTCATATCAGAGAAACGCACAATCGAATAATATAATAGTCGACACAACATGTAGTTCTACAAAAATATCCCTCCTACATATTTGATAGTATGCAAAGGCAATTTTATAATTATTTGGTCTTTGTATAACATATACAAAGGTTTAGGATGAACACGGATGCGGCCACTTTGATTTTTGACAAAAAACATCTGAAAATTTTTAGGCATATTTGATAGATTTTCATATTTAAGCTTGAATCGGAGCGTTTTTGATGACTAAATCAGTTCTTATTATAAAACAAGCTTACAGTGACTAAATTGTTGAAAAAAAATCCGATATCTTTTCAAAATCTTCAGAAGTGTACTGCTATTGAATAATTGTCTATCCGTAATTTAATTTACAGATTGCTTTTCTATATGCAGTGACCTTAATCATGAGACCTATTGATAGAAATTCGGAAATGGCAAGTGCGAATGATAAATAAATAGAGTTTTGTTAACAAGCGTGGACTTAGTTCACGATCGGAAATCTGTTTGAACAAAACCCAAAGGACTATGTTCAGTAAGACCCCTTTCTGGCCCCAAAATATAGCAGTTTTACAAAATTGTTAAAATATAAACTTTTAGTTATTTATTGGAAAGTACAATGCTCCTGCTACATAAATATGGGCTATTTTTGACAATACAATGCACATATATCGGGTACTAGCATCATTAAGTCATTCTAAATTACTGGATTCTTCACAATTTTAGCATTTTAGTTAAATTTTAGGCGGTTTCCGTTTTAAATGAAAGGGACCGCATTTGTGTTCATTCTTAATATTGAAATGTAAGTTGTATTTGATGATAATATATAACATATACAAAGGTTTAGGATGAACACGGATGCGGCCACTTTGATTTTTGACAAAAAACATCTGAAAAGTTAAAATTTTTAAGCATATTTGATAGATTTTCATATTTAAGCTTGAGTCGGAGCGTTTTTGATGACTAAATCAGTTAAAAAATTTTCACATTTACTAATTGAATCAACTGAAAAAGACACTTAAGTGTTTAAAAAGTGTCAAAAATCTTTCGTCTGGTGAACTTAAAATTTGAGGCCAAAATCGGTACTTAGCGGACCTACACCTTTAATAAGCGGCTAAAGGTACCGATCAGCATTTTATGTTGATTATAGTTTCGTAATGAATAAGGAAAAACGTGCATAGTAGACTAAGTGTAGTATATTTAATATGCATACATTGGTTCAATAATTTAATTATCATTATAATAACACGAATTTCGTGTTTCATATGACTATGGAAGACAGATAATCAGTGTTTTAGGCTTTGCAATTTTTGACTAGAAATGCATTTGTAATAGACACTAACAGAGGAGGTTATGCTCTCCATTTGTTGAGGATTAACTATTGAAAGATTGTAGGATATACGATTTGCCAGAGTACACTTTACAGCAACTAATCATATTCCCACGAATTGTCAAATGTTTGATGCAGGGGAAGTCGGATATTACTCTGACGTCCAACGGCTGTTTTACCAGACAAGCTGAGGCCGTGCTTGTCTGGCAAAACAGCCGTTGGACCTCAGAGTTATCTCGGACTAGAAAAATTCGTGGTGATTATTTTTCAAGAACTAAATAAGGGGTGGGACATTAATAATACCAGTCACTAATCGATACAACAAATAAAATATGAACATTGCATGGCAACACAGAGGCACTATTTCAACGTCTACAGCGTTAATGTAAACAAATACTTTGTGTACTGTAGTACTAATAATAAAGCATTTGACTGTCCTGTTTCAGTAATATCCATGCATGTCAACACAATAGATACTTTCACCAAAACAGAACATAATTCCAAAATACTTAATGTCAGCATTTCGGTTGAATTTCAAGAATCAATCTTGACAAAACAATGGAGTGCAACAGAAATTAAACAATACTAACATGACGACAGAAAAATCAGTTCGATGAAAACGCTTCTTCAAAAAAATGGTAAAGAAAAACCTCCTATAATTAAGCACACCCGATCAAGATCTAGGAAGTTAGTTAAATCATTGTAGTTACTTGATGAAATTGGTGATATTCTATACAGAAAATGGGAAAATGGGAAAACACTGATGAATAATCGTATCAGCAACAAGTTCTGTCAAAACAATTCGGGGTAAAATTTTGCGTCGTTTACATGATTGTAGAACGGCTTGGCATTTCGGTCGCGATAGAACACTGACCGAGAATTATTGCAAGGTTCTATTGGCCAGGAATGACAACAGACATAACACGATGGAGTATATTATGCCAACAAAGAAAATCCGGCCTTGGACAAGTCAAATCTCCCATGCAACATAGAAATGTTACAGACCGATTTAATGCATCGCCATCAACTCAATTACTACAAGTATAACCACTTGAACGAGTACACCATTTTAGTATCTGATTACTTTAAATCACTAAGTAGACTGAATCATACGCTCTCACTGTGTTCGGACAGTGGCCTTCTAGCTTGTAACAATTTATTTATCCTTTGTGGACGCCATGCCGTATATATACTGATCAGATAAGTGAGTTCTAGTTAAAAATTATTCGGTAGTATTAGCGATCTATTGGAAATTGAAAAACAGCAAATGATTCCATTTCACCCACAGTCAAACGGTATGGTAGAGTGCTACAAAAGACCCTTCAAATGTTGTCAATGTAAAACAACAACAATATCGAGCTCAGAAGAAAATCAAAAACGGAAAGTCCTTAGTCAGATGGCAAAATCAAAAGCGCAAACACATCAAACAAATGATAAATAACTGTCATATTCCTGATTCCTTGCAATTTCCTCTGTAGAAGTTATGAAAATAAAGAAGATTGAGATACCCATCTCCCTCAGGTTACCATGTCATATAGAGCATGTACCTACAGAAGTATGAAATACCCCATATTATTGATAGAACGCAAAATATTCTTACAAATTGGTATTTTAGGCGACTCAAACCTCGATGAACATTTAAGCTACTGTCCGAATGTATACATTGGATGGATGCTAGACGCCATGCAAAGAACTTTTGATATAGTTCATGAAAATTTATAGTTTCCCTAGACCAAAAATACTGTGATTAGAAACAAAGGAAAAAACCTGACCTTTCATTGGACGAGAAAGGGTGAGTGTGTTCAAGGAATACATTACCCCGGTATACGCACATGCACAATTTTTTGTTCAATGGTATTAACATATACTTTCGATACTGTGAGTAACTATATTGATGTTAATAATTTATACGGGAGGTTTTTATTCTCCATTTGCTTTTCCCTCGACAAATGAGACTGTAAAAATCGTGGCCCCTAGTTAATTGCTTCCATGAGCAAATTATGGTTGATGAAACAGGTCATAATTAACAAAATATGTTTAAAATTTAAAAAGAAACCTATATTGAGTAATCTGGATCAATATCGAAACGTTGAATTTGTCAATGTTTACCAATATTATATGAATATTCTTGGTGGGTATGTACCATTATACGACAATGTGTTTGCCATGGACTCGTGAGTTATCAATTACAATGATAAAACCATATACACCAATATAAAAAAAAAAAATTTCGTATGACATGCTAATAAGGGCTTTTTCAGAACATATTGCTATATCCTTTTAAGAGGAATTGTGCTATAGAATTGACAGATACATTCATTCAGTGAAACAAAATGCATTGTCTCATTTTATAGTCAACTGTTGGTTCATAGTCAGGATAGAAATAAAGCTATTCGCAGATGGCAATTGTGATGAAGAAAGTATGGAAAACACTATTGAGTTCTGTTACACCCCAGGGTGTGATACAGTGTCGCAATGACTGCAATGGTGGACAATTTGGATAAAAGAAAAGTTTCCACGACATCTGGATGAAAAAACATCATTTTTTACGATTAGTTAAAGCTATCCAGAAAAAACTGTGCAAGGTTATGTGCCAGAAAAATGCGACTTGAAACATCACATTAGGTCTTAAGAGGGAGGGAGTGTGCCAGTAGACACAATTTGAATTTTCATCCTTTCATGTTTCATGGTTAATTTTCTATCTGTTTATTCTATCTTAGTTTTAGGATTGGGGATGATAAGGGACTTTCCGTTTTGAATTTTCCTCGGAGTTCAGTATTTTTGTGATTTTACTTTTTAATAACATTGCTCGTATTTTCGGCCATTTCTATCTCAAAACAGGGATACTGCCAGTGACGATGTAGCCCTGTCGGACCGATGCCGTCATTGAGGACAAAAATACGTAAGCTCTTATGGTCAAGGTGAAGTGCACAGGTTTTTTTTTTCATTTGTCGTTCTAGATTTCTTCTTAGAACAATTGGGTTTGTGCAGTATGTACTGACCTGAATTTTGAGAAAGATGGTGGAAAGCATACGTTACAGAGACATAGTGATTAACGATTGGAATATCCCGATTTTAAAAAAGAACTTTCAGAAAAGATCTTCCCATGGGTGTAAGTTATTTGATAGAATGTGATGCTTCAATAAAAAAAAACAGTTTAGAAGGAAAGAGGCACAAGAAGAAATACAAAAGTCAGAAATTCACCTACAAAATAATATTGGTAGCTGGGGATAACAATTGATATCGAATACCAAATTACAGAACCAGATATATACTGAAGAGTCAGTAGGAAGTGCAAAGACAAACAGAACAGATAGAGGTATCTGTAAACAATTACAAAGAATGCGGCAGATGCTAGGAAAAGAAACAGAGGTGAAGCATACACTAATACAGAGGTACAGAACCTAAGCTAAAACATCAAAAGTGATGGAAAACAAGGTACAAGAGGCTTTCAATTGAAAGCAAACCAGATTCCCTGCATGAAAATTATATTTGCAAATCTTGATCCCAAAACAGGTTCAAGTAAAAGAAAACTATTTTCTAAGGGGGGCCTGAAATGGAAAGGCCGAAATCAATTTCAGTTTCACTTTTCGTTTCTATCTACAACTCAACAAAGACAAAAGCTTTAATCGAACGTGCTCTTTATAAGTTACAGCTATAAAAACCGTCGCAAAAGTATAACATCCGTCTGGTTGTGCAGAATGTATAAGTACGGAGCCTCGTCCGATCAGAATTGGGACGTTAACACTGAGCCCTAATTTAGATTGTGTCACGTTAAACGTTTAAAAATTAGGTTTGTCGAAGAGAGTCTTTACTTTGGCATCTGTCAGATTCAATTGGCAATTTATGAACATTTATTATTAATCTATAGAAATATATTTTCTTTGATAAAAAGATGTAAATTGGCGTATGATTTTTAATACTTGTACTAAAATAACCTCGAATGTTACATGAAGTTTTCCCTCTTCAATGAATAACTTATTGGGTTTTTTCGCAATGTAGTCTGATATTCTGACAATGTGTAATTTAAATGTTTGATATTTTGATGGTATATGGTGTTCTATACAAGTGCAGTTTTGCTAACCTCATAAACATTATATGGTCCAAGCAAAACGGCTTTTCTTTATTCAACTATATATATAGCTTTTTAAAACACTCATATGTAGGTTTTAACAAGGGCAATGAAGTGCAATAATTTTCAATACTATGCTAGTCTCCTCCCATATTATGTGTTTATCTATGTGAGAACTCAGGGGAAGACGTTCTAACTCGGATATAGGCATAGGGACTTGACTACAGATCAGATATATATGTCCATTTGAGTGCATTTAATTAAACCGTATGCCATCAAAGTAGGGGCATACGGATGTTTTTAAATGCACGATTAACTTGATGATAATATCCACAAGTTTCACATTCATATATAGAAGTATAGGCTCTAATTGGGCATTAGCTGTCAAATTCATGTTCACCAATTTTATTCAACTTCTCATATTTGAATTATAACCATGAAAAAAAATTATCCAAAATATAAAAAGTTTAAAATAAACATTTTACAGGATATGGGCCCAATAATATGTAGCTTCGTTTGTGTGTATCTCAATCTTGACGGCATCTAATTAACTATTGAGCTGACCTCCGATGATCACATAAGCGATATAAACATAAATATAGATAAAAATAGAAAGCGAAAGCGAACTCTCTAAATTATATTTTTCTAGGTCTGTTTAATTTCATAATAAAAATTTAAGAAATGTTAAAATAACTTACTTTGACAAAATTGAACCAAACTGGCTTCTAATAGTTATCAAAGGTACCAGGTTTATAATTTAGTACGCCTACACAAAACTCAGCAGTGATGCTAATATCAAAATATTTTAAAAGCCAAACAAGTGCAAAGATGAAGAGCATTGAGGATCCAAAATTCCAAAAAGTTGTGTCAAATACGGCTTAGGTAATCTATGCCTGGAATAAGAAAATCCTTAGTTTTTTCGAAAAATTCAAAGTTTTGTAAACCGGAAATTAATAAAAAAATGACCACATTATTAATATTCATGCCAACACCGAAGTGTTGACTACTGGGCTGGTGATACCCTCGGGGACGAAACGTCCACCAGCAGTGGCGTCAACCCATTGGTGTAAATAGTTATCGAAAGTACCAGGATTATAATTTAGTAAGCCAGACGCGCGTTTAGTCTACATAAGACTCATCAGTGACGCTCATATCAAAATATTTATAAAGCCAAACAAGTGCAAAGTTGAAGAGCATAGAGGATCCAAAATTCCAAAAAGTTGTGCCAAATACGGCTAAGGCAATCTATGCCTGGAATAAGAAAATCCTTAGTTTTTCGAAAAAATCAAAGTTTTGTTAACAGGAAATTTATAAAAATGACCACATTATTAATATTCATGTCAACACCAAAGTGTTGACTACTGGGCTGGTGATACCCTCGGGGACGAAACGTGCACCAGCAGTGGCATCAACCCAGTGGTGTAAATAGTTATCGAAGGTACCAGGATTATAATTTAGTACGCCAGACGCGCGTTTCGTCTACATAAGACTCATCAGTGACGCTCATATCAAAATATTTATAAAGCCAAACAAGTGCAAAACTGAAGAGCATAGAGGATCCAAAATTCCAAAAAGTTGTGCCAAATACGGCTAAGGCAATCTATGCCTGGAATAAGAAAATCCTTAGTTTTTCGAAAAAATTCAAAGTTTTGTAAACAGGAAATTTATAAAAATGACCACATTATTAATATTCATGCCAACACCGAAGTGTTGACTACTGGGCTGGTGATACCCTCGGGGACGAAACGTGCACCAGCAGTGGCATCAACCCAGTGGTGTAAATAGTTACCGAAGGTACAAGGATTATAATTTAGTACGCCAGACGCTCGTTTCGTCTACATAAGACTCATCAGTGACGCACATATCAATAATTTATAAAGCCAAACAAGTGCAAAGTTGAAGATCATAGAGGATCCAAAATTCCAAAACGTTGTGCCAAATACGGCTAAGTTAATCTATGCCTTGAATAAGAAAATCCTTAGTTTTTCGAAAAATTCAATGTTTTGTAAACCGGAAATTAATAAAAATTACCACATTATTAATTTACATGTCAACACCGAAGTGTTGACTACTGGGCTGGTGATACCCTCGGGGACGAAACGTCCACAAGCAGTGGCATACTAAAATCGAATTAGTATTTCACTTTTCATCAATGCTTGAATAGAAAAAAATATCATTAACCAGATTTTTGTTTATATATTTCGTAGCTGATGCACTTTAAATGTATGGTAAAATTGATATAAAAGCATATGAATGTTATGCACATGGCACTATAGATCACTATAAACTGGATACATAAATATCTAAAATATATAAACACAACTAAATATAATTCCGTGAGGTATTGATATAATCAAGGATTTATATATAGCCTTGATATATAAAGGCAACAGTAGTATACCGCTGTTCAAACTCATAAATCCATGGACAAAAAACAAAATCGGGCTAACAAACTAAAACTGAGGGAAACGCACCAAACATAAGAGGAGAACAACAACACAACACTACAATGTAACACACACAGAAACGGACCAAGCATCAGACAAAATCCCACGAGAATAACAAATATAACACTAAAACCAAATACATGAATTTGGGATAGACAAATACCGTGACACGTCTATCGCAATGTGAATTTACACTGAAAAATAAGAGAAATCAAACGACGCAACGTTAAAATGTAACACACACAGAAACGAACTATAATATAACAATGGCCATATTCCTGACTTGGTACAGGACATTTTTAAAGGAAAAAATGGTGGGTTAAACTTGGTTTTGTGGCATGCCAAACCTCGCACTTTAATGGCAATGTTAAATATAACATTGAAATGACAACATAATATTACAGGACTACAATACAAATAAATAGGAGAACGTATTAGACAAAGAAACACATGATTAATGGATAACAAAAAGCATCAGGTTTAAAATTCAATACGCCAAAAACGCGCCTCGTCCACACAAGACTCACCAGTGACGCCCAGATATAAAAGATCGAAAGTGAAAAAAGTACAAAGTTGTACAGCACTGAAGATCAAAAGTTGAAAAAGGTTGTGTCAAATACGGCTATGTTTTTATGCTTGGGATAAGAACATCCTTATCATTTAGAACAATTAATGCTATTGGAAACAGTAAATTTTATTAAATGAATATAAAAGATATACATAATGAAACTGAAGTATTAACTAATTACAGAAAACAAACACGAATACATAATGCAAAGACCAACACAGAATAGACACACCTGACTAATCGTAGTTCAAAACTAGTAGATCAGACGAAAATTATAGTGAGCCATTCATCTTACACTTTGAAATCAATAAAATGTAGTCTATTTAATTTAGTCTGCTTCGATTTATTATTACTTTAATAAAGTCACGTGTAGCATGTCGTCACATATGTTGAGAAACCCACGAACTTTAGCGTGACGTCCTGCGGACGTCGGTAAGGAACTTTCATTGTAACGTCATGCTTTTGTTGTTGTTACTTTATACATGAATGTGGCTTATGCAATACAAATATACACCTTAGAACTTTTGTTTCCTTCACGATATTATGGTGCCGTGACTGCTGGAAAATGTCAACAAAGTTAAAAGGAACACGTTCGGGACACAGGAGCGCTCTAACAAGGCTTTTGCGGAGATTTGACGCTTACAAATTTAAACTACAGTAAAGCAATAGATTTATTACACCAGCGATTTGGACAGACTCAAAAAATCACGCACACGTACATGCAGACTTTGTTAGCTCTACCCGCACCCGAAAGTACAGTACAATCATGCCGCAGATTTTATGACAAATCAGAAACGCTCATAAGAGGACTAGAATCACTAGGTCAAAGTCAGGAATCATATGGTGCATTACTTATACCTATTATGCTCAACAAATTACCAAGTAGAATTAAGGAGAATATTACCCGTGAACATGGTTTAAAACAGTGGTCGCTTGATGAACTCAGACAACACTTATTTAATGAGATAAGTATATTAGAAGCCGGACAAAGAGTTAATTTAGAATGAGATGAAACATTGCATAGCACAGTATACCTTGCAAAAACTGACACAAAAAATAACTACAATAACAATAACAGAAAGCCACAGAGAAGTGAGGTAGCCGTTCACACGCGGAAACCATGTATTTATTGCGGTGAGTCTCATAGCCCTAATACATGTATGAAAATTGTTGACCAAAAAGCCCGTCTAGAAATCCTTAAACAAAAGAAAGCTTGTTTTAATTGTCTTGGCAACCACCGAGTTACAGATTGTAAGTCTAAAGGAACTTGTAAACAATGTGGACGAAAACATCATACCAGTATTTGTTTAAATAAGAGTCAGTCTTCGTTTTCTAGCAACAGTATTTCGAATCATAACAATAAAGATAATAAACCCGCTTCATCAGATAAGCAAGAAATAGCCGAAACCGCATCAGCAATGCACTGTACTACATATTCACAAGTACTTCTCAAGACCGCGATAGCTACGGTGCACTCAAACGCGCAAGTCAGTATGGACGCAAACATACTATTCGACGAAGGGGCTCAGCGCTCGTTTATTACAGAAAGTCTAGCGGAGCAACTAGAACTAAAACAAAACGGAACAGAAGCCATATAAATTTCTGGATTTGGAGGAGGTAACGGATCAGTACGCCATTTGAAAACCGCTGACATATTTGTACTCACGGAAGACGGAAGCCGCATACAGCTGAATATACTCATTGTTCCTGAAATAGCTTCACCGATACGGATACATACTACCGAGACAACTAACTTACCATACTTGCACGGATTAAAACTGGCACACCCGCTTTCAGGACATGACGTTTTCTCCGTGAATTTATTGATAGGCGCTGACCATTATTGGGATTTCATTGAAGATAAGATAATACGAGGCAACGGTCCAACTGCAGTCAAGTCAAGAATAGGGTATTTGCTATCCGGCCCGACACAGAAATCAACAGAAGGAACTACTTCAATGATGAACATTTTAATTAGACACAAAGAAGAGGAATATGATTTAGAAAACTTCTGGAAAATCGAGTCATTAGGAATAACGCCTCAGAATAAGGAGAAATCAAACGCAGAATATTTGGAAAACTTCATATCTACAAATATATCGTACGATGCCAATACTTGTAAATACACAGCAAAACTTCCGTGGAAAGACGAACATAAACCACTTCCGTCCAACATCGACATAGCTAGACGAAGAACAGAAAATGTAGTACGAAGACTCAGCAACGATCCGTTTTTACTTAGAAAATATGGTGAGATTATAAACGACCAGGAAAAGAAAGGATTTATTGAACGCATAGACAACCCAACAACAAGCACAGAACATGCGCATTATATTCCTCACCATTCAGTCAAGAAAGATTCCGCGACGACACCCATCCGTATTGTTTATGACTGTAGCTGTCGTCGACCACAAGACACGCCCAGTCTGAATGATTGTTTGCGCAAAGAACCACCGATCTTAAATGACATATCAACACTTTTGATGCGATTTAGAGAGAATACATATGCTGTTGTTACGGATATAGAGAAGGCGTTTCTTCAAATCACGCTAGACGAGAAAGATAGAGATATGACGAGATTTTTCTGGCTAAAGGACTCAACAGACCCTACATCAAAGTTGATTACTTACCGCTTTAAAGCTATCCTATTCGGCGCAACGTGTTCACCTTTTATATTGAATGCTACCTTATTAAAGCATTTACGTGAACAGTCTAGTCATACATCTGAAACACTCATATGATAGATGGATTATACGTAGACAACATAATTGCAGGCTTCGACGACACAACTGAACTATTGAAGTTTTATGAAGAGTCAAGAACACTGATGACCAAAGGTGGATTCAACTTACGCTATGGGCATCGAATAGTACAGCACTTAACGATTTAGCTACATCTCAAAACGTTAACGATGGAGATAACTGTATTAAAGTTTTAGGATTACGATGGAACACTAAAGATGACCGTGTTAGTTTTGGATTCAAACCATTGTCTATGCTACCAGATTATCAAATTACCAAACGAGAAATACTAAGAAGATCGTCAAAAATCTACGACCCACTTGGAATTCTAAGCCCAGTTACAGTGCGTAGCAAGATACTATTGCAGGATTTATGGACACAGAAACTAGGGTGGGACGAACAAATACCTGATAAAATTAGACCGCAGTGGCATTCTATCGATCAAGACTTGAAAAAATGCACAGAGATTGAATTTTCGAGACGTTACTTTGAAAATATGGACACTGCCGATGAACCTACCTTACATGTATTTACCGATGCAAGCGCAGTAGCGTACGGCGCTTGTGCGTACTTAGTAAAAGGGGAAGAGTCCAACTTTGTCATGGCTAAAACTAGAGTGGCACCTTTGAAAAAGTTAACTATACCACAACTTGAACTTATGGCAGCATTAGTCGGAGGACGGTTAACGTCACATATAATGTCAAGTTTACGGAACGTTAAAAAGTGTGTACTATGGAGCGACAGTCAAATTATTTTACACTGGATATCTTCAAGGAAGCAACTTAAAACCTTTATAGCAAACAGAGTTATCGAAATCAAAGAGCTCACATGTGACATAGCTGGAAATATTGCCCTACAGAACACAACCCTGCTGATTTATTATCACGTGGTTTATCGTATAAACAATTGAAAAATAACAAACTATGGATGCATGGTCCGGACTGGTTAACAGACGAGAAACAATGGCCGAATGAATTTCAAATCGACAATAAAGTGATGACCACAACTTGTAAGGACTATGAGAATCAAGAAACGCAAGATGACATTATACGGACGAAGAACAACGTATTGAACATAATCAACGTTGATAGATACAATTCATTCAACAAAACCGCGCGTATCTTAGGTTACGTACAGAAATTCATAGACAACTGCCGTAATACAGCTCCTAATACTAGAAGACTGACCACAACATATCTAACACCAAATGATATACATAATGCAACAATGAAGTTAATTGAAGCTGTGCAACACGAAAGATACAGTGATGTTTTTGAAAGCTTATGTTCAAAGTCAACGCATAGTTTGATACGTCAATTACGTTTGTATCTGGACAAAGACGGATTAATACGATGTGGTGGACGCATTAATAACGCACCACTTCCAGAGAATGCAAAATTCCCGTATTTAATACCAACAAAGCATAGATTAACAAAACTACTTATAAATGATATTCACATTGAAAATTTACATTCCGGCATAGGAGCTACCGTAACTTATTTGAGGCAAAAATATTGGATACCTTCAGCACGACAAGAAGTTGGATGCGTAATTCGAAAATGCGTAAGTTGTCGAAAAGTAACAGGAGTTGCATACAAAGCACCAGATCCTCCACCTCTACCAAAAGATAGATTATCGTCCGAAGAACCATTTACTATATCAGGCGTCGATTTCAGCGGCGCGCTTAACATCAAAGGAGACGATGGACTACTTCGAAAAGTGTATATATGTTTGTTTACATGTGCCAATACTCGAGCTATTCATCTTGAAATAGTTCCAGATATGACTGAAAAATCGTTCATGCTAGCTTTTCGTAGATTCATAAGCAGAAAATCGATACCAAGAGTTATGATATCGGACAATGCTACAACATTTGTTGCCGCCGCGGAGGAAATACGAAAGTTAACGGACTCTAAATCTTTACATGACAAATTGTGCCAATTTGGAACCACATGGAAATTCATACCAAAACGTGCCCCATGGTACGGCGGATTTTGGGAAAGACTGGTTGGACTAACTAAAAATTGTCTAAAAAAGATTCTTGGACGCGCATGTATAGATTTACCTCTGTTACAGACATTAGTGGTGGAAATTGCAGCTAACCTTAACAATAGACCGCTTACCTATATATCGTCAGACATTGCCGATCCAGAGCCGCTTACCCCGTCGCATCTATTGTATGGAAGACAAATTAAATCTTTCCCGTATCTGTTATATACAGATGAAACAGACTGTTATAGTGCCGATTTAACAACCAATCATGAAACTATGAATAATCAAGCGAAAAGGAGATTCCGTCTTATTGAACAATTTTTAGCAAGATGGAAACATGAGTATTTGACCTCCTTACGTGAATTTCACCGAGTGTCTGGAAATAACAATCAAAGTGTAAAACTAGGAGATGTAGTCCAGATATATGATGATAATTCTCCACGTACGACATGGAAACTCGGTGTAATTGAAGAACTTACCTATGGAAACGATAACCTTGTGCGATCTGCGACGGTCCGAACATATAACTCTAAACTAAACAGACCAATTGTCAAGTTATATCCTTTGGAGATTTGTGAATCCGACTCAATTACTACACAGACGCAAAGATATCAGCGAAGAGCCAAGACAGATGCCGTAGAGAAAATCAGAGAGTGTTTAAAGTGACATTTTTCAATTATATTCAAGTGAAGTGACAGTAAATCTGAGTTATTTAATTTATATGAGACATTAATTTTTAAAAAGAAATATTCATTTCATTTATTTGTAAAAGGTTCATTCAGTTCTAGAACAATTCATTTAATTTATTCAGTATATTTGAGACACTTTCTGCGGCCCCGGAGAATGTTGAGAAACCCACGAACTTTAGCGTGACGTCCTGCGGACGTCGGTAAGGAACTTTCATTGTAACGTCATGCTTTTGTTGTTGTTACTTTATACATGAATGTGGCTTATGCAATACAAATATACACCTTAGAACTTTTGTTTCCTTCACGATAACATATCTATTTATATTTTAACCTTCCTGGTACCTGAAAATTTATTTGATCAGGTAAGCTATATAGGCGAGCGCCAAAACAAGGATTCGGAGGTTTTTAATGCACCTACCTAACACACGGCTATATGATATATCATTTGAAAGGTCTTTTATCGTACATTCAGAATTGCCTGGTCGTCAAATTGGGAAATGGTCACATTTTTCTAAAAACGGCAAAAAAGGGGGGAAAATATAAGTCATAATTTGACGATATTGTTCGAAAAATGCAGTTTAAAAACAAATTTATCTGCAATATAATATGAAATATATCAGTTGATAAACTATAGTCTATCTAATTTTTGTTTCTGAAATAAAAATTAAAAAAAAAGTTTTTAAAATGAAAAAATCTCGTATTTTTGTGAAAATAATAATTTTTACGGGTATTGACGCAAAACGCTCGGTATTATTTAATTTCGCATCGAAAACACACAAATTCTATTGGTTTTATAATAATAACATATATATCTAGTTTTTTTTAAGTTAGAATGTTTTTTATACCAACAAAATATTGATACTATATCAAAACATATCGTAAAACTGCTTTAAAGCGCATATTTACCATGTTTACAGCACAGTTAAAAAAATATATGTTAATTTAGTCTCCTGTTAGTTCGACAGTTATAAATACATTATGATTTAATTGTCTTAAGCTTGCCAACCATGTCAAGGTCGTAGAGCCTTAATTTTTTTTAACTATCACTATCATCGCATACGGAACTAACGTACATTTATTTCAGATGTTAGAGTTATTACAAAAACACAAAATTAATAAAAATATACATATTTACATTGAATAACAGTGAAGCAAATGAACATTTATGTAGCCCCTTTGTTCAAATGCTCTTTCGCTATTAGTCAATGGTATCGTTTTCATCTTCATTATCGTCATTCATTTGATCTTCGAGGTCGATGTCCTCTTTAGAATATATACTTTGGCAGGTATCACTACCCTGACATGGACAAAGCTCAGTGCCAGACATCTACTGTTTTCGGCAAGTACATTACTTGCTACATATATATTTCCTCTTGCAATAACATATTTAATCTTGCAGGAAATCGGACGTCTCATCATGCCTAAAAAGTAGACTGGATCCATGCCATGTGAACTCCTTTTCCATCCGTATTCATAAGGAGACAAAGGATTTGGGTGATCGAGATGTGAGGATATCCAAATTTTCGTTTAAAGAAATGACCGCAAAACATGTTCGTTGAATGCAAGTTCGCTTGGTGGCAATCGCAACAAACTTATGTCTTTGCATGTTTCAAGTTTTACACGTAACTTGGTTAAGTCAACATGTCATGAAGCGAATTTGTCTTCTGGGTCATACAAACTTGAAATAAGCTCTCTGGCTGCTGACAACGATGTGGAAAAATCAATCTTGTCGAAGTTTTGGAGATTTGTAAACTTACTCGGAGATTTTTTTGTCAACTTGAATACAGTTTTTTTGCCAAACCCAAATATAGCGGAAGTGGTATCACAACCAGTTAAAGCATGAACTGCAGGGATAATGTTAGCTACTACAGGTGAAAGAGATGTACTTAACTCGTGGATTGGTATGTACCTTCTACAGTCTCTAAGAGAATTAGTTAACCCCGTCAAAAACCACATTTGTTCAGTCGACACAAGAACCACGAAATAATGAACACAGAGCACAAAAACATCTGTATCGGAACACTTTACTATGATTCGTTCCCTTCTATTTAACTGCTGAAAGTTTTTATCAGAGTGTATAACATGGAACAAGCTTCTTGTATCTGCTTCTTCGTGCGAACAGAAAAGGTCTGGGAGATGATTACATGCCCATTAAAGATTTGTCGCACTATCTCTGGATTGGAAAATGCACCAGCAAGAAATAAACTTTTCTTTTCCTCCTGGAACATATCAGACAAATTGCTGCTCAGATAATCACCAAGGAAAGTAATCAGAGCTTGCTTCTTTTGGTTGATTGATAGAACAGGTCGGCCTTCAGCGATATGATAAACATTTTGCGTAGTTGTTGTTGCCGATAGTCTATGTCGCTCTGCAGATTTTATGGAATGTTCAGTGTCATAGCGATCGAAGACATCAACAACCTTGTCTGTGAATCGGAAGCATGATTGTACCTGCATAATATAAGATTTGGCCAAGTCTCCAAATGTGGACATCCTTTTAACATCAAATGACTGAACTAAGTTCATGCCATGTCTTATTAGTACGGTAGCACTGTGGTCGAATGGAGGAATGTTAGGGAATGATCCTACTAAATTTTCCAATTCATGGGCAAGATCAGACTTATTTGTCTTCCTCATAGTTCCATCGTCATTACATAATGCAGTGCGAATGGGACAAATTGGATAGGACAAAACAGTTTCCACAGATTCGTCATCTACATTTAGTTACAGATAGTGCACGTCTAAAAACAAGCTCGGGAATCAAATGACCTTTAACAACTTGCCCATATTTGCATTTAAGTTGTACTTATGGGTTCATATCTCCAAAGGTCTTCAGTCCTGATCTTTGGATGGGATGGTAAAAGTTATCTGCCTTGTCTGTTGATAGAGATGACTCAACACATATCTTTATTTAGTTCTTCCAGTTTCAATTGATTTTAAAAGTGAACTTTAATGTCGTGATTTGCATGGAAACCAGTTAAAATGTTAATGAGCTGACGGGGGTGATTATCAGCGTCACATGGATTTGTCATATTTTCTGTTATATAAACAATTAGATCTTGTACATGTTTTTCATCCCTTTTCTTTGCAGCTGTTTTTGCTTCATCGTGAAATTGGTCATCAACCTGGACAAGACACGCACGTGCTCTCATTGCCGATGTTATCTGACTAAGCACATGCCTTGAATGAAGCCTTCTTCCTTGTTAAACTAACAATGCCTCTAATGTATCAACCTCACTCAAAAACAACATAAACACATGATCTTGTCTTTGCCTTACAGCATTTATTAAGGTTGTAAAACCTCTATCAGTTGTCATACTGAGAGTCTTTTGTGTAATATTTTGACATATTATACAGCGTTGCCAATTTATGGACATGCGACCGCGCTTCATTGGAGGTTGCGCACATTTCACAGGACTTGCACACTCATCCATGATGAGTAATTATGATAATATTTAAGAATATACTATTCTGCAAAATGCAGTCTGCTGCTTACATATCACATGTCAATATCGTTAGTAATGCTTAAAATGGTCTTTCGGTAACACATATACGAATATTTATTCAGCAATATGTTAAAACACGACTTGTGGTTTGGCAACTCAAATGTTACTTGTGCATATTAGATACTCGATTTATATATATTTTGAGCGTCTGGGATAAACACGATACAAATCCGGAATACCGTTTAATATTACAGATATTAGAGAAGTCGTCAAACATTTATTATCCATAATTGAGCTTCGATGTTTGTCGCAATCTTTTCAAGGGATATGGAATTTATAAAAACAAAACATATTAGAGTTTTAATAAGTCCTTGACACTGACAATCTTAAAAAATATGGTATTTTTTTACATTTTAAGGTTGGTCTGACAGATGCCTCTGAATTAACTAAATTTTCATAAAATCTTTTTTTTTTTTTTGATTCGATGTCTTTTTTAGAATGTAGTCAAAGAGCTATCTTAGATAAAAATGAATAAAATATTTACAACAATGCCGATATATTCAATGTTAAATGTCACCGTATAATCCAAAGTATTTCGACATGTCTGTTTTCTCGTGAGATTTGCAAGAAACGTGACCATAGGGAACTTTGACGACCATCCAAATCGTATGGACTAGAACTTTTTCTTTCACTTGATACCAAAATTAGCTGTGTGTTAGATAGGTGCATTAAAAACCTTAACAAGAGGCTTTTTCTCAAATCGGCGCTCGCCTAATAAGCTTTCATTAAATAACACTTGTGCTCATCTTTATATTCCAATGCTAGATTTAACAAAATCCAATATCTTCATAAGGTGACCAGAGGTCCCCAAATCCAATATCTGCATACACACATTCAATGAGACAATGTAAACTTGTCCGTAAAATGTGAACACTTTCCAACATTAACATGATACGTCATATTTTTAAGACTGACCATGGCAACAGAGATACAAAATGTTCTTTTTAACATACTATATTGATGTACCTTATGCAATAACTTTTCTTGCGATAGGAATAACTGGACTATTTTGACACTCTTCAAACGCATTGACCCCGTTACAATTGGCGTCTGATGAGCCTATATCTTTTTTTCACGTTATGATTTTGAGCTACCGTAAGCGTTAATGGAGAAACGTATGAATAATATATTTGTTCCAATCGAGACATTAGTTATATATACTGAAAAAGTACTTGAATTGTTTTAGCTCATTTGGCTTTGAAGGCCATGGGAAAGTTTGTCATCTCTTTTCTGTCCAACTTTTTCAAAGATCTTCTCGATCTGAAACCACTGGTCTAATTTTAACCAAACTTGGGCTTAAATATTTTTAATATCTAGTTTAAAGTTTGTGTTCTTTTTATTCTTTTCCACCAAGAAACATGACCGTCATGGCTAAAAATAGAGCATAGTTGTAAAATACACATTTTTTTCTAAAATCGCGAGATCTAAAGTTGTTAGAGCGAAACTGACAGGGTTAAAAAGATCTGCAGGTAATGGTCTATGTCCTATGGAATTTTTAGCCATCTATTTTTAATTTATAGCTCCTGCAATGTAAACAATTCGTAAATTTCAAAATTCTTGGCTTATACCTCAAAAACTAAAGATAGAATTTTCAGAAAAATCAGGTGACTTAATTTTGAGTTATTGCCCCCTGAATTTTAACATGACAAATAAACAGAAATTTTGAATTTTTAAAATGACCAGAACTATATTAAAGGTCTACAAAGTAGTGAACTGAGCGGAAATCGTCAAATGACCCCTTATTCGAGGTTACCCTTTTGTATTTTTTAAGGAAATTATAGTTGAAAGAGAGAATCGTTTGACAATCAAAATTTAAAATATCGCAAGTAACACATAATTAAGTTCTGACAGTCATTTTAATAATGGTTGACTCAAATCAATACATAATAATGCCGTAGTAACGTAACGTTATAATCAAGAGTTGTGTATGCGTATAAGGTAAGATCCCAGAAAAATCCTGGATATTACATTCCTCCTTAATTTAAAAAAAAATGAAACTTGAATTAAAAATAAAAACTTGAATTAAGATAAATAAAAATATTACGTTATGTCTTTGTTGTTTGTGATTAACAGTCTATAGAGTATCTATTGTTTCTCTTGTGGAATTTTCACATTATCATTATCACATTATATAGTCATTTGAACTTGCTAGCATATCTTTGAATCTTTCTTCCATCTGTCACGCTTCTAGCACCAATTGTTCAGCCGTTTACTACAAATACTATGTAGAATGCTGGTTCATATGCTGTTGACCATTTTTGTCTTTTGTTGTGCTCCAACAAGACAAAGTCGTCAATCTTGAAATCGTGTTTCTTCGTATTTCTATTCTCAGCTTGATGTTTAATTTTATCTTTGTAACATTTGTCTCTTTGGTTCATTTTCGAATGTATCCTAATTTTGTTCTAACTCGTCTTTTTATGAGTGATTCGTATGGTGATACACCTGTAGCTGGATGAAGTGTGGAGCGATATCGTACAAGCATTACCTGCTCAGCTGTTGCACTATCTATGTTTTGTACTTTTTCTATTTGGTCTTTCTTATTCAATACTTTCATAAATGTTTCACCTTCTTCATTCGCTCTCGGATGTAAGGGTGTGATTTTATGATGTTCCAACCCTTGTTCGGTGGCAAAGTTGGCGAACTCCACAGCATTGTCACTTGCTAGTCTTCTTGGTATTCCATGTGTTGCGAAAATCCTCATTGGTTTGTCCTTTGTTTGTTTGCAACTAGTTTTGTTCAGTTTTTCCAATTCAGAATATCTTGTTTTTTTGTAAATAATTACAAGATTGTAGTGTCCATCTGGATATAGTCCTTCAAAATCTACTGTAAAAAATTCCTATGAATTCATTTGTATTTCTACCATCTTCATGGGTTCCTTTCCGTGTAGTTTTGTGTTACTTGCTTTAATCATCCTCTGAGTCTCAGTTTCGTCGTTTCATTAGGCAAAGGATGTCTTGATAAAAAGTAGCGCGCCAGCTTCGTCTTTTCCTAGCTTATACATTATCTCAAAGTCTACATCTTGAATTTCAATAACCCATTTTTCTATACGTGGCGGTAGCTTGATCGTAGTCTTATTGAACATTGGTATAAAAGGTTTATGTGCTGTGATTATCTTGAATTTTGGTGCTCCGAAAAGATATATTCTGTATATATTCTTTATCCATCGGATAGATAATGCATCTTTCTCGGTCTGACTATACCTCTTTTCTGTATCTGTCATAGACCGACTAATGAAATGTACTGGTTGTAATCCTTTATTTGTCTGTTGGAATAATCCTTCTGACTGTCCCTCATTAAAACTTGCTACACAACGTAGCACTATTGGTCTCATCGGTTTGAAAAATACCATTGTACTCTCGTTTGTAATACTATCCTCAAGCTTCTCAAATGCCGAATTCTCTTTGTTTCCCCATATGAAATTGGTGTCTTTATGCATTATTTTTCTAAGCGGGGCTGTTGGTAGTGTGTATCTCGGTATAAACTTGGATAAATATCCGATCATTCCCAGAATGCTCCTTGCTGCTTCTTTTGACTCGGTGCCTTTGCTTCTTTCACCGCTCTTGCCTTCTCGTGTGTTGGTTTCAATCCATCTTTAGTAAATTTGTATCCATTAAATTCTGCATCTAACATCAGCTGATGAATAAAATATTCTACATCTAGGCTCTTGATTATCCTGTTCCGTTCCATGAATTTGTTTGATATCCTCAAGTCTACACATGCTCTTATCATATGCGATTCTAGTTTGTCTTGATCTACTTTACTAAACTTGTGTTTTTGGTATCATAACTAACGGAGAACACCACTGTTCAGGTGTTCCTGACGGTACTTCTTCGAATATATCCGATTTCGCCCCTCTTCTAATAACATTAACGGTACCAATTTCCCTGCACCAGATGCGCATTTCGACAATACATGTCTCTTCAGTGATGCTCGTGGCCAAAATATTTGAAATCCAAAGCTTATATAAAAGATGAAAAGCTTTAATCCAAAAGGTCCAAAAAGTATAGCCAAATCCGCGAAAGGAATCAGAGCTATGCATGAGGGAGATGCATTCCTTAAATTTTAATAATTTCTAACATTTTGTAACAGCAAATTTTAATAACACAAAAATTCCGTATTTTCATGCCAGTACCGAAGTACTGGCTACTGGGCTGGTGATACCCTCGGGGACTAACAGTCCACCAGCAGAGGCATCGACCCAGTGGTAGAAATAACGTTAACGGTACCAATTTTCCTGCACCAGATGCGCATTTCGACAATACATGTCTCTTCAGTGATGCTCGTGGCCAAAATATTTGAAATCCAAAGCTTATATAAAAGATGAAGAGTTTTAATCCAAAAGGTCCAAAAAAAAATAGCCAAATCCGCGAAAGGAATCAGAGCTACGCATTAGGGAGATACATTCTTTAATTTTATAATAATTTCTAACATTTTGTAACAGCAAATTTTAATAACACAAAAAATCCGTATTCTAACCATTGTTTCAGTGGTTTTTGCTAGTAATATGGAACTTGTCTCAGTTTCTGAGCAAGTGGTGCTACTCCTGGTTTCACATTGAACTTTACCTATAATTCACTGTCATTTCTTTTGTCTTTTATTTTACCAATCCATTTAAAAAAATCTATCAAATTCATTCAATGTTTGTGTCATTTCTTTTTTCCCCATTTTCAGTTAAATAAAGGCAACAGTAGTATACCGATGTTCAAACTCATAAATCCATGGACAAAAAACAAAATCGGGGTAACAAACTATAACTGAGGGAAACGCATTAAATATAAGAGGAGAACAACGACACAACACTACAATGTAACACACACAGAAACGGACCAAGCAACAGACAAAATCCCACGAGAATAACAAATATAACATCAAAACCAAATACACGAATTTGGGATAGACAAGTACATTACACCAATCTACTTCATTTTTCTTATTTAATACTTTAAGATCACTCTGTTTTGCAAATCACCCATCTAGTCTTATTTCCATCATCCTTAATTCCTTAAGCGTTGTCCTACTAAACAATGGTGGTCATTTTATTCTTCCTTGAATAACAATCAACTTCGTCTCCATTCCACATGCTGCATTCCTTACTATAGTTTTGAATTCTCCTTTGACAGGAAGTGAATTCTGAAGAGTATTGAGTACTGTTTAACTTTTGTCCAATTTGAGTTTATTTCTGAATAACTTTCACCTTAGATTTGAAAAATGATGTTCATTCATGACATTTACATCTGCACCGCTATCTGGTTCTACTTTCATCACTGCATCTCCTAAGTGATTCTAAGTGGTACTTGTTTATCCCAAATTTATGTATTTGGTTTTGATGTTATATTTGTTAATCTCGTGGGATTTTGTCTGATGCTTGGTCCGTTTCTGTGTGTGTTACATTGTAGTGTTGTGTCGTTGTTCTCCTCTTATATTTAATGCGTTTCCCTCAGTTTAAGTTTGTTACCCCGATTTTGTTTTTTGTCCATGGATTTATGAGTTTAAACAGCGGTATACTACTGTTGCCTTTATTTACGGTTATCTCATCTTCATTCTTTCTCCAAACGGATTTAAGTATTCCTATCTTTGAAACATCTTTTACAGATTCATAAAAAAAATCATCTTCAACTTCTAATCAGAATCCTCACTGAATTTGTTTTCAACAGTTTTTCTCACAGTTTTTCTGTTTCTTTTCTGCGTGTTCTGCATCATTCCACCTCTACTTTGCTGATATTTTCTATTTGGTTTGTTCCGTGGTCTATATATTGATTTAAAATGGTTCTTTTTTCCACACGATCTACAATATTTTCCATATGCTGGACATCTTCTGCTTTCATGACGAAATCCACAATAGTTTCATAACTCCTGTAAATGTTAATTATTTGTTTTCATTGTCTGCCTTTGTTTATCATTGTCTTGTCTCCTATCGAATCGCCTTTCACGGGTGTCCTGTACTTTGTAAAAATAATAGTTCCACGCTCTCTGTTAAGAATCCTTGCAACAACTCTGTTTGAGGTCTGTAAGTGGCCTGATACAAGGCAAAACTTTTTGCCCTATCTAATATACACTCATTTTCAAGCGGTAGTCCAAATTTTCCGATCTTCATCCTGAACGACATCTTTAACAAAACCTACCGATTACTAGTATATTGATTGTTAATTTGTTTTCGTCTATACCGTGGACAACAGGTTTGCTTCATCAATCACCACCATTATTTATGATTCATGTTATACATTGAAACAATAAAAAGAATCACTTTTTTTAATTTATTTTCCAGAGTGAATACATATATGGCATCAACAAACACAGTAATATGTGGTGTTTGTGAGTCTCAGCACACAACAACAAATGCTGACTATTGGTGCCCTGAATGTGATGAAGGACTGTGTTCCCCATGTCTGAAGCATCACAGTGCATCAAAATCCTCACGTAACCATGAAGTTATATCTGTCGACAACTACAAACAATTACCACCGTCGATCACTAATATATCACAACACTGTCAACAGCATGACAGAAAATTTTAGAACTATTGTCCCCAACATGAAAGTGTCTGTTGTCCACTCTGTATTCAGTCTAACCATGCTGAATTTGTTGGGATATTATCGCTGGAGAATGTCATACAAACAGCAAAGACTTCAGTCTTATTGGAAAGTCTTGATCAAAATCTGAAAGATATCAAACTGGATATCGATAGAGTTGTTAAAGATCAAAAACAAAATCTTGTTGAAATGCAGACACAAAAGCAGAAATTTCTGGATGAAATAAAACAGGTCCGTATTAAAATTAACGAACACCTTGACAACATAGAACAACAAATAATTCAGGATTTATATGCTGCGGAAACGAAAGTTAAATCACAAACTGAGGACTTGCTGGGAAAACTTGCTGAAAAAGCAGAAAATGTTGATTCGATGGAAAATAATATTTCAACAATCAAAGAATATGCATCAGACCTTCAAGCATTTCTAGGTAGTAAAATGATTGAAATAGAAATTAAAAAAATTGAAATATTCATGCAGACTTTATTTGACGCTGAAAGTTTGCGGAAGATGTACATAAACTGTACAATTGAGGACAAAATAACCGAATTCATGTCAAATGTTACTTCACTAGGTATAATATCCATTGAATTGAGCTCCCCATTGGCAGAAATGCAGATTGGGAAAGCAACACAAGCACAGACAATGTCATTACACGTGTCATCTAAAACTATCGATGATATAACAATGACAAAACAAGGTAAATTCGGTTATGTTTATACCGCTGGTTGTTCAATTTCTAATACAGGAGACATCGTTCTGATAGAGTTCGCCTATAATCGTCTTCTGATTTTAAAGGAAGATGGAATCTTCAAGAGTCGCATACCTCTGTCGACTCAAACCCCAGTAGACTGTGCCTGTGTTGATGACAAGACAGTCGCTGTAACATTTGCTGAATCAAGACAATTACAAATCATAAATATTTTAACTAAATCAATTGAACACAAAATAAGTACGATCGATGCTTGCTACGGTTTGTGTTATTCAGATGGCTATTTATTGTACTGTGAGTATGGCAGAGGTATTCACAGAGTAAATATGTCATCCATTCACAAGTTCCCTCATCTTTTTGTAGAAGACGACACATTGTCTTTGTGGTGTTATGTAGCAACATTTAAAGACAAGATATTTTATACCAATAGCTTAAAGTCTACAGTTACATGCTGCTCATTGACTGGAGAGATGATATGGGAATACAAAGACCAATCAGTTCGTTCTTCGAAAGCGATATCTGTAGATAAAGACTCAAATGTGTATATTGCTTCAACTGATAACGATAATATTATTGTATTATCGTCGGATGGAAAACACGCAAGAAAGCTGCTTGGAAGTTTTGACGGAATACGTAGTCCTTTTGGACTAGCAGTTGATTTAAAGAATGGAAAACTAATAGTTTTAAATAGTAATGCAGTTGTATTGTACGGCATACAGTTTTGATTGCGTATATATTGATAGCTGCAAGGCAGATGTTGTACAGTTATTAGAATATGTCTGAATTCTATTAAAATGACAAACAATAAAGATTATAAATCAAATATAATAATACCTCTACTTAATTTCATTTCAGATATTTGTTTTAATGTGTAAAACATATGATGTCCAAAGCCTTGCACCTGGCTTTCAAAACTTTGGTTTTGGGCATGACTGGTGAACGTTTAAATTTTGAAAAGAGTTTCCGACGCACTAAATTGAAGGAAAAAAAGTGTTATTTTCATTTTATATGTGACATGGTAAGCAGTTCGTTAAATTATAATTACTTGCTAAACTTTTTTGCAATTCTATTTACAATGCACTGTAAATTTTGTTTCCAGAATCCGATACATAGGCATGCTAATCTAGCGAGTGCGGCGTTGGCTCTCTGCGTGATATTTTACATTTCAGCAGGTTGAACACCTGGATACTTCATATGTTGTGTACATATGCTTAATGTTGCGAAGTTTCCGCCTGGCATGCATTTCAATTCTCCTTTTCTTTGTAAAGAGACTAAAAACTAAGGATTTTTTGTCTAGTGATTTGTCCAGTTATTATGAGAAGAAAGATGACTATATTCGGTATATATAATCATTACAGACTGTAAACATGCCCATGAGACAGTTTACACTTCACCTTGACCTCAGTCATCAGTGATGATTACAGGGTCAGTTTTTTTTTTGTCAAAGGTCCGTTTCACAAATACAATACGCAGTTGTGCAACTCTATTTGTTGTATATAATGATTTTAAGATGTTCATGTGCGTCTGGTAGGTTCATCTAACCTTGACCTCATTTTCATAGACCAATAATCAATTTTAAGTTTTTATTTGTCAATTTTATATTTGACCAAAAAGAATACTCACTCCTTGGCAGCTAGTCACGCAGACTGACAGCTTTTTGTTAACATATATTGCCTGGTTTTCTAATGTTCTAACTCTTGCCTAGACAGTTAAGAATACTTGTTTCAAATCATCATGACGCTTCTCGATACTTTTTTCCATGTGTCTAAATTGAAGAGTCGATATCCGTCACTTTTTCCAAACTTTCTCAAATGTTTATCAAATTTTCTAACGAGTATAGGCATCGTTAACAATTCTTTTGCTCTCCAAATTAACATCAACTTATCGCTGAAACGACATTATTTAGCCATGAGTGGTTGTTTTTATAAGCGAAGAGGTAAAATTAACTATAAACAGCTGATTTTTAAATATTGGTCCAAAGTCCAATTTAATTCAACGCTTAATGCAGGAACAGTTTTCGGTATATATATACTGACTGTTTATCTCCCAAGGTCAGCAGATGGTCGTAACGCAAAGTTACGGTTAGCCGAAAATGGGGGACAACTCTGAGGGTCAGTTTTTCTTTTCCGATGTTCGTGCAGTAAGAGGTTTATTTGAGCCAAACCGCTTGTCTCATATACATACTAATCGTCAGTGCGTTGATATCGAAATAAAATTGATACATAAAATCATTCGAATTTTTGTAAAATAGTCATTCAAAAATTCGAGCATGATGCTCATAACTAAACTACAAAAATGTTGAGGATGCCGGTCGTAAGGTAAACTGTGAGGGTCGTCAACTTTTTATCAAATAGGTCCAAATAAGAAGGATTTTTTTTTTCATACAACGCAATTATAATAAAGCAATTTCGGTCCGTATAACACTTATCAATTCAAAATTTTAAAAGTTTTCATATTTAGTTTTTGAAACTTTGATCAGTTTTGAAATATCAAAATCCAAATTTTTGAAATTTTTTTGAAATTCTAATTTTTTTACCAAATAATAAAAACTAAAAGAGGGGTACCTGTAATGTGCGAAATAGAAGAAAGTGAAACGAATCGAACAAAACAAAACGAAATGAAATCATCAGTTACTGTTGCTTAAAAGATAGAGGCAAATAGTTGTAAGCGGTTAAAAATAACAAAATGAATACTTCTCAAAAGTAGAGAATTCATTTTAAAACAAGAAACACAGCTCTAGTATGATCATTCTTAGTTTGAGATGATAAAAAAAGAAAAGCACGAAATGTATCAAATCATTTTTAATTGCAAAATAAATGATTTTAAAAAAAGCGGTTTTTTTTAGATTTTGCATCTATTGAAAAGGCACCCTTTTAAAATGTAAAGATGTACTGAGGTGAAATTACAAAAAATAATGTACAATTTAAAATGACTATTAGTCAATAGACAATACTTTCTAAATAAACCTCAGACACATAGGTGTACAAGAGGACATCATATATACACGTATACACAATTTTATACTCAATACATTCACACTAAACATAATTGTTAAGAATTGCACATGAGGTGTTCCCGCTACCGCTCTCCATGTACACGACGTCACCGTTGTTGTGACGTCAGCTTTTCAGAGTTCAATACAAGTATCATTGCAAGCAGACGTTCTTATTTACTAAGCCTTAATTTGTGTCCGATACAACCACTCTACGATATTGGTACTGAGACCAGGATGAATCTGAAGCTACGTTCGATACGAGCAGGACATAGAAGTGCAGTTTCCAGACTGATAAAGAAATTTGAAGACGTTCAACAAGAAGAAGATGGAACCGTGGACACGGAGGATTTGTCAAACATATTGGATAGTCTGAAACGGAAGCAAGAAATATTACGCAAGTTAGATGAGGACATAGTACAGGAACTGGACGACGGAGATATTGAAACAGAGATCGTTGAAGCAGATGAGTATGCATTTAACTTAGAAGGTGAAATTCGTCAAGTCAACAAATTTATCTTTGTCAAAACTACATCGTTGAATACACACGCAGAAAGTTTTACTCCACGCATAGAAACTACTCAACCCGTTCATACTATAAACTCTTCATATACAGAACACCAGAACAACTCAAATTACCGTTTGTCAGATTTTCGCCCATCCTTTAGCTCAACTAGTGAATACAACAAACTACCCAAGTTGAATCTCCCTACTTTCGATGGAGATATACTTCAATGGCAATCATTTTGGGACTCATTTGAGACAGCCATGCATACGAACCCAACCTTAAGCAACGTCCAAAAATTCAATTATTTGAAATCGTTACTTCACGATGAAAGCTCTAAAATCAGTGACAGGTTTTGCGCTTACTAATGCAAACTATGAAAAGGCAATTTCCCTATTACAAGAAAGATATGGTCAGCAACATAAAATTACACAGAGGTATATGCAGGAACTTATTGATATTACGTCGCCTAGGTACACACTTTTCAACCTCCGACATTTTTATGACAACATTGAAATTTACATAAGAGGTTTAGAATCACTAGGACAAACTGATGATTCATACGGAGCGCTGTTAGTACCAATAATATTGAACAAACTACCAGGGGAAATTCGAAAAAACCTTGCAAGAGAATTTGGGTCCACAAACATACGCTTAGCAGACTTACGAAAAGGCATATTTAATGAAATAAATATCATGGAAGCCGGTAACTCAACAGACAGTCATGAAAATCCTACCGCTACTGCAGCATTTTTGACCAACACAAAACCGCGAAATCGACAATCAAGTCACAGCCACCAAAATAAGAATCACCAAATCACTAACTTCAAATCTAAACAGTGCGATTATTGTCACGAATCACACGCCTCGGTAAATTGTACCAAAGTAACTGAGTATAAAGATCGCATGTCAATAGTAAAAAGAGACCGCTTATGCTTCAACTGTTTAGGACATCATAACTTGGTTGATTGTAAGTCAAATAAAACATGCAGAAAATGTCATAAGCGTCATCACACGAGTTTATGTAAGGATAATGCACAAATAGATAAAGAAGATAGTGTGAACGTAAGTACCATTCAACACAACGCGAAGGAAACGGACACAATTTTACATTCACAGGCAACCACGAATGTTATGCTCAAAACCGCAATTAATCCTGTAAGTTCAGGACTACAATCTTTAGATGCCAACATTCTTTTTGATGAAGGTGCACAGAGGTCGTTCATCACAGAAGACTTAGCCGCTAAATTGCAGTTATCAATAACTGGCACAGAAAGTTTAAATTTATCCGGGTTCGGGGACAGTGCAGAAAGTACGAAAATTAGACACTTAAAAACTGCAACTATTTATTTGCTCACAGACGAAGGAAAATTGCCGATCAGAGTATTGATCGTACCGGAAATCGCCGCACCACTCCAAACTTACATCCGCAAAGCTGCTAAATTGTCATATTTATCCGAGATAAAACTCGCACATCCAGTTACCGCGAACGACAATTTCCAAGTCTCAGTACTAGTAGGAGCCGACTACTATTGGTCAATTATAGAAAACCATATCATTAGAGGTGAGGGACCTACTGCCGTGAAATCAAAAATAGGTTATTTACTGTCAGGACCACTTCACGGTACACCAAGTTACAATGACCAGCCAACATCTATGATGAATGTAATGACATCAAGAAAGACAGAAGAATGCGACCTGAAGAAGTTTTGGAAGTTAGAAACACTTGGAATTGAGCAAATAGATGAGAAGGAAACAGGGAATAAGGAATTAAGAGAAGTATATGAGAAGACATGTACCAGTTACCATGACAACAGATATTTTGCTACATTACCCTGGAAAGAAGAGCATCCACCATTACCAATGAACAAAGAGATAGCCCATCGCAGAACAGAAAACGTAATTAAACGACTGAAGAAGAAACCGCATTTATTACAGAAATACGGAGAAATAATAGGTGAACAAGAAAGAAGAGGATTTATAGAGAAGATAGGCGAAGACATAGTGACTAGTAACAAAGTGCACTACATACCGCATCATGCCGTCAAAAAAGAATCGTCGACTACACCTATTAGGATAGTGTTTGACTGTAGCTGTAGAGCAAGACAAGAAACTCCTAGCTTAAATGACTGTTTAATGGATACACCACCTGATCTAAACGAGTTAACAGGTATTTTACTTAGATTTCGATTAAATCAATGGGCAGTTTCAACAGATATTGAAAAAGCGTTTTTGAATGTTGGATTAGAAGAGAAAGACCGTGATGTAACTAGATTTTTTTGGTTTTCCAATCCTACAGACTCTACAAGTCCGCTCTCAGTTTATCGATTTAAATCCGTCTTATTTGGAGCTACCTGTTCTCCATTTATTTTAAATGCCGTTTTTCAAAAGCACCTAAGTGAAAATACATGTGAATGGACTGATGCCATACAGAAGGATCTTTACGTTGACAACATAATTTCAAGTTTTCCAACCGAGAGCCAATTACTACAATATTTTGACACATCTAGTACCTTATTTGCAAAAGCGGGATTTAATTTACGCTCTTGGGCATCAAACAACAAGACTTTACAAGATCGCGCAACGTCAGAAAATGTACTTGATAATGACAAACTTATCAAAGTATTAGGACTTAGATGGAATACAGACAAGGACACGCTTACTTTCGCAAAACAGGAATACATCGAAATGGAGGATCATTTGATTACAAAGCGGGAAATTCTTAGACAATCTTCAAAAATTTACGACCCTCTAGGAATTATAAGTCCGATAACAGTGAGGAGTAAAATGTTCATGCAGACCCTATGGGAGAAAAAACTGGATTGGGATGAACCACTATCGCCAGAAACTATAATGGAATGGAAAGAAATTCAACGAGACACACATGAATGTATAGAGACTGAAATTTCAAGACCGTATTTCAAAGAAAGGAGATCAACGGAAGATATTTCACTACACATATTCACAGATGCAAGTCTAAAGGCGTATGGAGCATGTGCATATGTAGTTTGCGGGAACCAGTCAACGCTGATTATGTCTAGAAACAGAGTTGCCCCATTGAAAAACATGACAATTCCGAAACTTGAGCTCATGACAGCAGTGATAGGGAGTAGATTACTGAAACATGTGAAGTCACATACAATGTATAAGCTTTTCACAGGCAACACTTTGGAGTGACAGTCAAATTACACTGAGTTGGTTAATGACTAAGAAACAAGTACCGATTTTCGTCAAAAACAGAGTTGCGGAAATAAATCAGCTTACGCATGGATTTTCCTGGAGATACTGTCCGACTGATTCAAACCCCGCAGACTTACTTTCAAGAGGAATGACAGCTGTAAGGTTTAAAAATTGTGATCTATGGATGAAAGGCCCCGGATGGATTGTTGATACTACAAAATGGCCTCAGTGGAAAAAAGAAGCTCTAATATTTACAACTCTAACCAAAGATAACTTATCAACAAACACAAACGATACAGCGACAAGTATTACAGTGGGAATAAATAAAATCATGGATATAGATAGGTATGGAGCGTACCAGAAACTTTTACGTGTAACAGCATATGTATACAGATTTATTTACAACTTTAAAAATGAGAAAAAACGTAGTGGGAATTTAAATGTAGAAGAAATTCAGATAGCATCAGTTGCTTGGATACAGGATTCACAGTTTCGAAATTACCCGGATGTGTTTCACAGTTTACAACAGAAAACGTCAAAAAATAATCTTGTAAAGCAGTTGAAATTGTACCTGGACGAGAAAAAGTTAATACGTCGTGGCGGACGTTTAAACAACGCACCTATTGCCGCTTCAGCCAAGTTCCCGATATTATTGCCAAATAAGGATACATTATCAACTCTAATTATAATGGATGCCCACAATAGACTACTTCACTCTGGATTAGAAAGTACTGTCACTTCTTTACGACAGTTTTACTGGATTCCAGCAATCCGACAATATGTGAAAACAATTATTCACAAATGTGTCACTTGCCGAAAGGTTACAGGAAGACCGTATCCTACTCCGGACCCTACGCCTCTACCAGCAGACAGACTAAGAGATTCACCGCCGTTTACTGTAACAGGCGTTGACTTTACTGGTGCATTGAGCATCAAAACTAAAAATGGAGTTGGAGGAAAAGCGTACATTTGCCTATTTACTTGTGCAAATACAAGGGCCGTACACCTAGAAATTGTAGAAGATCTTACAGAAGAGACATTTATTTTAGCGTTTCGCCGATTTACTAGCAGGAAGTCGTTACCAAAAATCATGATATCAGATAATGGTACAACCTATGTAGCTTCGGCAAAGAAAATAGAGTTTCTGACCAAGTCACCGTTATTAAATGAACAATTAAATTCGTATGGAACAGTATGGAAGTTTATACCGAAACGTGCACCATGGTACGGTGGTTGGTGGGAAAGATTAATAGGTTTGACAAAAAATTGTATTAAAAAAGTTTTAGGAAAGGCATTTGTGAGTTTACGTGTACTTGAAACTATCGTCACAGAATTGGAAGCTATTCTTAATGATCGTCCGTTGACGTACCTATCATCTGATCCATCGGATAATGAACCATTGACACCCTCACATTTACTCTACGGAAGAAGAATTACGATTTTACCGTACACCGGAACTTTAGATGGAAACATTGAAAATTCAAAAAACTTAACACACGCATCAGCTAATAAATTGTTACAGATTCAAAATCATATCATTGACAATTTCTGGACAAGGTGGAAACGTGAATACCTTACATCACTTAGAGAACAACATCGAACTAAAGGAGTGGACAAACAGAACATTAATATTGGAGAGGTAGTTCTAATACATGATGAAACTTCAAGAACAACTTGGAATGTAGGGATCATCGACAAATTGATTCAAGGACGAGATGGGTTTAGCAGATCAGTTATTTTACGGACTAAAAATGGTCAAACGTCTAGACCTATTAGCAAGTTATATCCTCTAGAACTAACATCTAATGAATACACAGGACCGTGTGATGAAATACTACCCGCCAGACGAGCGAAGACCGATGCAAAGGAAAAGATAAAGATGTGAACCAAATGAGATTTCGTATAATTTTATGGACTGTTAACTGTTCGTGCTTTATTACAGAAATAATTTTATTTTATTCGTGCTCATGATCAAAGACAGTTAAAGCTATTCAAAGTTTTCAGAGACAGTAATTCAAACTGAAATTTTCATAATTTATTTTCATTTTATTGTAATTTAAAAATTCATTTGCGGGCCCCCAGAATGTTAAGAATTGCACATGAGGTGTTCCCGCTACCGCTCTCCATGTACACGACGTCACCGTTGTTGTGACGTTAGCTTTTCAGAGTTCAATACAAGTATCATTGCAAGCAGACGTTCTTATTTACTAAGCCTTAATTTGTGTCCGATACAACCACTCTACGATAATAATAATGCTACATACATGGTAAAATATAGCAAAATGTCAATTTACAAACTACCATAACATTCAACTAAAAAAAGACTAACATAAATCACAAGTATCGTGTGAGAATTTTTAAAATATTGCTAAGTTTTTGTAAAGTTCTACATGACAAAATGTTAAAAGCTGTTTAAATTTGTACTCCGTTGGATTTGCAGTATAATATTGTGGTATATATTTATTTCTAAGCAGTTTTATTTCCTGTTTTTGACATTTGAATAGATAATGAAATTCATCTCCTATTCCATTTCCACAGAGATGACAAATTCGTGCATTTTTTATATTCCGGACCATCTTCCCGTTTCTACAGGAAAATTTAAATTTGAACATCTGAGTTTTGCCATATAAATCCTGTCACACAGCTTCAACTTTATCAAATAGGTTTCCAAACGAAATTCTTCTTTATAAAATGATGTAATATGTAATAATTGTGTCATAATGAAATAATCACAATTTGAAAGATTGATCCTTCTTCTTTCTTTTAGTACCTCATTTATAAAATTTAAAGAAGGATGAGTATAATTACATCAGTTTAAAGATTTCTGATTGAGGATGAAAAATCTTTGTATTGTGCTACCTTAAAATAAGCTTAAAGTATTTACAGGTTATAGGGGTCGTTATCGCGACTTGACCATAACCGCGACATCGCGGGTTCGTATCTGAATTAAAGAACATACGCCTTATTTTTAGCCTGGGTTTTTAGATTTGGTAAAGTCAAGCTGATAAAAAGGTGCACAGTTATTCCATGTACATTGACGAAGTTCAGATATGATTACTATCCGTGGTTATAGCAAATCCTGTATGCATCAGTCTATTTGTACCTTGCCAAATTGCCTCCGTTGAAATTATACAAATATTCTATAGAATGTAAGCGACACGTACATGCAGGTCATCAATGAATTTGTTAAATGAAATCAAATCGTTAACTAGTGATGAGTGCCGTAGGATGTCCACAGGAGTTTTGAGCGAGGATTTATTGGCATGGGATGCAATACTGAATCCATGGGGTCGTAATGAACGTTGTGTTAGCCTCGAACGTAGGAGGTTGATGATATCTATTCTACACTGCTTTCCGCTAATCACACTGAATTTAAGAATTAAATCAACTACATGCTTACATAAGTAGCTTGAATCCATGATAATATTAAAAGGTAGAACTTTATTCTTCAACTCAGCGTGCTGCCCTTACAGAACTGAAATGTTTGCAGCAGATCTGCTGCAAACTTGCTGCAGGTCTGCTGCAAACAAAAAGTTTGCAGGAACCCTTTGAATAATGTTTCCAGATGTTTGCAGCTAGCTGCAAACCTCCTGCAAACATTGCAGCTTATTACTGCAAGCTTGCGGCAAGTTTGCAAGCTTGCGGCAAGTTTGTAGAAACAAATATGTTCGCAGCTAGATTGCAGAAATCTTTGACAATTTTATATGTTTGCAAGAGCATTGCAAGAAAATACATAAAACGACTGAGCATACCTATTGGTAACTTCCTGCAAGATAAAGATTTGAAATTTGAAAATGTTGGTGATGTTTTTGTCATGATATATATTAGTGTTCAGGGAGGCATTATAGTTTGGAAATTAAAAGAATAGTTTTCAAAGACATTATTTGTAAGTACAAAATGATTCATCATAGAATGTAAACATATGAAATTCATTCCCGGCGGCTCCACAGATACCTGCTGAAGGGTAAAAATACATTTTCAAGAGGGACGAAAGATACCAAAGGGATAGTCAAACTCATAAATCTAAAACAAACTGACAACGCCATGGCTAAAAATGAAAAAGACAAACAGAAAAACAATAGTACACATGACACAACATAGAAAACTAAAGAATAAACAACACGAACCCCAGGTCTGCTGATTTGAATAAAAATGTTTGTCGCAGGTCTGCAGCAAACACGCAGGAGAAAGATTAATTTGCATAAATATGTTTGCCGCAGGTCTGCAGCAAACACCCATTTGCATATAAATGTCAAATATATAACCAGGCAATATACAGTACTCCCTCATATTCTTAGAGATTATAACTTACCAAATATTTTGTTGTAAGTCTAGTTGAATTTTGTGACAATTTTAATTTAACTAGCTGTATATATATGCACAAAATAAATTTCAAATAAACCTTTTCTGGAATTTTAGATTCATGCATGTAATTCATTTGAGAACGTACTTGAAATTAATTTAACTTATTAACAGGTATAAACTTATGCTATGATAATTCTTCAAAAGATAAAGTAAATTAAATTGAATTATTGTATGTATGGATGTAACATAACTTTTTTCAGAATTTGCTGTGTAATATAGATAATATGATGTGTATACAACATGACATTGGTTAACTGTATAACGTTTGTAGCTCTTACAAGTTTACAGCAAACACGCAGTAGAAAAATTGATTTGAATAAAAATGTTTGTCGCAGGACTGCAGCAAACACGCAGGAGAAAGATTAATTTGCATAAATATGTTTGCCGCAGGTCTGCAGCAAACACCCATTTGCATATAAATGTTTGCAGCAGGTCTGCAGCAAACACTCCTTCGCATGGTAAATTATTTGCAGCAGACTTGCAGCGTATTTGCAGCAAACACGCCGCAAATACGGACTCTGTGTTCGCTGCAAGTCTGCAGCAAGTTTGCAGCAGACTTGCAGCGAATGTTTGCAGGAGGCTGATTTTTTCAGTAAGGGTGGTCTTGCAAAAGCTGAATAAATTTATACAATATAAACATATTACATTAACATTATTTTCAGCCTGCATATGTATGTGATAGTTGCTGCTATACATTATGTTCTACCTTGTATCCTTATCCTGGCTACAAATTACTAATATTTGATCTTATTCATAAATTTAGTGTGTATAGCGTGTAGCAGTGTAAAATATATATCAACAACATCCTACTTTCAATGCGAACACAACTTTCATTGCGACACTATGGAATAAGTATTCCTTCCGTACCAATACTTAAAACTTATATCAATGATAAAACGCAATGTATGATCGCCATGCAATCGAGAGAGAGAAAAAAAACACAGGTCTGCGAAGCGCATTTGCACGTTACGACCATCACAAATGTAAAGTGACGACCATCATGCTCGAATTCTTTAATGTCTTTTTTACAAAAATTCGAGTGATTTTATGTATCAAATTTTATTTCAATATCTACGCACTCACGATGAGGATTTATTAGACAAGCGGTTTAGCTCAAATGAACCTTTTACTGCACGAAAATTGGAAAAGAAAAATTTATCTCTAGAGCTGTAAATCCCATTTTCGACTAACCGTAACTTTACGTTACGACCATCCGCCTACCACCAGTGAAGGTGTGCAGGACTAGTGAAATCCACACAATTAGATTAAAAAGAATAATATTCATATTTGCAGAATCGCTAGTCTAACTATCTAAAATCGGTATTTTGTTGGTAAAGAAACAAAACTTCATTTCTTTTTAACCACGTCATAGATAAACAAGAGACAAATAGGACGCAGACTTCAAAAAGAAAAGGAAATGAAGCTTGTTGTATTATCCTTTTACATCACTTTCAACTTCAAAAATATTATTTTTCTCTGACGAGTTTGGTAAAAATACTAAATGCATCTCTTACTTTGAACAAAAATTATTATACCACATATTTAGTTCGGGCTGCATTATTTTGACTTGCATCCAGTAAAATGACAGAACAGTTGAAAACAATTTCCTACCACAAAACAGATGATTTAATTTCCCCCACATTTTTATATTGAAACATTCTTTAGGCACCTAAATATGGAGATATATCCTGTTACTTTTTTTCCTATAATTGTTTTTGTGATCAGGAATAGCTGCTTCCAATATTTTTTTATTTTTTTTTTTATTAAAGAGTAAAGTTGAAAAAAAAATTTTACTGACGTCATCATGATGTCATTAATCGAAGTGGAATATTTTTTTCTTTTCCATGTTAAGGCATTAAGGAATGGTATTTAGTACCAGTATTTAATGGAATAACGGGAAATGACGGGTGTCAGTATTGGAGCAAGACCGTACCTGTCCATCTGCTGGAGTCCCGGAGGTTTTTTTAGTATTTTTTTTTTTATGAATGTGAAGAGAATTCTTCCTCTTTCTTCTACTGTTTGGTCGATAATTGTTTGGTCATATTCACTTTTTGTAGATCTTACTTTGCTGCACATTATTTCTGTTAACAGTTTATATCTATCTATTATAATATTCAAGATACTAACAAAAATCTTCAAATTTTCCTTAAAACTACCAGTTTAGTGGCAGCAACCCACCAATGGGTTGTTCGATTCGTCTGTAAATTCCAGGGCTGATAGATGTTGACCAATTGAACAATTTTGCAATTTTATGTCAGATTTGCTCAAATAGCTATAGTTTTTGAGACATAAGCCGAAAACTGCATTTGCCCCCTATGTTCTATTTTTAGCCATGGCTACCATGTTTGTCGTTGAACAAAACTGCGGATACAATTTATAAACTAGATACACTATGGAACATTTAGTTAAAGTTTGAATGTATTTGGCCCAGTAGTTTCAGAGGATAAAATTTTTGAAATAGTTAACGACGACAGACAGACGACGACGACAGACGAAGGAATAGATAACCTTGGTTATATTAGGCAAAATCTTTTGAACTTTTGGATTCTCAGTGCTCTTCAATTTCGTACTTTATTTTGCCTTTTTTTTTATATATATTTGGATTTGAATCTATTGTAGCCTAGACGAAATGCGCGGCTGACGTACAATTTTTAGCTTGGTATACAAGATGAGTTTTTTTTACCACTGAGTCGATGTCACTGCTGTTGGAGGTTTCCATCCCGAGGTTTTCACGAGCCCATAACTTCTATGTTGACATGAATTATCATTGATACGATCATTTCTATAAATTAATTATTTACAAAACTTTGAATTTTTCGAAATACTAAAAAATTCTACCTCAGGAATATATAACTTTAGCTGCATTTAGTAAAACCTTTCGTAATTTTGAGTCTTCAATACTCTTACTCTTTCTACTTTTAAAATTTGGATTATTTAACCTTTTCATCCGAGCGTCACTTGTTGGTCTTTTTTACACGAAAATCGCACCTGACGTTCAAATTTTTAACCCTGGTACAGGTCTATAATATGAATTTTTATGCTCACTGCGGCAAAAAAAACTCTGTTATTATTTTTTGGCAATCTGGAGCTACTAGAACATCTGTCACATGTTACTATTAAGATATATAGCTATATAAAAGCAGTATAATAACGCAAACTATTTTAGAGTAGTTTATTATGTTTTATATGAATTACGAATTGTTTTTATAGTTTCCATTCCATTTCCCAGAACTTCCACCCCATTTCCCGCCACCTCCTAACTTTGCCCCACCTACAGCACTACCACCAATACTGCTGCTAAAACTGGAACTAAATCTTGAACCACTGCTATTGGTACTAAATTATAATCCTGGTACCTTTGATAACTATTAACACCACTGGGTCGATGACACTGCTGGTGGACGTTTCGTCCCCGAGGGTATCACCAGCCCAGTAGTCAACACTTCGGTGTTGACATGAATATCAATAATGTGGTAATTTTTATAAATTTCCTGTTTACAAAACTTTGAATTTTTCAAAAAACTAAGGATTTTCTTATCCCAGGCATAGATTACCTTAGCCGTATTTGGCACAACTTTTTGGAATTTTGGATCCTCAATGCTCTTCAACTTTGTACTCGTTTGGTTTTATAAATATTTTGATTTGAGCGTCACTGATGAGTCTTATGTAGACGAATCGCGCGTCTGGCGTACTAAATTATAATCCTGGTACCTTTGATAACTATTACATAAGTAGCTTGAATCCATGATAATATTAAAAAGTAGAACTTTATTCTTCAACTCAGCGTGCTGCCCTTACAGAACTGACATGTTTGCAGCAGATCTGCTGCAAACTTGCTGCAGGTCTGCTGCAAACATAAAGTTTGCAGGAACCCTTTGAATAATGTTTGCAGATGTTTGCAGCTAGCTGCAAACCTCCTGCAAACATTGCAGCTTATTACTGCAAGCTTGCGGCAAGTTTGCAGAAACAAATATGTTCGCAGCTAGATTGCAGAAATCTTTGACAATTTTATATGTTTGCAAGAGCATTGGAAGAAAATACATAAAACGACTAAGCATACCTATTGGTAACTTCCTGCAAGATAAAGATTTGAAATTTGAAAATGTTGGTGATGTTTGTGTCATGATATATATTAGTGTTCAGGGAGGCATTATAGTTTGGAAATTAAAAGAATAGTTTTCAAAGACATTATTTGTAAGTACAAAATGATTCATCATAGAATGTAAACATATGAAATTCATTCCCGGCGGCTCCACAGATACCTGCTGAAAGGTAAAAATACATTTTCAAATATGTAACCAGGCAATATACAGTACTCCCTCATATTCTTAGAGATTATAACTTACCAAATATTTTGTTGTAAGTCTAGTTGAATTTTGTGACAATTTTAATTTAACTATCTGTATATATATATATGCACAAAATAAATTTCAAATAAACCTTTTCTGGAATTTTAGATTCATGCATGTAATTCATTTGAGAACGTACTTGAAATTAATTTAACTTATTAACAGGTATAAACTTATGCTATAATAATTCTTCAAATGATAAAGTAAATTAAATTGAATTATTGTATGTATGGATGTAACATAACTTTTTTCAGAATTTGCTGTGTAATATAGATAATATGATGTGTATACAACATGACATTGGTTAACTGTATAACGTTTGCAGTTCTTACAAGTTTACAGCAAACACGCAGTAGAAAAATTGATTTGAATAAAAATGTTTGTCGCAGGTCTGCAGCAAACACGCAGGAGAAAGATTAATTTGCATAAATATGTTTGCCGCAGGTCTGCAGCAAACACCCATTTGCCTATAAATGTTTGCAGCAGGTCTGCAGCAAACACTTCTTTGCATGGTAAATTATTTGCAGCAGACTTGCAGCGTATTTGCAGCAAACACGCCGCAAATACGGACTCTGTGTTCGCTGCAAGTCTGCAGCAAGTTTGCAGCAGACTTGCAGCGAATGTTTGCAGGAGGCTGATTTTTTCAGTAAGGGTGGTCTTGCAAAAGCTGAATAGATTTATACAATATAAACATATTACATTAACATTATTTTCAACCTGCATATGTATGTGATAGTTGCTGCTATACATTATGTTCTACCTTGTATCCTTATCCTGGCTACAAATTACTAATATTAGATCTTATTCATAAATTCGGTGTGTATAGCGTGTAGCAGTGTAAAATATATATCAAAAACATCCTACTTTCAATGCGAACACAACTTTCATTGCGACACTATGGAATCAGTATTCCTTCCATACCAATATTTAAAACTTATATCAATGATAAAACGCAATGTATGATCGCCATGCAATCGAGAGAGAGAAAAAAACACAGGTCTGCGAAGCGCATTTGCACGTTACGACCATCACAAATGTAAAGTGACGACCATCATGCTCGAATTCTTTAATGTCTTTTTTACAAAAATTCGAGTGATTTTATGTATCAAATTTTATTTCAATATCTACGCACTCACGATGAGGATTTATTAGACAAACGGTTTAGCTCAAATGAACCTTTTACTGCACGAAAATTGGAAAAGAAAAATTTATCTCTAGAGCTGTATATCCCATTTTCGACTAACCGTAACTTTACGTTACGACCATCCGCCTACCACCAGTGAAGGTGTGCAGGACTAGTGAAATCCACACAATTAGATTAAAAAGAATAATATTCATATTTGCAGAATCGCTAGTCTAACTATCTAAAATCCGTATTTTTGTTGGTAAAGAAACAAAACTTCATTTCTTTTTAACCACGTCATAGATAAACAAGAGACAAATAGGACGCAGACTTCAAAAAGAACAGGAAATGAAGCTTTTTGTATTATCCTTTTACATCACTTTCAACTTCAAAAATATTATTTTTTCTCTGACGAGTTTGGTAAAAATACTAAATGCATCTCTTACTTTGAACAAAAAATTTTATACCACATATTCAGTTCGGGCTGCATTATTTTGACTTGCATCCAGTAAAATGACAGAACAGTTGAAAACAATTTCCTACCACAAAACAGATGATTTAATTTCCCACATTTTTATATTGAAACATTCCTTAGGCACCTAAATATGGAGATATATCCTGTTACTTTTTTTCCTATTATTTTTTTTTTTGTGATCGGGAATAGCTGCTTCCAATATTTTTTTATTTCTTTTTTTTATTAAAGAGTAAAGTTGAAAAAAAAAAATTACTGACGTCATCATGATTTCATTAATCGAAGTGGAATATTTTTTTCTTTTCCATGTTAAGGCATTAACGAATGGTATTTAGTGCCAGTATTTAATGGAATAACGGGAAATGACGGGTGTCAGTATTGGAGCAAGACCGTACCTGTCCATCTGCTGGAGTCCCGGAGGTTTTTTTAGTATTTTTTTTTATAATTGAAGAGAATTCTTCCTCTTTCTTCTACTGTTTGGTCGATAATTGTTTGGTCATATTCACTTTTTGTAGATCTTACTTTGCTGTACATTATTTCTGTTAACAGTTTATATCTATCTATTATAATATTCAAGATACTAACAAAAATCTTCAAATTTTCCTTAAAACTACCAGTTTAGTGGCAGCAACCCACCAATGGGTTGTTCGATTCGTCTGAAAATTCCAGGGCAGATAGATGTTGACCAATTGATAAATTTTGCAATTTCATGTCAGATTTGCTCAAATAGCTATAGTTTTTGAGACATAAGCTGAAAACTGCATTTGCCCCCTATGTTCTATTTTTAGCCATGGCTTCAATGGTTGTCGTTGAACAAAACTGCGGATATAATTTATAAACTAGATACACTAAGGAACATTTAGTTAAAGTTTGAATGTATTTAGCCCAGTAGTTTCAGAGGATAAAATTTTTGAAATAGTTAACGACGACAGACAGACGACGACGACAGACGAAGGAATAGATAACCTTGGTTATATTAGGCAAAATCTTTTGAAATTTTGGATTCTCAGTGCTCTTCAATTTCGTACTTTACTTTGCCTTTTTTTATGTATTTGGATTTGAATCTATTGTAGCCTAGACGAAATGCGCGGCTGACGTACAATTTTTAGCTTGGTATACAAGATGAGTTTTTTTTACCACTGAGTCGATGTCACTGCTGTTGGAGGTTTCCATCCCGAGGTTTTCACGAGCCCATAACTTCTATGTTGACATGAATTATCATTGATACGATCATTTCTATAAATTAATTATTTACAAAACTTTGAATTTTTCGAAATACTAAAAAATTCTACCTCAGGAATATATAACTTTAGCTGCATTTAGTAAAACCTTTCGTAATTTTGAGTCTTCAATACTCTTACTCTTTCTACTTTTAAAATTTGGATTATTTAACCTTTTCATCCGAGCGTCACTTGTTGGTCTTTTTTACACGAAAATCGCACCTGACGTTCAAAATTTTAACCCTGGTACAGGTCTATAATATGAATTTTTATGCTCACTGCGGCAAAAAAAACTCTCTTATTATTTTTGGCAATCTGGAGCTACTAGAACATCTGTCACATGTTACTATTAAGATATATAGCTATATAAAAGCAGTATAATAACGCAAAATATTTTAGAGTAGTTTATTATGTTTTATATGAATTACTAATTGTTTTTATAGTTTCCATTCCATTTCCCAGAACTTCCACCCCATTTTCCGCCACCTCCTAACTTTGACCCACCTGCAGCACTACCACCAATACTGCTGCTAAAACTGGAACTAAATCTTGAACCACTGCTATTGGAACTTGAACTTGACTTTGCATTTGACCTTGACGAACTAGAACCTGCTGCAAAAGAGCTGCTATGTGCATTTGATTTACCACCCATTAAAGCTCCTCCAGAAGATGGGACACCTCCACTCGACGAAATGCCTGTTTTTACGTTAATTCCAGACCCTGTACCGCCAGACTGTGCTAAACTGGACCCAAATGAGCTACCACCATCTACACTGCTAGAACTGGAAAATGCCGAAGTATCACCACCTCGAACGCTTCCACCCGCCATACCCATGTTATCTCCAGAAACACCAGATTTTATCTTAATCCCAATATCTTCCCCAACCCGTCCTCTGATAGACGCAGATTTGCTGGAACTACTACCTAACCCAGAAGATCCAGTACCGATAACACTTCCACCTACTCCACCGCCTATGTTACCAGATATACCAGAATCTTGTGTAACCTGTAATCCTCCTTGACTGGCACCAGCAGAACCAGAATGTGACGAACTGGATGAAATACCAGATGAACCACCAACACTGCTACCAATCTGAGCACCTCCATTACCAGATAAACCAACACCAGCGGCACCGTTGCTTCCACCAGAACCTCCAGTTTGTATACTCATTCTTATTCCACTTACGCCACTCGTACCACTGCTTGTCTGTAAGGATTTAACATTAACACCGACAGCCTTGTTATTGTTATCTGCGCCAGAACTAGAACCAGAAATGCCAATTTTTGTTTGACCATCACTTCCACCAGAAATTCCTATTCTTGTTTCACCACCATTTTCACCAGAAATTCCTAATCTTGTTTCACCATTATTTCCACCAGAAATAGCCATTATTGTTTCACCACCATTTCCATTATCGTCATCGTTACCATTACCACCAACTGAACCATTTTGATCGTTATCACTACCAGATCTAGAGATACTTCCAGCTAAATTTCCACTTACTGAGCCAGATGTTCCTCCGCCTATGCCACCACTGCCACCCATCCCCACTCTGTTTACACCTGAATGGCCAGTATTAACTTTCATACCAATGCCTCCACCGATATTTCCTCCAAATGAGCCACTGCTACCAACACTGACTTTTGATATACCACCGATTGATGAACCTCCAACACTAGCACCAGACATACCACCTGCACTGCCTACACCTATACTACCACTACTACCAATTCCACCACCAAATCCAGTTCCCATTCCTACGCGTCCTTTCAGTCCAACACTACCACCTTGAGAAAATCCACTCTTCATTTTTATACCAATTCCACTAGACATTGAGTTTGATAACCCACCACTAGCACCGAATCCAACTCCACTACTGACACCTGAGCTTGACATCGAGTGAGATGAGCCACCACCAGAGCTGATTCCAACTCCACCGCCTACATGTGAGCTTGACATCGAGCTTGACGAGCTGCCGCCAGAGCCGAATCCAATTCCTCCACTTACACCTCCGCCAGAGCCTAATCCAATTCCTCCGCTAACACCTGAGCTTAACATCGAGTTTAAGCCACCGCCAGTGCTGATTCCAACTCCGCCGCCTACACCTGAGCCTACTCCGCTGCCTATACCCAAGTCTGCTGATCCACCACTCGATGAACTGAAGCTTGATTTGAATTTGCTACTGAAGGATCCACCAATTTTGCCACCAACTCCACCTCCCAATCCAATGCCGTGGTTTGCATTACCTCCACAGTCATCATCACAAGCATGTCTTTTACCAGTAGCTATCAAACAATTAAGAAAATCAGTTGATATTTATTTGGACTTTACCGGCGGCATAATATATATATTTTCTATAGCCGAATCTTATCGTTATCATAATGAAGGTCGTCTTATGTCAATCAGGACCTAATATAACCCCAAAAAAGAGATTTTTTTTTGTTTTTCAATTTATTCCTGAAGGAATATTTTGCAAAAATAAAAACATAAGGTACAGCAAATCATGCATGATGGTTAACAAACTCACATAGCATGGGGTTTAATGCAATATATCATACGATTGAACGATGGCAAAGTTTGTTATGCCCCATCTATGGGTATTATGTTTTTTCGGTCTGTGCGTCTGTTAGCCATTCGTCATTCTGTTTAGCTTCCTTTTAAAGTTTTTGGTCAAGGTCGTTTTTTATGCAGTTTAAATTCAATCAACAATACACAAATCCTAAAAGTATCATGCACAGACTAACAACACATGGTCCTTGTAGCCTGACTTGGTACATGCACAATTAGATGTAGTTAAATATAGATGTATTATCTTCTCGTCGTAGTCACAATTCATACTTACTTAGATCCCTTTCGACGTTTAACCCGTTTGTTTATAATACTAGAAGAACAGAAATTGTTTATTGTTCGAAGGTCACCTTGTTCCCTCTTATTTGTGTGGGGTTCGAGTTATTATTTTTTTATTGGGTTTCTATATACATATGTTCATAGTGTTGCCTGTCCTTGAAGTTTACACTTAGGATAATCCTTTTGTATCTTCTGGTTTTTCCTCGTATTGATGAAGCACTTGAAAATCTATAGCATGTTTTTGTGGTCATAAGATTAAACCAAAGTCACTGTTTTCCTTTTCCAAGTTGTCATCAATGTTTTTGGTTTTGTTTTATCATTTTTGAAAGTTTTGATATCGAGTATCACAATAACAATATGACTGATACTTAAATGGGACAGCTTTTATCGATTGCTTAAACAAATATTTCGTGCATATGCAAGTGAAGGGTCTGAAGTGCTGGTGGAGAAGATGGACAAACAAGTTGTTAAAGGAACGTATTAGGTGACATCTAAGGAAAAAGAGCACATTCTATAACAGATCTCTCCGAAAAGCTGTTAAAATAATTCATTCGAACTATAAACAAATCGTGTACCCCCCCCCCCTTTTTTTTTCTTCCCTTACGCCAACCATTTGAAAGCCCTTTTGAGGGTCTACTTCTTTTTGGCACAAAAATATTAAGGTACAAATGATAACGTATTACAAGTATACCTACCATAACCAGCAGCTGGGCAACAACCACAAAATAGTAAAATACTGAAAGCAGCAAGCATGTTCATCCTATAAAAAAGACGTGGTACATCAGTTAAATCTTAAAACAAAAAAGTTTAATTTTTTTTAATCTGTCTTTCTCGTTAAGACAGGAAACTAACATACAATTTATGATCAGATATTTACAATGAGCTAGGTGTAGAATTTTGCTTTTCGATATGATTTATTTTTCATAATTCCGCGCCTTATATTTGCTTCTGTTCCATTTTCTATCAGTATTTTTGTTATTGTTTAGAAGTTCAAATAAAAATACAGTACATCTAAAACTGAGATGAATTCTGGAAAACTTAATTGGTAAGAAAAGCTTGAAAACTTCTTTCGGAAAGCTCTCCTTCTGAAACAATTTCGAGTTATTTGAATTAGATCGTCAGCTGGCCAGCTCTTGTCTTTTCCCACCAAAAGTGTATAGTTATTGAACAGTTATATAGTAGTATGGTAAATCCAGCCACAATAAGACATCGATCATTCATATATTTACTCGGGACTTTCAGTCAATTTTTAAAAAAAAACATATAGGAACAAGCTTCTTTTTTTTTATTGAAACTGAATTTATTTTTCTACTTTTTTTTCGATCAAAACAATTTTTTTTTTTTTATCTCTCAAGATATTCAAAAACACATGTCCCTTACGTAGAACGGTGAATGGTCGGTGCCTTGTGGTATTTTGTGGTTAATTGACTGTTTGTTTGATTTTCATTTGCAAATAATTTTAAAATACTTCATCAAATTGAAAGAAAAAAAATACAACTGTATATCATAACACCAGCTGCTTCGTGGATTTTTAAACTAAGAACTATATTATCGTTTGACCATATTGTGTTTTCTTCATATTAAAAAAGTTTAAAATAATTGCATAAAATGAAATTATGTTAAGATTTGTAAATCCTAAACTTACCTTAATATTAAAACGTGTTGACAATCTGCTGCTACTATTCTTGTTTTTAAAGTGAAAACTTCTGAAAAGGCGTTTGATTATTCTTTGTAATTAATTATGAGTTAAATGCAGTAGTATTGTACGTGTATGTTTCCAATTCGTCTAGGGTAGCAAAAACCTACTTTTAAAGTGTGTCTAAACTAAAAGGGGATTTTTTACAGTCTGCAACTTTAACAATTGAAATTAATAGTAAACAAATTTTAACGTAAATTGTAATTATTGTTTCCTGTTGCAAAACACAAATTTTACATCTTACAACATCTTACTAATTACCTATGTTTGTTAATTTCTGCATGACTGCAACTTCAACACTTGTAGTGGGAGCACGATACATGCAGAAAAATTAATAACAAGTCTGGTAAAATGGTATAAAACCAGAAGCTGCAACATCTTTGTCAGATAAGCTACGAGGACAGCCCATCAGCAAAATATTCAGGTATTTATACAATACGGTATCTTAAAAGTTAAATTTGAATTAAATCTTTAAACTTTATTCAGTTTAAAAACATAAAATTAATTTCGTAGAACCGCTCTAAGTATGTATTGTTTTCGATTATTTTCAGAGATATAAGACTTTATAAGTTTTCTCAACTTTGTGCAAAATAGTCTAAAAATTGCATCTAAGAATCTGATTTTTTAAATACCTAAACAATTATTTTTTAATATCTATTTTAGAATTTAATTTTGGTGTTTCCAAAGCTATACGTAATATGGCATAATAGTTTTAGATAATGCGTGTCCATTGTACATACTATTTCAGTCCAGATATATTTTTAGATAATTCAGGTACTATGTATATATTATGGAGGTTTCTTACCGCAAACTCATTTCTCGACATGATATTTGATAATACAACATTTTTTTTTGGCGAAGGAACGCAAATATTGCAGAATTTAACAATATGCATGTGTATGCATCGATTTTGAAAATATTAACTACAATATAAACATATAACTTGAAACAATAACATACTTTAAAAAAAAGATGAAGTTGCAGCAGAGAATTACAGTACAATTAAATGATATTTGATTGAAAGTTCGAAAAAGTCATATGTTATACAATTAATGTAAACCTAACATTGGCAATTATACCACATCTCCCATATCACATTTAAATATAGAAAATCTTTATAAACGATAGATGAATTATTATTACAGAATGCAGTTTATAGTTGCCTTGTGTGTTTTGGTTGCTTGTGTTTCTGCACAACAAGAGACACACAAAAAGAGGTCTGTTGGGGATTACAACCCAGACTACAGGCAAGGTGAGAAAACATTACTTAAAGCATAGTTAATGTTGAAGGCCGTACGGTGACCTATAGTTATTAATTCCTGTGTCATTTTGGTCTCTTGTGGAGAGTTGTCTCATTGGCAATCATACCACATCTTCTTTTTTTATGATGAATGTGTTATTGTCAAAGTTATCATGAAAGCAGCCATGGTAATGCTAATCCTTTAACTCATGTGTTTCACTTGTAAATTATATTTACATGCAATAGTAATTCATTTGTAAAAAAAATAAGTTTAAACAACAAATTTTAAGAAAATATGTAGCGCCATTGTAGAAAGACTCAAACATCTGAAAATTTCAAGTATTAACTTACAAAATGTTTCTTTTCAACAGATTACAGAAGAAAGAGATCGGGAGGTCACAAACATGGTAAGAGATAACAATAAAGCTGTTTACCTTAAATAGAACATAAAACTGATTTTTTTTTCAATGTAGAAGAAACCAAATCATTTTTAGGTAAAGATTGCATGAAATGCAATCAAAATCTTATGGGACTAACTTGATATCTAAATCTTCCAAGGCTGATCACTACCTTTTTGATACACACAATATAGTGCATTGATCATAACATTCTATACATCCTATCCATGAACATTCCAGAAATTTATCGAGTAATATATGCTCAGATATTCAAGGCATAAAATGATGTTACACTTGTCAAGAAATTACATAACTTTTGCAAGATGCAGGAATCTAATATCTGTTCTGAAAATATAAATGATGTCATTGTTGAAATCCTCTTTAAAAATTTGAAATTATCTTCCTTTGTCTAGAATTGCTGTTAAATCTACAACCAATGCAATATTAAATTCTACTTTCCACTGATAAATTGAAGCAATCTTTACCGTTCAGTGCTTACAAGCACTTTGATTGAATGCTTTATGATATAAGTCGAGATCACTGAAGTTTGGGTTAACTACCATTTGATGTTACATTCACGTCATGTCAGTCTTATTGCTCCCTTTTGCAAGGTCATAACAAATAAGATCAAAAACTTTGTGCAGGTGAAATCACAGTGATAGTTTGGAAAACATTAAAACAAATTCAATTAGTAAAAATTGAATAAAAAAACAAATAAAAGTGTTTATGTTTGGAGATGATAGTGATCAAAACCAGCTTTTGTAATTTTCCCAACAAATGCTAATACAAAACATCCAAAATTGTAGGTCATGGGGGTGGTGCTGGATCTGGTCACATCGGAGGTGGAGTTTCTGGTAGCCTTGGAGGCGGACTTAGTGGTGGCCTTGGAGGTAGCCTTGGAGGGGGACTCGGTGGTAGCCTTGGAGGCGGACTTGGTGGTAGCCTTGGAGGAGGACTTGGTGGTGGCCTTGGCGGAGGACTGTCGGGTGGTTTAAGTAGCAATGTTGGGGGAGGACTTTCTGGAAGTCTAGGAGGAGGACTGTCCAGTGGACATGGAGGTGGCCTGTCCGGTGGTGTAAGTGGTGGACTTTCAAGTGGACTTGGAGGAGGACTTTCCGGTGGTTTAAGTGGCAAAGTTGGAGGTGGTCTTTCTGGTGGTCTTGGAGGTGGCATTTCTAGTGGACTTGGAGGAGGTCTTTCTGGTGGTCTAGGTGGAAGAATTTCTGGAGGACAAAGAGGTGGGTTGTCCGGTGGTGTAAGTGGTGGACTTACCGGAGGAACTGGTGGATCATTAGGTGGTAAGATCAAAGGAAGCCTTAGTGGATCAACTGGTGGTGGATTAAGTGGCGGGCTAGGAGGCGGTGTAAGAGGAAATATTGGAGGTGGACTTGGAGGTGGGTTGTCCGGTGGTGTAAGTGGTGGACTTTCAAGTGGACTTGGAGGTGGTGTAAGTGGTGGGCTTTCAGGTGGCCTAAGCGGAGGAACTGGTGGATCATTAGGTGGTAAGATTAAAGGAAGCCTTGGTGGGTCAACTGGTGGTGGATTAAGTGGCGGGCTAGGAGGCGGTGTAAGAGGAAATATTGGAGGTGGACTTGGAGGTGGGCTGTCCGGTGGTGTAAGTGGTGGACTTTCAAGTGGACTTGGAGGTGGTGTAAGTGGTGGGCTTTCAGGTGGCCTAAGCGGAGGAACTGGTGGATCATTAGGTGGTAAGATTAAAGGAAACCTTGGTGGGTCAACTGGTGGTGGATTAAGTGGCGGGCTAGGAGGCGGTGTAAGAGGAAATATTGGAGGTGGACTTGGAGGTGGACTTGGAGGTGGTGTTAGTGGTGGCCTGTCTGGTGGACTTGGAGGTGGCCTTACCGGAAGAACTGGTGGATCTTTAGGGGGTAAGATCAAAGGAAGCCTTAGCGGATCAACTGGTGGTGGCTTAAGTGGCAATCTAGGCGGTGGTGTAAGTGGTGGACTAGGGGGAAATCTAGGCGGTGGTTTAAGTGGCGGGCTAGGTGGCAGTCTAGGCGGTGGGCTAGGCGGTGGTGTAAGCGGCGGGCTAGGCGGTAGTCTAGGTGGTGGACTTGGAGGTGGTCTTGGCGGTGGTTCATCTGGAAGCAGTGGAGTTGGTATCAAGATGAAAAGTAGCAGTAGCAGCAGTAGTAGCATATCTTCTGGAGGAAGAATTGGTGGCGGAAAATATGGAGGAAGTTCTGGAAAATGGGGTGGAAGTTCCGGAAAATGGGACTAAAGACCTCAGCAGGACTTCTACTTAGAATATAGTGTCTATTAAATAATTTGATTCATTCATGTTTTGTTTTCATTTTGCCAGAAAGTTTTGGAATTGTTTTTGTATCTTTTATTTACTATTTACTAACAATTCCAAGTTTACTACCCACAGCTTGATGTCTCAATGATTGATGTATTACACGGATTTTGGAAAAAAACAGTGGAGGGCTAAAAACATCATCCTGTCCCCAAGTACCAAGGTTTCAATCGGTTTGCAATCCCCTTCTGAAAAATAGGAAGAGAACGTTTTATTTGGTCTTTGTGTAGTGAAAATGCACCTGTGATCAAATATTTGTAAAAACAAAGTTCTCTTTTATTGATTGTTGGTTGCTTAACGTCAAGTGAGTTCTTTAAATTGAAAAACAAATTATCATATCATTTGTATGTAGACCATTTCCAGTTCACTGTAATGTCATGCGGAACACACATGTGTTAAACATCCAAACAATTTAACTAAGGTTAAGAATGACATTTTGAAGTCTTTACCTTAATGTTAACAGAACTAGCAACAATAGTTGCATTAATTACAATCTACATTCATTGGACATGTTAAACATATGAAACTTTTGTACGATCCTAATTCTTTTGACAGATCAAAATAAATACGGAAGCAATCGAGAAGGTGTATTGTTTAGACACCTTTTTTACTTATTCACCTCGACGGTCACACAACAGAATGAAACACCGAACACGATAATTGCAAGATGTGAGGCAGGAATTTATGCTTGCCCTTCTGAGGTACTTGATATCACAATCTATTCTTGGTTGGGTATTTTTTGCACAGTCTGTTTTGGTTTTTTTTACTATCCTTTTTTCTTTTTTTTTTCTTTTTTGTTTGGGGCTCACCTGGCTCAAAAGGCTAAAATAGCATTTCTTATTATTTGGTGTTCGTTAAATGTTACATAGTGGTAAAAAATAAATTTAGAAATGTCCATTACCTTTAAAACTGTTATAAATCGAGAAAATAGTTTTAATCTGATATACACAGAAATGTTTAAAATATGTCGGTCTACATATTGTCCATTTGTATCAAAATGTTCATACCATTTCTTAACAGACAGTACTCTCAGATCTGTCCATTGTGTCTTTTTGTGTCGGGATGTATAAGTACCCGGCCACGTCCACTTGTATTTTGTTATCCATCTGATGAGTTAAGCCTTTTTCAACTGATTTTTATAGTTCGTTCTTATGTTGTACTGTTATACCACTGTCCCAGGTTAGGCGGAGGGTTGGGATCCCGCTAACATGTTTAATCCCGCCACATTATTTATGTATGTGCCTGTCCCAAGTCAGGAGCCTGTAATTCAGTGGTTGTCGTTTGTTTATGTGTTACATATTTGTTTTTCGTTCATTTTTTTATACATGAATAAGGCCGTTAGTTTTCTCGTTTGAATTGTTTTAATTACATTGTCTTATCGGGGCCTTTTATAGCTGACTATGCGGTATGGACATATTGTTGAAGGCCGTACGGTGACCTGTTATTGTTAATGTCTGTGTCATTTTGGTCTTTTGTGGATAGTTGTCTCATTGGCAATCATACCATATCTTCTTTTTTATATGATTACGAATTTTGTTTTCCAATTTAGATAATTATCCTGAAGTTAAAGTAGAAAAGAAAGAGAGTTACTTTTTAACTGATAAACAAGACAAGATCTACAAATGACTTAAATTGTTAGTTGACTCCTTTTTGGAGTTGATGCCCTTTGATCGCGATTTTTTTTATCAATTTTTGGCACTTTCGTTTATTTTCTTATTAAACATTAAAATACATTTAACTCAAAATAGATTAAAAAATCGAAAGTTGTCAGCAAGCCAAGTTTAAATCAGATGTCGACTCCTTAATGATTGTTCTTAAGTGTCGATGTTCACCATTTGTTTGTGTTTGCCTTTTATCTGGAAACTTACATTTCATAGATAGACATGCTGAATAGCAAAAGAAAATCAACAAAACAATATCTACAAATAAGTCAAATTTTACCAAAATCGTTAGTAGACTCTTCATTAGAGTTATTGCCCATAAATGACGATTCTTTGACCATCTTTTAACCGATCAATTGACCGATTTTTTGCAGGAATCGTCGTTATTGAATTTTCGAAACTTCTTTATTTTGACAGAGCTAATTATGTTCTTTAAACTCAGTACATACGTTTAATTTTCCTAGATAGACACAATTTGTTTGTGCATTGTAGAATCTGATCTTATCCCTTAGTGTTATTGATTATATATATTACATCTTTCCTTGAACACTAGGGTTTCCATTCATTTAATTTGTTCAAAAAGCTAGTCAGATATGGATAAAAAAAAGTCAGATATGATTAGTTCAATTTTGAAAAAACTTGAAAAAACTAGGTATAGCGGATTAAAGGGACGATAAAGGATGGCCATAGCATATTTTTATTCTTCTTGAAACCCAACTTCATAAAGTCTACGTCATACAAATCAAAAAGAAATCGAGACCAAGAGGATGAAGAAAAAGTCATTATTAGAAAATAACCGTCAAAGCCTCAGTCTGTTGGGTTCTTATGTGTCTTGCCAATGATAAGGCTTACCGGTTAACCATGGGCACATTATAATGTGAATCTTTGTGCAACAATACCCTAATGTAAATATATTGTTGTGCTCATCATAAGTTTAAAGGAAGCTAGTGTCCTTAAATAATATATTTGGCTGCTATGATTTGCATGTCTTTGTCTATCTTCCATTTATAGAACATCAATAGCAAAATACTCAGTGACGGCTTTAATTATTTTTTATTTAACCAATTCAAGGATTTTTATAACCTTTTGTTGAAATTTGTCTATATTAATCTTTTCATGCTTCATATATAAATACGGTTTTTTTTTTGTTTGTTTTTGTTTTTTTTTTTTGCCTAATTTTTGTTTCGATACAGGCAAATATGATATATATTGACTGTTTAGATTTACTGGTCCTACATCTATGTCATAATGTGTAGTCGATTTGAAAAGTTCACTATAAACTGGAATGCACTTGTTTTTAACACCACGTTCAATCAAAATATATAAGGCAGCAACCATTTGATTTTCTGGGGGGGGGGGGGGGGAGGGGAGGGCTATGGTTTTTTTTTTTGGAAAAAAAGATAAACTGGAATGCACTTGTTTTTAACACCACGTTCAATCAAAATATATAAGGCAGCAACCATTTGATTTTCTGGGGGGGGGGGGGGGGGGGGGGGGGGGGCTATGTTTTTTTTGGAAAAAAAAGTTCGTTTCCAGTTTTTGGAGAAAAAAATAATTTGTTTTTGATTCTGAGAAAAAAAAAATTGTTTGTTTCACCCACAGCTGCCACTATATGTAATGCTAAAATTGAAAGAAAAAAATGTTTTCGACTTGTCACGAAAAAAATAGATTGTTTTTCGCCACAGGCGAAAAAAAAAATTTGTCCAGAAAAAAAAACCATAGCCCCCCCCCCCCCCCCCCCAGAAAATCAAATGGTTGCTGCCTAAGTCGGTCCAGACGTAAAAAAAACTTTGAATTTAAATGCAATCGAATATGAATTGGAAGATGAACACGGGATCAACACTTTAATTTAGGCTTATCTGTGTTTTCCGGAACACCCAGTCCGTCCGCATTTCTAATTCTTTCTTTTATTTGTTTTTCTTTCTTTCGATCGAAAAGAAATAGAAATACAGCTAATATAAGAGAAGAAACGACATATTTCAATCCATTTCAAAGTAGGGATTCAACAATAGCTCCCTTTAAGACTGAGGATGAATTTCGAGTCAAGCGAACCTGGAATGAACCTTTAATTTTATCCAATCAAAACTCGTCTTGCCATTCACACGACAGAAAATCATCAACACAAACAGCATCCTAGTTATTTATTATACATTTCGGACCTGGTGCCCGCCCAGAGGGCTATGGGAGGGTGTCTAGGATCCCGGAGACACGGCGATAACTCATCAGGCGAGTCTTCTGATGCTGCAGGTAGTGGGAGTTGGGTGGGGGTTATTGAACAAAAACTAAAAACACCCCGGTCATTTCCTGTGATCAGCTGATTAACAGTGGTACTTTGTATATCCATTACTATGTATACTAGGCAGTTGTTTTGTTAAGATTAAAATGAGTTTTAATCTGAATGAACTTGTAATTTGAATTACCTTATTCTTATTTTCTTCTATATTACATGTAGCTTAATTTTTTCTTAAATTTGATATAAAATAATGACAGTATCAGTGTGTAAAAAATCTTGAAATACTTCCTGTCCATGATGCATAAATAGATGAACAATTGGCCACATTGTTTACAACCAGGGGCTGCATTCTGCTTTACGATTGTCACAAATTGCAATTTTTGATCTGGTGACCAAATACGACTACAATGATATTTCTGTTAAGGTACCAACATTTTCACATGTGAACATTTTAAATTTTAAATTCTTGAATTAAAGTAGTAAATAAGTAAAATTGGTCTTACTGCTATAAGAGCATTTACAGGTTAATGAGGTATATGTTAGCATCTGCTGGTAATCTTGTTTACAGGTAAAAAGATTGCTTTAGCATTAATGAGTGAAATTTAATTGTAATTATCAATAATTCACTGCAATAATTATTTATAAAAGTTGATCATGATTGATAGGTTTTTCTGCAATCAATTGGCTATCCCATGGGAAACCAATAATGCTCCTCTTTTTGCCAACTGATTCCTTCATTCATAGGAGGCTGACATCTAAGGATGAATGAAGGAAGTAAGCATTATCCTTTAACATGTTTAACTCCAAGTTCCACTATATACATGTACATGTTGATAATGTCCTCTCAGTGCTCTCGCTAAATAATTCGAAAGTTCTGATTTGTACAACTGTTTTTTTGTCTTATTATCAAAGATTGGAATTAAGTGCTACCATGCTTGCCGGTAGGCAAGAAAAAATCTGCTCAGGGCAAGTTAGTGAAGTAAAATTAAACCATCTCATAATTGTTCACTGGGCAAGATGAAACATTGTGCTTGTGTATAACTTTGTCAGAAGTAGATTTCTCCGAGGTGTGTGTATTACTAATTCTATTCCTTATTTGTTTCATATCCATATCTCTGGAAAATTGTAAATATCATGGTTTCAGGCGGGCAGCTGGGGTGTTTAGATATGTTGTTAACAGTGACTAAATGAAAGTTCAATTTTTACGATTTTCGGTTTTATGGTTGTGGAGTTAACATCACAGTAGACCTTTCAGTAGCGAAAAAGTGTCTGGGTACACTTTGGGGATTTTTTTTTAATTTAAATGTGTTGTTTCCTGTGAATAAATGAAGGTCAAGCTCCATTTTCTGACATGTTTCTGACGATTTAATTAAGTTTTTACCTTTGTTGATTTATATAAAAACCTTTAAGAAACATGAGAAATGAAAAGTGATATTGTCTGTGCAATGACTTGAAAATGCTTTTAAGAAATTTTTCAAATTTAGATATGTTGTTTCCATTGACAAAATAAAGGTCAAAATCAATTTTTACTATTTTAGCTTTTATTGTTGTTGAGTTGTAGACCTTTATGTGGGGAAAATGAAATTTCAATGGATTTTAACCTTCCCATGTTTTAACATATGTGGATCCAGGGAGGGGCCCTTTTTGTGGGAAAAATTTGGTTGATTATATGGGGAATGGGTGAAGCATGACGGGAGCGGGCCCCTCTTAGGTCAGTCAGTGGGCTCCCTCTTATGAAGTTCTGGATCTGCCGCTGGTGAACACTACCAAAATTCATTTATTTTTGTATTAGTTGAGGGTCCAGATTTGCAAATATCATATTCATGGGAATTTCATGCAGGAAAATCTTGTTTGCTTTCACTCTGATAGCCTCTTGTTTCAGTTCTTTAGTTTTCTCACATCCAACATAAACCCTGTGAAGGCCTCTTTACTACTAAGTAGCTTTGTATAGGAGTGCATGATTATAATATAAATGAAATGAGGTTGAGTTATTGACTTGCAATCTTATGATTTATAATATATTTCATTAGCTATGTTTTTAGCTTATTTTGACAAAATTGACACAAACTGACTGCTAATCATGCTAATACAGACATACTTTTTCATTATTCCACTTTTATAAATCCAATCTTGTGTCCCTTTTAAAAGACCTGTATGTGTTGTGTCTGAATTAAATCAAACAAACAAAATATGTTGAATAAAAACATCAATCTATTATACATGTATGTGTGTTAAATATTATTTGTAAAAAAAGATGTACATAAATGTGTAAAAAAATTATGTTAAAAAATGTCTACATGTATTCAAATGATTTTGGTGATGACTAAGTCAGATGTAAAAGTAGTTTTGGTATATTTAATTTATTTTTTCTTGTTTATAGTTTCAATTGGGAGAAATCAACCATTGAAACCTGAAAAACCCAAATGGAAAAGTGACATTCCACTGACAGAAACACAGCTTCGAAGTAAGAGAGAAGAGTTTTGGGACACAGCACCAGCATTTGAAGGCAGAAAAGAAATATGGGATGCTTTAAAAGCTGCTGCATATGCATTAGAGACAGGGGACCATGGTTTAGCTCAGGCAATAATAGATGGTGCTAACATATCCTTACCGCATGGTAATCTATCTTGTTTATGATATCAAGTTTAACCTATATTTACATTTTCATGAAAGCATGTAATGTATTAAATGTTAAAATGTAACTAAAATATGATTTATTTGTTTTTGCTTGGAAAAAGGCCAAGTATTCTTATTACTTTTATCCTTTGTTGTCCATTAACCTTTTCTTCTGCTCTGGAACAACTGGGCCACAGTCATCTTTGGTGTATCTTTAAAATTAAGATATTTGTTAAAAATGTTAAATGGTCACATACAATGTACCAATGTGATATATATATATATATATAGAGTCTATAAGAATCTACCAACCAGTAAACTTAATAGGTATTGGATCATCAAAATTGACAATACTACACAAACAGGAAAAATTATATGAGTCTGAAAGATTGTGTAACAATACCGATGTATTACACAATCTTTCAGACTCATATATATATATATATATATATATATATATATATCTATATATATAAAAATTCTGGACAAAAATCAGGAAGTAACCCATAATTGATCAACAAAATAATACGGACAATATATAAACATATTATATATGAATGAAAGGAGATCAAATTTTGAGATACATGTCAATGAGACAGCACCACTCAAGGACAAATATAACCATAAGACTTCTAGAGCGTGAAACGGAGGGTGAAACACCTGCTGCAAAAAAAAAAGTCTTACTAAGAAACTTAAGCAGTTTAGGTAATAACAATTAAGCAAAAATAATTACAATGTTCCACCTATTTTTTCATTCATTTGAATATGAACATGTATATTCATTCTGGAAAAAAATCCACTTTATAGCTAGCTTGAAAATAAGTTAGATAAATAGATAACACCCCATAATGCACATGTACAATGCAAGTTTAATAAAAATTAAAAAAGTAAATGTAAAGTTTTCAATAATGGAACAAAATCAAAATCCTGACAAAATAGATATGCATGTAAGAACACATGGTATGAGTGCCAATGAGACAACTAGTACTCTCCATCCAAGTCACAATTTATAAAAGTAAAATATTATAGGTCAAAGTACAGTCTTCAACACAGAACCTTGGCTCACACCAAACAGTAAGCTATAAAAGGCTCTAAAAATGATATGACAAGTGTAAAACCATTCAAACAGGAAAATCAACGGTCTAATCTATTTTAAAAACGAGAAACACTTATGAACTACACCAACAAACGACAACTACTGAAAATCAGATTCCTGACTCGGGACAAGTGCAAACAATTGGAGCGGGTTTAAAGCTTAAATGGGTACCAATCTTCACCCTTATCTGAAACAATAGTGCAACTTCACAACATAGAAAGACACACTATAAAATATCAATTGAAATGGCTTAACTCATTCAAAAGACTTATTGACTCAAAATGCACACTCAAAGTATAAGTTAGGAGTTAAGCAAAATAGATGCAAACCTGAACAAAAATTTACTAAGTTCAATATCGAAGTGAACATCATTTTGCTAAAAAATCACTAAAATGAAATTTCTGACTAAAAAGTACACCTTCAGTATGTGCATAACATGCAAAACCATTCTGTCAAAAAAAATCATCCTATACTAGCTTATATAAATTGAAACAGTAGGTTAGTAGCCAAACTGAGAAACAGTCAACTATATACATGTACTCAAAAAAAGTTTTAAAAAAATGTTTAACATGTATGAAATTTATTTTTCTGTCACAGGAACATTGATGGACAGTTATGACGAGTTGGGAAACAGATACCAACTTCCTGTCTACACCTTAAGTGCTCCGACAAACTTACTAGAAGAGACAAGTGAAAGTGATGCTGGGCTGGACTCAGAGAATGCTTCACCAGGGCTGGAAATCCCTCTCAAATTCAGACTATCAAATCATACTAAAGATATCAAACTCTATGTGAGGACTTCTGATACTGTGATGAAACTTAAACTCCGGTTGTCGGAGGAAGAAGGTGTCCCACCATCAAGACAAAGATGGTTTTATTCTGGACGGTTGTTGTCTGATAAAATACGCATTGAAGATGCAAAAATTCCAAAGAACAATGTTATTCAGGTGATTGTTTCACCTGAGCCGACAGAAAGTTAATGGAAAGGTTATTTAATTTTTATCTTTTCTTTAAATGTTGTTTCATGAAGTAATATATAAAATTATGTGTGTTGTGAGAATGAATGAGTGCAAAGAGGTATTGTTATTATGCATACTCAGGTGGATTTAGCTTTCTTCACTCGTCCACAGTTTAGAGTGGGTACACGGTTGCTGGTCCGTATTGCCCACAATGTGGACATATTGTTTCATTTGATAAAACATATTTCAATTTTTTTAAATAAATATTCAAGCATTTTTATTCAATTATATAAATTTATATTTTCATATATAGTAAGCAATCAAAACTTGAAAAGAAAATAGACATTAAAAAGATGCACACTTAACTGTGGACAGGTGAAAAAAACAAAATATACCTTAGCTAAAGTGTACTTTTAAGGTCACAAACTATGTCTTCTCATGATCATAACATGTATTGTACGTTCACACAAGTTTTTTAGCACATGTTTTGTCTGATAAATCAAATGACAAAAAAAAGCAGCAAGAATGTATTTTGTTTCAGAACTAAACTTTTTGAACTTTGTTGAAAATAATGATAATAGCTTAATGACACATTGGATGGTTGCATTTTCAAGACATCTTGCAAAACAGAAAGCGTGTTTGATTTTTGCATTGCTTTATCAGATTTATACACATGGCAATGTTGATGCTGTTGATCAGGGTAATACACATGTACGTGTAAAATGGATCACTATATTCTAATATAAGTATTTTATATGGGTGATTTAAAAATTTCGACCATTGAGTTATAGATTTAAAACTCTAATGAAATCTTAACCAAAATATAAAGTCATTATTGCATATTGCTTCATTTGTGAAGATTGAATTCTGAAGAATAAACAGTTATCTCTTGCCTTCTACTTTTTAAAGATTCTGAATTAACTGGTTGTATTTGCAAAGAGATGGCATCATGGTACATATGTACGTATACATGTTCATGTTGAGAACCAAAAAAGGGTGGTAAAAATAATGATACAAAAATACTTTGTTGATAGTACCTAATTCTGTTCCATAAAATTTTCCATGGAGACTTGGTATTAAACAGAACAGTAACTGCATGTACTGACAGGTTCATTGCATTTATGTATTTTGAAATATCTTGTCATTATAATGGGGGCGGGGCAGCTGTAATGGCATTCCAATACAACTAGAGGATATCCACATGTACAATGTGCTATTTTCCATTAGGGCTGTTCTGTTATACATACATGGACCCAGGGAAGGCACTTTAAAAACACAGTGACCATCCATAGAAGCAATTTTAGAGTCCTGCATACATTTAAAGCATATTAAACACAAATTATATTTCACACCCACCCATAGTGGCAAATTTAAGTTGCCTTCCCTGGGTCCCATGTATGTTTTTATGGAACAGCCCTTAGCACCATATGCTGATAAAAATCCAACAACTACTATGCTTGGTCTGTACATGAAGTATGCAATCAAAAGTTTTATGCATCATTATAAATATTTTCCTTTTAAACAACTTTCCTGATTTATTTCTTAAATGATTATTAAACTTGTTTAAGTTGCAATATACACATGCAACTGTTTAAGTGTCTTTACTGTTTTACTGTATTTTTTATACCCTGTACTTACTAAAGTAGGGGTATATAGTGATTTTAGTGTGTGTGTCTGTATGTATGCTTGTCTGTTCATTCATCCATGTTTTTCTTTCTATACTTTGTATCCACAACTCAAGTCATAAACAAATTTCCATTTTCTGATTATTTACTCATCATTGACTGACTGAGAAAGTCTTTTTTAAATATGCATGTACTAAACTTTCTTATTGACTGTGTCTCTGGAAGTATAAAAGCTACAAATTGTTTTTTTTAAATAAACAGATGCAATTAAAACAAGTTTCATAGAAACTGAAATATTCAACCATATATACATACAAAGACATACTATATCTTAACTTCCCAAATAGTTTTTGACAAACATTTAGTGGAAAGTTTAATATTTGAATTCAGTTTTAATATTTGACTTTTTAAAGACTAATTAAGGTAAAATACTTTCATTTTGCTACTGTGCATGGTGCCAATTTTTTCATAGTGTTTTTAATGGTGGACTTTGTGGAGTGTCTTTTTTTTGTAAATTTCTGTAACGTTTCAGACTTGTATCAAGTATTTTGATTTTGTGGGATCTTTTTGTCAACAATTTGTTTAAAGGTGATATCATGAATATTGAATATTGTTAATAAAGTTTTAATTAAGGACAAAAATAATCAAAATGTTGTTTTTTTTTAAGCATTATATTTCTCTTGTTTAAATCACAGTTTTATAACAAAGTCAGAGATTGCTGATTACACAAGGAGTCTGCTTGTCAATTATTTCTAAAGGACAATCAATATCTGTAGGGCCAGCCTCATTTCTGCTTCATATGAGGGTCTGGATGGGGTTTACAGAATAGAGAATAATGGGTTGAAACTTCAGATACTGTGTATTCATTAATTTTTGTGGCTATCAATTTTTGTGGATTGAGAAAAATCTTGCATTTTCGTGAACATTTGATTTTCATGGCTTTGTCAAAGTCTGTTTACAACCCAAAAGCAAATTTGTGATAAGGGGAAAATATAAATTTGTGGTTCACCTTTACCAATAAAAAACCATAAAAATTGGTATCCAACGAATGATAATGAATCCACAGTAGGCTCAAATTATGAATAGAGAAAAAAAAGGGGGGAGGGGAATAAAAGAATAGGATAATGGAATGGGGTGCTGGAATAAAAAGAATAAAGAAAAATGGTTTAAAAAGAATAAAAAATTAAAGGATGCCATCCAGGATATATATATCTTTGATTTTAAACTTATTATTTTATTGCCAAAAATTCCACTAAAAAGCTATTTGGGGTTGTGATTAAATTGTTTTATTTTTTTTTTCAGCAAATTCATATAGGCCTTTTATTGTTAAACCATTTTTACGGGAAAATTGTTACTTTATGGATTATCATGTATTCAAACAATCAAATGATAGATTTTTGTAAAAGATTTAAAGTTATACATAATTTTGTCTTTAAGTTTTGAAGCCTGATTACAGGCCTTGTTGTTGTGAATGAAATTGTCTCAGATATAGTTTACAATACCCAAATGGATTAGTGTGATAGAAATGTATTTTGTAATCTCTCATAGTCTCATTTGAATTTCTCCACATTGTTTGAGTAGCTGCGGAGGACATGTATAAAGGTTGAATTATTTGTTCGGTAAAGCAGAAATTGATTTGTAGAAATTAATAGATGTGAAAAATTTAAGAGTGGTCAAGAATAATTTTAACGGTCAGTCAGTTAGTCTGAATGTTGGTAACTCTGAGTTACACCTTTAGAGGCCCCCAAGTTTGCAAGAAAGCTTACGTGACTTGGTGTTCAACAGATTGTTCAAAAGATAAGTGTGATATTTTAGCTTAGGTGAAATAACATCTATAAAGTAGAAGCAAAATGGATTAGAGGTCCTATGATCCAGATGCTATTTTTTGTTTACAATAATTTATTTTCATGCGTTATCCAGTCATAAAATGAAGGTAAACACATCATTGTACACATACAAATATTTCACCATTATGATTTTGAACAGTCCGTGCAGAAAGTTTATTGTTTAAACAACAACCAAGTTATTCAATTGAACTATTACAAATGTACTAGTAACATTTTTGATTGCATTTAAGAAGTCATAGAATAAATAACTTTGCATATCACAGGTACAAAATGAATATTCTGTAAAAGAAAATGCAGGAAACAGTTTTGAACAAAAATTGAAAATGAATTTTATAATTGTTAAAAATAAGCACTTTTAGCAAGTAATGAAAATGAACATTCAACAGAAAAAAAACTTCCCCCTTTCTGATTCATATATTGGTTGGTTGTTGCCTTAGTTGATTATTCATAGCCTTTAAATAGACTTGAGTTACAGAAATTGAATTAATAGCAAACACCACTTCATGTATTATTGTGACTGCCCTTCTCTCATTCAGAGATGAAGACATTTCTGTTTTAAATGTGCAATATCCAGTGTTTGGAGTAACAGTTGCAATGTCATTTATTAAACAGACAAATTCAAAAACAAAATATCATTCATTGTACTTAATTTCATTAAGATTTTATGTTTTGGGACACAAGTTTTTATTTTCCATTTAAAATATTTTTATTGTTGTCAAGGAACATTTATATTGTATTTTTGAAGAAAAATGTGTTTTACATATAAAATACAAATGTACAACAAATAACTGTGATTGAGTTTGATAATTTACATGTACTAAAATTTCTTTTTTTCTAAACATAATAATCAGACAAAATATGGTAAAACCCTGTATAAACTTTTTTATAGTTATCACTTAAGACTATTCAATTGTCCTGAAGTGATTTGTGAGTGTAGTGTTACAACAGGGAAGTAATTTAATGTGATATACTTTTATCTGGAGTTGCTGAGAAAGTAGAAAGATTTTTGAGATTATTTAGTTATGATATATATATTTTCCTTGTATTCATCTATAATATTTTTTCCACTATGACTTCTCTTAAAGATAATACCAGAAGGGGAGTTAACCATTTGATTTTTTCATGGGTTGGTGGCTAGGATGAATAATGTTTAAAAAGACAGAATGACAATTTATGTAAAACAAAAAGTCAGTAAAAACTAATAAAAAAAGGTAGGACCAAATAGATTGAAAAATAAAAAGTCAGGACAGTGATCACAACTATAAAAAAAAATTTGGAGGACAAAATTTGTCATTTATAATATTTTTTCCACTATGACTTCTCTTAAAGATAATACTGGAAGCGGAGTTACCATTTGATTTTTTCATGGGTGGGTGGGTAGGATGAATAATGTTTAAAAAGACAGAATGACAATTTATGTAAAACAAAAAGTCAGTAAAAACTAATAAAAAAGGTAGGCCAAATAGATTGAAAAATAAAAAGTCAGGACAGTGATCACAACTATGAAAAAAAATTGGAGGACAAAATTTCTCGATCCTTTTCTTCCAACTCCCCCCACCCACCCGAACCCTAAAAATCAAATGGTAGCTCCCTATCTAATGTGTATGAAAATTCATTTGATATCTGATCAATAAACTAGATTGTACTTTGGACTCCTCTCTGAAGAGTTTCTATTGTCATTAATAGATGCACTTTTAAAAACAACCAATCATTGATAAGCATATTCTTCCTTGACATAAAGAGGAATGTAACATCAGTTTTACAATTACATGCAATGAAACTTTTCACTAGCTTCCCAAACACTAAAAAATAAATGGCTGAAGATGATCAATTTGATCCATAAAGAGATTATTATAACTTTCAATATTTTTTAAATAATGAGTATATTAAAACTCTTCTTATAATTTTCCTATGTTAGACAGGTTTTACCAGTAATCTTTTAGAAAGATGATTTGTGTGAAATATTACTGCCTTTTAATAAAGAAAAATCATGTCATTTAATATTGTGAAATTAGTTTGATGGTAATGATTTTAATTTGTCACAGTCATGAATGGCAAATTTTAAATCATTGAAACTTGTACTATTATTTTCATGTTGAGATTGAATACGGTTATGAGAAAGAGTCTGATTAAAAGTTGTTTATAATGTTTAAGTTTATTGTTATTTTGCAAAATAAGTCAAGGGAGGACTGTCAGCCCTATGCATTCTCTACTTATATACTATAGCCTCTATATTATTTTGGGGTATTGATTTTGGTGAATTTTGTGCTGTACTTTACCAGGAAATTAGTATTTACGAATTTCCTATATGGTCTTTGTCAAAACGGCTAAAATATCATAGGCAGATCCAAGGGGGCCTGCCCCCCTTTTTCATAGGAAAAATTTGGTTGATTATCTAGGGAATCACTGAAACATGACTCGGTTGATCTGGAAATATTAACATTTCCTGCCCTGTTAGTAAGTCACTAGTAGTGACTCAACTAATGTTACTCCTGTTAAAAACTGTAGAGGTGCTATAAATATTGTTATGGTATCATAATATAGAAATTTGCAATTGACCATACAAGGTATTAGAAAATAATATCAATCTTTAGCACATAAGTGTACAAGTTTGAAATGAAAATCTGGGGTCTGGGCCCGGGCCTCCAGCCCCTCCCTGCATCCACCCATGCAGTGTATTGCACACAAGTTTCTTCAATAGAATATAAATTCGAATCATATAACCAATTTCAAGTTCTTTGACTAAATTCTGTTTCAGAAACCCAAATGTCTCAAATAATCAATAATTATAATAGACACAAATATTGCATATGATGACTACACAGACACAAATCCAGAATGTGAGGTTTCTAAATTAACGACCCTATGCACAGTGGATGCCAACTACAAGCTTCTGTCTTGAGAGACAGGCACATGCAGAATGTGGCGGGGGCACAACCACCGTACTTCATAGGCTGTCAAGGTCTCGGTTAAATAGCAATTAAAAATTTGTTTTATCAATGTTTTAATGCCCCATTTATTGTCATTATGTTTTTGGTTTGTTTGTTCTTCTGTCTGTCTTGCTTCAGGTTAAAGTTTTTGGTAAAGGTAGGTTTTGATGAAGTTCAACTTGAAACGTAGTACACATGTTCCCTATGATATGACCTTTTAAAATTAATGCCAAAGTTTAGTTTTTACCCCAATTTCACTGTCTGGTCCAGTGAACATAGACAATGATAGTGTAAGTGAGGCATTCGTGTCCTATGGACACATTCTTGTTTCAATGTATTTCTAATCAGTGTTCGGTTTTGGTGTGGGATTCCTTTATAAATGGCCATGCAACTTTTATGAAACATTTTGCCTAAATAGTCCACTAATATAGTCAAGTCGTCCTAGATAAGAAAAATCGGCAAATATTGATGTTTTTATTTAACAAGTATAAACTTTCTTGAAAATTTCACGTTTAGTATAAATTGTCTTTATCAATCGGGACAATTGTTGATAATGGTAAAAATAGTTTATGTACAAAATTAAATTTCGGAAAACTATACATGGAGCAAGGCAAGTGACATTTTCAAAAATATCTATTTATAAGGTGGTGGATCCATGTGTGATGTGGTCATCATTCCTCCTGTTGCCTGTCCTCCCGTTGTCATGGGCATTCCGTGTGGTTGTCCATATGTTGATGGAGGTGGGTATGCCGGGTTCCCACCTATCTGCCCACCAGCTGTAGGACCGAAAGGAGAGTAGTCAGGTGGTGGGTGTGAATATGGCATCCCGTGATGTTGCATTCCACCGGTATGCACTAAGTAAAAAGAAATATAAATGATTGAAATACCTTATTTTATAAATTAAAAATCTGGAGATTATCAACATACGGATTACTGAAAAAAAGTCTTAAAATCAAATATTTTACTAATTTCATACAAATTATTAAAACAATGCAAACAACAGAGTTGTATTCTGTTTAAAATTAAAAAAAAAAAACAAATGATTGAATCACATCGATATTTGCTTTATCAATGTCGACCATAACAACATAAACATACCATGTCGAAAAATACCACTGATACATTAAAGCCGAATAATATCCGTAATTGGTTGGTCTATTATTAATGTTAATTCTAACGAACACATAAGTGTAGTTTTTAAACTTTCTGTAATCGGTAGTATTTTATGAGGAAGCCGACCTTCCTGTATCATGCTAGAAAAAAGTAAAATCACAAAAATATTGAACTCAGAGGAAAATTTATAATGGAAAGTCCCTAATATAATCAAATGGCAAAATCAAAATATCAAACGAATGGATATCGACTGTCATATTCCTGACTTTTCGTATGTAGAAAATGGTGGATAGAACCTGGATTTATAGCTAGCTTAACCTCTCACTTGTATGACAGTCAGATCAAATTCCAATAGAAGTGCTTAACTACTGAATAATCAATATAAGGAGATTGGTATTCAGCGTTAAGATGGTATTTATAGAGTAGCTCATCATTGTCAAAATGATATTAGAACTCATTAGGAAACAAGAATACAAACAATAAGACGATAGAACATACCAATAGTTACTATTCACAATGAGACGATAGAACATACCAATAGTTACTATTCACAATGAGACGATAGAACATACCAATAGTTACTATTCACAATGAGACGATAGAACATACCAATAGTTACTATTCACAAGAAGACGATAGAACATACCAATAGTTACTATTCACAAGAAGACGATAGAACATACCAATAGTTACTATTCACAAGAAGACGATAGAACATACCAATAGTTACTATTCACAATAAGACGATAGAACATACCAATAGTTACTATTCCTTGTCGTTGTTGTCTTTGTTTTATTCTTTTTTGTTGATGCTTATGAGTGATGACACAGCAAATTATTATTCCAATAATTATAGCAACGACAACCACTCCTCCAACAATTGACCCGGCTATAGTTCCAACACTGAAAAAAAATAATTAACAGAAGGTCACTCAACAATACTGACCATAAGCATTTAATACGCTATATTGTGAGGTGTTTGGTTTCCAAAAATCCTTGGTCTCGAGCATATTATAGACATTAGTAGGGTTGTTTTTTGTTTCATGTCATTCAAACCTAGATCTTTACGATACCAAATATTTACTCACTATTTACTATAATGTATTTTTTTACGATACCTCATTCATCGGTTCAGTAACAGTGGCGGATCCAAAGGGGGGGGGTATTTCCGGGAGTTGGACCCCCCTTTTTTTTGGCCGATCAATGCATTTGAATGGGAGCATATAGTTGGAAACCCCCCTTTTTAAAATGGCTGGATCCGCCTCTGAGTAATATTATATCCAACACAGTTTTCAGACAGTTCAGCCAAAATTTGTGGCCAGACTTTAATACTATCTGACAAATTTAGTTACTGAGTAAAACACCATGGATTTTCCTGAACAAGATAGAATTCCATCGTTGGTCAACTCATTTTTGTTGAGTAATGAAAAATATATGGCTCGCAGACTTTAGTAATATCTGACGAAATTAGCTTAATGTAATTCAAGAACAGCAAATTATTTTCAAAAATCAAGTTAAAGTTGTTGTGAAACTTTTGAACAGCTTTGTGATTTTTTGTCGAGGCTGCAACTTTTGTTGCTGAAAGCTCGACATAGAGATAGTGATCCGGCGGCGGCGGCGGCGTTAGCTAACTTCTTAAAAGCTTTATATTTTAGAAGGTAGAAGACCTAGATGCTTCATACTTTGTATATAGATGCCTCATGTTACGATCTTTCCATCAGTCACATGTCCAATGTCCTTGACCTCATTTTCATGGTTCAGTGACTACTTGAAAAAAGTTAAGATTTTTTGTAATGGTAAATTCTCTCTTATAATAAGCAATTGGATAACTATATTTAGTAAGTGCGTACCTTGCAAGGTACTCATGCCCGTCAGACAGTTTTCACTTGACCTCAACCTTATTTCATGGATCAGTGAACATACAAGGTTAAGTTTTGGTGGTCAAGTCCATATCTCAGATACTATAAGCAATAGGTCTAATGTTTGGTGTTTGGAAGGACTGTAAGATGTACCTGTCCAACTGGCAGGTGTCATCTGACCTTGACCTCATTTTCATGGTTCAGTGGTGATAGTTAAGATTTTGTGTTTTGGTCTGTTTTTCTTATACTATATGCAATAGGTCCACTATATTTGGTGTATGGAATGATTGTAAGGTGTACTTGTCTAGCTGACAGGTGTCATCTGACCTTGACCTCATTTTCATGGTTCAGTGGTCAAAGTTAAGTTTTTGAGTTTCGGTCTATTTTTCTAATACTTTAAGCATTAGGTCAACTATATTTAGTGTATGGAAATATTTTATGACCTTTATGTCTGTTACACAGGTTTTATTTTACCTTGACCTCATTTTCAGGGTCCATTGCTAAGTGTTAAGTGTTTGTGTTTTGGTCTGTTTCTTAATTTATAAGCAATAAGTCAACTATATTTGTTGTATTGAAGAATTGTTAGCTGTACATATCTTCCTGGCATGGCTCATCTGACCTTGACCTCATTTTCATGGTTCATTGATCAATGTTTCGTTTTATTGGTTAATGTTGAGTTTATGTGACAGTTGTAATAAAGCTTTATATTTAGGTCCATCAACATATTATCAATGATTAGGAAAGAAGGCGAGACATTTCAGTGTGCGCACTCTTGTGTCAATAACATACATTATTAAAGATTTTTCATTTAAGATGTCATTCTTGCCTATAATACATTTGGTCTTCCCATTAATAACATGTTTATTTTTGTAAACACTGTTTTTGCTTTCTGTATACCCATTCATTTTTAATGCAGCATACAAAACAGAGCTTTATACCGAACATGTGTATACATCCAGCTGCAGAAGCTCTCGTGGCCTGGTCCAGATATCAGTACATCGAAATGTTAACAAAAATCATATCTTATACAGTTCATGAGTTTCATTTCCAAAATATGTATAATATTGGTCTATTTCCCAAATTATCAAATGTCCAAATACGTTGCATCTCTGTGGGAGAACAATCTATAACGATGTTATTCATCTTCACACCTGCAGTGTTAAAAAGTTGTATCAAGTTAATGACCAAGATCTAGTGACAATGATTTTCTGACTTCGTTCATTGCATTGTGGTTACTTTTAAGGGTTTAAAATGGGTTTACTATAATGATAATCATGTTTTTATGATGAAACGCTAAGAATTGCTAGAAAATGATATTAAAAGAATGCAAAACATCACTAGTATCAAATCAAGCTTGAAGTGTATACCAAAATGTTAGACTTTAAAATTGAAAATGGAAATGGGGGATGTGTAAAGCGACAACAACCCGACCATAGAGCAGACAACAGTAGAAGGCCATCAATGGGTCTTCAATGTAGCGTGAAACTCCCGCACCTGGAGGCGTCCTTCAGCTTGCCCCATTACAAATATGTATACTAGTTCAGTGATAATGGACGTCATACTAAACTCAGAATTATAAAGAAACTCGAGAAACTAAAAGACTTACTTGCTGCAACATTCTCGACTGTAGTAATAGCCACAGCATCCAGTACCACAATAGTAAAACGTTGTGCTACTGGATGCATAGCTGTAGTAATAACAGAAATCTCCACATGAACAACCTACAATACAACATTCAAAACACAGTGATATAGCAGGGACTTCCTATACTAAGATTGTATAGAAAGTCCCTGGATATAATAAGATAATATCGCCCATAAACTATTTGCCACTGGAAGTAAGGTAAGCAACAACGAATGAATCATAACAATAATCACAATAACTTTTAGTTTAATATAACTGTTTGTGGTGGTTTTTTTTTAGGTGTCTATTTAAGTATTCCTGTCTTTTTTAGGAGTAACAATACCAATTAACGATTTTACAGGAGAGGTTCGATTTATACGATACTAGTTTTTATAAAATATGTAGATGCCAACACAGGCACTTGTCTCTGATTGTTTTTTTTTACCTATGTACCTTTATATTGACGGTGGATGCCATTGATCCAACTATATACTGCAAACCAACTTATTTTCGCGGATACTTTTCTTCGCCTTTTACCCTTTTTAGTACACTTCGTGGTTTTCTATTTTACTTTAAGTACTTTAATAATATTCAGCTATATATAAAAGACCCCGAAATGACAAAATGAGAAACGATTCGAACGAAGACATCAAGTTTGATTTATAACAAAACTCAAATGTGAAGCCAACGATAATTTAATTCTACTGCATATATATAACAGGCACATATATTTGCGAGAGGTACATACAGAATGTGGTGGGGTTAAACATTCACATTGCTTGTTTGTTTTTGTTTTGTAAATTCTCTCGATTTAAATAAGTCAACGGATGATGGTTCCACAGAAGTATTAATTTTTAAACTTTAATAACGTTAAAGTTGGAATATAAATGATCAAAAATTAAGTTACAAACTGTACTCACCAGTAATGAAATAAAGTAAGACTAAAAGAGATATTCGGAATGGTTCTAGCGCCATTTTGCAAGTGTTATACAAAGACTACAACTTCAATGGGAGAAGTCTTTTAGTTTTAAGCCTCTATAATCAATTAAACTAAAAAAGAATTAGGTCTTTAAATTTAGAAGTTTATATTTCAAAATATTAGCTTCTTAAGCTGTTGATCTCCAAACATTATTTTAATCTGTTTTCGTGTCAGAGAACTTTATTAGGGCGAAAATATCATTACGAAAATTTATTGTACTCTATAGCCAGCCGACCGAAATAACGGCTGGTTTACAACGATATATATGTTCCTGCTATCGACTGTCTCCTCGCATTCGTACTGGGTGGAATACAACGAATAAATATAACGCGTAGATGAAGCGGTTATTAATATAAAGAGATTTCACTGAGATGTAAAACAACAGACAGGGACATGTTAAGTTTTTATCTCCAGTCTATTAGTTTAAAGTCTTCCAGTGAAAGTTGCCTATATTTTTAGCATGAACCTGGCAGGTACACAGACAGGCCGCAAAGCCGCAAACCTCAGTCTGCTCGGAGTATGATCGAGAAGTCCTTTTGATTTGATCAAGTAAAACTATTCAGGTATTTTAGTTTACAACTGGTCAAGATAGTTCAAAGATGTGAAAACGAAATTCCCAATATCATTCATCTGGAATGAAAAATCTTTGGAGAGACCCTTATCATCATTCCTATCCTAATTTTTAGAGATGCCTTTCCCAATAGGAATAAAGAATTACCTCTGACAACCACATGTTCACAAAATTGTATCAAATAAAACAAAAGTGCACACACTGAAATATCTCGCCTTCTTTACAAACCATTAATATTATGTTGATAGTCATAAATATAAAGCTTTTCTACAACTATCCGATAAACTTAACATGGTCCAAGAAAATGATGTCAAGGTCATATAAACCGTAGGAAAAGTACATGTACACCTTACTATGGAACGCCGACACTGTCTTATTATGACATTTCTCATTATATGATGTTCATTTGCCTGTATATGATGTTATTTTACCCTTATATGATGTGCAAATGACATTATATGATGTGCACTTGTCCTTATATGATGTACACTTGTCATTATGTGATGTGAACTTGTCCTTATATGATGTACACTTGTCATTATATAATGTGAAGTTGTCCTTATATGCTGTCCAAACACATTTATATGAGGTACAAACATCTTTATATCATGTCCACAATTCATTATATAATGTGCTTTCTCCATTATGTCATGTGATTGCGTCCTTATATTATGTGATGCTTTCCTTATACGATGTAGAAACGGCATTATGTGATGTGCAATCACCTTTATATGATGACAATTTGACATTATCTGATGTGCAAATTATCTTATATGATGTGCAAATGGTCTTATATCATGTACAGATGTCTTTATATTATGTGTAAACTTCTTTATATGATGTGAACGTATCCTTATGTTATGTGCTAACATCGTTATATGATGTGGTAATGTCATTATATTATGACAATGTAACATCATAGGTTGTGGTTCGGTTTACATCTTTATAGGGTGTCAGAACAGCATTATGATGATGTCGAAACATCATTATGATGATGTGCATTCATCGTCCTGATGGTCAATGAACATGATTACGATTAAAGCGATTACTCACTACGTCAGAACTGATTCCGATCTGCTTCTACAGAATTAATATAAACCCGGATCAAATCTTTAGCTATCGTTTGGAAAATGGTTGAGATGTAAAAAGAAAAAACCTTGACATGTTTGTTCCTTGATTAAAGATGAAAAAAATCACACCAGATATTATTGATGGAAAATTGTCAAATTATGAATTTTTATCGATGGGTCTACAATAATGAATATACGAGATCTACAATATTGAGCATATGTAGTTAACTTATTACGTTTTAGAAATAGATCTTTAATCTTTTAAGCGAAAGTGCATTTTTAAGATAAAGTGAGACAATGCATTTTAAAAATCACACCAGATATTATTGATGGAAAATTGTCAAATTATGAATTTTTATCGATGGGTCTACAATAATGAATATACGGGATCTACAATATTGAGCATATGTAGTTAACTTATTACGTTTTAGAAATAGATCTTTAATCTTTTAAGCGAAAGTGCATTTTTAAGATAAAGTGAGACATTTGCATTTTAACAAAAATTAACGTTTCAAACATTTCGGCGGAAGATTAAGATCAATTGATACAGGAACTAGTTGAATAATTTCCCTGCAGCGGCGAAAATATGATAAAACAAATTTTGTGGCTCTTATTTATAGCTTGCTGTTCGGTTTGAGTAAAAGCTCCGTGTTGAAGGCCGTAATTTAACCTATAATTGTTTCCTTTTACACATTATGACTTAGATGTAGAGTAGTCTCATTGGCACTCATATCATATCTTCTTAGATCTATTTCTATTCATTGCAAAAGACACCAATGAACTCAGAGTCAATTTTAAAAATATTTAATAACGATAGCTACAAAATTATCCTCTCTTGCATTTATAATTGTACCGGTATGGATGATTGGTTGATTAATTTGTTGATTGATTGCTTTTTAACGCCACTTTCAACACTGTCATGCTATATCGTGGCGGTGAGGTTTTATAAGGATGGAAGAAGCCGAAGTCCCCGGAAAGAACCACCGACTTTAGGTAGGAAAAACTAATAATTCTATTAAATTAAGATTGGAGTCGAGCTTACCTGCCACGTGTGGGATTCGAACTCACAACCTACATGTAAGTGTTGACAGGCTAGATACTTGGACTACTCGCCAACCGAGCCCCCCCCCCCCCCTCATTATCACTGAACCAGTATATATTTGTTTAGGGGCCAGCTGAAGGACGCCTCCGGGTGCGAGAATTTCTCGTTGCATTGAAGACCTGTTGGTGACCTTCTGCTGTTGTCTGCTCTATGGTCGGGTTGTTGTCTCTTTGGCACATTCCCCATTTCCATTCTCAATTTTATTATATATATAAATAAAAGACTATGTGTTATGATTGCCAATGAGACAACTCTCCACAAAACACCAAATGACACAGAAATTAACAACTATAGGTCACCGTACGGCCTTCAACAATGAACAAAGCCCATACCGCATAATCAGCTATAAAAGGCCCCTTAATGACAAATGTAAAACAATTCAAACGAAAAAACTAACGACATAATTTATGTACAAAAAATGAACGAAAAACAAAAACCGGTATGTAACACGTCAACAGACGACAACCCACTGAATTACAGGCTCCAGACTTGGGACAGGTGCATATTCGTACGGGAACATATTAATGTGAAATGAATATTAACCCTGTTTTGTAATAGACCAACACCCTGAGTCGGATTTTTAACATGCTACTTCACAGAAATCCATTTCACCTTACCCGGACAGATTATTCTGATAAATATGAGAAAATGAGAGAAAAAATAAAACAATTGTGTTTGTCCTGGAACAAGGAAGCACACGTCCTCCTGCCCACACTTCATGTTTACATCACGAAGACCGTGAGGGCATTCCGATGTATTGTCGCAACAGAGATTTGACTTTCGACTTTGACTGGTACATGTTACCGATCGTATAAAAACGCAGACATAACCGAGTGCAAAATAGCTTTCCTTGTCGCTTCAAGTAATACTCATAAATTTTTGTTTTTAGAACATATTAAATTAATTATATGAAAATGTTGCGTCGTTAGAAATATATTTTTAAGTTATAAGTAAGTTATATCTAGGCACACATACAGGACAATTGTGTTAACGCATTCGGAAGAACATCTCAAGAACGTTTATACGGGAAAAATGAATGCCTACATAAATCCAAACTATTAGAAAATCCGAATTATTATAGAAGTGTTTTCACCATGCACTTGCACTGCACTATTATTAGAATAGTAGAATAGAATGCTATAGCATTTGGATAAAAATAATGTATACATGTAACTGTTATATATAGAATAATAGGTAGTTTCGTTTTTGATACTGACTATATCATGTTGAATATCTAGACGAGCCCGTTCATCATCCACGCACGAACTTTTCTCAGAAAAAATATGTCTCTGTAAGTTAACCTCACTTTCAGGTATTGTGATGAGACAAGTGCGTGTTACCATCAACGAGAACTTGTGGTCATCCGATGTTCAGTACTTCAGTCCTTTGATACTTTCTGTTCTAGTAAATATTACATAAGCCAATGACATTCAGCCTTCACATTTTTGAAGGTGTATATAAATCCGACAAAACCGAGAATCCCAATGGTCTTTAAACAGAAAATAGAATGGAGCGTTTTCAGATCCGCGTAAGCATAGCTTGGACACACAATAGCTGTAATTTAATTAGATTTGTGTCTGAATAAACATAAAAATACTATATTTATTTTTTGTTTACTGAGGCCTGGTGGTCTCTGACATATAGAGAGTTGTGTTTTATTTTTTTCTAAGTGAAGATTTACGGCGGTGACTTTTAATATTTTAGGTTTATCTTTAAAACTACAATAGATTAAAAAAAAATACTGCAATGTGTCTGAATATATTTTATGGTAAATTTTAAGGTCCCATTTTGGGCAATTATGGCTCTTATGAGTTTTGTTGTTTTATTGCCTTTTATCTTGATACTTATTTATAGGTAAACCTTTTCTGAGCAAAATAGTTTTCTCGTTTGAATTGTTTTACATTGTCATTTCGGGGCCTTTTGTACTGACTATGCGGTATGGGCTTTGCTCATTGTTGAAGGCCTTACGGTTACCTATAAGTGTTAATTTCTGTGTCATTTTGGTCTCCTGTGGAGAGTTGTCTTATTGGCAATCATACCACGTCTTCTTTTTTTTTTTATATTATAAGAACAGATTTAAAAATAAGTAAATTATAATTATTGTCATTTTCATCATTGGTGGTGGGGACGGCGTAGGAAAGATGGGAATTCCTCTAATTTATTTTCCAAGTTATTACCGTGAAATAGGGAAAAAACAAATCATTCCAAAGACATAAACTTTTCACGACTCCCCCCCTAAAAAAACAACAAGAGAACAATTACACACACCTTTCTCAATACGTTAAAAAATCTCCATTGAAATAAGTTGAAAACAAACAATCTGTATATACAAATATGTGAACATTACCAAACCTGACCATTTTGCATTTCGCGGGCAGTACGTGGATTAAGCATGCAGTCTCCGAATTTGGATATTTTTGCTTTTTCTGAGGAAAAAAAGATTGTTTCAAAGACAAATAAAGGAAGTACAAAACACTACATGTATACGTCATATCACAAATATATCCGACTTTGTATGGTTTTGGAGGAGTAACACTTAAGAATTGAATGCTTCTTTTTGTAACTTCATTGGGGTGTAAAAGCGTTGACCGAAGTACATTTTGTATGAAGCGCGGAAGCGCTTCATACTAAACATGTGCACACGGTCAACGTTTTTACAACCCTATGAAGTTACAAAAAGAAGCATTCAATACTTATAATTACATTTTTTTTTAGCAATTATCATGAAAACACGAATTTTATTATTGTTTTATTTAATTCACCTGTGCACTTTATTGTGGGATCACGTGTTATCATGAATGAAAAGTTTTATTGAGCAATACAATTGCTTACGGAATAACCGTGACGTGATGTGCAATTAGCCAATCAGAATAAAGTATCATAATGAAACATACATCTAATGTAATTATTACATTCTACATCTTACCATTTATATTATTCAATAACAGTTTATAAAACAAACCATCTCGCCATATTATGCATGAGTAGATAATGTTATAGCTATTGTTGTGAAATATTTTTAAAACTGACTGTGAGTTCAATGATGCATTTTGCAATGAATAGAAATAAGAAGATGTGGTATGAGAGCCAATGAGAAAACTCTCCATCCAAGTCATAATTTGTAAGAGTAAACACTCATAGGTCAAAGTACGACCTGCAACACGTAGCTTTTGCTAAACCCAAATAGCAACCTATAAAGAGCCTCAAAATTTGTTTTAACATATTTTCGCCACAGGCGCAAATTTCTCCAATTAGCTCCTGTATTAATTGATCTTTAAATTATCTCCCTCTGAACTGTTTAAAACGTTGATTTTGTTAAATTGCATTGTCTCATTTTTCCTATTAATTGCACTCTCGCTAGCGATGGACATATATTTGAGCCGGGTTTATAGTTTACAGAAGCAGATCGGAATCAGTTATGACGTACTGAGACAGTAATCATTCTAATCGTAATCATGTTCATTGACCATAAGGACGATGAAAACACATCATATAATGCCGTTTCGACATAATATAATGAAGTAAACCAAACCACATAATATAAGATTACAAGCACATAATATAATGACACAACCACATCATATAAAGATATTTGCACATAATATAATGATATGTACACATCATATAAGTATATTTGCACATGACATAAGTATATTTGCACATCATATAAGGATCGTTGTGCATAATATAAGTACGTTTGCACATCATATAAGAATGTTTGTACATCATATAAGAATGTTTGCACATCATATAAGTACATTCGCACATCATATAAGTACATATGCACATCATATAAGTATATTTGCACATCATATAAGTATATAAGCACATCATATAAGTATATATGCACATCATATAAGTATACATGCACATCATATAATGATGTTTGTACATCATAAAATGATGTTTGTACATCATATAATGATGTTTGCACATCAAATAATCATGTTTGTACATCATATAAGGATGTTTGCACATCATATAATGACAATTGCACATCATATAAAGGTAAATGCACATCATATAAAGAAAATGGTCATAACAAGACAGTGTTGGCGTTCCATACCTTACTATCATTCAATACACTAAATATAGTTTACCTATTGCTTATAGTTTCTAAGAAACAGACGTAACAAATAAATTGCTTCGCCGAGCGCAGCTGGGTACGACCGCAGAGGTCCAACCCTGAACAGTCGGGGCAAAATTGACACAATATTTGCACTTGATATAGGTCTTAATTTGGATTTTAATTAAATAGTTGACACATAATAGGTTTCTGACACAGAATAACTGTAGTCAAAGAACTTAGAATTGGTTATATGATTTGAATTTATATTCAATTGTTTGCTATTGTGCAATACACCATGTTGCTGCGAATTGGACCCCCTACACCCCCCCCAATTTCTTTTACCCTCCCCTTTATTTTTTGATTTTTTTCAATACCCTAAGCTGTTGAGAATTGACCCCATCCCAAATTTTATTTTACTCCCCATCCAACCCTTTTTTTTTGGCAAAAAAAAATATTTGTAGAAATTTTCTTTTTAATTTTTGAAATCTTGAGAAAAAGATGTTCCCCCACAATTTCTTTTAAACCCCTCCCCTTTGTTCCAATAAAAAAATTCTTTCCCTCAAGATATGTTCAATATCTCAATTCAAATTTCTTATGGAGTTTGCAACCAAAGTTACCCATTAAAAAATTTAAAAGCAGTGTAAGGGAGGTAATCCAAATTTTTACTTAAAAGTAATTGTTTATTAACCAGGACACCCTTGTTTTCCCCCTAATTCCTAAACGTTTTGAGCCATAACCCCCTAAAGTCAATCATAACCATCCCTTTCTGGTATGGAACCGTGTGGTATAATTTCAGAGAGATCCATACACCGTTCCATAAAATATTGTCTGGAAACTAGAACCTGAACAGTTGGGACAATATGGACACAACATTCAAGCTTGATACAGCTCTGAATTTGGATTGTGATTCAATAGTTGACACAACATAGGTTTTTGACACAAAATGAATGTGGTCTAAGAACTTAAACTTTAAAACTTAAAAAATTTAAATAACACATTTACCTATTATGGTCCAATATCCAAAATCTAAATACATGGTTAGATTCAGCATATCAAAGAACCCCAAGAATTCAATTTTTGATGAAATCAAATAAAGTTCATTTTGGACCCTTAAGACCTCAATGTTGACCAATTTGATAACCGGGTCCAAATATCAAAAATCTAAATACATGGTTAGATTCAGCAGATTTTGGACCAGGATTTAGACCAACCTGAAAACTGGCCCCATAAGCAACCAGATGCTCCGCAGGGCACAGCTTTATACGACCGCAGAGGTTGAACCCTGAACGGTTGGGGCAAGTATGGACACAACATTCAAGCTGGAGTCAGCTCTAAATTTGGATTGTGATTAAATAGTTGACACAGCATAGGTTTCTGACACAGAATGAATGTGGTCTAATGAGACTTAAAATATTTTTTTTGCCTTTGAGCAATTCACTATGCTGTTGAATATTAATCCTCTCAAAAAAATGTTTGAAGAAATTTTCTTTTTATTTATGAAATCTGAAATGAGAAAAATTTAACCCCTCCCCATTTTTTTTTCACATCCCCCTTTCCCTATTTCCAAAACTGATCTCAATTCAAATTTCTAATGGAGTTTGCCACAATAATTACTCATTTAAATACATCAGAAAATGTTAAAATGTATAATAAAGTGCTTGTTATCACTGAATGGTAAAGATTGTTTTAATTTATCAGTTGGTAGTAAAAGTGAATATACATTGTATATTGTATAAAACAATGATTTAAGTTGATTCAACTTCTATTCTGGACAAAGAAAGATAACTCCAATTGAAAATTTCTTGCTATTGCACAATATTGTGCAATTAGATATTTCTTGCTATTGCGCAATCCTGTGCAATTATAAATATTTGCTATTGCACAATACTGTGCAATTGAAGATTTCTTCTATTGTGCAATACTGTGCAATTGAAAATTTCTTGCTATTGCACAATACTGTGCAATTGAAGATTTCTTGCTATTGCTGAATACTGTGCAATTGAAAATTTCTTGCTATTGCACAATACTTAATATAATAATTTTGGATCCTGATTTGAACCAACTTGAAAACTGGGCTCATAAACAACCAGGTGCTCTGCAGGACGCAGCTTTAAACGACCGCAGAGGTCGAATCCTGAACAGTTGGGGCAAGTATGGACAAAACATTCAAGCGTGATACAGCTCTGAATTTGGATTGTGATCAAATTTTTGACATTATATGTATTTTTTACACAAGAAAAATGTCAAGATTTTACAAATCAATTAAAGATTTCTTCTTCAAACTTATTTAAATCTAAAATTAAATAGTTGACACAGCATAGGTTTCTGACACAGAATGAATGTGGTCTAATGAACTTAAAATTATTTTTTTTGCCTTTGAGCAATTCACTATGCTGTTGAATATTAATCCTCTCAAAAAAATGTTTGAAGAAATTTTCTTTTTATTGATGAAATCTGAAATGAGAAAAATTTAACCCCTCCCCAATTTTTTTTCACATCCCCCTTTCCCTATTTCCAAAACTGATCTCAATTCAAATTTCTAATGGAGTTTGCCACAATAATTACTCATTTAAATACATCAGAAAATGTTAAAATGTATAATAAAGTGCTTGTTATCACTGAATGGTAAAGATTGTTTTAATTTATCAGTTGGTAGTAAAAGTAAATATACATTGTATATTGTATAAAACAATGATTTAAGTTGATTCAACTTCTATTCTGGACAAAGAAAGATAACTCCAATTGAAAATTTCTTGCTATTGCACAATATTGTGCAATTAGATATTTCTTGCTATTGCGCAATCCTGTGCAATTATAAATATTTGCTATTGCACAATACTGTGCAATTGAAGATTTCTTCTATTGCGCAATACTGTGCAATTGAAAATTTCTTGCTATTGCACAATACTGTGCAATTGAAGATTTCTCGCTATTGCTGAATACTGTGCAATTGAAAATTTCTTGCTATTGCACAATACTTAATATAATAATTTTGAATCCTGATTTGAACCAACTTGAAAACTGGGCTCATAATCAACCAGGTGCTCCGCAGGATGCAGCTTTATACGACCGCAGAGGTCGAATCCTGAACAGTTGGGGCAAGTATGGACAAAACATTCAAGCGTGATACAGCTCAGAATTTGGATTGTGATCAAATTTTTGACATTATATGGGTTTTTTACACAAGAAAAATGTCAAGATTTTACAAATCAATTAAAGATTTCTTCTTCAAACTTATTTAAATCTAAAATTAAATAGTTGACACAGCATAGGTTTCTGACACAGAATGAATGTGGTCTAATGAACTTAAAATTTTTTTTTTTGCCTTTGAGCAATTCACTATGCTGTTGAATATTAATCCTCTAAAAAAAATGTTTGAAGAAATTTTCTTTTTATTTATGAAATCTGAAATGAGAAAAATTTAACCCCCCCCCCCCCCCCCCCATTTTTTTTCACATCCCCCTTTCCCTTTTTCCAAAACTGATCTCAATTCAAATTTCTAATGGAGTTTGCAACAATAACCACTTTTAAATACATCATAAAATATTAAAATGTAAAATAAAGTGCTTGTTATCACTGAATGGTAAAGATTGGTTGGTAGTAAAAGTGAATATACATTGTATATTGTATAAAACAATGATTTAAGTTGATTCAACTACTATTCTGAACAAAGAAAGATAACTCCAATTGAAAATTTCTTGCTATTGCACTATATTGTGCAATTAGATATTTCTTGCTATTGCGCAATACTGTGCAATTGAAAATATTTGCTATTGCACAATACTGTGCAATTGAAGATTTCTTGCTATTGCACAATACTGTGCAATTGAAGATTTCTTGCTATTGCTGAATACTGTGCAATTGAAAATTTCTTGCTATTGCACAATACTTAATATAATAATTTTGGATCCTGATTTGAACCAACTTGAAAACTGGGTCCATAATCAAAAATCTAAGTACATGTTTAGATTTAGCATATCAAAAAAGCCCAAGAATTCATTTTTTGTTAAAATCAAACTTAGTTTAATTTTGAACCCTTTGGACTTTAATGTAGACCAATTTGAAAACGGGACCAAAAATTAAGAATCAGCATACATAGTTAGATCTGGCATATCAAAGAACCCCAATTATTCAATTTTTGATGAAATCAAACAAAGTTTAGTTTTGGACCCCAATTTGGACCAACTTGAAACCTGGACCAATAATCAAAAATCTAAGTACATTTTTATATTCAGCATACCAAAGAACCCCAAGGATTCAATTTTTGTTAAAATCAAACTAAGTTTAATTTTGGACCCTTTGGACCTTAATGTAGACCAATTTGAAAATGGGACCAAAACTTAAGAATCTACATACACAGTTAGATTTGGCATATCAAAGAACCCCAATTATTCAATTTTTGATGAAATCAAACAAAGTTCAATTTTGGACCCTTTGGGCCCCTTATTCCTAAACTGTTGGGACCAAAACTCCCAAAATCAAACCCAACCTTCCTTTTATGGTCATAAACCTTGTGTTTAAATTTCATAGATTTCTATTTACTTATACTAAAGTTATGGTGCGAAAACCAAGAATAATGCTTATTTGGGCCCCTTTTTGGCCCCTAATTCCTAAACTGTTGGGACCTCAACTCCCAAAATCAATCACAACCTTCCTTTTTATGGTCATAAACCTTGTGTTTAAATTTCATAGGTTTCTGTTTACTTATACTAAAGTTATGGTGCGAAAACTAAGAAAAATGCTTATTTGGGCCCCTTTTTGGCCCCTAATTCCTAAACCATTCGGACATCAACTCCCAAAATCAATGCCAACCTTCCTTTTGTGGTCATAAACCTTGTCTTTACATTTCATTGATTTCTATTTACTCATACTAAAGTTATTGTGCGAAAACCAAGAATAATGCTTATTTGGGCCCTTTTTTGGCCCCTAATTCCTAAATTGTTCTAACCAAACATCCCAAAATCAATCCCAACCTTCCTTTTGTGGTCATAAACCTTGTGTTAAAATTTCAAAGATTTCTATTCACTTAAACTAAAGTTATAGTGCGAAAACCAAGAAAATGCTTATTTGGGCCCTTTTCGGCCCCTAATTCCTAAAATATTGGGATCAAAACTCCCAAAATCAATCCCAACCTTCCTTTTGTGGTCATAAACCTTGTTTTAAATTTCATAGATTTCTTTTCACTTTTACTAAAGTTAGAGTGCGAAAACTAAAAGTATTCGGACGACGACGACGCCAACGTGATAGCAATATACGACGAAAAATTAAAATTTTTGCGGTCGTATAAAAATCTAAGTACATGTTTAGATTCAGCATATAAAAAAAGAATTCGATTTTTGTTAAAATTAAACTTAGTTTAATTTTGGACCCTTGGGACCTTAATGTAGACCAATTTGAAAACGGGACCAACAATTAAGAATCTACATACACAGTTAGATTTGGCATATTAAAGAACCCCAATTATTCAATTTTTGATGAAATCAAACAAAGTTTAATTCTGGACCCTGATTTGGACCAACTTGAAAACTGGGCCAAATAATCAAAAATCTAAGTACATTTTTAGATTCAGCAAATCAAAGAACCACAAGGAATCAATTTTTGTTAAAATCAAACTAAGTTTAATTTTGGACCCTTTGGACCTTAATGTAGACCAATTTGAAAACGGGACCAAAAATTAAGTATCTACATACACAGTTAGATACGGCATATCAAAGAACCCCAATTATTCAATTTTTGATGAAATCAAACAAAGTTTAATTTTGGACCCCGATTTGGACCATTTTGAAAACTGGGCCAATAATCAAAAATCTAAGTACATTTTTAGATTCAGCATATCAAAGAACCCCAAGGATTCAATTTTTGTTAAAATCAAACTAAGTTTAATTTTGGACCCTTTGGACCTTAATGTAGACCAATTTGAAAACGGGACCAAAAATTAAGAATCTACATACACAGTTAGATTCGGCATATCAAAGAACCCATATTATTCAATTTTTGATGAAATCAAACAAAGTTTAATTTTGGACCCTGATTTGGACCAACTTGAAAACTGGGCCAATAATAAAAAATCTAAGTACATTTTTAGATTCAGCATATCAAAGAACCCAATTATTCAATTTTTGATGAAATCAAACAAAGTTCAATTTTAGACCCTTTGGGCCCCTTATTCCTAAACTGTTGGGACCAAAATTCCCAAAATCAAACCCAACCTTCCTTTTTATGGTCATAAACCTTGTGTTTAAATTTCATAGATTTCTATTTACTTATACTAAATTTATAGTGCGAAAACCCAAAATAATGCTTATTTGGGCCCCTTTTTGGCCCCTAATTCCTAAACTGTTGGGACCTCAACTCCCAAAATCAATCATAACCTTCCTTTTTATGGTCATAAACCTTGTGTTTAAATTTCATAGGTTTCTGTTTACTTATACTGAAGTTATGGTGTGAAAACTAAGAAAAATGCTTATTTGGGCCCCTTTTTGGCCCCTAATTCCTAACCATTCGGACATCAACTCCCAAAATCAATCCCAACCTTCCTTTTGTGGTCATAAACCTTGTGTCAAAATTTCATTAATTTCTATTTACTTATATTTTAGTTATTGTGCGAAAACCAAGAATAATGCTTATTTGGGCCATTTTTTGGCCCCTAATTCCTAAAATGTTGGGACCAAAACTCCCAAAATCAATCCAACCTTCCTTTTGTGGTCATAAACCTTGTGTTAAAATTTCATAGATTTCTATAACACTTTTACTAAAGTTAGAGTGTGAAAACTAAAAGTATTCAGGTGACGACGACGCTGCCGCCGACAACGACGCAGACGACGACGCCAACATGATACCAATATACGACCAAAAAATTTTCAATTTTTGCGGTCGTACAAAAATCTTAATACATATTTTAATTCAGCATACCAAAGAACCCCAAGGATTCAATTTTTGTTGAAATCAAACAAAGTTTAATTTTGGACCCCGATTTGGACCAACTTGAAAACGGGACCAAAAATTAAGAATCTACATACACAGTTAGATTCAGCATATCAAAGAACCCCAATTATTCAATTTCTGATGAAATCAAAAGTTTAAAATTAAAGTTATAGTGCGTAAACCAATGTGTCATCGGACGACGGCGATGACACCAACGTCATACCAATATGAATTTTTTTGCAGTCATATAAAAATGCTTATTTGGACCCCATTTTGGTCCCTTTTTCCTAAAATGATAGGACCTCAACCCTCAAAATCAATCCTAACCTTCCTTTTGTGGTTATAAACCTTGTGTGTAAATTTCATAGATTTCCATTCACTTCTATACTAAATTTATTTTCAGTAAACCAAGTATCTTCAGACAAAGACAACATGATAGCCCTATACGACCGCAAAAATTTTTACGGTGATATAAAAACTAAACATTGACCAATGAACATGTAAATTAGGTCAATGTCAGATACTAAGCCATGGAAGACATGTACAGATTATAATGCTTCCATACAACACATATAGTTGACCTATTGCTTATAGTATAAGAAAATAAGACCAAAACTCAACAAGAGTGCACACTCTTGAAATGTCTGACCTTCTTCACTAATCATTTATATTATGTTGATAGTACTAAATATAAAGCTTTACTACAACTATCACATAAACTTAATATGATCCAAACAAATGAGGTCAAGGTCATATAAACAAATCAAGAAATTCATGTGCACCTTACAATTATACATTACACTTAATAGAGTTGACCTCTGGCTTATAGTTTCTAAGAAACAGACTTAACCAAGAAAACTAAACATTGACCAATGAACCATGAAAATGAGGTCAAGTTAAGATGAACTATGCCAGGCAGACATATACAGCATACAATCTTTCCATTCAACAAATATAGTTGACCTATTGCTTATAGTTTGAAAAAACAGACCAACACACAAAAACTTAACACTGAGCAATTAGTTTTGGTCTTTTTATCTAATACTATATGCAATAGGTCAACTATATTTGGTGTATGGAAATATTTTATGATGAACATGTCAGTTATAGAAACCGATCAACTGGCTTCTGTAGTGATTTCATTTTCCCTTGATGCACCTTTTACAAATCCAATACTTATATGCATGCTTATTATACCCCAGGAAAAGATTACCTTTGCTGTTTCCTGCAAAACCTTTCAGAATTTTACTTCGTAAATGCTCTTCAACTTGAAACTTTGTTTTGCCTTTTCAACTACTTTTTTTTCAAGCATCATTGATGAGTCTTTTGCAGACTTACAGGAAAATGCCAAATTGTAAGACTGGTGTCTTTTGTATTGCTTAAGTTGACAAACTTACGAACATACAAATTGTTAATTTTCATTAGCATATTTTTCTAAAATTTATCCAAAAATAAGTCCTTCAGAATGTCGGAGTATTGAGCAGGCTTACCCCTCCCTTTTCATATGCTGTTTTTAATCAATGGTCAATGGTCTCATTTTATGTCTGAAAAATTATAAAATTAAGGGTTTTTTTTGTAGCTCACATATCTGGATGATAATTTCTAGCATGGCATAAACAAAGCTTTCTAGTCATTGTATTTTTTTTTTATTTTCAATACTCGTAAAATTTGGCTACAGCATTAATACATAAAATCTTGTTGCAGCCAGATTATTAGATGCAACTTTCAAAAATGGTTTGTTAATTTAAAATATAATATTATAACCAAACAAGATATGTATGGTGTTAGAATTATTCAAGGAAACTTCATGCAGGAAAACTCACAAGAATTTTCATACATCAACATCGTCCTAAAAGCACTAACATCTTATGTCAAAGTGCTTTATTATTCACAGAATTGTATACCAGTTTCCTGGATTGTGTGAAAGACAGGCATTCCAATCCTCCAGGGCTGTAACACAATATATATGTGTAGAAAATTAGACAATAGAGATCTAAATTCCATAATATTCACAAAATGGATAAAACTAAACCTTGAAGTTACAACTTACATTGATTGCAATGCCAACAATATCAAATACCAAGTATGAAATGGAGCTTCATATAATAAATAGCCAATGTTGATCTAGTATATGAGGTAAGATGGGGTACAACATCTGTTTTTTGGTTTTGTTTGGAAAGAGCGAGTTTAGATAGACAAAAGGGGAGAGGGATGATTGTGTCAATTTAAAACTGATTTGACAAGTTAACATTTTGTGCTAGTACCAACTTGGTGGGAAAGTCAGGCTATATGAAACATGTTTTTTATGTTTGTTTTTGTCTGTTTATATATTTATTTTTAGTAGGAGTTGGCTATTAGCGATTGGTGTGGTGTGTTTTGCTGTGTCTAATATTCTAATGATTTCTATTACCGTTTTATGTATTGTTACAATGCAAAAATTTAAATGAAAATGCAAATTATCATATCATCGCTACATGTAATAGCATGATCATTTAAATTTGGGTTGCTTTCATATAATTTGCAACATTTCTTACTACAGGTATTTTTTTTTACCACTCGAGTTATGTATTATTTTAATGCTTAACAATCACTGGCACTGAATATTGAGTTTCATCATGTTATTGGACTAAAAATAACTAACTAGACAATGAAAGCATCCTGAACATTGTAAAAAGAGAATGTTGGATAAATAAGGGAGATAACTATATGTTTCAATAAATGATACAAAAAAGATTGAATTCTGGTCATCATAATACATGTATACATTTTCATGCACACCATGTCTAAGATCTCTCTTTTCCTAAGCAGTAATGAACGTTCATGACGGGACAAGGACAAGGATGTTGAATATCAAATCAAAATCACAAAAATGTAAAAAAAAAACACCAGTAAACAATAACTTCTTAAAATTGTCTATAAAACTTTTCAAATTACAAATTCAACTTTCCTTAAATCATGAACCATATCTTCTTTAAAGAGAGTTTTGAAAATTTTTGACAACTTTCATTGAACAATTATAACATCATCAATATCAAATACAAACCTATCAATATATCTATGGTGGCAACCATCTTGGATTTCAAAACCACATCAACATTATAAATTTTAGGAGGGGCCTTTATACTTTTAATACATACATTTTAATTTTTCTCAAAAAAACAAATTACACCATATAAATTAGTCAGTCAGCTTCGAAGGTGCAGCCAATCAGAAACCATCATCATAGCTAACTAATATTAATCTAGAGTTTTGATTTGAAACTAAATACTATCATGGAAGTATTATATTGACAGGAACTCCAACAAGCGGACTTCAAACGTTTATAGTGCGATGCCGCAAAATCATTAAGTATCTGTTAATTAACTCGACATGTCTTATGGATGCATGGGTTCCGATCAAATTTTTGGAACCTCGTGAATGATCGTAATTACGGAACATACCGAAATAACCGGATGTGTACTTAATTGTCAAGGAAAGAATTTACCGACCATGTGAATGACAAATATGTCAGTTTTTACGGGTTTTGCTGCTTAAAACCAAATAAAAAGAAAAGAAACGAAATCCCAAAAAACTGAAGAGTAAAAATACTCACAAGCCATAAACATTTCAGTTTAAGTTGCAATCAATTTTAAAATAGTATTTACTAAGATTTTTATTCATGAAAGAGCCGTTGGCTAGACACGCGTAACTGTTATATACATGTTAGGCTTGAAAATCATAAAATTTGCATGTACTTTAGTAAACGGAAAAGTTTTTATCAGTAATTATTATTAGATTTTACTGCTAACTTTGACAAATATTTTAATGAAGTGTTTAATGAAAGAATTTCCAACAAAAATTTATTCCAAAAGTTGGTCGGGGGGGGGGGGGGGGGGGGGGGGGGGGGGGGGGGGGGGGGGGGTGGAGTTAAAGAGCTTTGATCCGAAAAAAATATCAAATATTTTGATTTATTGTTTACTGAAAGTACAATGGTAAATATTTCATGCAATCTATTAAGAAACAGAAACATAAATTGCTTAGCAAACGGTGTAAGATGTTTCAGAACTGTTAAGCTTTTAGACACATAAATAAATTCTAAATTGGTTTCCATGATAAAAAAAAAATAAACTGCTTATAGGGCCCATCATGGTGATCGTTCCTTAAATGCATCCAGAAATATTAAAAGCCATCCGTAAAAATAAATCTGTCAGACGTCAGATCGAGTAATCTCGGACTAGGTTATGTTTAAGGTTGTTTACAACTTTGGAATTATCATAAAAGGTGTAACAATTCATCTGCATGTCTCATAACCTGATATTGCTATGTAGAGGTCATCACATGCGTGTAATTATTAACCTGATTTAGTCTTTAAAACATATTTGAAAAATAAGTTAACAACATTTTACGATAGAGAAAACCATAAATATTTGTGTAACACTCGATAAAAGTTTACAATCTTTAACTTAAAATTTGAGTTATCTGGCACCATCTGGCACACTACAAGCGCATCACATTATTTTCTGCAAACACTCTGCTTTAGAATCATGTAATTTTCATAATCCGATATTTCCCGATTTCCAAGTTCCAATGATTAAAACATACTCAACAAAACTAAAAATAAGCTTGCCCTCTTTCCGAATGCAGTTAATTTTCTTATGTCATTCTGTTAAATATGGACCGATTTTTTCGATCTTTTCAGCGTTGTTCTTCATTTGTTGAACGGAAACAGGTGTTGTTATTCATGTGGCGATTCACAAATAACCACGGGAGTTTCCGTGTTTATTTACCTTGGCAGGTAGAAAAGACAATCGATATCAAATCACGTGATAAGACCAGCTTCAGTTAAGAGAACAGGCGAAGGCGGCATCACAGATACCCCACAAAAGAGTTATCACGTACTTGACAAACTGAGACGGAACCTTTTATTTTCTTAAAGAAATCAGTGGGATGGGAATGTGCTAATTTTTCGTTGGAGTTCCTGTCAATATAATACTTCCATGATACTATTGAGGGCATTCAAATTACATTGGTGTCAAATTTAGCTCCATTAACAGTGGTTTCTCATAATAAGCTATTGTTTTTACAATTTTAAATAAGTAATGCAATAAAGTTTCCAAAACAGCCATGGGAGCTTACAAAACACTGTTCAGTTTCAAATATATTCGTAACTTTGAAAGGCAAAATTTCAAATTTACAAATATACAATTAAATCTAAAAAAATATTTTAATACTAAGACATTTAATTCTTAGCTTTAAAATCTTTATCATTCTGTACCTCTTTTGCTCAGATATTTCTATGTATATCAATACAAACAGAATATCAAACTCTATAAAAATAATTAAAAAAAACGTTCTCAAAGAAAGTGATTTCATTAAAAATCCTGTGCGATTCCAGAATAATGGGATATCCAATGCACAGCATGAATTCACCCCAGTAAATAAATATGAGCTTCTTGAAAGTTATATTTTTTAAAGGGAAAAACTTGAAATAAATCTGTAATCAGATATGCATTGTACATTTTGTAATAAGGGAATTCAAAACTGCTTTTTTAAACATTTATGTGAACAAATTTTAATAATTTGTCTTCCTTTGAAGCTTAGAATATATTTATGAAAATGATTGAGACAAGCGTACCAGTGATTATTAAGAGTTATGTCCCTCACTCTAAGTCTGCTTTCCTAAAGTTACAAAAAAATATATTTTCTTAGTTCTTACAGTTAATACCCAAGGGAGCCACTGAAAAAGTTCAACACTTTTTGGATGAAACATGAAGTTCTATATGTCATAGAATAGTGCCATAAAATCTCTGTGCAGTAGCTGAATCAGATTGGAGTCTTTATACCATGTAAAAGAAAATCGGTAAAACTTATAAAACAATTGAACTTTGACAAAAGTTGTACAGAAAAACTCACCAAAAACCTAGATATCAACAAGGAGTAACAGTCATACACATGCATACCATAATACAACCATAAAAAAATCAGTGAATTGAGTCCCTGGCAAGCTTGAACTGTGATTGACAAAAAATCTGTCTATGTAGCAGAAAACTTTAACATGAAGTTCTCTTCATTGTTTCATTTAAGAAATTAGATGACATAATGTATTTTTGTGTTATTTTTTCAAAAAGGCAAGTACATTTTAAATAAAATTTTGGAAAAAATCAAACTGATATAAAGTCGATCACATCACAATTTTTGCCTTACCCTCATGAAATATGCATCAGATGACAAGTTCTTACATGAAACACTGAATAAGAACTCAATATCACCATGCACTATAAACTGTTATGCATGTTAAAGAAATGACTTTTGTTGGCTCGATATGCATCGGCTAAAAATGATATCACATATACTCTGTATAAATTCATTACAAGAACTTGTTTTCATATAAAATAGAACTCTTTGCATATAAAATCACACAATTCACGAATCATCGTCTTCTTCTGTGTTATTATTTTGTGATGTTGCTAAATTACTGTCAAAAATATCTACTGGATTTGGATAATTGTCCTGTAATGAAGAATCTACTCCATTTAAATCTTTTCTACACACTGGACAAGTTCCATGCTGAAAAAGAAATTTAAAAGTACAGTACAGTACAACAATAAGACTTATGCAATATAAGAATAAGGAGATGCAGTATGACTGCTCAGTATACTTTCAACCAGAAACCGTATGATGAGGATGTAATCAACTGAAGGTTTCATTCTTATTTTGTACTGTTACATCACTGTTCCAGGGAGGGTTGGGATCCTGATAACATGTTTAACCACGCCCCATTCTCTATGTATGTGCCTGTCCCAGTCAGGAGCGTGTAATTCTGTGGTTGTTGTTTGTCTATGTGTTACATATTTGTTTTTCTTCATTTTTTTGTACATTAATAAGGCTGTTATTTTTTCTGTTTGAATTGTTTTACATCGTCATTTCGGGGCCTTTTATAGCTGACTATGCGGTATGGACTTTGCTCATTGTTGAAGGCTGTACAGTGACCTATAGATGTTAATTTATGTGTCCTTTTGGTCTCATTGGCAATCATACTTCATCTTCTTTTTTTATAATTATGGCCTTTGACAATGAGCTTTTAATGATTTAATTTTACTTCTAGAAATCAGACAATGAATTTTATTGGCTCTGCATAACTCCTTGGACTTACTATGAACAATTATGTGTCCATAGTATACAGATGCCCCACTAACACTTTCATTTTCTATGATCAGAGGACAGTGAAATTTTGGGTCATATCTTAATTGACATTAAAATTAGAAAGAAGGTATCATAGGGAACATGTGTACTAAATTTCAAGTTGATTGGACTTCAACTTCATCAAAAACTACCTTGAACAAAAACTTTAACCTGAAGCAGATGAACAGACAGAAGAATGGATGCACAGACTAAAAAACATAATGCCCCCATGGAAGGGCATTTAAATCAGCCCTTTGAAGAAAAAGCTGTTAGAAAAATTCCAATAAAGAGATTAGTTACCACTTCTTGAGTATTGCTGGGACACTTCTTCAAAGGAATAATTGATTAAGTAATTAAGAATCTAATATGAAATTGACTATACTTTAATAATTGTATATGCATCAAACAAGCTGACATGATTGTTCTGATCTGACAAAAGTTTAACATTTTTTTGTTTGGTTATGACTTCCAAAACTGGACAAATCTGGGTTTTTTTCAATAAATTTCTGTATATAAAACGAACTAGCATGTTAACCCGACAGGCAAACAAGTACCTGACATTGATCATTCTCAAGTCGTCTAACAATTTTTGCTGGTTAGAAAATACTAAATTTTAGTAAATTTAGTTTGTCAAAATAATATCAAAATTGGTTAAATTCAAAACGATTATTTTACTAAAAGGGGAGGCACTTTTGATAAATTGTTTGTGGTTGCATATTTATTTAGAATCTTGTAAGAATTTAAAGTAGAATGAAATTTTCTGTTATGGGTGGTTGGGGTAAATAAAAAATTTGTAAGGTTTCCGCTGAATCCAGTGTCTCGCCTACTTTTGCTGTAACTTGCAGGCTCAACAAAAATGAGGAAAAAAATATTTCTCTTGATACTATCTTTTGATTGTAAGAAGCTTCTGTCCAAGTTTGGAAAAAAATCAGGATAGTTTATGAATCTAATATATGTTTTAAAAACTTTAACTGCAGACTGTATGTAATGTTAACTAGAAGAAAAAAACTAAGTCCATTTATAAGTAAAATACAGATACACAGGTACAAAATATTAACAAAATTTACTTCTAGATACTAACTTTTGATCATAAGCAAGCTTCTGTCAAAGTTTGGTACAAATTTGAAATAGTATAAGAAAGTTATTAAAAAATTTAACCACAGAGTGAATGTGTTGTTTCCTGGCAGAAAATCTATGTCCATTTAAAAGTAAAATACGGAAAAAATGGATTCATTTTTTTACAAAATATACTTCTGGATACTATCATATGACCTTAAACAAGCTTCTGTCCAAGTTTGGTACAAACCCAGGATAGTTTAAGAAATTTATTAAAATTTTAAAAACTTTAACCACAGAGTGAATGTAATGTTTCCCTGCAGAAAAAACTAAGTCCATTTATGGATACTATCTTATGATCATAAACAAGCTTCAGTCCAAGTTTGGTAGAAATCCAGTATATTTTAAGGAAGTTATTAAAATTTCAAAAACTTTAACCACAGAGTGAATATTTGTGGACGCCGAAGACAAGGCCGACGGAATGAAGGATCGCTTGGTCTCGCTTTTTCGACTAAAGTCGAAGGCTCGACAAAAAGTGCCTTCTCTTCTAAATAGCAGAAAATTAATATCAAATCTTAAAGGTTATCAATATAATATTACTTAACTGCCAGAATAACAGTCAGTAAACAGAATGACAATCAAAATACCCTCTGATGTTGTGACCCAATTCCAAACAATTAATCCACTTTTATGATTATCCTTCTTTGGTACAAATGTCTTTATTGAAGAAACCATAAGATTAGAAAGGAATTGGAAAAAGTGTATGGCTGGCTTAAATTTTTTGTGGAACCCCATGTTTGGGTAAAATGCTTCAAAGTAACAATTCAAAATTTACAATAAAGGTTTTATAGTTAATCTGATATGTTGAGAAAACTTACCATTTCTAACCATTTAACTATACAGTCATTATGATAATAGTGATCACAGGGTAACCGTTTTACTTCCTCATCTAAACTAAAATCTTCAAAACATATAGCACAATGTGCACCTTTATCTGAAATGAAAGGAATTTTATATCAACTATTCATCTGAAAGTTACCACAAGATTTCAAAACTTCATGACAATTCCTGTTGCAGGGTCAACACAACGACAAGCAAATTTTTTCTTTTTATTCTTTTGACATCTTCTTGTACCTATAAATCCATATTTGTTTAGAGTGTTAACACATTCAGATAACAATTTTAAAGCTAAAATTAAGATTGATTGACTGTATGATGCTTAGTAACACATTTTCAAGCATATTCAGGAACAAATTACAAAACAAATTCACTTCATCAATGTGCAGAATCTAAAATGTTTGATGGATAAGAAAGAAAACATAAATTTTACTTCTGTAAAAAGGTAAAGTCACATTGGGTAGGGGCAGAATATAAGTCTTACACTCCAGAGAGATTTTTCAGGTGCATTCAGCTGATATATGACTTAAAACTAAGAAACACAAAAAGAGGAGACTTTTAGGTAAATATGTCCTATTCTTTAGGATACAATTAACTTACCTACTAACTTTGGTGTTATTTTAATTGAAGGTAATGAATCTATTTTACTTTTCTCAGCAGGAGCTGGACCAGAACCTTCTAATTGATTCAATAACTGAAAGGAAAACAAATACTGATTAAGAATTCAATCATATAGGCTTTAAGGAAAGACACTATAAAATCGACTATATAAATCTGTTTCATTAAAATGTGCTTTAATGTATTGTGGTAAACTTATCAATCCTTTAAAAAAACTTATTCTAAAAGGTTACCTATTCAACACTGTAATTAAATGTTAAATTAGTTTTTTTGTGTGTAAAGATTGATTTTGTTCTCAGTAAATTTAAACAATACAAAATATTACACATATGAACTTTCACTGTACTACAATCCGTCGATATTTCTAGTTTGGCATTGTCAAACGTCATGTTTTTCTCATACTGTTAATGATGCCGTTACACTAAATCCATTAGATGTTGGATGTGTACTGATTGATATTTTAGTCTTAAAAACACGATTTTTTTTCATTAGTTGTTATTGGCTTTGAACTGGATGTCATCAACTGCAAGTACTCTCAGATTTGTACTTATCATTCCTTCAATGAGTTACTACAATTTTCAGGTCCTTTTATGAATATTGTTAATAACCATTTAAAATTTGATTTCAAGAATTTATTCTTGCTTCAAGGGACAAACTATTTGAACTTGTTTTTTTATAAACTTATGATGGAGGATAATTCACACATTAAAGGACAAATGATCTGTGTCGGATAAAAATCAACCTTATGCAAGTGTACTTTTACATGTAGCTCTATAAGACTTTGAACAATTTTGGTAGTCAAATTATAACAAACTAATTTTCAAACAGTTACAGACTTCTCCTTGAGATTTTTTTCAACATAAAAGAGGATCACAAATGTATTGATATTTATAAGAATAAGGTCGATTTTTATCCGACGCAGCCAAAATCATAATTAAGCTGTTTGTAAATTTATTGAGCGTGAAACTTAAAAAAACAATTTTTTTGCTCTTTCCTCAAGGTAGATTAAATTGTATTCTAATATGACGTGCTTCTTTAGCTTTGTAAACAACACCATGATAAAATTGTCCATATATCTATACTTAGCGCAGACTCAGAGATATACATAATAATGGCTGTTACAATATACTTTCCTGGTAAGTCCACATGTTTTGGAACCCTATTTGCAAACCATTTGCCTATTTTATTGTTTTAAAAATTGCAGTTAAAAAAGACAAAATAACTTTTATTCTTATATTTGGATGCATAATAAAAAGAAGTAATGCACAAGAGCTCGGAGAAATCAACAAAATAAAAAAAAAATAAAATTCTGCGAAAGTCTTTTAACGTTTTTGACACATTTAAATCATTTCAAAACATGACGTCATACAAATGAAAACGCTACGGTTGAACGTTTTCTGATACATGAACCATCGAAATTCGTATAATATTGTATTAAAATTGATTTGTAAGGTAGTTTTTGTTTTGTTTTCTATTCTATTGCATTTTTCACATATTTACTGATTTCAGCAAGTCAACATGGCGGCTCCATAGTTATGAAACGTCAACTTTGGATTTGACGGTAGCTTACGAGAAAAACATGTAAATTAAAAATGGCAAATGTTGGGTTTGAGAATTTAAAGAATTAAACAGATTTTTTTCTAGTGGTTATTCACGAAACAATCCATGCAAGCTACAGATTTTACGAATGTTGGAGCTTTATCGAACAGGGAGTAAAAAAAGAACAGCCACACATACAGCATACCTATATCGCTTCAGTTTTTTAATGACAGTATTTGTCCTATTAGAATAGAAATAGTTCATGGAAGCCATAGATTGTTGGAAATTTACACATGGCCTGGGCCGTGATATTCGTTTATTTTGACCCTCGCTAACGCTCAGGATAGAATTTGAATATCACGGCCCATGTGCAAATTTCCAACAATCTATGGCTTCCCTGAATTATTTCTTAATTTATACATGGTCTTATGTTCTTTACATAAATAAATAAAGTATACATTTTTAGAAAATATTAGAATTATTTTACCTGTGTTACAATATTGTCTAGTCCATGGACACCCCAGGCATAATCTCCTGGATTACCATGCATCATGGGTATAAAATTTCTGAAGAATAAAATGTATATCTGTCATTTTAAAATTACAAGTTATTTTGGTTTCAAATGTCCAAATCCAAAGTTTAGTAGTCTAAAATATGGTGGCAATAGACAGATTTGAATTAAACATGTACATTTTGTATCAATCCATGGACATAAAAGATAGTGGGTACACATATTTAAATACTGGAATATATCTACATAATTTTCAATTGGTTAACATAGGTAAAAAAACAACTTTCCCCATGTACGATTTTGTAGGACTTTTGGAAAATTTCTTGGTATAAACAGACTTTTACAGGATAGAAGCCAGCACACCAGTTTTAGTTACACATTGAAATTACAACTGCTAACTGTCCATAAATGACTAAGGATCTGTTAGATAGAATGTTCCAAGTATTTCCAATTGACTTTTTTTAGAAAAAGCTGTTAGATATAAGGCACTTAAATATGAACCATGAGATGATAGTTCAAATGTCTTTTCATATTGTAAATACTCACGTTTCTTGTTAATTGTATGGTTTTCAATTGTAAAATTAGAAAATATATTTCCAGTCAACTCCCTCATACATTTTAATAGAAAGTTTTTTTTAAAGTTGTGAGTTTTCTTTGATATCAAATCTAATTGTTAAATTGACTTTTCATGATTCGTGCAACAAGAAATCTTAGCTTTTAATTAATTTCAATAATCATTGTTTCCGTCTGAAATATTGTTTTTAAAACGATTATCAGTGCCATACTTGACCAGTAATAGACTACAATATAATGTTGGTAAATAGAGACCAATTTTATGGCATTCACTATTTAAACATTTAAAAAAACTAAACTTACAGTGCTGGACCATGGGCATCTGATAATCTGTCTATAAACATTTGTAACAACCTGCAATACAATACAGAGGACTATTTTATTCAGAGTATTTAAAGCATAATACATTAAACATTTGTAAAGGGTTCCACTGAAATCTGTGTCATGCCTGCAATTGCTTTCTCAGTGTAAAAGTGTAATATTGACCGCCAAAAAACTCTGAAATGTCTCACCTGGTTTTCTAAACGCAATAGAATTATTGTGTGAATTATGTCTTAAAGAATAAAACAAGTTTATTCATAATATTATATCATCCATGTGAATGAGGTTAAGGTCTCATGAAATCTGCTAGATGGACATGTACACCAAATATAGATAACTTATTTGAATTATCGGAGATACAGACGAGGCAAAAAGCTTATAGATCTGCATTTAAGAAAGTTGACAGGAAATTCGCAGAAGCATTTCTAAATAAGAGCTCATATTTACATTAACAAATTATTGGGGAATATTGCAGGCTCAACAAAAATCTCACCAAAGACATCAGCCTTATATTGCACTTAAATATCTAATTGAACTGAAACAAGTGTTCTTTTAAAATTACCCTTGAAGATACGGAACTTGTCTAGGGTTCTGTGACTGTTGATTATTTCTTGTTCTAAGTTGTATTCTGGTAAAAGGAACAGGACCATTACGTCTCATTACAGATGGATGATCCGTGTCTGTGTCCTCAGAATCTGATTCTGTCCTGTCTTCAGAATTTGAAGACCTCTGTGGACGATCTTGACTTACACCTGAAACTTGTTGTTGGAAGTTTTCAAGAAAGGCTCTGCCCCATATCTAAAAAAAAAATGTTGATCATTTTAAACTAATAAAATTAGTATTTTAAAAGAGCAGTTTATTATGGGTGAAATCACTTAGTTTATTTCCAAATCACATATTTATGTAGAAGATGCTTAAATATAGGCTTCTTTAAAATAGAAACTGTATTTTTATATACTTGTCCTAGTTAAACCAGAGACTAAAACACAGATATTTTCCATCAAGTGACAGTGTAAAAATAAAAAGACAGCCACACAATCATAATATTGAGTCAAAGTAGTTCACATTGAAGTCTTTCCTATTAAACCAAGACCAAGTTGACAAATATAATGTGTTTCAAGAAGAAAATCGATTTATGGTAGTCAATTTTTGTAGTGGTACTGTGTATAGCAATATACGACATGTACTTATCCTGAATATGGTTGACAGTTTATCCAACATCAAGCAATCTGTAGGTCATGAAAAATTAGAGAGTTAATTTTCGTGTCATTTGGTCTCTTGTGAATAATTGTTTCATAGACAATCACATCACATCTAATTTTTTATACATATATGAACCTTCTTTTAAGAATAAACTTGCCTCTGCAAAATTTGATGCCGGATCAATTATTTCTTGTGGAGAACTATTATTTGGTGACTCTCTGAAAGACATATGAATTATTTTGTTAATGAATAACACAAAGAAAATAACTTTGAGATAAAATTTAACCTTAACTTGAAAAGTATCAGGTTAACCAAGCAAGACAGACGTGTAAAGTGGAACACCTAAAAAAAAAATATTCTTCAAATATTGTTGACAATATTGTTTAGATTCAGCATATCAAAGAAGCCCAAGAATTCAATTTTTGTTAAAATCAAGCTAAGTTTAATTTTGGACCCTTTGGACCTTAATGTAGACCAATTTGAAAACAGGACCAAAAATTAAGAATCTGAATACACGGTTAGACAATATTGCTTATACATGTACATGTAGTATTGGAGAAACAAACTTAACCAGGAAAACTTAACATTGGCCAACCACCATGAAATACAGGTCAAAGTTAGTTGAACACTGCCAGACAGATATCTTTAAATCAATCCATACACAAACTATAGTAGACTTACTGCTTACAGTGTCTTCCCCATGATTAATTCCTGTGATTATTATGAAGTGAACTTCTAAAGTAATTATTTTTTGATAACTGACAATCAATGTTCATGTTCTCTCAGGTTACCTTTGTTTGATTATTGTTAATATTCATTAAAACCTTTACCAGAAGTTATATATTATAACCAGGGTTTAAGCTAGGATTTTGAGGGCTTTAGGCGCTATTAAAAATAACCTCTTTTTTGTGTAACAGCAAGGGACCAAGGATGTATATTACTAGCTTCAACTTTGACTTTGTCAGATTTTAAAGGACTTATAGGCATGATTAGGAGTCAGTATTGTATGATTTGACTCGATTGTACTTTTGGCCTTTGTTTTGAAAGATTCTGACATGGGGTCCAGAAACTTTGTTCACAATTTCTCTTCAGTTTGTTCCAGCGGACATCGAATTCCTGATCAACAAAAGTTGGATTCATTTTTTTCAAACAAGGAATCACAGCAGAAATCAACTTGCAACGATTACCTCGCTGCATAATCATTGTCCTTAAAAACGTCTAAATCCATATTTGGAAATCATTTCTATTAAGTTGGGCTGTATAAAATCCTTTAAGGAACAATTATAATGACTGAACGGAGGTTGTAAACAAATCAAGAATAGATAACGTTTACTACTTTCGGTTTTAAAATGAAACGAAAAAGGGAAGTAACATGTGGATAATAAATTCAAAACGAGTCCGGATTCATCATGAAATTATAATTTTTATATGACCCCAAAAATTTTGGGGATCGTATAATGGTATGATGTCGTCGTCTGCATCGTCCGAAGACACATTGGTTCCAGATAATAACTTCAGTTTAAGAGAATAGATCTTTATAATTTTTTTAAGAAGGTTCAATACCACAAAAGGAAGATTCGGATCAATTTTGGGGATGATGGTCCCAACTGTTTAGGAATGACGGGCCCAAAATAAGCATTTTTCTAGTTTCAGGATAATAAATTCGTGTTCAAGTATTTCAATTGCTCTGAAATTATACCACAATGAACAAAACCACAAGTAGAAGGTTTGGATTCATTTTTGGGGTTATGGGGCCAAAGTTTAGGAATCAAGGGCCAAAAAGGGGCCAAAACAAGCATTTTTCCAGACAATAACTTGTGTGTAATTGTATGGATCTCTCTGAATTTGTCCCACAACGTACCATATAACAAAGGGGAGGCTGGGATTAAGTTTTGGGTTAATTGCCCAAAATATGTAGGAATTAGGGGCCTAAAAAGGACCAAAAAAGAAGCATGTTTCTAGTTTCCAAACAATCATGACAATAACTTGTGTTAAGTGTATGGATCTCTCTGAAATTGTACTAAAAGGTTCAATACTACAAAAGAAAGCATGGGATTGAGTTTAAGGGTTATTGCTCCAAGGGGGGTTTCAAAAAGTTGGGGTGGGGATTTTTTGTTTACAATTTTTTGAAGGGATTCCCTTTTTTTTCAAAATTTTTCAAATTTCAAATTTTGAAGTTTCAAGAAGAAATCTTCAATTGCACAGTATTGTGCAATAGATTTGTTAGATCTTTGACCACATAAATTTTGTGACTTAACCCATTTCATGTAAAAAAAAATGATCACAATCTAAATTCAGACAGTATCAAGCTTGAATATTGTGATCAAATTTGCTCCAACTGTTCAGGGATTACCACTGGGGTCGTATAAAGCTGTGTCCTGCGAAGCACCTGGTTCGATTTAAAATCTTTAAATCACAACTTGAAACACCTGTTGAAAATGTTAATTAAGTGGGGTCATAAACTTGTCAAAAACATGAAAACAGGTAGATTTACATGTATAGTATTTTGATGTGAAAATATTTTTACACTTTCAAAATTTAAGTGACGAAACTGATTTTAAATACTTTCGTTAATGCGAGAACCCTTGCATAAATTACGAAAGTGAGGAGCGCTAGCAAAATCACTGATTATAACATAAATATACAGAGTATATGTATGAGCCAATACCTTTTAATTTGTGTTATTTGTGAGCTGTCTGGTCAATATATACATGTATGTAACCCTTTCTTCTTTTAAAATACTCATTTGGCAATATGACTTAAGAACATATATGAAACTTATGTTCAAGGTCAAATTATAAATTACACTACATACTCTGATTCTGTTATTTCTTCAATGAATCCATTCTCACATTTAGGACATGTATAATCCTACAAAAAAGAAAAAAAGTATTTAAAAAAAAATCCTACACTGACATTCACAGACATGTACACAGTACAGTCTGTGAACAAATGCAATCTTTATTACTCCTGCAAAACAGCATCAAATCATAATGACAATAAAATTGAGAATGGAAATAGGGAATATTGTTGTTTTTTGCAATATTCATGGTCAACTCTTTATTTTGACTTGCCATTCTAGTAATTAACAAAATAGTTAAATAACTACATGTACATGTATTTTAAACACAAAAAGTCTTTGGCATTATGGAAATATGCTTCAATTGGTTAATAAAGAGCTGCACCAGCGCTTTTTAATACAAACAAGTTCCATTACTCCTGAGTCCTCAATGTCATATATGAACATATATCAGAAGTTTATAAAAAACTAAAGGGAGCTTATTTTAATAGAAACATGTATAAGCCATTCAAAGTCTCATGAAAACTGCTTACAGCATTTTAGAGTTAACTATTGTCCGAAAACTACAAAATCAACTTTTTAGGAGTAAAATCTCATAACTCAGAAACAAAGGGAACTTACGTTAATATATAAACAATTCACCAAAGTTTCATGAAAATAGGTTAACACAATTTAGAGTTATTTGTACATGTTGACAAAGGAGGGACAGATGCTAGATGGACAACAGCATACATGTACATTGTACTATAATATCTCACGTAAACAGGCATTTCAAAACGGCCAAGGTCCCATAACAACTACAAACATTGTCTAATTATTATATATATATAGTGCCACATATTTGAGGGAAAATTTGTGGACATACACAACATACATTTTTGATACACTAAGGAAAAATGGTTGAATGAAGTGTGATACAATGTGACTCATGAAAATATTGTCATACAATGTACATTTGTATATGTAACAACCATGACAACACGACACTTATGTATGGCCAACTACACATACTAATTAAAAAATCCAACAACAACTTTAACCTTCTAGTAAACATGGTAAATGGTCGAAAATTAAATGGTGTTATGCTTCAATAGGTCAAATAAGACTATGAAATATTTAAACCTTCTAGTAAAAGGTCTAAAATAAGTACAGAACCAGTACTGAGTAGTACATGTATTTTCAAGCTGGCATTATGCTACAATTGGCCAAAATTACACTTGTCATTCTTATAGCTCTTAAAACCTTAAACACAAATGCAATCAATGGCAATAAAGTATGGCCATTCTGGGCAACTTCATATATAATGAATATCAATTAATGTATAACAAAGTATGAAAGCTAGTAGGCAAACCATCTCAATGTAACAATGTTCACAATGTGTTGTGAAGATAGAGTTCTGAGGATGACAAATAGTACATGTATCGTACATATATATATGCACATTCGATTTGTGATACTCTGCCAGAGAAAAAAAGAGCATATATAAAGTATCATTTGAATTGCAGAAGATGAGTGTCCTACATTTTTTTGCTATTTGAAATTTCTATGAGTTTACTGAAATACATGTACATTAATATTGTTGGTCATTTCTCAGAGTAATCATGATATTTAACTGACTAATGAGATTCCAATAAACTGATTCATGGTTTCATGGTTTTTTGTTCAGAACTTTAATACCAGCTGTTTATTCAATGTAGTACGTAACATTATACAATCTTATTTGGACATTAGAATTAATATTCACTATTAAAATATTGAATGATTCACAAGGATTCTTTGAAACTATTTAAAAAGAAGTAGGTCATCAACCTGTCGGTTAGAATTGTAACTTATTTCATCATTACTTTTGGATATTTCTGGAAACATTATGCACCATGATCGAGAAGCCCACAAAATGAAAAAATAATAAATGCAAACATTTCAAGTTGCCAGAGAAGATTATTTGACAAAACTTGGTCTCAAAGAGTAGAAAATTCAATGCCGATTGTCAATGGCTCTCAAAGTCCTGCCCAAAACAAATTTTGGCTTTGGCCTTGTTAGAAGGGGTCACAGCAAACGGACCCAGCAAACTTCAATAGCCATTTCGAGATGTCATAATTATTTGGACAAGTCATATGACTCACAAGCATAAGACAAAATGTAAACAGTGATGGTATGACACTAGGCCTAGGGTGAGAAGGACACCTTTTTTCAAAGACCAGCTTCTCTGTTGAGGGTAATTTAAAACAAAATGAAATGCATTTTTCTACAATAAATAATATCTAAATTGGTATTTAGGAGGTCTGCTTCTTTAAAACATGCATGTGGGAAAAAAATCTGGTAACTGGCGTTGTGTTTACAAATAATAATAGTGTCCAAATTAACATGGGTAAACAGCGACTGGTTCTTTTATGGAATTTGGGGCTTTCCGTTGAGGGTAAACTGAAACAAGATGATAACAATCTTCTATAATTTATAAATTTTCTAACTGGTAATTTGGGGTTTATTTCTTCAGAGCACGAATGGCAATAAAACTTGGAAACTGGCAGAGTGTTTACAGCAGCTTCAGCCATTTCTCTTCCCAGTATGACGTCATATAGTCTTGATCAATAAAATGTTTGAGAGAAGTAAATCTAATAACCAACTTTTAACAACATAAAGACAAACAGTCTAATGGGCGTTAATTGTTGGGACAATTTATTTCTCTGGTTGATATGCAGTTACCGTAAAACGCTATCACCTTTTATCTTATTAAATTTGATTTCCAATTGGGCTGTATCTTCTTTGACATGTATGTATATATATGATATAGATTCGTGTATAGGTCCAACGTATCATCAAATAATTGATTTCCGTGCTATTTAAAATTCAATCAGACGTCACAATTGTCATAGTACAAAGTCGTATTACCAGATACATATATATAATACTTTAATATATTTCTGTGTATTATATGTCTCTGATATGGCGTACGAAACTGACTATACTCTTACAGTTACTGATCACAATGTAAAAATGTTATCAAGGATCCTTTAGATAATAAATTCCTACTGTTTTTTTTTTGTTTTGTTTTTTTGTTTGTTTTTGTTTAAAAAAAAAAAATTCTTTTATTAAACAAATTATATATGTCTTGTCATTAAACAAGAATGACAGTATCAAACTGACAAGTATTATATATACCGTTTTAAAAGTATCATGATTGGAGGATACTATATAGTCTTACAGTATATTTATAATCTTAACTAACAATTATAATAGATGATCAAAGTTTTGATGTAAGTTTCACTATTAAATAGCTTTCAGTTTTAAAGATCTCTGTTTAAAAAAAAATTAAAATGCAGAAAGGGAAAAATGAGACAAAAAAATAGGGAAAAATTGTTCAGCAGTGTTTTCTTGTAATATTTTCGACAAGGTGGATCCTCTTCTGCATGTAGATAGATTCACTGTGCATTTGACAGTCCTTCCTTTAATAATAATTTAGCAATTATTATCTCTGATAATGTATCATCAATGATTGAGCTTATGTATATATATTTGTATGAGCTCCAGGTTAATAGACAGCTAAAATTTACTTATACATGTATGATGTAACAAGGGGTATGCATCATTTGTTACAATATCATAAATAAATATACATGTATCATTCAAATACCAAATAAAGAGATGTGGTAAGATGACTTATTTGGCAACTTTTCCAAATTAAATGAAGCTTGTTTTTTATAGCAAATTTATATCACAATTAGCAGTCACAGATGTTGTATTTTATTCCTAATGTCATGTAGTATTAGAAATGCCTCTCGAGTGTTGCCTGCTGAGGTTGCCTGGCAATACAAGTTACGGAATATCATCAAGCATACTAGTATATAACTATATAAAAACAACCACCACGAAACTGGTCATTGAATTTGTGTCCTCGCAGATTTATATATTGTAGACTCATATAAAATCATATTAGACCAGTGTTGGTGCTTTCAGTTGGTGCATATCGTTCGCACCAAACAAAATGATCACACTTCTTCACTAAAAACATAAAGATAAAATCTACTGAAAATATATTTTTTTTTGTGTTTAATATCAAATTTCGAACATGCTAATTATTTTTCTCTTTCAACAAATGAAATCAAGATGTATTACATGCAATATGTTTATTGTAAAAGTTTTAGGAAGCACAGTTTTCCCATTCCACCATGTTTTATTTTGCATGCCGTGAGAACGTTTTGGGTGTTCTCTATCACGTCCACGTTAAAGATGTCTTTTGACAAGATGAAAAATCAAACTACAAATGAAATGTGAGTAACCAGTAATTATTCATGATATTTTTACTTAGATAACCATACACTACGTTCGAGTAACGGTTAAAACTCATAGGCTTCGAGGATTATTTTCCCAAGCGCATAATATTAAACAAGCCGTAGAAAAAAGACGTCGGTTAGCGACGTTTGTCGACGTCACAGTTTTTGTGGTGAATAAATATAGCGGCGGGAATGTGCCTGCAGTCATTCCCTCTAACACTGCCACGAGTGTCGGACGGTCCTTCGTTGAGAAACAAGGATTTTGATTTTTTGTTCTTATGACAGAACTACGATTTTAAACTCAATTTTTGATGAACTAGTCGAATACCATTTAAGGTAAGTCATTCAAAGTAAAATGATGATTTCCTTTTCGCTGTGAACTTGTTAGCGATCGCCTATGTTCATCCTTAGTGACAGATTGAAAATTATCGTTACTATTTATATTATGCAAAGTTTTCACTGTGAACTTGTTAGAGATCGCCTATGTGCATCCTTAGTTACAGAATGAAACTATCGTTAATATTCATATAATGCAAAGTTTTCACTGTGAACTTGTTAGAGATCGCCTATGTGCATCTTTAGTTACAGATTGAAACTATCGTTACTATTTGTATTTTGTAAAGTTTTCACTGTAAACTTGTTAGAGATCGCCTATGTGCATCCTTAGTTACAGAATGAAACTATCGTTAATATTCATATAATGCAAAGTTTTCACTGTGAACTTGTTAGAGATCGCCTATGTGCATCTTTAGTTACAGATTGAAACTATCGTTACTATTTGTATTATGTAAAGTTTTCACTGTGAACTTGTTAGAGATCGCCTATGTGCATCTTTAGTTACAGATTGAAACTATCGTTACTATTTACATTATGTACCGTTTTCACTGTGAAATTGTTAGAGATCGCCTATGTGCATCCGTAGTTACAGATTAAAACTATCGTTACAATTTACATTATGTACCGTTTTCACTGTGAAATTGTTAGAGATCGCCTATGTGCATCCGTAGTTACAGATTGAAACTATCGTTATTATTTATATTTTGTAAAGTTTTCACTGTGAACTTGTTAGAAATCGCCTATGTGCATCCTTAGTTACAGATTGAAACTATCGTTACTATTTGTATTTTGTAAAGTTTTCACTGTGAACTTGTTAGAGATCGCCTATGAGCATCCTTAGTTACAGATTGAAACTATCGTTACAATTTACATTATGTACAGTTTTCACTGTGAAATTGTTAGAGATCGCCTATGTGCATCCGTAGTTACAGATTGAAACTATCGTTATTATTTATATTTTGTAAAGTTTTCACTGTGAACTTGTTAGAAATCGCCTATGTGCATCCTTAGTTACAGATTGAAACTATCGTTACTATTTGTATTTTGTAAAGTTTTCACTGTGAACTTGTTAGAGATCGCCTATGAGCATCCTTAGTTACAGATTGAAACTATCGTTACTATTTACATTATGTACAGTTTTCACTGTGAAATTGTTAGAGATCGCCTATGTGCATCCGTAGTTACAGATTGAAACTATCGTTATTATTTATATTTTGTAAAGTTTTCACTGTGAACTTGTTAGAAATCGCCTATGTGCATCCTTAGTTACAGATTGAAACTATCGTTACTATTTGTATTTTGTAAAGTTTTCACTGTAAACTTGTTAGAGATCGCCTATGTGCATCCTTAGTTACAGAATGAAACTATCGTTAATATTCATATAATGCAAAGTTTTCACTGTGAACTTGTTAGAGATCGCCTATGTGCATCTTTAGTTACAGATTGAAACTATCGTTACTATTTGTATTTTGTAAAGTTTTCACTGTAAACTTGTTAGAGATCGCCTATGTGCATCCTTAGTTACAGAATGAAACTATCGTTAATATTCATATAATGCAAAGTTTTCACTGTGAACTTGTTAGAGATCGCCTATGTGCATCTTTAGTTACAGATTGAAACTATCGTTACTATTTGTATTATGTAAAGTTTTCACTGTGAACTTGTTAGAGATCGCCTATGTGCATCTTTAGTTACAGATTGAAACTATCGTTACTATTTACATTATGTACCGTTTTCACTGTGAAATTGTTAGAGATCGCCTATGTGCATCCGTAGTTACAGATTAAAACTATCGTTACAATTTACATTATGTACCGTTTTCACTGTGAAATTGTTAGAGATCGCCTATGTGCATCCGTAGTTACAGATTGAAACTATCGTTATTATTTATATTTTGTAAAGTTTTCACTGTGAACTTGTTAGAAATCGCCTATGTGCATCCTTAGTTACAGATTGAAACTATCGTTACTATTTGTATTTTGTAAAGTTTTCACTGTGAACTTGTTAGAGATCGCCTATGAGCATCCTTAGTTACAGATTGAAACTATCGTTACAATTTACATTATGTACAGTTTTCACTGTGAAATTGTTAGAGATCGCCTATGTGCATCCGTAGTTACAGATTGAAACTATCGTTATTATTTATATTTTGTAAAGTTTTCACTGTGAACTTGTTAGAAATCGCCTATGTGCATCCTTAGTTACAGATTGAAACTATCGTTACTATTTGTATTTTGTAAAGTTTTCACTGTGAACTTGTTAGAGATCGCCTATGAGCATCCTTAGTTACAGATTGAAACTATCGTTACTATTTACATTATGTACAGTTTTCACTGTGAAATTGTTAGAGATCGCCTATGTGCATCCGTAGTTACAGATTGAAACTATCGTTATTATTTATATTTTGTAAAGTTTTCACTGTGAACTTGTTAGAAATCGCCTATGTGCATCCTTAGTTACAGATTGAAACTATCGTTACTATTTGTATTTTGTAAAGTTTTCACTGTGAACTTGTTAGAGATCGCCTATGTGCATCCTCAGTTACAGATTGAAACTATCATTAAGTTTTATATCTATTCTCAAGTTTTCAGTGTGAACTTGTTAGCGATCGCATATGTGCATCCTTAGTTACAAATTCAAACTATCGTTACTATTCATATCATGTCAAGTTTTCACTGTGAACTTGTTAGAGATCGCCAATGTGCAGTGCATCCTTAATTACAGATTGCAAATTATCGATACTATTTATTAAACGTAAAGTTTGCACTGTGAACTTTCTAGAGATCGCCTATGTGCATCCTTGTTTGAGAACCTAAGTTACAGTAGGTGATACACAATATAATACCATAGTATACCATGTAAATTGTACACTGTGAAATTGTTAGAGATCCTAAGTCATAATAGGATATTCACGATATTATACCATGTAAAGTGCGCACTGTGAATTTGTTAGAGATCCTTTGTTACAGTTTGAGATTCACGATATTATACCATGTAAAGTGAGCATTTTGAATTTGTTAGATATTCTGAGTTATGAAGTTACGAGTTATGAAGTTATGAGTTATGAAGTTAGAGATCCTTTGTTACAGTTAGATATTCACGATATTATACCATGTAAAGTTTGCATTGTGAATTTGTTAGAGATCCTTTGTTACAGTAGGAGATTCACGATATAATACCATGTAAAGTGAACTGTGAATTTGTTAGAGAAACTAAGTTGTTGTAGGGGATTCACGATATTATACCATGGAAAGTAAACTGCGATTATGTTAGAGAACCTTAGTTGTTGTAGGAGATTCACGATATTATACCATGGAAAGTGAATTGTGATTATGTTAAAGATCCTTAAGTTAAAGTAGGATATTCACGATATAATACAATAGAAATTGAACTGTGATTATGTTAGAGATCGTTAGTTATTGTAGGAGATTGATAATATAATACATGGAAAGTAAACTGTGAATATGTTAGAGACCCTTAGTTATTGTAAGAGATTCACAATATTATACCATTGAAAGTGAACTGTGAATTGGTTAGAGATCCATAGTTATTGTAGGAGATTCACGATATTAATACATGTTAAGTGAACTGTGAATTTGTTAAGAGATCCGTTGTTACAGTTGGGTTATCACGATATTATACCATGAAAAGTGTTAACTGTGAATTTGAAAGAGATCCGTAGTTATAGTAGGATATTCACGATATTATTACATGTTAAGTGAACTGTGAATTGTGAATTTGTTAGAGATCCTTGGTTATTGTAGGAGATTCACAATATTGTATCATGGAAAGTTTGCACTGTGAATTTATTAGAGATCCTTAGTTATTTTAGGAGATTCACGATATAATACCATGGAAAGTGTGCACTGTGAATTTGTTAGAGATTATAAGCTACAGTAGGATATTCACGATATAATACCATGGAAAGTAAACTGCGAATATGTTAGAGATCCTTAGTTATTGTAAGATATTCACAATATTATACCATGTAAAGTGTGCACTGTGAATTTGTTAGAGATTATAAGCTACAGTAGGATATTCACGATATAATACCATGGAAAGTAAACTGCGAATATGTTAGAGATCCTTAGTTATAGTAGGATATTCACGATATTATTACATGTAAAGTGAACTGTGAATTGTGAATTTGTTAGAGAACCTTAGTTATTGTAGGAGATTCACAATATAATACCATGGAAAGTAAACTGCGATTGTGTTAGAGATCCTTAGTTATTGTAAGATATTCACAATATTATACCATGTAAAGTGTGCACTGTGAATTTGTTAGAGATTATAAGCTACAGTAGGATATTCACGATATAATACCATGGAAAGTAAACTGCGAATATGTTAGAGATCCTTAGTTATAGTAGGATATTCACGATATTATTACATGTAAAGTGAACTGTGAATTGTGAATTTGTTAGAGAACCTTAGTTATTGTAGGAGATTCACAATATTGTATCATGGAAAGTTTGCACTGTGAATTTGTTAGAGATCATTTGTTATTTTAGGAGATTCACGATATAATACCATGGAAAGTAAACTGCGATTATGTTAGAGATCCTTAGTTATTGTAGGAGATTCACGATATTATACTATGGAAAGTAAACTGCGATTATGTTAGAGACCCTTAGTTATTGTAAGATATTTACAATATAATACCATGGAAAGTGAACTGTGAATTGGTTAGAGATCCATAGTTATTGTAGGAGATTCACGATATTAATACATGTTAAGTGAACTGTGAATTTGTTAAGAGATCCGTTGTTACAGTTGGGTTATCACGATATTATACCATGAAAAGTGTTAACTGTGAATTTGAAAGAGATCCGTAGTTATAGTAGGATATTCACGATATTATTACATGTTAAGTGAACTGTGAATTGTGAATTTGTTAGAGATCCTTGGTTATTGCAGGAGATTCACAATATTGTACCATGGAAAGTTTGCACTGTGAATTTGTTAGAGATCCTTAGTTATTTTAGGAGATTCACGATATAATACCATGGAAAGTAAACTGCGATTATGCTAGATATCCTTAGTTATTGTAAGATATTCACAATATTATACCATGTAAAGTGTGCACTGTGAATTTGTTAGAGATTATAAGCTACAGTAGGATATTCACGATATAATACCATGGAAAGTAAACTGCGATTATGTTAGAGACCCTTAGTTATAGTAGGAGATTCACGATATTATTACATGTTAAGTGATCTGAGAATCGTGAATTTGTTAGAGATCCTTAGTTATTATAGGAGATTCACGATTTTATACCATGGAAAGTGTGCACTGTGAATTTGTTAGAGATTATAAGTTACAGCTGGAGATTCATGATATTATACCATGTAAAGGGTGCACTGTGAATTCGTTAGAGATCCGTTGTTACAAATGGAGATTCACGATATTATACCATGCAAAGTTTGCACTGTGAACTAGTATGAGATCATTTGTTACAGTTGGAGATTCACGATATCATACCATGTAAAGTGTGCACTGTGAATTCATAAGAGATCCATAGTTAAAGAAGGATATTCACGATATTATACCATGTAAAGTTTGCATTGTGTATCTGTTAGAGATCCTTAGTTACAGTAGGAGATTCACGATATTATACCATGGAAAGTTAACTGTGAATATGTTTGAGACCCTTAGTTATTGTAAGAGATTCACAATATTATACTATGGAAAGTGAACTGTGAATTGGTTAGAGATCCTTAGTTATTGTAGGAGATTCACGATATTATACCATTGAAAGTGAACTGTGAATTTGTTAGAGATCCTTAGTTATAGTAGGAGATTCACGATAGTATTACATGTTTAGTGAACTGTGAATTGTGAATTTGTTAGAGATCCTTAATTATTGTAGGAGATTCACGATATTATTTCATGGAAAGTGAACTGTGAATTGGTTAGAGATCCTTAGTTATTGTAGGAGATTCACGATATAATACCATGGAAAGTGAACTGTGAATTTGTTAGAGATACTTAGTTATAGTATGAGATTGACAATATTATACCATGTAAAGTGTGCACTGTGAATTTGTTAGAGATTATAAGCTACAATAGGAGATTCACAATATAATACCATTGAAAGTAAACTGCGATTATGTTAGAGATCCTTAGTTATTGTAGGAGATTCACAATATTGTACCATGGAAAGTTTGCACTGTGAATTTGTTAGAGATCCTCAGTTATTGTTGGAGATTCACGATAAATTACCATGGAAAGTAAACTGCGATTATGTTAGAAATCCTTAGTTATTGTAAAAGATTCACAATATTATACCATGGAAAGTAAACTGCGATTATGTTAGAGACCCTTAGTTATTGTAAGATATTTACAATATAATACATGGAAAGTGAACTGTGAATTGGTTAGAGATCCTTAATTATTGTAGGAGATTCACAATATTATACCATGGAAAGTGAACTGTGAATTGGTTAGAGATCCTTAGTTATTGTAGGAGATTCACGATAGTGAATTTGTTAGTAATCCTAAGTCATAATAGGAGATTCACGATATTATACCATGGAAAGTTAACTGTGAATATGTTAGAGACCCTTAGTTATTGTAAGAGATTCACAATATTAAACCATGGAAAGTGAACTGTGAATTTGTTAGAGATCCTTAGTTATAGTAGGAGATTCACGATATTATTACATGTAAAGTGAACTGTGAATTGTGAATTTGTTAGAGAACCTTAGTTATTGTAGGAGATTCACAATATTGTATCACGGAAAGTTTGCACTGTGAATTTGTTAGAGATCCTTAGTTATTTTAGGAGATTCACGATATAATACCATGGAAAGGAAACTGCGATTGTGTTAGAGATCCTTAGTTATTGTAGGAGATTCACGATATTATACCATGGAAAGTGAACTGTGAATTGGTTATAGATCCTTAGTTATAGTAGGAGATTCACGATATAATTACATGTAAAGTGAACTGTGAATTGTGAATTTGTTAGAGAACCTTAGTTATTGTAGGAGATTCACAATATTGTATCATGGAAAGTTTGCACTGTGAATTTGTTAGAGATCCTTAGTTATTTTAGGAGATTCACGATATAATACCATGGAAAGGAAACTGCGATTGTGTTAGAGATCCTTAGTTATTGTAGGAGATTCACGATATTATACCATGGAAAGTGAACTGTGAATTGGTTATAGATCCTTAGTTATTGTAGGAGATTCACGATATTATACCATGGAAAGTGAACTGTGAATTTGTTAGAGATACTTAGTTATAGTAAGAGATTCACAATATTATACCATGTTAAGTGTGCACTGTGAATTTGTTAGAGATTATAAGGTACAGTAGGAGATTCACGATATAATACCATGGAAAGTAAACTGCGATTATGTTAGAGACCCTTAGTTATTGTAAGATATTTACAATATAATACCATGGAAAGTGAACTGTGAATTGGTTAGAGTTCCTTAGTTATTGTAGGAGATTCACAATATTATACCATGGAAAGTGAACTGTGATTTGGTTAGAGATCCTTAGTTAATGTCGGAGATTCACGATAGTGAATTTGTTAGTGATCCTAAGTCATAATAGGAGATTCATGATATTAAACCATGGAAAGTTAACTGTGAATATGTTAGAGACCCTTAGTTATTGTAAGAGATTCACAATATTATACCATGGAAAGTGAACTGTGAATTGGTTAGAGATCCTTAGTTATTGTAGGAGATTCACGATATTATACCATGGAAAGTGAACTGTGAATTGTGAATTGGTTAGAGAACCTTAGTTATTGTAAGAGATTCACAATATTATACCATGGAAAGTGAACTGTGAATATGTTAGAGACCCTTAGTTATTGTAAGAGATTCACAATATTATACCATGGAAAGTGAACTGTGAATTGGTTAGAGATCCTTAGTTATTGTAAGAGATTCACAATATTATTACATGTAAAGTGAACTGTGAATTGTGAATTTGTTAGAGAACCTTAGTTATTGTAGGAGATTCACAATATTGTATCATGGAAAGTTTGCACTGTGAATTTGTTAGAGATCCTTAGTTATTTTAGGAGATTCACGATATAAAACCATGGAAAGTAAACTGCAATTATGTTAGAGATCCTTATTTATTGTAAGATATTCACAATATTATACCATGTACCAGAGATCCTTAGTTATAGTAGGAGATTCACGATAGTATTACATGTAAAGTGAACTGTGAATTGTGAATTGGTTAGAGACCCTTAGTTATTGTAAGAGATTCACGATATTATACCATTGAAAGTGAACTGTGAATTGGTTATAGATCCTTAGTTATTGTAGGCGATTCACGATATTATACCATGGAAAGTAAACTGTGAATATGTTAGAGACCCTTAGTTATTGTAAGATATTTACAATATAATACCATGGAAAGTGAACTGTGAATTGGTTATAGATCCTTAGTTATTGTAGGAGATTCACGATATTATACCATTGAAAGTGAACTGTGAATTTGTTAGAGATACTTAGTTATAGTAAGAGATTGACAATATTATACCATGTAAAGTGTGCACTGTGAACTAGTTTGAGATTCTTTGTTACAGTTGAAGATTCACGATATTATACCATGTAAAGTGTGCACCGTGAATTTTTTAGAGATGAGTTGTTACAGTAGGAGATTCACGATATTATACCATGGAAAGTAAACTGCGATTATGTTAGAGATCCTTAGTTATTGTAGGAGATTCACAATATTGTACCATGGAAAATTTGCACTGTGAATTTGTTAGAGATCCTCGGTTATTGTTTGAGATTCACGATAAAATACCATGGAAAGTAAACTGCGATTATGTTAGAGATCCTTAGTTATTGCAAAAGATTCACAATATTATACCATGGAAAGTAAACTGCGATTATGTTAGAGACCCTTAGTTATTGTAAGATATTTACAATATAATACCATGGAAAGTGAACTGTGAATTGGTTAGAGATCCTTAGTTATTGTAGGAGATTCACGATATTATACCATTGAAAGTGAACTGTGAATTTGTTAGAAATACTTAGTTATAGTAAGAGATTCACAATATTATACCATGTTAAGTGTTCACTGTGAATTTGGTAGAGATTATAAGCTACAGTAGGAGATTCACGATATAATACCATGGAAAGTAAACTGCGATTATGTTAGAGATCCTTAGTTATTGTAAGATATTTACAATATAATACCATGGAAAGTGAACTGTGAATTGGTTAGAGATTATAAGTTACAGTTGGAGATTCATGATATTATATCATATAAAGGGTGCACTGTGAATTCGTTAGAGATCCGTTGTTACAAATGGAGATTCACGATATTATATCATGCAAAGTTTGCACTGTGAACTAGTTTGAGATCCTTTGTTACAGTTGGAGATTCACGATATCATACCATGTAAAGTGTGCACTGTGAATTCATTAGAGATCCATCGTTAAAGTAGGAGATCTTAGTTACAGTAGGAGATTCACGATATTATACCATGTAAAGTGTGCACCGTGAATTTTTTAGAGATGAGTTGTTACAGTTAAAAATTCACGATATTATACCATGTAAAGTGTGCACTGTCAACTTGTCAGAGATCGTTTGTTACAAATGGAGATTCACGATATTATACCATGTAAAGTTTGCACTGTGAACTAGTTAGAGATCCTTTGTTACAGTTGGAGATTCACGATATCATACCCTGTAAAGTGTGCACTGTGAATTTGTTAGAAATCCTTAGTTATTGTAGGAGATTCATGATATTATGCCATGTAAAGTGTGCACTGTTAACTTGTTAGAGATCCTTTGTTACAGCAGAAGATTAATGATATTATACAATGTAAAGGGTGCAGTGTGGATTTGTTAGAGATCCGTTGTTACAGTTGGAGATTCACGATATTGTACCATGTAAAGTTTGCACTGTAAATAAGTTAGAGATCCTTAGTTATTGTAGGAGATTCACGATATTATACCATGGAAAGTGAACTGTGAATTTGTTAGAGATCCTTAGTTATAGTAGGAGATTCACGATAGTATTACATGTTTAGTGAACTGTGAATTGTGAATTTGTTAGAGATCCTTAATTATTGTAGGAGATTCACGATATTATTTCATGGAAAGTGAACTGTGAATTGGTTAGAGATCCTTAGTTATTGTAGGAGATTCACGATATAATACCATGGAAAGTGAACTGTGAATTTGTTAGAGATACTTAGTTATAGTATGAGATTGACAATATTATACCATGTAAAGTGTGCACTGTGAATTTGTTAGAGATTATAAGCTACAATAGGAGATTCACAATATAATACCATTGAAAGTAAACTGCGATTATGTTAGAGATCCTTAGTTATTGTAGGAGATTCACAATATTGTACCATGGAAAGTTTGCACTGTGAATTTGTTAGAGATCCTCAGTTATTGTTGGAGATTCACGATAAATTACCATGGAAAGTAAACTGCGATTATGTTAGAAATCCTTAGTTATTGTAAAAGATTCACAATATTATACCATGGAAAGTAAACTGCGATTATGTTAGAGACCCTTAGTTATTGTAAGATATTTACAATATAATACATGGAAAGTGAACTGTGAATTGGTTAGAGATCCTTAATTATTGTAGGAGATTCACAATATTATACCATGGAAAGTGAACTGTGAATTGGTTAGAGATCCTTAGTTATTGTAGGAGATTCACGATAGTGAATTTGTTAGTGATCCTAAGTCATAATAGGAGATTCACGATATTATTTCATGGAAAGTGAACTGTGAATTGGTTAGAGATCCTTAGTTATTGTAGGAGATTCACGATATAATACCATGGAAAGTGAACTGTGAATTTGTTAGAGATACTTAGTTATAGTATGAGATTGACAATATTATACCATGTAAAGTGTGCACTGTGAATTTGTTAGAGATTATAAGCTACAATAGGAGATTCACAATATAATACCATTGAAAGTAAACTGCGCTTATGTTAGAGATCCTTAGTTATTGTAGGAGATTCACAATATTGTACCATGGAAAGTTTGCACTGTGAATTTGTTAGAGATCCTCAGTTATTGTTGGAGATTCAAGATAAATTACCATGGAAAGTAAACTGCGATTATGTTAGAAATCCTTAGTTATTGTAAAAGATTCACAATATTATACCATGGAAAGTAAACTGCGATTATGTTAGAGACCCTTAGTTATTGTAATATATTTACAATATAATACATGGAAAGTGAACTGTGAATTGGTTAGAGATCCTTAATTATTGTAGGAGATTCACAATATTATACCATGGAAAGTGAACTGTGAATTGGTTAGAGATCCTTAGTTATTGTAGGAGATTCACGATAGTGAATTTGTTAGTGATCCTAAGTCATAATAGGAGATTCACGATATTATGCCATGGAAAGTTAACTGTGAATATGTTAGAGACCCTTAGTTATTGTAAGAGATTCACAATATTAAACCATGGAAAGTGAACTGTGAATTTGTTAGAGATCCTTAGTTATAGTAGGAGATTCACGATATTATTACATGTAAAGTGAACTGTGAATTGTGAATTTGTTAGAGAACCTTAGTTATTGTAGGAGATTCACAATATTGTATCATGGAAAGTTTGCACTGTGAATTTGTTAGAGATCCTTAGTTATTTTAGGAGATTCACGATATAATACCATGGAAAGGAAACTGCGATTGTGTTAGAGATCCTTAGTTATTGTAGGAGATTCACGATATTATACCATGGAAAGTGAACTGTGAATTGGTTATAGATCCTTAGTTATTGTAGGAGATTCACGATATTATACCATGGAAAGTGAACTGTGAATTTGTTAGAGATACTTAGTTATAGTAAGAGATTCACAATATTATACCATGTTAAGTGTGCACTGTGAATTTGTTAGAGATTATAAGGTACAGTAGGAGATTCACGATATAATACCATGGAAAGTAAACTGCGATTATGTTAGAGACCCTTAGTTATTGTAAGATATTTACAATATAATACCATGGAAAGTGAACTGTGAATTGGTTAGAGTTCCTTAGTTATTGTAGGAGATTCACAATATTATACCATGGAAAGTGAACTGTGAATTGGTTAGAGATCCTTAGTTATTGTCGGAGATTCACGATAGTGAATTTGTTAGTGATCCTAAGTCATAATAGGAGATTCATGATATTAAACCATGGAAAGTTAACTGTGAATATGTCAGAGACCCTTAGTTATTGTAAGAGATTCACAATATTATACCATGGAAAGTGAACTGTGAATTGGTTAGAGATCCTTAGTTATAGTAGGAGATTCACGATATTATTACATGTAAAGTGAACTGTGAATTGTGAATTTGTTAGAGAACCTTAGTTATTGTAGGAGATTCACAATATTGTATCATGGAAAGTTTGCACTGTGAATTTGTTAGAGATCCTTAGTTATTTTAGGAGATTCACGATATAAAACCATGGAAAGTAAACTGCGATTATGTTAGAGATCCTTATTTATTGTAAGATATTCACAATATTATACCATGTACCAGAGATCCTTAGTTATAGTAGGAGATTCACGATAGTATTACATGTAAAGTGAACTGTGAATTGTGAATTGGTTAGAGACCCTTAGTTATTGTAAGAGATTCACGATATTATACCATTGAAAGTGAACTGTGAATTGGTTATAGATCCTTAGTTATTGTAGGAGATTCACGATATTATACCATGGAAAGTAAACTGTGAATATGTTAGAGACCCTTAGTTATTGTAAGATATTTACAATATAATACCATGGAAAGTGAACTGTGAATTGGTTATAGATCCTTAGTTATTGTAGGAGATTCACGATATTATACCATTGAAAGTGAACTGTGAATTTGTTAGAGATACTTAGTTATAGTAAGAGATTGACAATATTATACCATGTAAAGTGTGCACTGTGAACTAGTTTGAGATTCTTTGTTACAGTTGAAGATTCACGATATTATACCATGTAAAGTGTGCACCGTGAATTTTTTAGAGATGAGTTGTTACAGTAGGAGATTCACGATATTATACCATGGAAAGTAAACTGCGATTATGTTAGAGATCCTTAGTTATTGTAGGAGATTCACAATATTGTACCATGGAAAATTTGCACTGTGAATTTGTTAGAGATCCTCGGTTATTGTTTGAGATTCACGATAAAATACCATGGAAAGTAAACTGCGATTATGTTAGAGATCCTTAGTTATTGCAAAAGATTCACAATATTATACCATGGAAAGTAAACTGCGATTATGTTAGAGACCCTTAGTTATTGTAAGATATTTACAATATAATACCATGGAAAGTGAACTGTGAATTGGTTAGAGATCCTTAGTTATTGTAGGAGATTCACGATATTATACCATTGAAAGTGAACTGTGAATTTGTTAGAAATACTTAGTTATAGTAAGAGATTCACAATATTATACCATGTTAAGTGTTCACTGTGAATTTGGTAGAGATTATAAGCTACAGTAGGAGATTCACGATATAATACCATGGAAAGTAAACTGCGATTATGTTAGAGATCCTTAGTTATTGTAAGATATTTACAATATAATACCATGGAAAGTGAACTGTGAATTGGTTAGAGATTATAAGTTACAGTTGGAGATTCATGATATTATATCATATAAAGGGTGCACTGTGAATTCGTTAGAGATCCGTTGTTACAAATGGAGATTCACGATATTATATCATGCAAAGTTTGCACTGTGAACTAGTTTGAGATCCTTTGTTACAGTTGGAGATTCACGATATCATACCATGTAAAGTGTGCACTGTGAATTCATTAGAGATCCATCGTTAAAGTAGGAGATCTTAGTTACAGTAGGAGATTCACGATATTATATAATGTAAAGTGTGCACCGTGAATTTTTTAGAGATGAGTTGTTACAGTTAAAGATTCACGATATTATACCATGTAAAGTGTGCACTGTCAACTTGTCAGAGATCGTTTGTTACAAATGGAGATTCACGATATTATACCATGTAAAGTTTGCACTGTGAACTAGTTAGAGATCCTTTGTTACAGTTGGAGATTCACGATATCATACCCTGTAAAGTGTGCACTGTGAATTTGTTAGAAATCCTTAGTTATTGTAGGAGATTCATGATATTATGCCATGTAAAGTGTGCACTGTTAACTTGTTAGAGATCCTTTGTTACAGCAGAAGATTAATGATATTATACCATGTAAAGGGTGCAGTGTGGATTTGTTAGAGATCCGTTGTTACAGTTGGAGATTCACGATATTGTACCATGTAAAGTTTGCACTGTAAATAAGTTAGAGATCCTTAGTTATTGTAGGAGATTCATGATATAATACACTCTAAAGAGTGCACTGTCAACTTGTTAGAGATCCTTTGTTACAAATGGAGATTCACGATATTATATCATGCAAAGTTTGCACTGTGAACTAGTTTGAGATCCTTTGTTACAGTTGAAGATTCATGATATTATACCATGTAAAGTGTGCACTGTGAATTTGTTAGAGATCCTTTGTTACAAATGGAGATTCACGATATTATATCATGCAAAGTTTGCACTGTGAACTAGTTACAGATCCTTTGTTACAGTTGGAGATTCACGATATTATACCATGTAAAGTTTGCACTGTGAACTTTTAGAGATGCTTTGTTACAGCAGAAGATTAATGATGTTATACCATGTAAAGGGTGCAGTATGGATTTGTTAGAGATCCTTTGTTACAGTTGGATATTCACGATATTATACCATGTAAAGTTTGCACTGTAAATAAGTTAGAGATCCTTAGTTATTATAGTAAATTCACGATATTATACCATGTAAAGTGTGCACTGTGAATTTGTTAGAGATCCTTATTTATTGTAGGAGATTCATGATATTATACCATGTAAAGTGTGCATTGTGAATTTGTTAGAGATCTGTTGTTACAGTTAAAGATTCACGATATTATACCATATAAAGGGTGCACTGTCAACTTGTTAGAGATCCTTTGCTACAAATGGAGAGTCACGATATTATATCATGCAAAGTTTGCACTGTGAACTAGTAAGAAACCTTTTGTTACAGTTGGAGATTCACGATATCATACCCTGTAAAGTATGCACTGTGAATTTGTTAGAGATCCGTTGTTATTGTAGGAGATTCATGATTTTATACCATGTAAAGTGTGCACTGTCAACTTGTTAGAGATCCTTTGTTACAAATAGAGATTCACGATAATACGTAGCATGTAAAGTGTTAACTGTGAATTTGTTTGAGATCCTTAGTTATTGAAGATTCGCGATATTATACCATGTAAAGTGTGCACTGTGAATTTGTTACAAATCCGTTGTTACATTTGGAGATTCGCAATATTATACCATGTAAAATGTGAACTGTAAATAAGTTAGAGATCCTCAATTATAGCAGGATATTCACGATATTATACCATGTAAAGTATGCACTGTGAATTTGCTAGAGATCCTTAGTTACAGTAGAGTTATAGTAGAAGATTCACAATATTATACCATGTAAAGTGTGCACTGTGAATTTGTAAGAGGTCCTTTGTTACAGTTGGAGATTCACGATATTATACCATGTAAAATTTACACTGTGAAGTTCTAAGCGATCCTTTGTTACATTTGTGGATTTACGATACTATACCATGTAAATTTTGCACTGTAAATAAGTTAGAGATCCTTAATTATAGCAGGATATTCACGATATTATACCATGTAAAGTCTGCACTGTGAATTTGTTAGAGATCCTTAGTTATAGTAGAGTTATAGTAGAAGATTCTTGATATTATACCATGTTAAGTTTGCACTGTGAATTTGATAGAGATTCTTATTAAGTTACAGTAGGATATCCACGATTTTATACCAGGAAAGTGATAACTGTGAATTTGTTTGAGATCCCTAGTTATTATAGGAGATTCGCGATATTATACCATGTATAGTGTGCACTCTGAATTTGTTATAGATCCGTTGTTACAGTTGGAGATTCACGATATTATTCCATTTAAAGTGTGCACTGAAAATTAGTTTGAGATCCTATGTTACAGTTGGAGATTCACGATATCATACCATGTAAAGTATGCATTGTGAATTTGTTAGAAATCCCTAGTTATTGTAGCAGATTCATAATATTATACCATGTAAAGTGTACACTGTGAATTCATTAGTTAAGTTGTTAGAGATACTTAGTTATTATAAGAAATTCACGATAGTATACCATGTAAAGTTTGCACTGTGACTTTGTTTGAGATCCTTTGTTACAGTTGGAAATTCACGATATTATACCATGTAAATTGTGCACAGTTAAGTTGTTAGAGATACTATAGTTATTATAGGAAATTCACGATATTATACCATGTAAAGTGTTAACTGTGAATTTATTTGAGATCCCTAGTTATTATAGTAAATTCACGATATTATACCATGGAAAGTGTGCACTGTGAATTCATTAGAGATCCTTAGTTACAGTTGGAGATTCACGATATTATACCATGTAAAGTGTTAACTGTGAATTTATTTGAGATCCCTAGTTATTATAGTAAATTCACGATATTATACCATGGAAAGTGTGCCCTCTGAATTTGTTAGAGATCCTTAGTTACAGTAGGAGATTCACGATATTATACCATGAGGGGGGACAAGGGGGGTCCCCATAACAGCAAAACAGTGAATTGATTTGGTGAAAAACAGATAACAAGGAATTGAAAAGGGACAATAACAGATAACAGTAAATGAAATATGAAAATAAATCTGCCCAGGACCAATCCAGTAGATGACTCGTAGGTCTTAGTATATAACTTGTGATATGGACCTAGAAAATTGTAATTTGTGTAAACAAGACGTTTCGGCCGTTGAGGCAGTTCTGCCTTGGTTGATTTTTTTTTCCGTAACTTGTACAATAAGTTATAGTATGGATGTTGAATTTTTAATGATTTAGGTTTTTTTATTAAATTTTTGAAAATAGTGCAGCCAGTGACACTTTATTATCAATTTGATTTTTAGAAATTTTTTTCTGAAAAGCAATATATATACTTTACAAGTAATAAAAAAAAACATTGATGCACAATATATTTTTTTTATTTAATGACCTCATGAAAAAAAATTACTTATAAAATACAAAAATACCCAGATCAGTGGAGAGACAGGACGTGTAACTGAAACACGCATGCCAGTTATGGTTATTCTGATAATAGAACTTCAATTTTCGCCATGTGAAGCAGTTAAAAAGCTTTTAAAAATATGGTGGTCAGGGTTCTCTTTCATGTAAATGAAAAGAGAGGGAGTAGCACTTTTGGATTCGAGCGTCACTGATGAGTCTTTTGTAGACGAAACGCGCGTCTGGCGTATATACTAAATTTAGTCCTGGTATCTATGATGAGTTTATTTACAACCACTGGGTCGATGCCACTGCTGGTGGAGATTTATTTCCCCGAGGGTATCACAAACCCAGTAGTCAGCACTTTTTGTTGACATGAATTGTCATTGATATGGTTATATTGATTTTACTGTTTACAAATTTTTGAATTTTTTGAAAAACTAAGGCTTTTCTACCTCAGGCATAGATTACCGTAGCAGTATTTGGCAACACTTTTAGGAATTTTGGTCCTCAATGCTCTTCAACTTCGTACTTTATTTGGCCTTTTTAACTTTTTTGGATTCGAGTGTCACTGATGAGTCTTTTGTAGACGAAACGTGCGTCTGGCGTATATACTAAATTTAGTCCTGGTATGATCTGGTATCTATGATGAGTTTATTTATAATATAAATGCTAAAAGAAAAAGATGTTGTATAATTCCCAAAGCCATAATTCAAACCCACACCACTTAGTAATGTAAAACAATTTAAAGGAGAAGAAAACTAACTGCCTAATTTATCCACAAAATAGTGAACGAGAAACTTAGTAACACAGTAACAAACTACAACCATTGAATCCAGGCTTCTGACTTGGAAATAGGCACAAAAAGGATGTTACTGCGTCAACTTAAGCATGCTAGTTGGTGTCTAATCCTCCCCTAATCAGGGACAGTGGTGTAATAGTACAACATAAAGATTATTATGTGGTCATTGAATAAAAAAATCTATAGGGTGTATCAATGCTTTTTTTATTATAACAAAATCCATACTATAAGTTATTGTGCAAGTAATAAGCGAATTATAATTTGTACAAAATGCTACATGTTCACAGACAATGGAATTTATTACAAAGGATAATAATAATATATACTGGAATGGTCCTGGCGGTCCAATTGCCAGGACCATTGATTTTATATGTTTATGTGATGTATGTTACTAAAATTCTTCCGCAAATACAGGGCCACCCGATATTACCAGTAGAAAGACCCCAATAGATATACATTGTAAGAAGATGTGGTAAGCGTGCCAATGAGACTATTATCTATTCAAATCACAATTTTCAATTATCTTCAATTTCTACGGAAGATTGGCTGTCAAAATGCTAACATTCCAATTTTCAATAACAGTTAACAGCAAATAGATTCTCACAATAACAGATAACAAAATAGACAATTGTCCTATAACAGCTAACAAAGAATAAGACAATAACAGCTAACAGTAAATATATTTTCAGAATAACAGATAACAAAGAATTAAAATGCCCCATAACAGCATAACAGTTAAACCCCTTGCCCCCCCCCCCCCCCCCCCCTACCATGTAAAGTGTGCACTGTGAATTTGTTTGCGATCCTTTGTTACAGTTGGAGATTCACGATATTATACGGCCATTTAAAATTTACACTGTGAACTTGTAAGAGATTATTAAGATTAAAAAATCATTTATTAATATTAGAAAATGAATTTCTAATATAAGAAAATACTTTCGAATTATTTGTAATATTAAAAAAGTAATTTCTAATATTAAGAAAGGAATTTATTATATCAAAAAAAGCTATTTCTAATATTAAAAAAGCAATTGCTAATATTAAAAAAGCAATTTCTAATATTACTGATAAATGATTTTATAATATATTTGAATTTCATTTTCTAATATTTGAAATTCATTTTCTAATATTAGAAAATGAATTCATTTTCTAATATTAAGAACTAGTGTTTTTCTTTTTTGATATTAAAAAATGATTTTCTAATATAAGAAAATGATTTTAATATAGATCTATGATTAAACTATAGATTTGTAAAAAGAATCACTGATACATGATATCCATGCCATTTTGGTTGTAAAAGTAATTGTTTCAGGGCTTCATTTCCTTTATTGTTGGTAACTGGTGGCCTGTTATCTTTATCGATTAGAGTCATAGATTGCCTTATTTACTTTTCGTGTTTTATGGAAGCGTTGTTGTATGTGGCATTTTAAAAGCTTTTTTGTTTAATTAGTCAAACTTTTTAAAAAAATCATGGCACGTACATGACACTCCCCAGCCGTAACTGTCCCATTGCATTCGGCAGCCCATTGTATTTCTTCATGATTTTCAGCATGTTCCAAATTTATTGCTAGTTCATTTTGTGAGTTAGTAACAAGGTATGTAGGCCAAATGGTCATTATCAGTAATAGCAAACTCAGCACGTCTCTCTACTGAAATAAACTATAATCGTTAATAATTTATCAGTTTATTGCATAATTTTGTAAGAAACTTTATTCTATTTTAAACAATCTAGGATTTTCAAACCTAGCTGGTGGGAACTTTTCTATTAAACAATGTCTACCAAGTATTAAACAACTAGTGATTGATGAGTGCACGCAGGATCAATCATAAAAAATTCACAACTCGTCCAAACTAAAATTTTATCAACAATTTTATAATTCAAATCAGCGTAGTTCTTATGTTGATGTTTTAAGTAATAGATTAGAAAGGTCATCTGATGTTTTAAGTAATAGATTAGAAAGGTCATCTCTGTGTAAAATAAGATTAAGTGCACACAATCTTGCTATTGAAAAAGGGAGACATCGATGTTTAACTAATGATGAACGAGTTTGTAATGTACATGTATGTAAACCGGGTGAGGTAGAAGATGAAAATCATTTTTTACTGAAATGTGAAAAAAATTCTAACTAGAGTGTGGTGCTCATTTTTCGCCATAACTTTCCATGTTTTCTGCAATTTATGTTCAGGTCTGAATGTTTTTGAAGGGTACTGGTATTTCTATATATGAAGATAACATCAAAAACAAAATATTCTTACATGTAGCATGAAAATGTGTTTCTTTGAAAAAAAAAATCATTTGAAAAGTTAGATTAAAGGTGATTTGAAATTTCCTGATGTTTTGTTTATTAAGGGGGACACATATTCACCGTTTTTACACATCTATAAATTTACAACCAAAAAACTGCAGCTTTAAACAATATTTATCAAATCAATGTCATTATAGACATGATAGATGAATAGCAGACTTTTCAAAGAATTGAAATATAGGGCAATCAGTCAAGGAATTACTAAGAAATACTTCTTTGAAATCATTTTTTCATTCAGGAAATTGGCTGAAAATCGTTGTATGTTTTTCGGTCCTTTGGGGTATATAATGCATTGATTATAAAATTCTATACATACTGTCCATGAACATTTCCAGAAATTTATCGATGTAAAAGAGGGACGAAAGATACCAGAGGGACAGTCAAATTCATAAATCGAAAATAAACTGACAACACCATGGCTAAAAATGAAAAGGACAAACAGACAAACAATAGTACACATGACACAACATAGAAAACTAAAAAATAAACAACACGAACCCCACCAAAAACTAAGGGGTGATCTCAGGTGCTCCGGAAGGGTAAACAGATCCTGCACCACATGTGGCACCCGTCGTGTTGCTTATGAGATAACAAATCCGGTAAATAGTCTAATTCGGTAGGTCACATTTATGAAAGGGAAGGGGATTGTAGTTACGACGTAAGGAACATATCCGATATCATTTGTGAAACGGTTATTCCATAACGGTCAACCAATTCGTGATGGCGTCCATAAAATTTACGAAGAGATGATTTCAACTTCTCCATTTGGAACTCTTGATTTAATAGCTTCCTTGTGATCAACAACCCTCTATCAAGAAAGTCATGATAGGAAATGCAAGCACGGGAATATTGTATCAATTGGGAGATATATACACCGTATGCAGGTGCTGCTGGAATGTTGCTACTTAGAAATGGAAAGTTCACAATTGGAAAGCTGAAATCATCTCTTTTGTCGTAAAGTTTTGTTTTCAATCGACCCTCATTGTCAATTTCTAGATGTAAGTCAAGATATGAGGCCGACTTAACTGTATCTGTTGTATCCTTTATCTCTAGTTCAATGGGATAGATGCATTCGAAGTAGTCACCAAATTTTGAATTATTTAGTGAAAGAACATCATCTATATAGCGGAAAGTAGAGTTAAAGGATATTGCTAACTTCTTATCTTTCTCCCTAAGAAGTTCCTGTATGAAGCAAGGTTGGCAAAAAAGTGGTCAATACTAGTATTGACCATGCCAGTGGTAAATACCGGGAAATACTGGAAAATACCGTCAAATACTGGTCGATTGAAATTTTGAGTGGTCATTACTATAAAAAACACTCTTTACCTGGTCAATTACTATAAAATAATGAAATAAATTTAGTGTTCAAAACATTTTCTATGCTTTCATTTCTATTTCTATTGTAAATTCTTTTAATAAACAGTGATCTACATTGATTAATGAGTACAAAATATTATAATAAAAAGAAGAAAAAAAACTGTTTTGTCCCTGCTTCAAACTTTCCATTTCCAGCATGAAGAAGGTTTTTGTCTCACAGTTAAATATTGTTTATAAGGGAGTCTTCAATATCTTTTTTATTACTTTTAACCCATGTACTGTCAACATTTATTAGGGGCTGTTGTTTAAGTAATTAAATTTTCACACCTGGCAATCAGGTGATAGGTAAAAAGACACATGTAACTTCATTTACCTTTAATTTTATTACTTTTATTTTAAATACCTGTAAAATCATACATTTTGAATAAAAAATATATTGATCTATAAATTTTGAAGTAACAAGTCAATTTTTATATATACTAAAGTATGCAATATCCCAATTCATAGTAACTAAATTCTAAATCAGTAGGAATAAGTGATATAAATGAATAAAACATATCAAGTTCATTAATTCATATAAGCTGACACATGCATAAAGATTAAAGTTAAAATTTATTTGACTTTTTATCAAATTTTTACTTCAATTAATAGTAAAAACAACCATGAAAATTTCAATTGACCAGTATATGCCAGTATTGACCACTTGGGGAGTATTTACCGCCCAACCTTGGTATGAAGTCAGCCTCATAATAATAAAGAAACAAGTCGGCAAGAAGAGGGGCACAATTCGTTCCCATTGGAATGCAGGTAGTCTGTTGAAAAACACATCATCCGAACGTGACAAATAGGTTGTCAATCAAGAAATCAAGCATCTTGATAATGTCAGTTTCAGAGAATTTTTTGTTCGAATCAGAGTGATCCTTTACAAAGTAGGATTTATCCCTTCCTAAGACAAGATACTTGTATCTTCATTGGCCATTCTTTTTAATGAAACAAAGCACTACCAAATCTTTCAATTTGTCTTTTAGTTTGGAATGTACATGTGGAATACTTGTATAAAGTGTAGAAAAGTCAAATGTTTTAATACTATTACAAGATGAAAGAGAGTTAGATTGTATGTACTCTAAAAGATCTTTGGAATTTTTAAGTATCCACATCTGATTCACGCCACCTCAAAAATAGGGAGTTTCACAATAACTTTGAAGCCCGTCTTTGATTGCTGATAAAATAGATGTTAATAATTTGGAAAGAGGTTTCGTGGAGCACTTGGAAGACCCAGCAATATACCATTGTTTGTAAGGACACTTATGCAGTTTGGGTATCCAATACAGTGAAGGAAGATCCAGTTCATCATCTTTGGTTGAAATTCCAAAGGAACATAGAACAGACCTATGATTCTCCTTTGGTAAGTGTCGTGAGGGTATATGTTGGGTTTCCAAGTGAATTGTCAATACCCAATTCGTTTATCAAGCAGTTAATGTAATGAGTTTTACACACAATAACGATGTTGTTTTGGGCTTTATCTGCGGGGACAACAACATATTTGTCATGAAGGTTGGATAAGTGTTTTGCAACATTAGGGTCTTTAAAGATTGACGTAGGTAGCATGGGCATTGATAGACCCATTCAGTTTCTTAATTCTGATTTGTATCAACGACCTCACTGCCTTAATCCATTCGGAAAGAGTGTCTACGTCTTCCTTCTCCCGCTTAGCCCATTGCCTGGCATAATCCTCGACTGAATCCATCAAAATTTAAAGTTGTATTTCCAATTGATGGATTTCGGCTCACGATATTTTGGACCTTTCGATAACAAATTTCGTAGGGAAGTGTTATTAACAATGTTGAGGTCACCGGTAATAACGTTGCCAGCTGGATTATATGTGAATTGGGAACTAGCACAAGTGCAATCAGGAGGTTTAGACTTGAAGTCGTCAATACTGAGATCCTGCAAAACGTGTTTGTAATATATGCTCAGATATTCAACATGTTCAAGGCACAAAATACAAAAATGTAATGTTTCACTTGTCAAGAAAATTACATAACTTTTGCAAGGTGCAGGAATCTAATATCTGTTGAATCAATAACAACCAATGCAATATTTTTTTTTTCTTCCCACTGATTAATTGAATCAATCTTTACCATTCAGTGCTTTAAAGCACTTTGATATTAAATATACTTCCTACATGTTGTAGTGAAAATCAGCTAAATATTAAAAAGTTGCATTATTATAGTAATTCTTTAAAAGTCCTGAACTAAAGTGACAAGTTCTTATATACATTTGTCTGGTATATATATATATAGAAATGAGATTTTAGCTTCTTAACTATAACATATTTAATTATGCTGTATTCATTGTTATAATGTACTGAAATATGGGCCCTTGCCAGTTATTGTAATTGTGTGTGTGCCAATAAGATATTTATGGCACCCTCAATGGAGTTGGGGTGACGTATTGTTGTATTTGTATTTGTAATAATTGTGGCTAACGTTCATCATAACCTTATGGTAATTATGGCCGTATTAACATTACAGATTTCAATGGAAGTACAGGGTGACTCGTACCTTTGCTAACTCATACTCAGCCATATTGCACTTCTACCAACAAATGCTCCTACTCAGTCCTTAGGGGCATTTGTTACTAATACTTAGTTGTCCAAGTAGTCTAATTAGTTATCAGAGGTACCAGGATTATAATTTTATACGCCAAACGCACATTTCGTCTATTTTTAAAGACTCATCAGTGACGCTCAGATCAAAACAGTTATAAAGCCAAACAAGTTTATAATGACTAGCATTGGCGGATCCAGGGGGAGGGTTCCGGGGTTTGGAACCCCCCCTTTTTTTTGGACGATCAATGCATTTGAATGGGGACATATAGTTGGAACCCCCCCTTTGTCCTGGGTTGGGAACCCCCCCTTTTTAAAATGGCTGGATCCGCCCCTGACTAGGATTATCAGTTTACCTAGTAAAGGCTGTTGGTTATCACCAACATGCCAACTTCATCCAGTGATCCACTTTTAAAAACTTACTGCCACCAATTAGTGCCAAAAGTGGCATTAAAAACCAACCACTCTTTCAACTTGTTCCTATTTTTGCAGCATTGCTTAATCAATAATGTATCATTTAATTAGATGAATCATTAATTCATGAAAGTTGATAGTAATTTATTTTTTAGTTTATATTCTTAAGATTTATAAAGTTGTGTTTTTGGCTGTGATGCGATGTTTGAAATTTGGTTATCTGTTGAAAATTTGCCACAATATTGTATAAACCTTAGAATACACAGTATTCTTATGTTTTACTCCCTTTCCCCCAGTTTCTGCTTTCACCCCTCATTTTCTAGGTTCCTTTATCCCTGTCAAACTTCTATTATAAAGTCTTGTTCTAAATGTCCGACTAAAAGAGAGTTGGACTATTGGCATGTTTGATTAATGGGGTACGTGTTGTACCAACGGGTTGCCAGACTAATGGGGTATTGACAGATGGGCTGTGGGAATATCAGGACTGCCCATTCAATCTAATCCCTTCTCTCAACATGCTCAAGGGTTGTAAACAATGTACGTAGCTGTCTGAAATTTGACCAGCATAACTGTAATATTCTTTTATACATAAATGATCGAAGATAAAGAAAACACAAACTTGAAAGATGAATTAAGATTTTGATTTACTTTATTTTGGGGCAGAAGTTGTGCCACTAAACACTTTTTGGATAGTACATATCAATCAGGGTTCTCACTAAGATCAGTCTATGAAATCATGAAAGTTAACCTTTATATCTTTATTAATTGTATCCTTAAAGGTGTCATAAATCAGGCTTATTTGTGTGCTCTATCATTAAAATAGTGTTGACCTCTGTAAAAGATTGAATTTGTATTTGAATAATAATTTATTGATCATATGGAAAAGATGTGGTATGATTGTCAATGAGCATAATGATCAGACAATTCTTCACAAGAGACCAAATGACACATACCATTTTTAACTTTTCTTACCAATGAAAATAAAATTCAAAATGTGATTCTTACTACATTCATCACTTTATGCTATTTCTTACATGTATATTTAATGCATTAAATTTGGAATTTACACTAAAATATGCAATATGTTTTCAGTTAATCCCAGGACAAAATGGCTCGTTTAAAGACATTGATGACAGAAATACTCTTACACGACAAAAGTGATCACAGTGCTTTCAGATCTGATTTACAGGATGAAATAATTAGCCGTTATAACCTCTTAGATGTTTTCAAAGAAGTGTTGGAACAAGAACCAAGTGAAAGAATAAAGCACCTGGCTGTTTGCATAGTTTTATGTGCCAAAGCTACTAATGATTGGTTTTTAGGTTCCATTCAATCTGCTATTCGGGACAAATCTTTTTCTTTAATGAAAGATATTTTTCATCTATGTTTAGTTCCCAAGGTTTCAAATAAGGAACACTACATTTTCGATAAGAATGATTTTGAAGGTGTAGCAAACACGTCGGCTACAGTAATGTCCATTTTCAATATACTGTTAGAAAAATTCAGCGAAGAAACCACAAATGATCAGTTCCGAGCTTTTTTATCACAAATTTCACCAGATATGATTTATTTAATTCTTGAACATATCAAAGATGATTTGTGGACCTCAGAATTATCCAGATTCATGGCAAAAAATCTTCTAAGATTGATGAAATTATTCTATGAATGTGTATCAGATGAAGATTTACTGTCATGCAACCAAAACTTGACAAATAAAGATGCTTTCAAATCAGTTGACCATAGCATTATGAATCAATTACTGAAAATTTTAAATCCAAAACTGACCAAAAGCAATTGGGCAAAATATCCCAGTGCTAAGTCTGTCTTTGCATGGTGCCTATTCCACACATCATATCCCAACTTATACGAGAATTTAGAAAAGGTTTTACCACCCGCGCTTAATTTCATAGATGATTATGTAATGGCAAACAGGATAAGCGGAATACAGTGCTTACAGCACATTATGGAAAATGTGTCTGCCGAAGAACTGCGTTGGTATGGTCATGCTGATGTTGTGTACCAAGCTCTGAAACATCAGCTTTATACAAATGAAGCAGAGTTGAATGAAGCATCTTTTCCAGCCATATTGACAATTCTTAAAATAGTTGAAAAAATTCCAGTAGTATCTGATAGCCAAATGGATAGAAAAACAGCTAAGCATGATGAAGTAATACAAATTATTTTACTGAATGCAGAATGCGAAAATAAAATTATTCTCCGTCAGATTGTCACTTCATTTTTAGGTGATTTTGTTGATATAATGGGACTTTCTACAGTTAAACACCTTCAAAGAATTCTGAAGGTCATTGAAAGTTATCTAGAAGTTTATGAAGGGCCTGAAGAAATAACAAGAATAAATGTGCTGAATTTGCTAGAAAAAGTTTTGAAAAATACTTGGCCTAGAATTCCATCACACATGGAAAACATTTTGAGAATGTTATTGAAGTTTTTATGCAGTTTAGCAATTCAAGACTCATCTAGAACTGAGACAGTGACAATGCTACTGACTGAGAAAGTTACCACATGTTTAAAATTGTTGAAAGTGATAGGGGGAGATAAGTGTGAAAATTTGATTAAATCTGTTGATAGTCCACAATTACCTCCCCTTTGTATTAATGTTCTCAAAGATGTGCAGTATTCAGTTGATTGTACTGGATGATATAAGAATTTCTGTTGATTAACAGATTTAACAAATGTACAGTGCCATAGTACTAGTATGATGTTATTTTGTGTCGGTGTTTTGAAAGAAAAAATATATTCTAATTATACTCTGTCCGTTTTTCTACTCATATTCTATGTGTATTGCTCAGTTAATGAGTTTTGACAATAAATTTAAGAGGACAAGGTTGTATTATTTAAAATAATCATTTCCTTCTTAATTATTTTTTTTACCATCATATCTACAACGAATGTTTCATTTTCTCCCTCAAAACTTATCAAATAGTATATTTTATTATTTTATTCAAACAATCATATTTGATTTTAATACATGTATATCAAATAGTATATTTTATTCAAACAATCAAATTTGATTTGAATACATGTATGATACAGAATTCATTGAGTAAGACCTCACACTGCAGATCAAATGTCAGGGAAGGCAATATAGTTTTTCTTATGTCTTAAGAGTATTGATCAGTATTAAACCAAAATTAAGGTATCAAGACCCAACTTCTTTTAAAAACTATCAAACTTAGACAGTGTGGTGTTCCTTGTCTTCAGGCACATGTGCATAGTCCTTGTTTGATTAGGAAATAAGTTTTGGTTCTAACTTTCTTGAATTTCCCCAGGCTGCAGGGATTATTATCAAACAGAAGATTGCTTGGTTTTCATTTTTGTTGACAGTCATTTTTCAGGTCTGTTTTAAATGTGTAGTTTTAGACAGTTTTCAATGTTCCTGAATATTTCCTTTTTGTGTTCTTGGAAACATTTTAAAAAAAAAGGCAGACCATCTACAGTTAAATTCATATGACTTATTGCCCTCAAATTTTTTGAAATATATGCCACATGACATATTTTTAGTGAAAGTCAAAACAAGCCCATAATTCCTTATTTGCTGGACTTTGAAATTTGTCTTGAATATCATTTGATGCATAATATAGAATTTTAACAATTTAATGTTGTTAGACTCAGTTATCTTCCAGATTTTATGTCATCATCTAGTTCTTCTTCTGTAGAATTTTTCATGACCATCTAGAATCTTTTATATTTATATGTAGTTGAGCTTTTTCCGATTTTCATGCTGATCTTTAATTCAAGATGGTTGGCATTGCTGATTATAGTTTGACATAAGACTATGCATGAAATAATGAGCATTCATAAGGTTGCATTTTGGTATTAATTTGAGTTTTACTATTGCTGTACCATAGTTTTGCTTCTGGTTTAAAAAGGTTTTTTTACCTGCATGGAAAATGATAAAATCCTCTTATTATAAATGTATTAAACATAAAAAAAAAGAAGTTTGGTTTCATTGTCAATTAGACAACTATCCACCAGAGTTAAAATAAAATGGATCTATATGTCTCTGTAAGGCCTTCAAAAATGATCAAAACCCTACATATATGTTACAGGCATTTTTCTAAATTTTCGGCTATCCACCAGAGTTAAAATAATATGAATGGAACATCTATATGTCGCTATGAGGCCTTCAAAATGATCAAAACCCTATGTATACATGTATGTTTCAGGCATTTTCTAAATTTAGGCATTCTGTATAATGACTTAATTTTCAGGTAATTAATAAAATGCTAACTCTTGACAAGCATTATATTTTATGATAAAAAGAACGTACTGAAATTTTTACATAAAATCAGCAAATTGCCTGTTCAGTTTCAGGTAATTTGTAGAAAATGGAAATTCTGGACAGACATTAGCATATTAATCTATTGTAATAAAAATTCATAATATTTAATAAAATTTGTAGATTTAGCTAACAAAGTCCATATATTTGTACAAAGTAACATTCGTTTAATATAGTGGAAAGTTATTTTTTAAACTTAAAAAAGCTATAATTAACAATTGCTTGCTAGTCCCTCTCTGTGATTAATATCAGATAACTCTGGTTAATTTCCCAATCAATCTATCATCAAGGGGAGATATATAATTAAATTTTTATTTACAGTCTTTTTGAAAAATAATGAACGGTTCTTTATATTGGTATATTATCATTTTAAACGTTTCAAATTTATGAAATTTTATTCGTACATCACAAGGTTCTTAATACACCAATAACAAAAACTGAAGTATATTGAATTGATACATTTTGTAATTATTCAAAATTATTTCAGAAACCTATACTTAATTATAAAATAATGAACCTGTTAAAGGGAGACAATACTGGCATAACTTTTTTTCGAATCGACGCATAATACAAAGGAATGGGGTTACACTAATGTCCTGACAATGTCCTGACAGAAATGAAAATGCTAAATACTTTTTTATTATTGGAAAGATTTACTTGAAATTTGGAATCAAGCAAGATGAGAACTTATATTTGATAAATAAAATTTTAAAAAATTAAAAAAATATTTATAAGAGTTAGAAAACTTAACCTGACCAACTTGACTTTGAAACTACTAATGTCCTGACCGATATGAAATGGCTAAAAAATGTTTTATTATTGACAAGATAGACTTCAAATTCGATACCAAGGAGGATTAAAATATTTGATACAAAAATATAAGAAAAAAAAAGAAAAAAAAATATTTTCAAGAGTAAGAAAACTTGACCTGACCAACTACGTCTTTCCTGTGACCATTGTCCAGACCGATGTAAAATGCTTATAACTTTTTTATTCTTTGAAGGATCGATTTTAAATTTAATGTCAAGGAAGATTATAATACTAAATATAGAGATACAAGAATAAGATTTAAAAAAAATAATTTAACGAGTTAGAAAACTTGACCTGACCAACTACGTCTTTCCTGTGACCAGAGACATTGTATTATATGTCTCTGCTGTGACTATAAACGTCTTGACCGATGTAAAATGCTTATAACTTTTTTATTCTTTGAAGGATCGATTTCAAATTTGATGTCAAGGAAGATTATAATACTAAATATAGAGATACAAGAATAAGATTTTAAAAAAATAATTTAAAGAGTTAAAAAACTTGACTGGCCTGACCAACGTCGACTCTGCCCTGACTAATGTCCTGACCGATGCAGAAAATGTTGATATCTTTTTATTATTGAAAAAAATTACTTAAGTGCTAAATGCTGTTAGAAAACTTGACCTAACCAACTTGATCTTTGTCATGATGAATGTCCTGACCGTTATAAAAATGCCAATAACCTTTTTATTATTTAATGAGATATTGCCAAGTTTGGTATCAGGGAAGATTACAACACTAAGTATAAGAATGTAAAATAAAAATATTTTAAACTTGACCTGCCCACTGTTTACCTTTTCCTGCAGTGTCCTGACTGATGAAGTAAAGACAAATATTATATAACCGGCTGTTTTTTTCTCTCTCTAAAGACAGAATAGACTTAATTCTTGAAAATTATATTGATATTTATTTTTTTTATTTAAATATAGTTAAGAAAGAACTTGGATGCACTTTTTATAATTAATGATATATATGTAAAAGAAAGTCAAAAGACAGTGACATAATAAAATTATATACAAGTTTTTATATTTCTATGTGATTCTAACATAATTCTACTTTGAATGCTTGTAAAAAATTATCTTGAAATCAAAAGAAGCCCATTTCCTGTCCTTTTTGTCGAGCCTTCGACTTTAGTCGAAAAAGCGAGACTAAGCGATCCTACATTCCGTCGTCGTCGGCGTCCACAAATATTCACTCTGTGGTTAAAGTTTTTGAAATTTTAATAACTTTCTTAAACTATACTGAATTTCTACCAAACTTGGACAGAAGCTTGTTTATGATCATAAGAAAGTATTCAGAAGTAAATTTTGTAAAAATAAAATTCCATTTTTTCCGTATTTTACTTATAAATGGACTTAGTTTTGCTGCAAGGAAACATTACATTCACTCTGTGGTTAAAGTTTTTAGAATTTTAATAACTTTCATAAACTATCCTTGATTTGTACCAAACTTGGACAGAAGCTTGTTTATGATCATAAGATAGTATCAAGAAGAAAATTTTGTAAAAATAAATTTCCACTTTTCCGTATTTAACTTATAAATGGACTTAGTTTTTTTGCCAGAAACAAAACATTCACTCTGTGGTTTAAGTTTTTAAAATTTTTATAATGTTCTTAAACTATCCTGGATTTCTACCAAACTTAGACAAAAGCTTGTTTATGATCATAAGATAGTATCAAGAAGAAAATTTTGTAAAAATAAATTTCCACTTTTCCGTATTTTACTTATAAATGGACTTAGTTTTTTTGCCAGAAACAAAACATTCACTCTGTGGTTTAAGTTTTTAAAATGTTTATAATGTTCTTAAACTATCCTGGATTTCTACCAAACTTAGACAAAAGCTTGTTTCTGATCATAAGATATTATTCAGAAGTAAATTTTGTAAAAAAAAAATTCACTTTTTCTGTATTTTACTTATAAATGGACTTCGTTTTTCTTCCAGTTAACATTACATACAGTCTGCAGTTAAAGTTTATAAAACATTTATTAGATTCATAAACTATCCTGGATTTTTTTACCAAACTTGGAAGCTTCTTTCAATCAAAAGACAGTATCAAGAGGGAAATTTTTATTGATCATGTTTTTCCTCATTTTTGTTGAGTCTGCGATTAACAGCAAAAGTAGGCGAGACACTGGGTTCCGTGGAACCCTTACGAATTTTTTTATGTTATTTGACATGTTTAATCACTCATTAACTAAAAAAAGCATTTTTTTTTGTTATTGAAAGAATGACTTAATTATCATGATAAAGATCAATTAAGTTGGTCAGGTCAAATTTTATAACATTTCAAAAATTAACAAACAATTTTTTTTTCTTAAATTCTTATTTTGAATAATATAATTTTCCTTGGTGAGGAACTTTAATTAAGTCAATTCTTTCAATAACAAACAAGTTATTAACATTTTCTACATCGACCAGGACATTAGTCAGGTCAGATCAAGTTTTCTAACACTTAAAATTAGTTTTTTAAATATTTTTTCTTATATCTCTATATTCAATGTTAGAATCTTCCTTGACATTAAATTTGAAGTCGATCCTTCAAAGAACAAAAGAGTTATAAGCATTTTACATCAGTCAGGACATTAGTCACGGGAGGACGTAGTTGGTCAGGTCAAGTTTTTCTAAATTTTAAAAATATTTTTTTTCCGTTTTCTTCATATATTTTTGTATTAAATGTTTTAATCTTCCTTGCTATCAAATTTGAAGTCTATCCTGTCAATAATAAAACATTGTTTAGCCGTTTCTTTTCGGTCAGGACATTAGTAGTTTCAAAGTCAAGTTGGTCAGGTCAAGTTTCTAACTCTTATAAATATTTTTTTTATTTTTTTAAATTTTATTTATTAAATATAAGTTCTAATCTTGCTTGGTTTTAAATTTCAAATAAATCCTTCCAATAATAAAAAAAGTATTTAGCATTTTCATTCCCGTCAGGACACTGTCAGGACATTGTCAGGACATTAGTGTAACCCAAAGGAATGTCACTCTTGCCTGGGAACAGTATATCTAACTAATATATGTTTCTGCTCTTGCATACAAATGGCACATCAATATAATTAATTAACTGTGCATTCGTGCTCCACCTTCAATGAAGATTCTAAATTATAAATATAACCAAAAGTTTTTGCATGAACCCCCTGAGGGGTTCATTCTTACATATTGGCGAGTTTTGGATGTGTCTGCGGACCACTCGATATCTCTCGGCCGGAAGTCAGAATAAAATTCTCGGAACGTCTCTAAAGTTTTCGATAATTTATACAGGTCTTAACAGGTTGTTATCTACGTCTTTGGTATGGTCCATTGATGGCCCTTTACGACGCAATTATATTTGTTTTAAAACGACCACTGTGCACTGTGTGTATCTGGGTCAATTATAACGTGGTATATTGTCTGTTGTCTCGATAACATGTAAACTAATTATGTTTGAAGATTTAACCACGGGATACTGTGTATTTCATCATACTAGACATACGGGAGATAACATTCTGGTTAAAATATTAATATTAGATCGGAAAACAGAAAGAAAATATTGGATCGAAAAAAAAGAAAGATAATATTCTTATCAAAAGTATTTAATTCAATCGGAATCAAACAAATATATACAAAATAAATACTGTATTTATGTTTCTGGAGAAACTAACAATGATTGAAATCAGAATATTTTCAGAGTTGCAATTAAAGTATTTTATACGACAAGATACTCTGCTTTGGTATTTGTAAATATTCATTTGTAAAAAAAACATAAAAATTAAATCTAAATAAATTCTTGCATCCTACAAAAAAAAAATGTGTATAAACAATAATCATTATATTTCTACATTAATTATTTCATACCATTTTAGTTTTTATGTTTTATGAGTAATTATTATTTATTTTTTTATATTGTAATATATCCATAAAACGGAAAGTATGATCAATTTATTAAATATTTAAATTTTAAACGGTCGTGAATAAAAATACTTCTTGTGTTTTCAATTCATAAAGCATGATTTTAAATCCTTGCAGCTCACAAAAACCGTACAAATAATTTACAATAATTACAACCCCAATGTTGATTATTTTATACTGTTAGTATGGATTTAGAAGTCTTTGATTATATTTTGTATAGTAGTGGAATGTTAGAATTTAAAAATAGATTCATTCGATAAATAAAAGTAATCTGTAAATACTTGACGTTCGTGTTTATTGATATTATATAATATATTCAAAAGAATTTGAAAAAAAATACTAACAGGAAGTTAGTTTATTATAAAAATATTTTTTTTAATAGTTTAACCTTTAGTTATAGCATCTAAATATTTGTACTATGGTACGGTTTTGAAAATTGTATTAATTGTGTTGACCGACTATCCTACACGTCCTGATTCATTCACATTTCAAAAGCACACTATATATATCGGTTTGCGTTCTCAAAAATTCCGGATAAAATGTCTATTAATCCGGAGTCAAAACATTTTATATAGGCCGTTAGACATTCGATTTCAACTATTAGATTAAGATATGTGATGACGCAAATGCGTATTCTTTTCCTGAGTATCAGTGAGATGCTTTCTATTTACTATTTCGTGCGCTAAAATACTACTTGCATGCAATACTATTAAATTCACTCGTGGAAGCTTATTTTCGTTTTTGTTATCTAAATTCAGGACACGGCAGAAAGAGCTTTACATGCGACTTTCAAGCACGGTCATCATTACTAACTGTATTCTGACCTCGAGTTGTTTCTCTTGTTTTTCTTTTTTGAGTCACTGTCCTATTATAAACTTTGACCTTTTCAAAAAGCTGAGGATTGTCTACCCAAGGAATAGATTCCTTAACTTTGTAATGTATTTCGCCTTTTAATTTTTTCATTCGAGCGTCACTGATGCTTTTTTTTGTAGACTTAACTCGTGTCTGGCGTTTTTTATATCTACATACCTTTCTATATAAATTGGTTATTTTGAAAGTGTGTACAGGTATTCATAAACTTCTGAATTAAGAAATTCTTCGGCAAAACTAAGTTTCTCTGTATAATGTTTGAAATGATTTAAGTAAAATCAGGAAATCCTTAAAATTTGAGATGTTTTATGAGACCAAAATAAGTCTCTTCATAAGGGATCCCAATCAATTGCATGTCACAGGTTTAACCGCATACAACATCTACCATGAGTAAAGACAGCTTCAAATACGAGTTGAGAATATAAAGGCATTCATTTAGAAAACAAAATATAAAGATATGATAGATAAAATAAATGCATCCAGAATTCCAGATTATAAAGCAAACTGAGTGTATAAATTTGTATTGCGATAGGTTTGTGCAATTTGCATAAGTCATCCGGTTAGTAGAAATTAGGATTTGCCAATGGGTTATAATAGGAAAAAATATGTACATTCCCAAGTAATATATAAAATAGTCGAGCTTTAAAATAACTATTCAAGTAGAAGCTGTAAATATATACGTTCAACTGGCTTCTTCTATTCACAGTCAATTATTTCAATTCAAAAGCAAACACAAATTCAGCAACAATCTTTTGGTGACCCGGCAGTCAGCGGTCTTAGGTTCATGTATTGCTTTTCTTTTTTTAAAGAAAGCAACTTGTTCATCTATAGGATGGTGAAGGCTAATGAAAGCTAACCCACTGTGAAAATATTTCTTTTAAATTTTTTAAAACTTCCTCAGAAAAATGCTCGAGCCACTTGATTTTCATAATTAACGTTTTTACACAATATTTTAATAAAGTAGTAAACAATTTGCTTCTCAAAGTGTAAGACGCAATAAAAATCGTATGCTTGCATCATCTTACCCAAATACAGATTTAATTAAGTCCTGAACATTTCGACATTTCTTTGTTTTTTTTTTTAAATAGCGTTTTGTAACAAATCACAAGAAAATGTTAAGATCCGGCGATTAAATACCAGAGGCGGATTTAGGGGGGGGGGGGGCAGGGGGCCCGCCCCCCCCCCCCCCTTTTTGGGAAAAAATTTGGTTGCTTATATAGGGAATCACTGAAGCGTGACTGGAGCGGGCCCCCTCTTAGGTCAGTCAGTGGGCCCCCACTTATGAAAATTTCTGGATCCGCCACTGAATACCGATATCCCGATATCACCAAAAACAGTATCTTCAACTTGTTATGAAATTAATTAGCTAATGGTTCAGAAGAATTATGATTAGTCTGTTATTATCAAGCAGCTGGTAAAGATTCATTGTTAAGTGGGTCAGATGAGGTTTAACTGTCAATGGCGGTCCAGATTTACCAGCTGCTTGATAATAACAGACTAATCATAATTCTTCTAAACCATAATTAGTGACCGCCATTGACAGTAAAACCTCGTCTGACCCACTAAACAAGCTCCTGTGCTCTTCGGAGTTCCATGTTCTTACAAAAGGACAAAATTTACAAACGAATTTCAAGAAAATCGATTCTAAACAGAAGTGTTTAATATGAAGAAGAATAAGTTCTTATTTTAATTGACTGATTGATTTTTGTGTACGTTCAGTGGCAAATATTTCATGCATATTTAGGAAGAAAACAACTAGATAATAAATAAAATAAGCAAACGAATGAATTGACTTGAGATAAAGGATAGAAATCACGACTGCCAATTGCAATGAAAGTATGTTTGATAGGTACAGAAACGATGCCTTTTAACAGGCTACCCAAAGAACGGTCAACGAGTTCATAATGTACTGAGAGCGTGGCACTTTCCTTACACGAGGCATCAAATGCAATGTCCCCATTCAGAAAGAAGGCACGTATTAAACATCATATATACCCTGCCAAACGGATTCACCTTTATAGCTTTCATCATGCAAGGTTCTGTTTGGCTGTGATGCAAAGATATAAGTATCTGCCTCTTCACTAGTTACAAGGGATTCTTTTGGTCTTTCAAACCTGACAAAAAAAGGCGACAATAGTTTATGGATTTTAAACAGGGTTATCTAAACAAAAACTAGTGGAATTGCATGATTTCCATAGGAAGTTAGAACAGGTGCGTCAAGAAGTTAATGAGCGTTTTCTGTTATGCATGCAACACCCGCTATTATACGAAGTTGTGCGACTGTTGTAAATTTTACGGACGCCATCACGAGTTGGCTGACCGTTATGGAATGACCGTTTCACAGATGATATCGGATATGATCCTTCTGTCGAAACTACAATGCCCTTCCCTTTTCACGAATGTGACCTACCCAAATAAGACTATTTTCTGGATTTGTAATAACATAAGCAACACGACGGGTGCCACATGTGCAGCAGGATCTGCTTCCCTTTCCGGGACACCTGAGATCCCCCCATGTTTTGTTTTGGGTTCGTGTTGCTTAGTCTTTAGTTTTCTATGTTGTGTCTTCTGTACTATTGTTTGTCTGTTTGTCTTTTTATTTCTAACCATGGCGTTGTCAATTTATTGCTTTTTTTCCCAAAATTCCCATTTTATTCTAATAATTTTAATAACACACGAATAATTTTAGTGCTTATCTGTATATTATGAAATAAAATGTAGTTGCTTTTTACTATCAATTCTCAGTTTATTAATCGATCCATGGCGGTCATTGATATATAATTCAGACTCTCTCTATTTAATAAACTCTGTGACTATGCACTGTACCTATATGACACATAAGGTCTTCTCGTTTAATAGTATAGATAGGATAACTATATTTGGTATGTGCGTACCTTGCAAGGTCCTTATGCCTGTCAGACAGTTTTCACTTGACCTCGACCTCATTTTATGGGTCAGTGAACAAGGTTAAGTTTTGGTGGTCAAGTCCATATCCCAGATACTACTACTATAAGCAATAGGTCAAGTATATTTGGTGTATGGAAGCACTGTAAATGTCCAACTGGCAGGTGTCATCTGACCTTGACCACATTGTCATGGTTCAGTGGTTATAGTTAAGTTTTTGTGGTATGTTTTTTTTTCTTATAATGATGCAACAGGTCTATATTTAGTGTATGGAATGATTTCAAGGTGTACATGTCTAGATGGCAGGTGTCATCTGACCTTGGCCTCATTTTCATGGTTCAGTGGTTAAAGTTAAGTTTTTGAGTTTTGGTCTTTTTGTTAGTACTATATACAATAGGGCAACTATATTTGGTGTATGGAAATATTTTATGATCTATATGTCAGTCGCGCAGGTTTTATTTGACCTTGACCTCATTTTCATGGTTCACTGCCCAGTGTTAAGTTTTTGCGTTTTGGTCTGTTTTTCGTAAACTATAAGCAATAGGTCAACTATATTTTTTGTATGAAAGAATTGTTAGTTGTACATGCTGGCATGGTTCATCTGACCTTGACCTCATTTTCATGGTTCAAAGGTCAATGTTTAGTTTTTCTTGATTTATGTTAATTTCATGTGACAGTTGTAATAAAGCTTTATATTTAGGACTATCGACATAATATCAATGATTAGTAAAGAAGGCGAGACATTTCAGTGTGTGCACTCTGGTGTGAACAGATCCTTACATAACACAATTTTAGGAATTTTGTAAAATGCGCTTTAATTTTTCAAGATATTTTATAGAATGTCCGAACAAATTACTCCATAAACAAAGTGCACGAATCTTGCAGTCACTTACAAAATGCCTGTTATATATTTTTGAACTTTGGTGGATATTGTATAATTGGCAATCGTTCCACATCTCCTTATCTGTTTATAGATATATATGAATTAATATAGCCTGATAATCGTTATCACACGTTGTACTTATATAACAAACGTATACTTATATAACTAAGTAAAGACGCACGTGTTTGAATTCTTTTGCTTTATATGCTAGAAAGACTTACATGGTAAGTTGTCAGAGTGGATATTTTACAGTGAAATTTTAAATGAAATGTTGAACAATTTTCAGTATTTCCTACATTTAAACGACACAAGAAAATATTCGCTTACGAATTTCCTACTTTGATTAAAACCAAATTCCGACAGATGGTACTAAAGACCAACACGTATTACGGACTACTGCTCATCATTGCTCTTTTTGTAAGCGATATCAGTTAATGGTTCATATTGTTAAACTTTATGCAAAAGATACACCTTGAGTGCACTTTTTCATGTTATATGTATCGCACATTATTCAGCTGCTTTGGTGAATTTTTCTTATTGGGCCATGCAGAGCGATTGTTTTCACATCAAATGTCAATTCTTTTATTTTATTTTATCATGTTTACTTAAAGAAGCAAACTTTTACATTCCGAGTATATACAATTTAGTTCGCAATATACATTATTAAAAGTCCATTACTAGTCTAGAGGCTCCCGCCGGGTCAAAAACGGCCTGCGATCTGTAAAATCTGGAAAAAACGACCTCCGACTGACTTCCGTTCTCTGTGTTGGGAAAAACGACCTGCGACCTGTACATTTCCCTTAAAAACGACCTCTCGTCGAATTTAAAAGCGACCTTGCGATCTGAGGGGGGTACCCTGTGGGAGCCTCAGTCTAGTAATGGACTTCTGACATTATGCATACTATACATGTGTTTATTCAGATTTGTTTGTGTGCTTGTCGCCATTTGGGAGTGATATGGTAATCCGTCATGATTTGCTGCTAATGCATTCTATTGGTCCGCAATAAATGAATTTATGTTAACAAATTTAAAATGTGTTGACGGTTCTTCCTATTCATATTATATAAATTAATGCATATCTAAAAGTAGGTATTCATGACCTCATAAATGACTACAATTAAATATGCAGTATTTTTACTGCCAGTTTCCCTAAAGTGTGTAGTTATGGTTCATATTTCCCTCAAAGGCGGTCAAATTAAAAAAAAACCGCCTTGGACTCACATACCCATTAATAAATCCTATTAAATATTCATATTTATATAAAACTGAAATTTTATGTTTTACAGCTCATTAAAGATGTATCATAGGTTTTTGACTTCCACCATCATTCTACAGTCAGTTTTCATATTTTGTAAGGTAAGTAAGATTTGTCTTTGAAGCAAAGAGGATGTTTTGCCTGAATTAAAGCATTCAATTGGTATTTACACTTCGAATTTACATTGACATCAGTCTTATATCGGCGACCGATATTTCTGCTTCTAAAACAAACGATCGAAATATGTCGTCGAAAAATAATCACATTATTTTACATCTTAATCTTTAAAATTGGCTGTTATTTTACCATCAACCAATCGAAAAATTAACAGGATATAAAACATAATGACTGTACAGTTTATAGTTTTACAGCAAAATGCACTAAGTGTGTAGGTAAAAGTAATATCTTTAGTTAGCTTGCTTGTTTGCTTAACCATGAAGTCATTAATAGGTTAGTTATACTATCCCCTTTAGGAGTAGACTAGTCCGACAGACATCCAAGCTATCTGTCTTATCTGAGCATAATTTACACAAACGAAATTTCATATAATCCTTTATTTTAAAGCCTGTAAAAATTGATAAATTAACATTTTCCTAAATCTGACCATAATGAACACTATTTGTTTTTGCAAAAAAATAACGTTAGTCGTTACAGGAATGCATATTCAGTAATATTGTAATACTTGACATATAAAGCATATCAATCATTCGAATTTTCGCGGACATAACCCTGTTTTGAAGAACACAAACACCCCTGCTAAAGTTATTATGCGTATAGTCTGTTACGTCTGACACTCATATTTTTGACGTTTTTTTTCAAGCTGTTGACGTATTTTAGACTATTGTATAATAAGATAAAACAATTTTTAGTACTTTTCGGAATAGTATTTACCTGTCTAGTCTATGGATATAAATTTTATATAGCTTACCTGTTATGATTTTATAGAAAAGCTGTTTATTAGTGTTGACTGGTTGATTACAAGGTATTGACGCAACAACGTGCGTAACGACAGACTCTTATTTGATATATCTTCATATTATTTCAGAGTGAGAAGACTTGGATGTTTTCCGTTGGCGGTAACAGAAAACCTGCCAACTTTATGTAAGTTGCACGTAAAATGAAAAAGGTTGATAACATTCAGAGTTTTCAGCTGAACTCATTCTTCATTTTTTTCGAGGCGAAACTGGTAAATAAAATTAAGAGTTTCATTATAATTGCTCATATTACAAATAATGATGCGGATACAATCTAAATTATTTTATAACAAAACTCTACTAGTTTTGGAGTAGTGAAAACAGTCACTTTTCAAATTTCAGAGATACAGACGGGTACTTGAAAGGAGCCGATGTTGATTTGATTAAAACGGGTAAATATTCGTACTTTTTGCAGTGTTTATATAAATTGCATATCTACAAATTCGTCACAGTGGTTCGTTCGAATTTCCCCACTTGGTTTTTGTCGAATCAACTTTCGTTTATGTAAGCATTACTTCAATTTCACTGTGAAATATTTTAATTTAACCATGCGTCATAAAACCATATATAAATATAAATAGATAGCGAGCATGTGCAATTGGATTTTTCTAGGTCTGTTTGATTTCATATTATAGTTTAAACAAATATGTTAATCATTGTTTTATGTTTACCCTCTTTTCACTTTCAATGTTAACATTCTTTTCCTTTTAATATTAGAAGGTAAATACGCATAGTTCATGCGTGCTTCATCTCTAACTAAGTGTTTAATTGGAGGTCACATGACTACATATTCATAAATACACCAACGGAGTATAACTTTTTGAGATTATTTTGCCCAATATAGACCAAACCTTGACGGCTCATAACGAAGAGTAAAATTACAAAAATACCGTACTCCGAGGAAAATTCCAAACAGAAAATTCTTAATCAAACCTGTTTTTTAGCTAGCTAAACCTCTCACTTGTATGAGCGTTGCATAAAATTCCATTGTTTTGATAACGACGTGTGACAAAACAAACAGACATAATAGGCTAAGATATCAATTATAGGGGTACAGCAGTCAACGTTGTGTTATAACAAATAAATAAAGGCAACAGTAGTCAAATGCATGTACATCAATAAAGACATACTAGGTCAGGAATGTGTATTCAAAATGTGCAGAAAATATGGATTTTACCTCGAAAAAATAGGGTTTTCCATATATGAAAATGAAAATTATTTGGGACTGAGAGGGTTAAGACGATAAACAATATCAGTACCCACAATCTATACTTCAATACCATCGTGTATCATTTGTGAAATATTATTTCAAAACTTCTCTTTTATTAAATACTTGAAACAAAATAATGAATTTATATTTCAGTATGTCAAATCGCAAACAAAAAATGTGAGATAACTGTTCAACCATTTGAAGAATGCGTTCGAACAGTGCGTTATAGAATATACCCAGGCATAGGTAAGAATTTATAGTGTAAATACGTTAAAAAAAATAAAAACTCCTTGATGTATAAAAATAAAAGATATGAAAGATACCCTCGTTGTCAATAAAGGCGCATACCGAGAAACGTACACTGCCAAAACATTTTCGTATTTTAATTTTAAGACGCTCAATGGTTTTCTTTGTCTGAAAAGTTTTGGGTTATTTCCTGCCTGAGACCACATGAAGTGTTGTTCTGTTGGTATAAACTTGTAAAATTCTGGTTTCGTTATTCTTCCTGATTTCTTGTACGAGTAGTTGTTTTGCGTAAATTTAACGCTTCAAATTTTTTGAGATTATCAACACGAGAACGTGATATGAGATATCATTGGTAACAGGTATATATCATATTTGTTTTTCGTTTGTTGTTTTGTACATATCAGACTGTTAGTTTTCTCGTTTAAATTCTTTAATTTGCATTTGTCAATTCGGGGCATTTATAGCTGATTATGCGGTATGAGCTGTTGTCATTATTGAAACCGGTCATACGCTGACCTATAGTTGTTAATTTCTGTGCCATTTGGTCTCTTGTAAAGAGTTGTTTTCTCATTGGCAATCATACCACATCTTCTAATGTTTAAATGACATTTTTCCATTCAAGAACGGGAATTTGACATAGTAAAACTGAAATTTTCGCGTTTGTTCTTTTTTCCTCTTCACCTTCCACATTTTTGTACGATGGCGATGAACTCAGAGATAACCCAACGGGTGAGATTTAAGAAACAAATCATGTCTCGGGATACAAATATTTTTATACGGATAGCAACAATATGGACTAGTCGTCAAAGAGACAGAAACCAGAAAAGGCGCAAACATTTGTACGTTTATTCGTGCGCTGTCGCAGAGTATAGGCAGAGACATATATACACATATGTGTATATATGTCTCTGGTATAGGCCAATGGTCGCATCAAAAACATAAACTTGATACGCATACATTTTGCTTTAGCTGATTGAAGTACGCATTTGTCTAGTCCAACCGCTGCGTCTCGTGTAAGGGGCACATGGTATGGGCTATTTTCAATTCAACAACCGGATCGACCTTAATAGATACTGTTAGATGTGAACGTATTCATTATATTATCCGCTTAGACTGATTAGGGAAAGAGTAACTTTTGACGAGACAAATGAAAAAAAAAAAACATAACACTAACTATAAGTTAGTCACTGTCTTCTTTCAATTTCTTTTTTAATTTTATTTAGAAAGAGTGGAGGGCAAAACATAAAAAAAAATTCCCCCGGCGCCTTCTACCTTGCGCAAAAGTACTCCAACATAATTAATCTATTGTACAGATTTTGAAAAATGTAAACTTATATTTAATAGCAGTAGTTGGCGGTTCTGTAGCCTCGTTTAGTTTCCCCGCTCTTAAACTGCTTAGTTTATTTTCATAATTTTCTAAATGAAGGCGATAGTAGTATACCGCTGTTCAATAGTCATAAATCGATTTAGCTAAAACAAATCTGGGTCACAAACCAAAACTGAGAGAAACATAGCAACTACTATAATAGAGGAAAACAAAAGAACAACAGAACCACCGAACTGTCACAAAAACAAATACCAAAAAACATAGAAACGGACTATGTGATAACAACTACCACATTCCTGACTTTTTTCGGACATTAAAAAAAAATGGTGGTTTGAACCTGGTTTTGTGGATAGCCAAACCTCCCGCATATGTGACAATGTTAAATACCACTAAATGTTTTGGGTTAAGAACTTTTGTAGCCAGATTGGTGGAGAGGAACTTTTCAGTTTCTACAAACACGTCTGCTTAATTTTTAGAAGAGTTGTATTGTGATGGCCTTAATTTGTAGAGTATTTTCCTTTTTTTATTTTTTTTTGCTTGTTATCTTTATATTTTGGCACCATAGGTCATTATCCTCTATTGCTTATATTTTAGCGTTCCAGAGGGTCATTATTCTGTAAGGGCCTTTCATTTTGACTTTTTTTTTCTCTCTCTCACTACGTCCGATTATTCTCTATTCAGCTTACCGACTTCAGACCCTCATTAGTGTGATTATTTTTAAGTTTGTTAATATTGGTATAATTCGGAAATGATACATTTATAATGCTCGTAACGGTTATGTGTTTATACCTTTATTATTACAGGAATTGAGGGGAATTGTACTATGCTTGCTACGGTTATGCGTCTTATACCCTTTATTATTTCAGGTTGTATTGGGAAATGATACGTGTTTGTGAAGGTTATGCGTCTTATACCCTTATTATTTCAGGTTTTATGGGGGAAATGATACGTGTTTGTGAAGGTTATGGGTCTCAATCCTTTATTATTTCAGGTTGTATGGGGGAATGATACGTGTTTGTGAAGGTTATGCGTCTTATACCCTTTAATATTTCAGGTTTTACGGGGAATTCTAATATGACGTGCTTCTTTCGCTTTATGAATAAACCCATGCTCTAAATCCAATTTTTTTTGCACATGCGTATATCATGTATATTGACTACTGCAGAATAACAAGCATTAGCCTTTCAAAAAGGGCTAGTCGACTCTTAGCTGATGAAAATGGAAAGTGATCTCGCTTTGTAGATTTATTCATTTACTAGAATAGCCAAGTGCATCTGTATCTGTTTCTGTATCAATATATCATGTTGTTACAAATTCATTTATATTATTTTGTAATGTGTTGCATTCCAAAATTGACATATTTGACCTAGATACGACAACCGTTCATGTTGGCTGTTCAAAAACTCCTCCCTCTGAAAAATCACAGTGCCAGCCGTTTACTTCTTTACAAACCAAAAACGGGAGGTTCATGGAATAGCCTACACAATTGCTCTACCCTTATACACATCGGACACAGACATTACCTTAATTGTCCTAATTAGAATCGAAATAATTGATGCAAGCTATACTTTATTGTAGTTTTAACATGGATAGGCATTATATTGTGTTTTTTTTAACCCTCACTATCGCTCGGGCAAAAATAATCACGAATATAATGCCTACCCATGTTAAAACTACAATAAAGTATAGCTTGCAATAATTATTTACTTATTTCTTAAATGTATGATGCTTGTGAAAGTTATGTGTCTTATACCTTTTATTATTTCAGGTTTTATGGGGAAATGATATATTTAAATCTTGTGAAGGTTATGTGTCTTATTCCCTTTAATATTTCAGGTTTTATGGGGGAAATGATATGATGCGTGTGAAGGTTATGTGTCTTATACCCTCTATTATTTCAGGTTGTATGGGGATATTTTATGATGCTTGAAAAGAATATGTGTTTTACACCCTTTAATATTTCAGGTTGTATGGGGATATTTTATGATGCTTGAAAAGGTTATGTGTCTTACACCCTTTATTATTTCAGGTTGTATGGGGATATTTTATGATGCTTGTGAAGGTTATGTGTCTTACACCCTTTATTATTTCAGGTTGTATGGGGATATTTTATGATGCTTGTGAAGGTTATGTGTCTTACACCCTTTATTATTTCAGGTTTTATGGGGATATTTTATGATGCTTGTGAAGGTTATGTGTCTTATACCCTTTATTATTTCAGGTATTATGAGTAAATGATATGATGCTTGTGTTGGTTATGTGTCTTATACCCTTTATTATTTCAGGTTGTAAGGGGATATTTTATGATGCTTGAAAAGGTTATGTGTCGTACATCCTTTAATATTTCAGGTTGTATGGGGGAAATAATATGATACTTGAAAAGGTTATGTGTCTTACACACTTTAATATTTCAGGTATTATGAGTAAATGGTATGATGCCTGTGTTGGTTATGTGTCTATCCCAGAGAGATTGAACTCAATGGCATTCACAGATGCCTATGCAAATGCAGTTGCTACGTTTACTGTTTTAAAAGGAAATCCTCGTAATTTTAATCCTGATAATGTTTCAGAGAGTGTTATCAGTAAGTTAAATTAACATGTTAAGTACATGCTGCGGAATCAAGGTCATAATTATTGATTTTAGATATGCTTGATATGCATGATTCATTTGAACATATGCTTTGTTACATTCAGCATATGGTAAATTCAATACAGCATACGGTAAATTCATTTTAGCATACCTCTATTCAATTTAGCATATGCTGAACTAACAGCATGTACATAAATATTGGCGCAGAATCAAGGTCATAAATATTGAATTTAGCATATGCTATAATGAAGGAAGCATATATGCTGTAATAAATGAAGCATATATGCTAAAATTCATTATCATAGCCTTGATTCCGCGACATACACGTATGACATTAATATAACAGACTTAAAAAATCATTTAGCAGCGGTGTTGTGTTTTCTGTATCACACTTTTAGTTGAAGAGATTGTAGAACAAAAAATACACTATGTAACAATATTTTTTATAAAGCTTCAGACCCGAAACGCCGTAAAATTCAAATCAGTAGGAATTGATTTGAATCATGCATACACACTTGTAATACAAATTTACTTTCCGTATATGTGGAAGCGGATTAAACGTCCAATTTCTTACTTGTCGTGCTTTGTCTATATATATCCTGCACAGGTAAGCGCCCCTCCAAGTCGGCAAGGGTTTTCATGTAGGTTGGGAAATGTCCAGATCATCATATGACAACACACCAGATGATCTATGAAGTCTTGTGCAAGTTTTTTACTGCGCTTTTACAGAAATAAAGAAATGAGAATAAAGTGAAATCTATTATCTATTGGAAATGGTAAAACTTCTGCCACAAATCACTGAACAACCGTTTTTTTTTCTTTAAAATTTATCCGACAGAATGGGGGACTAGAACAAAATGTCGGATTAAGCAGGGTGTCGGAATACTCAGGTTTCCGGCAAGGATAGGTATATTTTGGGACCATGAAAATGTATGTCTTGAATGACTGATTACATTTATTTTTTGCTTTACTTTCAGCTACTTTAAATGGATTATTTACTAGCAGTCCCTGTTTAAAGAGGTTGAACAAAGTCCCCAAAGGAATAATAGTAGCTGCTGATTTGAACCAAGTTAAAAACTTACTAAATAATGGATCGGTAACGATATTTGTACATTTTACATAAAAAAAATACCCTCTTTAAATTTTCATGTAAGTCCCCTGCATAGAGAAAGCCAGACAACTCATTGAATTATTAGACATAACCTGTCCAAATTTTCATTGGTTTAGCTCCAGTCACACTAGACCACGATGTCACTACGATCACCGCGTTCTAATATAAATTCAGATCGTGTTGAGCTCGCAGTATGAGCGGCATGAAAATGCAAGTTTCAATCACGTTGCTACTCCGTCCTCAATACGCTTTTACAACGATCCCACTACGATTATACCACGTTCTCACCACGCTTATTCTGCGACCTCACTACAATTATCACGATTTTCTAGCCTCATCACGTCCTCACTACGACCATACCACGATTTATCCGATTGCACCATGATCTAATTACCATGCTTCTACTGCGATTATAGCACGCTCTTACCACGACCATACTACAATCATACCACGTTCATATCGCGATATTACTACGCTCCCAGCAATAACGTCAACATCGTGTTCCATATAAATACTACAATTGTCATTCCTTTTATTTCACATTGATGCGTAGAGTTTCTCGGAAAAACCAAAATCTTCGTAAGGGTAAGGGTAGTGGTAGAGGCAGACGAGATCTGATAGTAACGTATTATGATCCAGTAGATATATGACGGACCGACCAATGCAACCTGATACACAATCTATTGCTGGTCCATCAAGATCAAATGACGATGCTTTAGTGAACGATAGTAGAGATGACGATTGAGCTTGTTGGAGTTAAAGGACAAGAGGTCCAAATTACATACGAACATTCACATTTTCATGCCTCTCATACCGCGACCTAACCACCACCTGAATTTATTTTAGATCGCGGTGAGTGTTGTGCGATCGTGGTCTAGTACGATTGGGGCTTTATACATATATAGATACAACTAGTTAACCCTTATAAACATTGTGTTGATTTAGTATTAAATCTAGAGTAGTTTTGCATTCAAACGGATTTACAATACATCTGAGCCATACATGTGCTGTAATTCTAGGCTGACGCTGTATTTTCTCCCCGAACCTTAATACCTGGATATGATGTATTGCCTGCCCGTTATGACTGCACTACGAGTGGACTTGGAATGATGGTTCGTAAGGATAATGAACTTCCTGGTTGGTGGAATCCAGCATTTCAATCATTCTTCAAATCCGGAAACTATACGGTGTGGTGTAAAACTATAAACCAAAAATATGGAGGTAAAATTTATTTTGAAGATTCTTCGATATATTTTTGCATGAGCATTAAATGTGATACTTTCGACGGTTACATATACATATAACGATATTTTCATAGGTTATTGTAGGAATATTGTTATGCTTACAGTGTATGAAAATAACATAAATCACACAAGCGATAGGAAAGAAATTCAAAGTCAAATATTACATAGATATGAAGACTTATTATTATCATAAACATACATGTAAATTCAGAAGAAAGAAGTAAAACATTAATAAAAGAAAATTGCACTATTTCTTTTATTTTGATTAAGGAGGAACAAGCTTACAGAAATTTTACATGCAACAGTACTAGTAGTTTACCGATGTTCAAACAACAAAACGTTTCATGCAACAATAATTTACCTATGTTTAAATCTCATAACGTTACATGCAACAATAATTTACCAATGTTTAAATCTCATAACGTTACATGCAACAATAATTTACCAATGATTTTACATGCACCAATAATTTACCAAATGTTCAAATCTCATAACTTTACATGCAACAATAATTTACCAATAATCAAATCTCATAACTTTACATGCATTAATAATTTACCAAATGTTCAAATCTCATAACTTTACATGCAACAATAATTTACCAATAATCAAATCTCATAACTTTACATGCATTAATAATTTACCAATTTTTAAAATCTCCTAACTTTACATGCAACAATAATTTACCGATGTTGTAATCTCATTACGTTAAATAAAAAAGTAAAATAACAAAAATACCGAACTCTATAAGATAAATTCTACACGGAAATCCGTAATCAAATGGCAAAATCAACAGCTAAAACATATCAAACGGAAGGGATAACAACTGTCATATTCCTGACGGGTACAGGTATTTTCTTATGCATGAAATTGTGGATCTCTCACTTGTATGAATGACAATCGCATAAAATTCCAATATATTGACATCGATGTGTGAACAAAATAAACAAACATAATAGGTATAAATGTCAAAAATTGAGGTACATCAGTCAACATTGTGTTATGATCTTAATCACTATAAAAACAAACAAGTATGTTACAAAGAAACACAAGAAGGCAAATCACATAAGCAAAACTGAAAAAATAAAGAATGCAAATCACATAAGCAAAACTGAAAAAATAAAGAATGCAAATAATTACCATAGCACAATAACACAATGACGGGATGTATAAGAAACAAAAAAAAAAAAAAAACATAAAAAGGCAACAGTAGTTTATAGATATACTATTCTCATAACATTACATGCAACAGTTGTTTACCGATATTCAATTCTCATAACGTGACATGCAACAGTTGTTTACCAATATTAAAATCTCATAAAGTTACATGCAACAGTTGTTTACTGATATTCAAATCTCATAACGTTACATGCAACAGTTGCTTACCGATATTCAATTCTCATAACGTTACAAGCAGCAGTTGTTTACCGATATTCAAATCTCATAACGTTATATGCAACAGTTGTTTACCGATATTCAATTCTCATAACGTTACAAGCAGCAGTTGTTTACCGATATTCAAATCTCATAACGTTACAAGCAACAGTTGTTTACCGATATTCAATTCTCATAACGTTACAAGCAGCAGTTGTTTACCGATATTCAATTCTCATAACGTTACAAGCAGCAGTTGTTTACCGATATTCAAATCTCATAACGTTACAAGCAACAGTTGTTTACCGATATTCAATTCTCATAACGTTACAAGCAGCAGTTGTTTACCGATATTCAAATCTCATAACGTTACATGCAACAGTTGTTTACCGATATTCAAATCTCATAACGTTACATGCAACAGTAGTTTACCAATGTTCAAATCTTATACATGTAGATACCAAGAAGATACAAATCGAGGTAAAACTGAAACTGAGATAACTATTTACACCTCTAGATCGATGCCACTGCTGGTGGACGTTTCGTCTCCGAGAGTATCGCCAGCCCAGTATTCAGCAGTTCGGTGTTGACATGAATATCAAATAGTCATTTTTTCAAAATTACTATTTGCAAAAGTATGATTTATTCGAAATACTAAGGATTTTCTTATCCCAGGCATAGACAACCTTTGTCGTATTTGGTACAACTGTTTGGAATGTTAGGTCATCAATGCTCTTCAACTTTGAACTTGTTTGTCTTTCTAACTATTTTGATCTGAGAGTCACTGATGAGTCTTTTGTAGGCGACAAGCACGCCTGTCATATTCAATTAAAAGCCTAGTATCTAAATGATTTCAATATACTGATCATATAAATTGTTTTATTTATTCTCAGTACATCTTTATTTTACTTAGGAATCCATATAGATGATAGCTACTGTTTACCACCACCTGCTGTTAAACCGACTGGTTCTGGATCTGGAACACAGCCTGGCCAAATTGTCGGACGGAGATAAATAATTCTGACAGATAGTAACATTATGAAGTCGTAAAAAATAAGACTGATAAAGTATTAGCTCAAGTATGTTTGGGACATTATTTATGTATGTGCCTGTCCCAAGTCAGGAGCCTGTAATTCAGTGGTTGTCGTTTGTTTATGTTTTACATATTTGTTTTTCGTTCATTTTTTACATAAATAAGGCCGTTAGTTTTCTCGTTTGAATTGTTTTACATTGTCTTATCGGGGCCTTTTATAGCTCACTATGCGGTATGGGCTTTGCTCATTGTTGAAGGCCGTACGGTGACCTATAGTTGTTAATGTCTGTGTCATTTTGGTCTTTTGTGGATAGTTGTCTCATTGGCAATCATACCACATCTTCTTTTTTATATTAGCACTTCTATGAGGCATTTGACCCAAAAGTAGCTTTTTAATCTCTTTTCCCCATTGGCTTTAATAGTAAAGTTAAGGCTTCTATTATACAGGGAAATATTTTTGTAATCCTATTTTGACTTTAACCTAGCTATTATCTCTGTTTGTTTTATTCACTCATCGTTGTCAATATAGTGGATTTTATGCGACTGTTATAAAAATGAGAGGTTTATCTAGCTATAAAACCAGGTTTAATCCTCCATTGTTTACGTTAGAAAACGCTTGTACAAGTCAGGATTATGACAGTTGTTTTCAATTCGTTTGATGTGTTTGAGCTTTTGTTTTTTTTCCATTTGATTGGAGACTTGCAGTTTTGAATTTTCCTCGGAGTTCAGTAATTTTACGATTTTACTTTTTCCTCCACTCATACAAATTGACTGCCATGATAAAGTCTAAAAGTGGCGTTGAATAACCAACAATAAATCAATCAACCCATTTCATTGGTCCAGTGGTGGTAAAAACTCATCAACGATAATAGGCTAAAAATTGATACCCAAGATCCGAAAATCAACCATTTTAAATTTAGAACTGACTTTCTAATCTTTTGGCTTTTAAGAAATGGGAAGTAATCAAATGAAAAATAACGCTATGCGTCTGAAGAACAGTTCTGGATAAACCTTCACCAGTAACATCCATACTAGAAATTAAAACCACGGATGTATATTATTATATAAACACAGTAAGAGATATATGACCAAAAAAGGCATCAGGGGAATCAATCAAATATATCTATGTTTAGGTCAACTTTGCCTAAGGGAGTTGGAACCTTATTTTTTAAAATAAGTTATCAATTTTTAACGGAGAATTATAAAGGTACTATTAAAATCAGCAGCCAAAAAAGGGCAGACAAAACCATGGCTAAATTAAAGCTAGACGAAACGTGTGCTGAAAGAAACGCTCACGACACAATGCATGTATCAAGTTAGGAAAATGACTTTTGTTTTCAATGGGTTCTATTTGTGATAAAGTCTCTTGAATGTCCCTTTAGTATATTTCGTATCTCTTTCATAATTAATAATGTTAGTTTTTATGAACTTCCCCCTTTTTCCCATCACTTTGCGTCCATCGTCCGTCGTCGTCCGTCGTCGTTCGTCGTCGTTGTTAGCTGCATTTTACCCCTATGTTCTATTTTTAGCCAAAAACTTATAACTCAAAAACCAAAGCATTTAGAGCAAATCTGACATGAGGGTAAAATTGTTTATCAGGTCAAGATCTTTCTGCCCTCAAATTTTCAGATGAATCCGACAACCCGTTGTTGGGTTGCTGCCCCTGAATTGGTAATTTTAGGGAATTTTTGCTGTTTTTGGTTATTATCTTGAATATTATTATAGATAGAGATAAACTGTAAACAGCAATAATGTTCAGCAAAGTAAGATTTACAAATAAGTCAACATGATCAAAATGGTCATTTGACCCCTTTAGGAGTTATTGCCCTTTATAGTCAATTTTTAACCATTTTTCGTAAATCTTAGTAATCTTTTACAAAAATCTTCTCTGAAACTACCGGGCCAAATTAATCCAAACTTGGCCACAATCATCTTTGGGGTATCTAGTTTAAAAAAATGTGTCCGGTGATCCGGCCATCCAACAAAGATGGCCGCCATGGCTAAAAATAGAACATAGGGGTAAAATGCAGTTTTTGGCTTATAACTCAAAAACCAAAGCATTAAGAGCAAATCTGACATGGATAAAATTGTTTATCAGGTCAAAATCTATCTGCCCTGAAATTTTCAGATGAATCGGACAACCCGTTGTTGGGTTGCTGTCCCTAAATTGGTAATTTTACTGTTTTGGGTTATTATCTTGAATATTATTATAGATAGAGATAAATTGTAAACAGCAATAATGTTCAGCAAAACAAGATCGACAAAAACTGCATTTTACCCCTATGTTCTATTTTTAGCCATGGCGGCCATCTTGGTTGGTTGGCCGGGTCACGCCACACATTTTTTAAACTAGATACCCCAATGATGATTGTGGCCAAGTTTGGTTTAATTTGGCCCAGTGGTTTCAGAGGAGAAGATTTTTGTAAAAGTTAACGACGACGGACGACGGACGCCAAGTAATGGGAAAAGCTCACTTGGCCCTTCGGGCCAGGTGAGCTAAAAACAAAACCGTGAATGTACAAGAAAACTTCCCACCAAAAACCAGGACTAAACATGACAGACCCGGGCATATTAACTGTCCCTGGTCCACTTTTGTCACATATCTCGTTGCTGATGACATGTGCAATGAAGAAGAAAAGTTATATTTTATAATGTCACAATCAAGGAAAAGAAGACGTAGTTTTGCCTATAACAACTGGGACATATCTCAATATAAAGGGGTTGTATATTTGTTTGAATTTTTTGTCTAAAAGAAATGCACTTGGGAATAACTGTTCTCGAGCCAACTGGCAATCCCAGTAAACTAAGATAGTAGTCCAATAAACCAACCACATTGGCAGCTCATAATAGGAAAATTGAGTGATCTCTTTTTTTGTAAAGTTTGATTCTCAGCCGATCCTCATTGTTATTTTTAAGACACGAAGAACCTTACCTGTGGTATCCTTTTCTTTATAAAGTTAAATAAGATACAAAAGAATTATTTAGCAGCAGTCACCGGGTTAGAGGGGAAAGGGGGGGGGGGGCATAGTTAGTTACAATTAGAAACGGTCGACTATCTATAAAATAATAAAAAAAAACATCCATGTAGACTAAGCGAAACCTAATGTATTGGCAAATAAAACAATTAAGTACTATTTTAATTAATTCGTGATTGTGTTAAGGTAGACAGCTTCAATAGTTTTGTTGTGTGTATTATATTAACAGTCGATCATTTTGTAAAAAAATAAAAAGTTATTGGTAAGTCACGAGTTGCAGGTGCTTGAAGAAACTAGCTGAGTTTAATTTGTCACTCAACACTAATGTCCATTTATCATCCAAGGTCTCTTTTCAATATATATAATTTGGTAACTGTACAATTCAAACAAAATGAATAAAAAACTGACGAGTAATACCGCAGTCCCACTAGGACTCGATCGCACTACGATCTGTGAAAAAAAATGATTTTTTTGACGATCGTGGTACGATCGTGTAGATCGCAGTAAAGTCGTAGTACGGTCGTGGTGAGGTCTTCAAGATCGTGATGAGCGTGGTCAACTTTGAACATGTTCAAAACAATCGTGGTGCGGTCGTGGCGAAATCAGGTCGAAGTAGAAGCGTAATGAGAGCGCAGTAAAGTCGTGATAAGATCGCAAAGGTCGCTGTACCATTGTAGCGAAAGCGTGATTTTATTCGGAGAGATTTCGCTACGATCTCACAGCGACGTTACTACGACCATCACGTTCTCACCGCGACCCATCTACGCTTCAACTACCACTATGCCACGTTTACACCATGCTGTTCGAGACCATAGTACGATTCTAACACGTCCATGACGTCCTCATCACGCTCTTCTTACGACCTGACTACGTTCATACTACGACCATCATGCACATTATCATTTTCACATAAAATACATAAATAAAGGCAACAGTAGTATACCGCTGTTCAAAACTCATAAATCCATGGATAAAAAACAAAATCGGGGTTACAAACTAAAACTGAGGGAAACGCATTAAATATATAGAGAACAACGACACAACATTAAAATGTAACACACACACACACACACACACACACACACACAGACAGAGAAACGGACTAAGCATTAGACAAAATCCTGTTAAAATAACAAATATAACATCAAAACCAAATACATGAATTTGTGATAGATAAGTAACGTGACACGTCTTATAGTAATGTGAATTCACACTCAAAAATAAGAGAAAACAAACGACACGACGGAAACACAACGTTAAAATATAACACACACAGAAACGAACTATAATATAACAATGACCATATACCTGACTTGGTACAGGACATTTTTAAAGGAAAAAATGGTGGGTTGAACCTGGTTTTGTGGCATGCCAAACCTCCCTCTTGTATGGTCACGTGAAATATAACATTAAAATGACAACACAACATTACAGGACTACAATATAAATAAATAGAACACAATTGACAAAGAAACACACGAATAATAGCTAACAAAAGGCAAAAAGTTTTAAATTTTTAATACGCCAGAAGTGCATTTTGTCCACACAAGATTTACTAGTGACGCCAAGATAAAAAAAGTTTGAAAGCCGAAACAAGTACAAAATTGAACAGCATCGAAGACCAAAAGTTCAAAAAAGTTGTGCTAAAAACGGCCAGGGTTTTCTGTAAGATACAAGAACATCCCTATTATTTAGAATAATTTATACTTTTGCAAACAGTAAATTTTATAAAATGACTATACAAAAGATGTACATGATAAAACTGAAGTATTAACTAATTACAAGAAACAACCGAAATACATTACATAACCCGACAAAATGCAACACATCCGAATAAGTTAAAACCTCAACATCAAGTGACGTCATATTAGAAATAGTAAAAAATGACAAAAAAAAACCCCTAAAAAATGACGTCACATTTGAATTTGTAAAACAAATCATCAAAAAATGAAAAATGACGTCACATTTGAATGAATAAGATAGAATTAGGATTGATTTAAGATTATATATTCCAGGTTTTGTTTGTATGTATGTAATTTGGACCTCTTGTCCTTTTTCCCCAACGGCTCAACCATGCTTGACACATCTGTGTCATCCCTGCTATCGTTCACTCAAATATCATCATTTGAGCTTGATGGACCAAGAATAAGTTGTGGTTGGATTGGTTGATCCGACATCTCTACTGGATCAGGATTCGTTACTATAACAGATCTCCCTCTGCTTCTACCCCTACCACTACGTCGCCATGAGATCTGGTAGATTTTGTTTGCATGACTGCGTTGTTTCCGAAAAACTCTACGCATCAATGAGAAATAGATGGAATGATAAAGTATTTATATGGAACACGATGTTGACGATATATTACTGGGAGCGTTGTAAGATCGCACTATATATGAACGTGGTAAGACCGTGCTATAATCGCAGTAGAAGCTTGGTAAGATCGTGTTGCAGTCTGAATATTCTTGGTATGGTCGTAGTGAGGACGTGATGAGCGTGGAAAGATCGTAATTATCGTAGTGAGGTCGCAGCGCAGAATAAACGTGGTATAATCGTGACGTGATCGTTGCAGAAGCGTAATGAGGACGTCTTAACATCGTGAAAGCAACGAAAATTTACATTTTCATGCCGCTCATATCGCGACCTCACCACGATCTGAATTTATTTTACATCGCGGTGAGAGTGGTGCGATCGTGGTCTAGTGGGACTGGGGCTAAAGCTAGGTTCACACTGCCGATCAGATCAACTCGGTCAAGCCCGATCAAGACAAATTACGTGATCGGGAGACTGGTCTGACTCAATCGACAAGGATGTTCGGGATAGTCTACCCTACTCGTCATCGATCTGGCCATCTACCCGAGAGTTTTTGACATGTCAAAAACAATCGAGTAAGGACCGAGAAGCAAGTCTTTCGAAAGGAGATCGAGAATTCGTCGAGTAGCGGTCGAATTGATCGGGAAAGGATCGTGTAGAGATCGAGATTGGTCGGAATACAACAAAATTTCGGATCAGTACTCGATCATTTCGACCTTTGTTCGACTAATGTCTGATTATTTCCAGATTAACTCGACCAATGCCCGATAGCTTCCAGATCACTGCGACTTTCCCGATCAATTCGACCGCTACTCGACGAATTCCCGATCTCTTTTCGAGTGACTTGCTTCTCGGTCCTTACTCGATTGTTTTTGACATGTCAAAAACTCTCGGGAAAATGATCAGATCGATGACGAGTAGGGTAGACTATCCCGAACATCCTTGTCGATTGAGTCAGACCAGTCTCCCGATCACGTAATTTGTCTTGATCGGGATTGCTCGAGTTGATCTGATCGGCAGTGTGAACCTAGCTTTAACGGAAGTGAAGTCGGCGAAAAATCCCCCATGAATAGATAACATTAGTTATATCTGTATTGGACAAAACTTTTCGGGATTTTTGGGTCCTTAATCCACTTCAACTTGGCCTTTAGATCTGTCTTACCTGAGAGCCACAGTAGTTGTTCAAACGTCAAACGTCCGGCTTACAAAATGACAAACACTATGTATATGATGAGGGGTTTTCCAGATATATTTATGATGATTTCTATGATATCCGCTCGATATTTTTTTACAGATGGAAGACTTAAAACTATATAAAGGATCTTAAGAAACGGGATGATTTTGACTTTCCCATTTTCATCATCCCACTTCATCTCCCCAATTGTATAGTGTTTTCATATCACAAATAGTGATATGTTACGCTCGTTTATGTCTAGCATATACAGACTACTAGTGCATTAACAGAGGATTGCCCCTTACAAAAAAACTGTTCAAACAGAGGTATCAGAAGAAGAACGACTGAAATCAACACAACACAAGTTTTACGGTCGTAATCACAATTGTTTGACCAAAACCATGTGCATGTCTCTTAATTCGGAGGGGAAAACGTTTTGACAGTCTTCGATCTTAAGATGCCAGAAAAGACATCAGAAATTTTACACGTGTATCCGTATCCCGATTGTGACATTTTAACTGAATGTGTATTACTAGTACATAGCTATTAAATGATACATGATATTTTTCGAAGTCAGTGAAGCGATTCCCTTAGTTTTTGTTTAACACCTCGATTTGCTTTGAACTACGATAAACGCGTGTAGCCTTAGTTTACTTTTACCCGACTTCGCGAATATATTTTGTTTTTACGATTTTTATACTAAAAGATATTTGTAAACATGGTGCGCTTTATGGGATTTACATTCACTGTGAATGATCAATAGTTATCTAAGGTATCAGGATTATAATTTAGTACGCCAGACGCGCGTTTCGTCTACATAAGACCTTTCAGTGACGCTCATATCAAAAAAGTTAGAAAGCCAAACAAATACGAAGTTGATGAGCATTGAGGATCCAAAATTCCTAAAAGTTGTGCCAGATACGGCTAAGGTATAAGCTATGCCTGGTATTTTAAAGCAACAGACACTAATACTCGAATACATGAGGAGCGATATGACCCAAAAAGCCAAATAATAAGTTTGCATGTGTATTTCAAATGAACAGATTACGTTTGGCCATATATACAATTGGCTTATTTATTCGCGACAATATACATTTGTGTTATTCTGCTTCTACGCCTACATAAATCTCTGGCTAAAATAGGTTTCAGTCACCATCTCAAATTGTTTAATCGATTTAATGCACCTGTGTATCAACTCACAAGAGACGAGTTTTCATGACCTCTATTATTTAGCTATAAAGAAATGTGTTTTTTATTTTCTATTTATTTGTGAGTATCATGACATCTCGACAGACCAGGGCTTTCCCCATTGTGGATACTTCTTTGATTTATTTCTTGATTTATATATTCTTAATGAACTTTCCATATTTGAACATCTGTACAATTTCATTGCATATAATTTTTATTTTCTCAATTTTATTTCTCCTTTAGCTTATTTAAGAGTGAATGATGTGATTTTGAAAAAAAAATGAAAAAAGAAATGCTCTTCAACTTCGTACTTTATTTGTTTTTTTTGATTTTTTTGATTCACGTGTCACTAATGAGTCTTTTGTAGACGAAACGCGCGTCTGGCATACAAAATTTGGATCCTGGTATCTATGATTAGTTAATTTACACCCATGTGGTCGATGACACTACAGGTGGAGTTTTTCTCAACGTGTTCAGCTTTTTGTCATCGTTCCCGCGTATCGCTAAACATGAACAACACATAGGGCATTTTATGAAAATTAAATTTGTTTACAAAAATATTCTTTGTATATTATAGATAAATAACGTTCTTATGATAGTCATTTTAATGCGTTTAGCAGTTTTTACTTTTTTTAAACTCTCTACACTACACTTCCAATCAATGTTATTAAAAACAAGTGTACCTAATAAATTAAATGATCGTTTGAAAAATCCGATTGGAAATTTATCTTCTGAAATTCATAAAAAGTTTTCTTTATTATTGTAAAAGGTAGCTTTGCTACATATACTTACTAGAAGTGTGACGAGAATATTAAAGCTGTTAATTTCTCCTTGACATTGATGATCTATGTGTGTTTCGGCTATGATTATTATAGACAGGTTGTGTGTATTCCTATGGGGCACTGATGGCTATAGTTGTAGGTATTCCTGTGGGAACCAACTGCACCCCTTTAATAGCAAACGTGTTTCTGTATTGTTATTAATCACAGTTTATGATCAAACGCAGTAAAAATCCATCAAAATTCCATGTCATTGAAAACTTCAACTACACTTACCGTTTATGTTTTTTTTTTAAATCATCAAGAATTCTCGAAATATACTGATACAATTAACCCAAATGAACATATATGTATAGGATTTCGTTACCACAAGTTAAAAACCTCTTTTAAATTCTTTCATATGTAGATACACTGTGTACAAGTATTTGGTTTGGAAGTTTGACTTTACCTCGGTCGTCGAAAACTTATTACGAACAGGATAAATCAAAAAAAATTTCAAGACATTTTGCTGGAACTTAACCCATCTGACAACAATTCATACACTTATTTTACTTGTATTTTCTCCCACATTTCAAATACTTTTGTTGACAATATCTGCAGTCAGCACAGTCCATTTCAGAGCAATTTTGGCTATACCTCCTCGATTCAGTTTCCACACGTTCAAAAATAAAATTGCAAGGTTGTAAAAAAACCCAGATGATTCATAATCAAGAGTAAACAAATGTATCCAGTGGCGGATCCAGAACTTCTTGTAAGGGGGGGCCCGCTGACTGACCCAAGGGGGGGGGGGCCCGCTGACTGACCCAAGGGGGGGCCCGCTGACTGACCCAAGGGGGGCTGCTCTAGTCACGCTTCAGTGATTCCCTATATAAGCAACCAAATTTTTCCCACGAAAGGGGGGGCCCGGGCCCCCAGCCCCCCCTCTGGATCCGCCTATGGTATCATTAGCACAATTCTGTTGCTTTAAGGTTCGTGTTTCATCATTTCCTTATCCAACTTTAAAATAGATAAATCAACAAAATACAACTTTGAAATACGACAACCAATTCCATTATGAGGCAACAGTCCGGTTCAGTATAAACAAAAAAATATGAACATCAACGCTGTCGTGAAACTAGCGTGGTTTTGCTTCAAACTGAAACGTGACTGATTGTAAGCTGAGACTGCTATCACACATGTGTTAAATAACTTTTAGTTATAAATTACAAAATAATTAACTTAAAAATATTTGCCTACATATGATTCTTTATTGGGATCATATAAAGGTACATTCTTGATAAGCTGAGACTACTATAACCAGAGATATATATCTCTGATATAACTTATAGTAAGCTCAGACGGTTGTCGGCTCAGTCTCTCTGACTGAGAAGGGAAATATTCCATAATCCATATTGCTCATATCTACGGCTTCTGTCGATAGTTTTCTCATTGGCAACTATAACCAATCCTCCTTAGGTTTATAGATAAATTCAGTCATACAATTAACTAAAACACAGGGAACTACGATTTCCTCGAAAACTCACAAAACACTGTGGTACCGCTGAAACAATAATAATCAGCTCAATTTTGAATTAGAGAGGCTAACAGTATATACCAGAGGAACATTCAATTTATTAGTCGAATATAAACTGACATTGCCATGGCTAAAAAAGAAAGACCAACAGACAAACAATAATACACAAAACACAAAATGGAAAACTAAAGACTGGACAAAACGAACCTCCACCAAAAACTATGGGTAATCTCAGGTGCTCCGGAAGGGTAAGCAGATCCTCTACCAAGGAAAGCATGCCAGGTAATACAAGACATGGAATATCGTATCAATTGGGAGATATCTACTCAGGCGCTGGAATGTTGCCGTACATAAAAATGGAAAGGTCACCGCAATTGGGAAGCTGAAATCATCTTTTTTGTCGTAAATTTTTGTCTTCAGCAAACCCTCATTGTCAATTTCTAGATGTGAGTCAGACTTAACTGTATCTGTTGTGTCCTTCATCTAATGTGTTCTCAACTAAAATTTGTAATTCTCATATGCTTAAAGAGAATTTTTTGACAATTTTTGAATTTTTATGGTAAAATTATGTTGTATTCTACTAAATTTTTCAATGTCCAGAGAAAATGTTATGGCCATGTTCCATATTTGGAATATTTCTACTATATTGCATTTGTTTAAGTATCAACATATGCTCATTTTACCAAAAATCATACTGATTCATTTATTTCTATGAATATTAGATGCTACATAATGAATTTTATTGGGTCTTAAAGATTATGGATGCTCTCTCGATTATATTAATAACTTTTGTAGTTGTGAAATTGTTTTGTATAAAAAGCACTTCTTATTTCTGTACATAGCATATTTCAAAAAAGTGTCTGCGGATAATGAAGAAAACGATTAAAATTGCATCTTCACCTTTGATAGATGCTGATGTAATTCTTTTAATTTCATATTGAATACCTCAACGTTTGGATGCTGGCTTCCAATTATTTATAGATTCTGGCATCCCAACATATCCGGAAACTGACATCCCAACATATCTGGATGCTGGCATCCCAAAATATCCGGATGCTGGCATCCCAAAATATCCGGATGCTGGCATCCCAATATATCTGGATGCTGGCATCCCAAAATATCCGGATGCTGGCATCCCAATACTTTTGGATGCTGGCATCCCAAAATATCCGGATGCTGGCATCCCAATATATCTGGATGCTGGCATCCCAAAATATCGGGATGCTGGCATCTCAATATATTCGGATGCTGGCATCCCAAAATATCCGGATGCTGGCATCCCAATATATCCGGATGCTGGCATCCCAAAATATCGGGATGCTGGCATCTCAATATATTTGGATGCTGGCATCCTAAAATATTCGGATGCTGGCATCCAAAAATATCCGGATGCTGGCATCCCAAAATATCCGGATGCTGGCATCCCAAAATATCCGGATGCTGGCATCCCAATATATCCGGATGCTGGCATCCCAAAATATCCGGATGCTGGAATCCCAAAATATCGGGATGCTGGCATCCCAAAATATTCGGATGCTGGCATCCCAAAATATCGGGATGCTGGCATCTCAATATATCTGGATGCTGACATACCAAAATATCCGGATGCTGGCTTCCCAAAATATAGGGATTCTGGCATCACAACCTTGCAGACATGTACCATTTTTCATTATGACACGAATTTAAATGCTGCTTTCTAATCAATTGGATTTTAGTATTAATCCCCAATATATCACACAGTACATTTCCTAAGGTTTTGATGTGTGTTTAATGCATATGAAAACAATCAAGTAAACATAAAAAAAAAGCTACTGATGAATGCCGGGAAGATTATATTTTTAGTCTTTGTTCATGTCCAGTGGCCAGTTTAATGCATATTGAGAATGTGACATCATAGGTCAGAGTGTGAAATGTATACTTGACCAACAAACTGAGTCTGAATTGTAAAGTGCTAGTTGACCATGTGAATGCTGATGTCAACAATTTATATATTTATAAAACTATGTCAATGTACTACCGGTAAGTTTCCAATAATTAGCCAATTTTAATGTTATTTTTCTGAATTTGAATACCATTATATATATGTAAGACATGAGGTATACATGTTATTGACTATTGTGGTCTCGAGACAATACATTTATATATGATGACATCAGGACTATAATTTTCAAATCTGATATGCTCATGTTTCGAATGTTCATAGAATTTTTTTTTTAAATAAGCTTAATGCAATTGCCAGCTGAAATCATATCAAGTTTAGTAGTTTCCAAGGCTTTCAGAAATCAACTGGACAAAATTTAAAAAAAAAATGCTGCTCATCTTGTATGGCATTTTATCAATCAAATGAATTTGCCCAATGACCATCAACCTTGGGAATTTCTGAGGAACTAAGTCATCCAGGACAAACACTCTACAAAACGGATTGGTGACTGTACCTTTATTAAAATGCTAAATATGAGGTGCGTTATATTTAAACCTGCATAATAATTTTGTTTTGTGTCTATGAGAAACCCCATTGGCATCCAATGTATAAATTAAGGAGATTTGTTTCCCGCAATTGCCTGTATACAATAAAACGTGTACCACAATGCAATATTTAAAAATAATCTATTATTGATACTAGTGCACAGTGTCTATGATCTGTACGTACTGGATATTGTCAGTATCTCTGGACTTGCTGTATACATCTTCCAATGAGTCAGTACATCACGTCAGGATCTTCTAGTACTTGAGCCTTTCATTTTATTAACAAAACTTACATTTTCTTTATTACAATCATTATTAAACTTGTATCTTTTTTCTGTATTTTAAAATTTCAATATTTGTTAATCATTTAATCAAATCAGTTACACGAACTGGAACTTTCAAACTTTCTATTATCATGTATTGCTAGTGATCTGAAATCAGCTGGAATCACAAAAGATCTGGTGCTGTTTGGATGATTCGTCGTCTGAGTTTAACCTGTCCAATAACTATAAAGTGTTGCGATACATTAATACACAACACATGAATAGTAACCAGAAAGGTGAAGCCACTTCTTTACAAATGCTGAAAAGAGAAATAAATAATTATATGAAATATTATCAACAATAAATTTTCGTTGTAACATCACACCACTAGGGAACGAAAAAACGCATTATTATTCGAAGAAAACCTTCATTTAAACTTCTTTTAAATTAAGTTTTCCACACCAATATATGCCTGTTGTTACTATTCAAAACACAAACATTTGACATATGAACCACTAGTTCAATTGATTTTTTTATGGAACAACATCCAGGTCTATACTGTACATTATGAAAGGGAGAAAAGTGGTTTTTTTAGAAATACATCCTACATGTATTTAGCGACTTTCGTGAAATTTAATTCCCATCTAAGGGTGTATTCGGTTAACAGCTTTTTTGAATTTGTGTGTTGTTTTTTTATTTTAGCCTAGTCCTGGAACACAAAACTCTTGTAGCGATATTTACATTTTCCTTAATTTTCGTATTTTCTTTTCATTTATTTTGCAAATTTGCTATATATATGCATTGCTTTTATTATCAAGCTTCCACCGAGCTTCGTTTAAAAAAAAAAGTAATAAATCACGAAAATATCAGCTTAAAATCATTTATGAAAAGATGACTCCGAGGCATATTTGTAAGACTAGCTTGACCCATAAAACTATACATGTAACCTATTATTATTAATTCCTGCCAGTAAGCTAAGTACAAAATGTATATATATTAGAGTAAATTTATTTTGAAATCGATAAATCTGTTATGTATGATAAGCGTTTCTTTCTTTTAAAACATAGTATTTCAAATTTTACATTCAATCTGATTCATATATATATGACTATGCAGTATGAGTTTTGTTCATTGTTGGAGGCCATATGCCGACATTTAATTGTAAACTGCTTAGTCATATTAGTGCTACATTATTTGGTCTCAGTCCGGTGGAGAGTTGTGTCATTAGCAATCATACCATTACTCAAATATTACTCGGACTCCAAACGGCTGTTTTGCAAGACAAGCTAGGCCCATGAGCGTAGGAAGTCAAGACTCGGAGTAATCTCGGACGGGCACAAGTTAACTGGTTTTAGACCCTTGCAAAAAAAAGGCAAACACATTTAATTTTCTAGACCGAAAATCAATCTGAAATTAAGTTTTTCATACTTTATTTTTCTTGAACTCAAAGAACTCTTACCAGTGATGCATTTTAATGGTTTTCTTATAGGTTGTCTAGGGGTAAACAAATTAATTTTGCGGACCCAATATTTTTACTGGCCATGGCCATATTGATGGTGGTTAATCGTCTCGGTGGGGTTTATGTCGATAATATTTTTGTCAAAACTATTCAGAACTTCATGAAAAAGTACATATTTCCATAAAGCAAAATAAAAAAAAATGTATACTGCACTCGTTCTATTTGAGCAGTCAAAATATGTTGACTGTATATTTTTATGTCATATACAGTCACTGACCCAATCAGTGGCGGATCCAGAACTTTTCCTAAGGGGGGGCCCGCTCCAGTCATGCTTCAATGATTCCCTATATAATCAACCAAATTTTTCCCACGAAAGGGGGGGCCCGCGCCCCCCAGGCCCCCCCCCCCCTGGATCCGCCTATGCCGATATCACTTTTCCTCATGAATATTTAAATAGAAGTTGCCGAAATAATATTTAATTATTCATACGACCTCTTTAACCTGTTCTTGTTTCCAATGCATACAACGATGCGTGGAACGACTCAACCTTGTTTCTTTTGCAATTATTGGAAAAACATACATATCATTTGTTAATATTTTTTGTTTGCAACCTATTAATCATTATGTTTTATGCTTATGATTGATATTTTAGTCCATACTCAAACGATTTCGTTCACCATCGAGTGTGGAATTCAACAGGTAAAAATGTACATTTCATTGTGTTGTATATTTCTCCGCGAGCATGATATGAGGCCTTTTTAAAGGGGATTTTCCCCAATATTTAAATCAAATAAATAACCTAAACGCATTAAACAACAATTGAAATGTTGTTTTTCTTTAGATTGCAGTATAAAGACAATAATAGTGCATTGACTTGACATATCAACAATATAAGGATTCGGCCCGAAACGGGGAAATAGCTCGGCACAGCCTCGCATTTCCCCGTTTCTAAGCCTCATCCTTATATCGTTGATATGTCAAGTCAATTCACTATTATTGTCTATATATGTGTATTTCCTATTTCCATACCTACCCTAATATAGAAATAGTCTTCCTTCAAGTTTTTTGGTAATTTGGCACTAAGCACTGTTACAGTCATAATTTCTCTCTCATAGACTCGATGTAAAAAAAATGGTAAAAACTGTCATGTAGTCATATTAAAGTATGTCTGTCTCGGAGGCTCATCGCTACCATAGGCGGATCCAGCCCCCCTCCTTTTTCGTGTGAAAAAAATTGGTTTATTATACAGACTGAGGTAAACACTAAAAGATGACTTTAGCGGGTCCCTTTGTTATGGCAGTCAGTGCCCCCCCCCCCCCAAAAAAAAAATCCAATTTATAGAAAGTTCTGGAATCACCATTGGCTACCACAAACGGATCGAAGTGCATCGGCCTCCCCGACAACATGGGAGAATCTGGCGACTGACATTAATCATTGTTGCCTAACCATTTAAGCCTGTAATTCCTTCTGGAAGTAATCAGAATTATATTTATATCCGGCTGGCGTATCAAGTCACTGAAATGCGTCCGAGATTGCTCGGACTTCAGCTGTTTTGCAAGACAAGCTAGGCCCATGAGCGTAGGACGTCAGAGTAATCTCGGACGGGCACAAGTCAAATCGTCTCCTATAGAAAAATTCGACATCTGATAATATATATATTTGAAACCATTACAGACATACAGTTGTCGAGTTGAGTAGAATATTCCTTATGAATGGCTAAATCTGAGAAATCTCGGACTACGAAGTGCATGTAAAATATAAGCAAATCTATTTTGTCTTACCTGTATGAGTAGCGTTCTATTGCGTACATGTTTCTGTTATATCAAAATGATAATAAATTGCGGCATACTGGCCAAAGAAGTGTTTTTCGTCCTTCCCCTTGCAACCATGTCCACTTCGCCGATTTTAAACATTCTTTTTACATGACGTCATGCGGGTGGGATTTGCCGCAATAAGCGTAGAAAAATAGTGCAAGCGCTTTCAGTATTAAACAAAAGAAAAACTAACAAATAAGAGAATATTAAAAGGGTTACCTGTTTTTATTACTTTTCAAAAAATATTTATATCGGTATAAGTGATTCTTGAGATTTGATTTCTTATCATGTTTACTGTCTCTGCATGAATCTCTACGCATGATGGTAAAACACCTCTTACGTCATAATATCCCTGACGTCATTAGATAAAGTGTTGGGAGGAAAACAACAAACGGATTTTTGTTGTTGTTTTATTTTTTGCATTACACAAAATTATGCAATGGAGAAATTCGGCCAACAGTATATCAAACAGAACTTGTAGGATTACTGCATTCGGATATTTTGCGATGTCTGCACTCCTACAGTTTTGGATCCCAGCATCCAGCTTTTCGGGATGCCAGCATCCCAATATAACGGGATGCCAGCATCTCAATATAACGGGATGCCAGCATCCCGATAAAACGGGATGCCAGCATCCCAATATGACTGGATGCCAGCATCCCAATATGACTGGATGCCAGCATCCCAATAAAACGGGATGCCAGCATCCCAAAATAACTGGATGCCAGCATCCCAATATGACTGGATGCCAGCATCCCAATAAAACGGGATGCCAGCATCCCAAAATAACTGGATGCCAGCATCCCAATATGACTGGATGCCAGCATCTCAATAAAACGGGATGTCAGCATCCCAATATGACTGGATGCCAGCATCCCAAAATAACGGGATGCCAGCATCCCAATATGACTGGATGCCAGCATTTCAATATATAGGAAATCCAGCATCCCCAAAAAATAAAAAAATATTTAAAAAAAAATATATGCAAAACTAGCATCCTAGTAAAAGTAAGATGCTCCAGTACATTATTATTTTAACAACAGCATCTACATCAAGTTTTAATGCTGGAAGCATATAAAATCAAACAGACAGCATATGTACTATAAAAAGATGCTACCTTATACAAAATATTAAAGCAATAAAAAAATTGAGAAATACTTTGACAAATTATTCAAAATTAGCATCTTTTCATTGACATATGCTATTTCCTAGTTATTTCACGGAATGTATGAAAAAAACTGAACATGAGAATTTGAAATTTTAGTTGAGAAAGCATTATCTCAGAGTCAAGTTCGATGGGATAGATGCGTTTAATATAGCCGTCAAATTTCGAGAGAAAAGTTAGAGGATATTGCTATCTTCTTTCCTGTATTTCTATGAAGTTCCTGTATGAATTCAGTCCCGTATGAATCAAGTAACAAGTGCCGATCACAAGTGGGCAAGAAAGGGGGCACAGTTTGTCCCCATGGGAATGCCGGTTTTGTTGTTGTTGAAAAACACGTCCTCCAAATGTAACAAATATGTTGTCAATCAAGAAATCAAGTTTCTTGATAATGTTAACAATTTTTTGTTTGAATCTTTCTCAGAGTGAGTCTTTACAGACCCAATTTTACAAAGTAGGATTTATTCCTCCCTACAGTAAGACAAAATACTTTTTTCTACGTGAGCAATTCCTTTTTATGAAACAAAGTAGGGCCAAATCCTTCTACAAATTTAGATTAATCATTCTTGTGCTTATTAAATACAAGATAATGTAGCAATCCACGTTGGCTATTCTTTTATGAAATTTGAAATTTCCCGCGAAGAAATATTTGAACATCCAATCATAATACGTCATTTCTTTACTGCAAGATATGAGTAATGACCGGAAGGAAGACAAATAATTTTTCCGACCCAGACTGTGGACAAAATTGTTTTGATTTCTATAATGGCAGAAGAGAATTAGCTTGTTGATAGCAATTTCTATCCAGCATACTTTAACCAGTCATAGATGGAAAATATGCAACCTTTGTCATATCACTGTAATGCATGAAGAGCAAAAAATCTGCGATACAAGGAAGTCACCGAAAGTGAAAAGGCAAATTATTTGTAGTTTTGGTCAGTATCAAATAACATAGGTTGCATATACAAATAAATATAGGTCTATGTTAGAATGGAAGTCAATTGATAAATCCTACTTTATGCTGTCTCCCATATTTAACTGTAAACAGAAGTCATTGTGTGTTGTTTTTAAATGCAGCCTTGTAGTGTACAGTTACAAAACCCATTTTACAATGCAAATATTTTGAAATACAGTTTCATAGGTCAATACCATCAATATGGTTACTATATTGAAACTTATCCACACAAGGAAACTGGTAAACAGTTGGGTGTACTTTGTAAGATGTTACTATAAATGTCAGTAACTACTAATGTAAGCGGGTCTCATTGGGGACGCTGGATTGCCGATTTTTTGTAAGCGTGACACGTGAAAGTCAAATTATTGTGTTGTGAAAACGGGAAATGAGGTCTAGCGGGACCCGGGAAATGACAAAAAAATGAGAATTGCTTATGTACATAGTGTAAGCGGGATACAGGAATCTGACGAAACAGTAAGCGGGATAGGAGATCGGAGACCCCCATGTAAGCATACTTTCATTCCCCCGTGTATTTTTTCCTGGTAACTGTTTTTCACTACAGAATATTAGATGTAAATAGTGTGAAATCATCGATCTTGATATTGATGTTTTGTTTATATAAGACCGGTTTATTGTTTACATGTATAAATAAATGGGTTAAAAATAAAATAATTTAAAGGTTTTAGAAGCTCTTCAGAGCTTACATGTATGTATGTTTGTACTTGTAATGCTTATACTGACTCTAAATAAAGCTTTCTGTCTTATGTCTTAAGGAACCAGTTTGATAAATCGGAGTCAATCTAGTAAATAATATTGATGATGACGAGGAGGATATTTTTATAACTCAAAATGCTTTATCAATGATCAGGACATTGAACTTGATATGAACCAAATTTAAAGTGCAGATTTGTTCTTACAGAAAGTTTCAATTATAGAAGCATCCTTTTATAATATTGACAAAGAAGATATGATTTAATATCCAAGTTGACCGAAGAGCAAATACACAGAAAAACTTCAGCAATCAAATAAATATATATAATACACTTAGTGACAATTTAAAGACATATGATTTTATAGAAATGCATTGAAAAAATATTTTAATCTTATTCGTTATTAAGCATTATTGTGTTATCGTGTGTTCAAAATGAGTACTAATTACTTCATCAATGTATGGATCTAAAGCACGAGGTATTAAATAACTAGTGCAATCATTCCGGTTCAAAATTACTAGTGTAATCATTCCTGGTTCAAAAACACTAGTGGGAACATTCCACTTTTTATAAATCAGCTATGCAAGTTTCAAATACACTTTACACTATTAAGCCAGTGGCGTAGCTAGGTCATTTTTACTTGTACGCCCGAACCTTGGCGAGGAATCCAAGGATCCCAAAACGGGTCCATGTCAAACAATTGCTGTAGTAGGTTAGAGCTAGGGAGCGAAGCCCCCGGAATCTAAAGAATTATCGAGAATGGATACCATTCCTGTCGTTAAAAACTCATCAGTAGCAACATACTTTAGAATCTAAATGGTTTATTTGTTATGTTAAGTTATTCATTTTTTAATTTGAAATATAATGGTCATTTGGATGAAGAAAAAATGTCAAAAACCAGTAACTTTTAAAATATGTTTAAAAAGAGTCGTTGGGATAGATTACTCAACCAACAAACACACCTATTTTATGTCAAAATTTCGTAAATGAATATGTAATAATTAATCTTCAGAGATGTTCAGGTGCAATATTAGATATCATAAAGGGTTCTGTGGAGCCTGGTTCTCGTCTGGGATATTCCTCGCAAAAGTGAATCCATTTATCAGTCCATTACAGGATTTTAAAAAATCAAACATTTTCTTTTGATATTTTTTCTTGATCTGGAATATTAGTTTTGGCCCAAGTTTCATGACAGTCTATGAAGGTTTATGCATTTATAATTTTAAAAAGCCATACAGTATGTCAGTATAATACTGTAAAATGAATAACACAAATTTACTTTCAAAACTTTGCTTCAGTCAAAATTTGTAAAAAATTCTTGGATTCTGCTAAAGTTTCATTTATTAATAATTAGATGAAGTTTTGACAAAGAAATTGTTGTGTAAAAAGTGTTAACCCCAGCCTTTGTTATTTTTTTTTGTAAACATAAAATAGTAGGTTTTGACAATATTAAAGCTCGATTTATCACTTGTACTTGGACATTTCTTTAATTAATGAAGTATTTTTCCCTGTTCACCAATAAATAATTGAATAATTAGATTTGGTATGTATGTGTGCCAATTAATGAGACAATTCTCCATCCAAGTCATAATCAGGTTGAGAACAACCCCTAAATTTTATAAATATCCTTTTTATGAGGGGTCAATATAAGTTACAATATATTTTTTTGTAAATATAACTTTTTAGTACAAAAGAGCTCATATTTTCCCAAAGAACTATATATCTATCAGCTGGTATTAAATGGTCAAAACATGCCCAAGAATTTTGTAATATTCCTGGACTTAGGCCATGTTAACACATTTACTTTAATATTATTCAAAATAAATAATATCATAAATAATTCTCCTTAAGAATATAGTAATGTTGTTTAAAATTATTTAAATATGATGTATTTCTCCTCTCTTTTAGTTAATTTTTTAAGTTCTTCAAAGGATTTGTATAGTTACACTATGCAAATCCTTGGTATTTCTTCGTTTCTTTTTTACAACAGTAAAATGACCCCATATGTGCCCTTCTGATGGATAATAGCAAATACAGGTCATCTGGTCATAGTACGTACGGCAGAGCTTTGACCCAGACCAAACAGCAAGCTATAAGGGACCCCAAAATTATAAGTGTACACAATTCGAACAGGAAAACCAACGATCTAATTTATATATACAAACGGGAAAATACCAAATAATATTTATGAACATCAACGAACGATATCTAACTGCTGAACGACAGGCCCCTGAATCAATCAGGACAGGTGCATACACATGCAGGGGGTATGGATAGTTTTGTATCGCCAGCATATTGCAGTTGAAGGCATTTATTTCCGAAGTTCTTTGAAGTTTATTTCTAACAAGTACATACAGTATTTTGATAGGGAATCTAAGTAAGGGGGAAGGAAACCAATGTTTTGTTCTGTATGTATTTTCTTCTGTTTTCTATTTACATCGGAGCACTCCCATTTGGGATAAATGGGTTTCATGCTGAATCAAATATTATCACAGACATTGACACAGTGTACTTGGGTGCTTATATGTTTAAAATCGTTATAAATACATGTTAGATTGTGATTATAAAAACAAGTGCAAATATCTGTTTATAATATTTACAAAAAAAACGGTGCGGGAAATGGACACGATTACATTTCCGGATGCGGGAAGCGGGAATATAAAACAAATAAAAAAATTCTTCTTTGAAAAAAATAGGTGCGGGCGGGTCCGTCGAACAAGGAATTAAATTGGTGTGGCTTGATGTGCTTCTAACAAATTCTTTTTAATTTCTTGAGATTAAAATATTTTTTATCAAAATTCAAGTGTACGCCCGGGCGTTTTGACGTAAACGTAGCTACGCGCCTGTAAGCCAGATTTTACATATATTTCCCCTTCAAAAAACCTTTTTAGAAGTTGAACCTTATAATGACTTGTGGATGTTTTACACTGGATGAAGTAGCAGAAGTACACTGGCGGAATCAAACCACTGTTACACTCACACCAGTTGGGATATTTGTATTTTCCAGACAATAACTTGTGTTCGTATGGATCTCTCTGAAATTGTTCCACAAGATCCTGTGACTAAAGGAAGACTGGGATTGAGTTTGGGGGTACATGTACATGTATTTGCGCCAAACATGCAGGAATTAGAGGCAAAAAAAGGGCCAATAGCCAACTTTTTTCTAGTTTCCAGTCAATGAATAAACTGTTTAAGTGTATGGATCTCCCCAAAATTGTACTACAAGGTTCAATACTTCAAAGGGAAGGCTTGGATTGAGTTTGGGGGATATTGCTAAAAAAAGGGGGGGTCAAAAACTTTTCAAATTTCAAATTTTTGAAAAATAGTTTATGATTAAGTCATGTAAGTCTAGTTATAATTATGGAGTACCACTATTGGTAGGTCAAAGTTTATACATGTATTTTGTATGCAGTTGTATTAGCATGAGCACATCTCATTACCATGGATCTTATTGGGCCCTGTCCTCTCAGTAATGGTCTATTGACTGTGAAACCTTTCTTAGTTTACATGTATCAATATGTTTATTGTTTATGGATAACCACTAGTGGTATGTCATATGATCAATGATATTAGGTGTGCAGTTATATGAGCATTGTAATTTGTTATATCTCATTTCCATGGAGATTATTTGGCCCCACCCCCTCAGTTATGGTATATTGACTTTGAAACTTTCTTCTGCTTTGTTCTCGTGTACATGTATTAGATTGTGATTAGGTCAGTTTAAGGGGAATTGTTAGACAGTGATAGGTCAATTATGACTGGTACATGTATGCAGTTGTATTTATCATTAGCACATCTCAGTTTCATTGAGAATATTTGGACCTGATCACCCCTCACTCATGGTCTTGACTTTTAAGCTTTTGCTTAGTTTACATGTATTAGCTAGCGTACATATAGTTTGTGTTTAGGTCAGTTTATGATGAACCACTAATGTTAAGTCATTGATATTTAGTATGCAAATGGACTTGCAAGTTTCATTTTCATGGAGATTAATAATATTATATAACCTTAAATCTCATGGTTCATTGACTTTGAAACCTTTTACATAGTTTTACTTGTCACCATCTTACGGTGTTTATATATCTCAACTTGTACGGTTCGCTCGTGTATGTAACAATGTTTTAGATTTTAACGAGAGAAATTTATGTATTACTGAAAAATTATTACACCAGGGTTTTCGATATCACAAACTAGTCAAAACATTTACTAAATTTTATCATCGGTATAAAGACATCATTCGTAAATATAGCTCAACATGCAGACTTCTAATACGTTCAGGTATTTCACATCCAATTTTTTATGGTAATATTCTTTATAAAGCACAAAGGTGTCAGTATTCACATCAGAAACTTACAAAACCCTTGAATAGACTTATTAAGAAGGGATATAATTACGATACTGTTGTCAAGTCATTAAAGATTGCATATTTTGGCGTTAATATTGAGTCACTGATAAGGTCTTTGCATCGGAACTAAACACATTTATTCTAAAAACAGTTGTTGGCATGACACAGGTTATGTTCTTCTCATATATGTTATGATGGTATGATACTAAACCCCTAACGGGAAGGATTGTGCCTAATGTTCATATGATGAAATCATAATCTTTCAGTCAGTTTAATTGAAGTCTGGAGCTGGCATGTCAGTTAACTGCTAGTAGTCTGTTGTTATTTATGTATTATTGTCATTTTGTTTATTTTCTTTGGTTACATCTTCTGACATAGACTCGGATTTCTCTTGAACTGAATTTTAATGTGCGTATTGTTATGCGTTTACTTTACTACATTGGTTAGAGGTATAGGGGGAGGGTTGAGATCTCACAAACATGTTTAACCCCGCCGCATTTTTGCGCCTGTCCCAAGTCAGGAGCCTCTGGCCTTTGTTAGTCTTGTATTATTTTAATTTTAGTTTCTTGTGTACATTTTGGAAATTAGTATGGCGTTCATTATCACTGGACTAGTATATATTTGTTTAGGGGCCGGCTGAAGGATGCCTCCGGGTGCGGGAATTTCTCGCTACATTGAAGACCTGTTGGTGACCCTCTGCTGTTGTTTTTTATTTGGTCGGGTTGTTGTCTCTTTGACACATTCCCCATTTCCATTCTCAATTTTACTTCACTGTTTGTGTAATAGGTTTGTTTAAAGGGAACGACTTATGAAAAGTAAATGGCATTTGATATGCAGTTGAATTAGCATTGGCACATCTGATTTCCATTGAGAATCAGATTGTTTAGCCCTGTACCTTCAGTCATGGTTCATTGACTTTGAATATTTGAATATCTTACATAAATGATATGTCAACAGTTTATTTTGAAATATTAAATTATGTGTATTTACAATGTAACATATATGCATACATGAATGTTTTGTAAAACTTACAAATTTCAAATACCTTGAATTGACAAAGGCCACAATAAAAATTGGGGGTTGGCGTTATTTATATAGATTAGACTGTTGGTTTTCTGACAAGACAAGACAAGTTTATTAATACACTCAGGCACATTGTGTGCAACAAGAGCAACAAAATGTAGTATACAAAATAATACGTTGGTCAATAAATGTTACAAATAAAAAATAACGCAACCCTTTTATCGAAAAAGAGGCTTTCAGTTTTTGTGAAGTAAGTTCAGGATAGTACTAGCGTAGAGTTAAATTTTTAAGATAGATTATTAATAGAGTTCATGCACTTCGGATTGATTTAATATTGGCCAGGCTTTACGAATAAGGTTGGTCAGAATCAATTCTGTTCCGCTTCTGATTTTTCCGTTGTTGTAGTATCGGACGATTCCATGGGTAGAAATCACTAGGTTGCGTTGAATTAATGAATGGACTTTTATCTGCATCGATATTTTGAGTGTTTCTGTTCTTCGTTTCTTTGTTATCTGTGTGTATTGGTTCACTGTCATCGCTTGGTTCGTATAATTCCCCTTCTATGAACAGCTTATCTCTTATCAATATAGCTTTCTTTCGGTCTTTCTTTGCCTGCTTTAATATAGGATATAGTTTTTCCCTCTTCTTTTCGATTTTTGTTTGAATGGTTTGAATGGTTTTACATGTACAGTAGTAATTTTTTAGGGCCCTTTATAGCTTGAGTTTTTTGTGTGAGCCAAGGCTCCTGGTTGAAGGTTGTACTTTGACCTATAGTAGTTTACTTTTATAAATTGTGACTTGGATGGAGAGTTGTTTCATTGGCACTCTTACTACATTTTCCTATAACTATATAGGAATTTTGAAAAATATTTTTTTCAAAGTTTAACTTTTATTCTTAAAATTATAACAATACTTGACAATTGTTTTTTTCATGAACTTTTGACCACTTGTTAACTTCGAGTTTTTAATCAAATGCCAGAAATGTTTGTAAGTGAAAATGAGTATTTAATGAATCTGACCATCATTCAGTCACCACAGATAACATGGATGAGATAAGCCTTAGAAAGCTTTTGTGATGATACATTCTTGAGGATTGACCTGTGTACTGTCACTTTTATTATTTATTTTTTAAAGTTAACTTTCATGTGCTAAGAAAAACAAATAGAGTTGTATGTGTTATGTAAACAAAAACTTCAGACTTGAGAGGAAAAGTAAACCAATTATCACACAAGAGGTATATATATGTATGATGTGTAAGATATGACTAGTTTTTAGTGTTGTCAATTTTATCAATGGGAAAAGTCAAAAGTTGCTAGTTTAGTGAAAAACTGTCATAGATTAAGATACTATTTGCTTTCTGTTTAACTGTAAGTTATTATTTACATGATTTAATTGCTCTTGTCTTGTGTAAATAAGTCAACATTGTATATTAAATTCATAAATGTTTAAAAATCTTAAATACTTACTTGAATAGCATTTATACATATAATAAACAATATTTTTGTACGGTATACATAGGTTTACTTGCTTGAATTGTTATAATGAAAATATTTACCATAAATAATTACGATTTATATGTATATACATGTAATCCATATATAGTCACCAATATTTGAAAGGGGTGTGGGAATTGGGGTTGGAGGCTAATTTCATATTTCAATTTTAATGCCCTGGCTGCTAGCTATAGGCAAAGGAGTGGTTAAGTGTTACCCTTGTCTCTCCATCTGTACATTTATTCATCCAATAATGAATTATTGTTCTTTAACATAAGTTTGCCTCAGCCAAATGTAATGAAACTTATATACAAATACAAAGTATAGACTAATATGCACCAAAATCTAAACAAGATTCCTAATGGAATTCAACAGTATTGTGCAGGGGGTATATCCAGAGCCCATTACATACGTTTTCTAGGATATGAATTCCAGGCTATAACGCACTTTTAACATTTGATTAAAGTGTTTAGACATTGAGTGCTGTATGTTTTATATTGTGCTGTCTTGATTCTACTAAAGTTCTTATGTATTATATATCATAATGGGTTATAAATATTTTGCTAAAATGGCCATTGACAATTTTAATTTTTGCTAAAATGTGTTAAAAATCAGACGTTAAAATGGGTTCTACTTTGGCACTAAAACGTCTGATTTTTTTCGCTCAAATGTCCTATCAATGCGTTAAAATGTCCTCCGCCGCCTCCCATGGTGCACATTCTTTGAAAAATATATCAATATCTTTTGTTTGCAATCTATATATATATGTATCACTGTTTTGGTATAATACTAAAGTTACATTTTAAATTTTTTGATCAGATAATAGGTCTGTGAATCATCCATTTCCTGTTGACAACTTATATATTTTGATTTTAACCTGGTCAGATGTACATGGTGTATCTAAATTGATTTAAATCGTGTGATAATAGCCAGACTTATAAGTAAAGGCATGATCGTATTGTTTGCTCATGGAATGTTTAATCTGTTAAAAAATTGTTATTTGAATGAAATAATGAATTGATCAGACCACACCAACTCATATCATAAATGGAAATGTTCTTGTGGTTTGATTAATGGTATTAAAACTTTAGGGAGTTCTTCCTTTAACTTTTTGTATTTATAACATGAACACTCCAAAACAAAAATCTACATATATGTTTTCCTTCATATAGGACCTACACATGTAGTAAAAAGGCCCTATCTACCAAAATTGGGAAATGCGCAAACAAATTTATTATCAAATTGAATAAGTAACACTAATGTCTTAATATGATTTCTACTAGGGAAGGAGCATATGTATTCTATTTCAACCAAGGTCAAATTTAATATTTTTTAAATGGTACATTGATTGTATGTGTTGCCGTTTCAACAATCTTGTCATAATGGCAGAATAATGTATGCTTGGCCTCACTTTTTTCCTGCTAATTTCTGTTTTATAATTCAGAATTCTTTGTATGCTGATGGTTATTGTCTTTCATATTTGTAAATATTCTGGTTTGAGTTGTTTCAGTCATTTTATAAGTTATATAGACTACTAGGCTTTGAATTATTTTAAAAACATTTTGGTTAAGTGACATGTGGATAAATGTTTTAAAAATATTGACTTGTTTAGAATGATGTCCTAAATACAAGACTTGAATTAAATGCATGGTTGCTTTGAAAATACTGCTGCTAGTTACTGATCATTTTTAAAAAGAGAGTAAGAAAAATACTAATTTCCTCATACATTCTGGGAAACTGATCATAACATTATAAGGTCAAATACTCTGAAGGATAATATTGTCTAAATTATTGATAACATAGACTTCGCCCTGTTTAAATTTTTGATATATATTTATTGTTTGAAAAATAAGATGTGAAGATATAAGCTGTGAAAGATTACCTAAATCTGGGTCACATATGACAGCAAGTCAATTTTTATAACAATAAGAAAAATGTACATACTTCCTTAAACCTCCATATCCTTCTTACTCAGTGTAAAATATGTACATACTTTGTGTGTTGTATAAAATACTGGTAAGTTTTACAATTATTTTCTCAATGTATATTCTATGAAATAGATTGTTGTAAATCTGCAGATTTTGAAGGAGGAATTATACTATAATAGTAGTACTTTGTAATTCAAAACAAATTTGAATACAGGTATTGTAGTTGAATTGTGCAGCTGTTAATTTTAAATGTATAATGTTTTACACATACACAAAATGTATAGTCTTTTAAAAAAAAGATGAAACACGATTTTGACATTCAGCATTTTTTTGCCAATTGTATGCATGAGCTATATATCTAGATCTGTGTACTAATGAATTCATTCATTATAAGGATGTTAAGTTTCTTTGAGGAGGGTACAGATTAAAATTACAAGATGGCCGAAACTACTTCCTATTGAATGATTGATTGCAATTGATTGTTTGTTAGTTAATGTCCAGTGGCAAATGTTTCATGCAAAATCAGGATGAGAACAAATTTACAATACATACAATAGAAGTATTAGGGGCTTATTGGATGAAATTTGGACTGCTTGCAAAAACCCCTTGAGGTAATATTAGATAGGGACATTATTTTTGCCTACTGTAACAGCCTACCTATGGACCCACTTCCTAAGAAAAATCAAATGACATTGAATCCATTTAGTTAAGTGTATGTCATGTATGTAGAGGCACGTTTAAATGTAGGGACATTTAGGTAAATGGCAACTTGTTCCCTTGGAAAATCTACTTTTTTTGTCGTGTCTTCTTGTTAAAAAAGATTAATGTACTTAAAGTTATTTTAAAAAGGATACAGCCCACAGGACAAAAAAAAAGGCAGAAGGCACCAAAGATAACTTTAAGATTACAAGTTTAATTTTTAAGTCTTTTATTTTTTTTTAATTTATTAAATATTAACTCTAGGAGACTAGTTTTGCTTAATATGTTTTGTAGTTAAAATTCCTAGAATTATTACCAAATAATGTTGTTTATTATTGTCTGACCTGAAATTAAACTACTTTAATGGCAAAAAAATTGACAAGCATGACTTTACATTTCATGTTTTCCAAAAAAATTAATATACATCTCATGTTTAAAAAAGAAGTCATATTCAACTAGGTGAAATACCATTTGTAACATAATACAGTGAACATACACGTACATGTAGAAAGAAGTACCTGTACACCCAGATTTGACAAGATAAACAATACACATACATACCAAGATGTCATAAGATATCAACATAATCTAGTAATAATTTATTTCTCTGTCCAGATCTCATACTGACCCTCCTAATCATACTCCTTATCTTATTAACTGCCAGGGGAGATTTTTTAATTGGAAGTTTAGTTTATGACTTATCAATTGGGTTGTTGCACTCCAAAATATTTTTACAAAATGATATTCTTGTGGATTTAAGTGATGGAGGTCACCAGCGTTTGAAAATAGTTTATGGCTTTATTAATTGGATTACTGTAAACAAAACTATTTTTTCTTGGATGCTAGTGACTAAGATACATGTTCATGTAGCTGTCAAAACAAAGGTCAGTCATTTTTGTGCTAAAATTCATGCTGATAATGGATTATTAGAGCAGTATATTCTTATTAGTGATGGCATGTACAAGTTCATAGAAAAGAGAAGTCTTTTAATTTGATTCTGGGAAGTTTGGTATATGGTGGTGTAAATATTGTGTTCATTTGTATAGTTATTATACATGTAGAAGTTTTATTTAGATTTTTTGGTTTCAAAAAGGTTTCAATTTTAAGGCTTACGTTTAAATTTCATGTGTTTGCAATACATACAGCTGACCCTCAAATATTTTTAAGCATGCATCAAATACATGTAGGTCCATTCAAGACATCCATAAACTCCTATTTTAAATTTACAATAACTTGTAAGACAGAGAGACTTTCAGCATATTTGAACTTTTTGAGAATGGAAGTTTAAGTAATGATGTGAGATTACTGAGAATATTGATGCCCCCTCCATGATCCAGTGATCCATGATCGCCCTTGGATTTCTAGCGTCACTCTTGATTTTATCAGAATAACCCTTGAGTTTTGAGATAGTATGTCACTTAGAAAAATAATTTGAACAAGTATAATTTTGAAAGACTATTATTAACATCTAAATTGATTGTGAAAGTGAAAAATGACTCGTCTACCATGTACATGTAGGTAAGAAAGATTCTACCTAAAACTAGTATTTTTAAGTTTATAGTTTTTGGGGCCATAGAACAAAGATACATACATTTTTGTAAATAGATATGTATGCATTTCTATTTTTAAAAGAAAGTACTGTCACTAATCAAAGGTATACAATTTTTAAATATTTTTCATCTGTTTAAAAGTGTCTGGCTCATCGATATCCTTTAACATTTTTATGAGCTCAGAGAGTGCTGTCATCTCATTTATATATGTAAATTTAAAACTTAAAGTATTAACCTGTTGTAAATGATATATTACTGATTCTTAAAGGATTTAATCTGGAAGGAAACAGTTTTTCTTCTTCCTGTCCATTGTGTTTAAAAAACTTAATGAACAACCTTTTACAGAAAATTATTAAAACAAAATCTACCTCATTGGTTTTTAAACATTTTAAAGTTTATTTCCTGCAATAGCTGTCTGGTATTTTAAATTTTTCTTCAGTTTAATTATATTTCTAGGTATATTCAAGTCTTTTAATTGGGTTAGCCAAGTGCATTTTTATTAAATACAGCACAACCCAAGAAGATGTAAGTACTCTCTGACGACATTCATAAACAACTTATGACTTTTAAATATCTAACTTGAAAACTGTCAGTTTATATAGCCCTTTCAAATATCAGTTGTATCATGTGCTTTTGTTTTTTCATTGCAGGTTGACTAACTGTAACCATGCCAGAAGAAGTGTTATCTCCCTTGTTCCTGTTTTCTCTATTTCCTGCTACATTATCAATAACTTAAATATATATATTCTATATATATAAGGCATTCTGGAATACAAAATGGCGGCTTCAAAGAAAGGAAGTGTTAGGATTGTCCGTCGGATGAGTATGGAAACATACATGGTCCGTGTTTTTGCAGGACAGCTGAGCACAGACGAGTATACTTCAATTGAAGCTGAGAAGACCTCATGTTCTGCAGATATTGTAGCAGCAGCATGCCTTAAACTAAGACTAGGAGATCCTAAAAATTATGAATTAGCTGAAGTGTTCTCCTCCTCTGGTCAACTATGTAAGGAACGTAGATTAGAGCCAACGGAAACACCTGTCAGAATACAACTCATGTGGCCAAAAATTACGAATAGTGCAATCGATAGAACTTCTGGATTAACTGGTTATAGATTTTACATACGGAAAAAAGATCTTGAAATCCCTGATCGGACGTTGTCATGGAGGGAATGTTCACAAGAATTAAATGCAATAGAAACCTTTTTAACTAGCTTTCTACAACAAGTAACTTGTAACAAGGAATATTCAGATCTGTGCAACCTTCCTGATCTAAATGAGAGAACATTGTTAGACAACGTCAAATCACGATTTCAGAATTCAAATATCTATACATATGTAGGATCTATATTAATAGCAGTGAACCCATTTAAATTTTTCCCAATTTACAATCCTAAATATGTTAAAATGTATCAGAATAAACGTTTAGGGGAACTGCCCCCTCACATCTTTGCAATAGCAGACACAGCATTCTATACAATGTTACGGAAACGCAAAAATCAGTGTATAGTAATATCTGGTGAATCGGGATCCGGCAAAACTGAAACAAACAATTTATTATTACATCATTTGACAGCCTTAAGTCAGAAAGGAGCTCATGGCAGTGGAGTTGAACAGACTATTCTTGGTGCAGGGCCTGTTTTAGAGGTTTGTATTTTGTTACCAGTATTACATGTTCATGAATGTGGTATCCTCTATGATGATAGGACACTTTTTTGATGTATTAAGATACAGGGATAACTGCCTTGTCACATTGGAATCCCATTGAAATGAATGCTACATGTATACTACATGTATTATAATTACTTATTTATATACACCATTTTGAATAAAAGGGCAGAACTGTATAATTACTCCCTGTAACTAGTAAGTCATGCTGGTTGGTTGTTGTTACATATATACCCACCTTTGTTTTTTATTCATAAAAACACATGTATGGATTTTTGAATGAAAACAGTTCTTGTTCCTCATTTCATATTGATTTTATACATGTAGGAAAGATTCACTCACTCCAGAGGATGTTAATTTTTTATACACCCCCTCAAATATTATCAACTGAATTGAACTGATAAAACATTGAACTTTTTTTCAGAGGGAAATTTGTTCAATGAATGTTTAACATTCATTGAACAAATTTCCTTTTGAAAAAAGTGAAATAATCAGTTGATGTTTCTTAAAAATGACTGAAAGAAAACCTGAAAGATATTGCACAAAAGTACAACAGAAAAACCAAGCGCCAAGACACAACTTCTCCCCATCCCCTTGGCCCTCATTACAGACAAACAAAGACAAACAACAGCATTTACAATTCAATTTATACAAGTACTGAAATAGAGTTTGTGATATTTTAATTGAAAGGTAATACAATATACTTTATCTAATAGTATGATTATCTTGCATACATGTACATGTATGTATATCAGCTTTTGTTTAAGGAAATCCCTAGTTTTTATCTTAAAAGATTGAACCTCACTTTTTAAAGGAAAGTAAATACACATATCCTCATGGTTTATTTGCATACAAGTTACTCACACGACACATTTTACTTTTACTAAAGTCAGCTAACTGAAAGGAAATTATCTTTTCCTATCACCAAATCTATTTCCTCTTTCAAAGTTAGGCTAATTATGTTTTAATGTGATTTACATTGTATGTATGTTTTTAAGGAGACCATCAGATAAAAAAAAGTCATGTACCTCGTGTAATGATCTGAAATGAAGAATGATTTAATAGTACATGTACATGTATGGATAACTGTGGAAATGCATAAGAAAAATTTTGAACTGAAAAAACTTGCATTTTTTTTTTAACTATATCAATTTTTTCCTTATTTTCCATAACAAATGTATAACTTAAGTCATGTAAGTGCAAGGATTGAAAAGTAGATACACTGTACTAGATTATCCTATATTAGAGGAGATGTTGGGTATAAGCATGATAAGTTTAGGAGACAGCAACCCAACCACACACAAAAACATCCAAAAGAATTTAAAGATATCAATCAACCAATAAATTTTATTTCGGAAGTTTATACATTGTATAGCAAAAAAGAGGTAATTCAAGGGATTAGAGATATTGAGGTAGATTAAGAATTTTGGGAATTCTGCACAATATATTAATTCATTCTTTTTGAGAATGAGTCTTTTTACTGGATGATGTCAGACTGGGTTGCCAGAAAAATCTATGTACATGTATTTTCATAAAAAAGTAGATAGTCATGGGAGCAATGCATTCAAAAGTAAAGTTTTGGAAATTTACATATGGTACCTTCCAATTATTACAATTAACTTATTTTAGTTTTTTTTTTTTTTTAAATGAATGAATACATGTATTGACATATCATCAAAGTATTAGAAATGTATGATAAACAAATAATCACCTGTCTATATGTGGGAGTCTGTCATTCAAATCTAAACCTATAATTGTATATGACTGACCTATGTAAACAAGAGTAGAGAGATTTGTAAGTTTATTTGGAACACAGGTTGATCTCTGCAAATCAGATGTTATGAGGTTGCATACATTACAGTTGACCATCAACATGATCAAAGTTTTGAAATATCTTTATTTAAAAAAAAACATCTTTATAAAATTATCATGATTATGTAGGTCCTATAGCTATGTTACAACTTTTAAGTACATGTACTTCATGCACAGACTATCAAAGAAGTGATGGTACATGCTTACTAATACATAAAAAATAACATTGCAGTTCAATACTAGTCAGAGATTGCTCTGATGTCTGACGGCATGTTTAGCAGACTGGTGGCAACTGTGACGAAATAACACACTGGTGCACTTAATTCCATTAAACTTTAATAAATTCCTTGGGTCAATTAGTCTTTGAAATCTGATAGTATCTTCTTTTCAACTGGAAAAAAATGTCAAAAGTAGATAGAAATCTCAGAAACAAGTAGTTGTAAAACAGTAAAATATGCACACTGATATTTAAATCTAATGGATGTGAAATAAAAACAAATTCATAATTTCACACCTGAGTTCTTTACATTTATTAACAACATGTCATAAGTGATAAATAAAAGTAGACATAATCCATGGTTAACAAATGCTGTGTGTATAATGGTATTCAGGGCATCTGTTTATATGAATTTCTTATTGCTAGAATAGTGAAAAATGATGTCCTGTTTACCTGTAGGCCATATAATTAGATGTTGTCAAAACAATAAGGTTATATTGTAGATTGTACAGGTTACAAATTTTACCTGTCTCATACTTGAAATTTTAGTACATTGCACATTTACAAAGTACAAATGTAGTTTACAAATTTACATGTGCATTGAACAAATGTAAAAAGGTCTAAACTGCAAGTCATGACTCAGCTATATCACATCAGCAAGAAACTTGAAAATTTCCCCTTTTTAAATTTCAAAATTGGAAATTTCCATATTAAGAAGATGTAAATTTAGGGTAACTCAAAGACAATTTAAGAATTAGGGTTTGGTATTCATCCTTTATGTAGCTTTCTGGTTATGATATTCATAATGCATGCTTTGTCCCTTAAGCTTAGGGTTCTGCATTGAAAGGAATAATCTGTGTGCTATAGCTGCATGTCTTTTCAGAAACTTGCAGGAATCTCTTGAATTTCAATGTCTTGGTTCTGTAACATGAATGTGTCCTGCAACTGGACATCACATTATTGTTATCTAGGTGAGGTGTGGTTTTTACCATGGACTGGACCCTCCCAAACACATACTCAGCTGCTTTATGCATACCTTAACCCTAAAGCTAGCTAACTAAAAGAAATTTTCTTAAAGGTTGTGTTTTCAATAATTATTTACCCAGATGTTACAATTTTAAGACTGAAGATGTAACATCAAAGGCTATGTTGATCAGGATGTTATCATAAGTTACTGAGAGAGGACTGGTCATGTATATATAGATTCCAAATGATCAATGCAGACTCCTTTAGCTTTTAAGTTTGTATTTTTGTTGCATTATTGTAAATACTTAAACTTTAATTGTATTTATCTATCATTTGTATCTGCCAGTCATTGAAGATTTAAATAAATAAATGGAAATAAACCCACACAGTTAACATGGTTAAATAAGTATCTTTAAATTGGGGGGAAAAATCAACAAATTTACATGTTTATTCAAAATGTATTATATTCTCATTGAATCATTGATGCATATATATACACCTTACATATTGATAGTCACAAATTCAGTTAATTTATGCATGATGTGTACATGGAAAATCGGATTTGATTCAAATATGATATGTTATTGATTCCCTTGGGGTATCGGAAACTGTTTGTGGTGTATTGATTTGGGTTAGTGTAATTCTACTAAGTGCTTTAACATAGAGGTCTTAAGTTTCATTGAAATGTCAAAGTGAATTGATAAAAAGATCATATTTGGTCCAAAATTTTAGTGTACATTTATACTAATTATGAAAGTGTAATTGTTTTAATACTTTTAAATTAACATTACTGCAAAGCAACGTTACAGGTTCAAAGAAAAATTGCTGCAAAAGCAACGTAGCGTTTAAAGAAAAATTGCTGCAAAATCAGTTTGGGCATGAGAAATAAACATGATAAGAATACAGTTTTACATGAATATGAAGTAAATTTTCAAAAGATATTCCAATTAGTAAATTGATCGTAATTTTATATATTTGTCCAAAGGAGTTCATCATTTATAAAAGATCTTTGTTTGGCATTCAAAAAGTAGGTTGTGGTTTATATTCAACAAGCAGAACTTTATTAATGAAATATGATATACATGTACATAGTATCCAAATTCAAAGTGGTTTATGTTAGAAAAAACCATTATACAAAATCTTCAAAAAATCAGTAGCAGATCCAGGGGGGGGGGGCAGAGGTTGGACCCTCCCCTTTTTTGGGGGATGATCAAATTCAATGCATTTGAATGGGGACATATGGTTAAAAAACCTTTTCTCCTGGGTAAGGAACCATCCCTTTTAAAGATGGCTGAGTCCTCCCCTGAACAATCATGATCATGATATTACATTAAAGGATAATAGGAAATACCAAAAATACAGGAGACCCAACCTCTAATACAGGACTCTGAAAAGTCAAATATACACAGTGACACAGAGACAATGACACATGGTTCAGATAGCCTGACTTGAGGTTTTAACTAGCCATGAATTTTTTTCTCTGAATTTTTTAAAAGAAAATAAAATGTCAATGTATATGCTTAAAAAGGCAGCTTGTACCAAAATTGGCAAACATTTAAGATGCTAGTTCAGTATTGATTCAGTGACATGTCATTTTATGATATCAGTGCTGACAGTGAAATATGACTATAGGATACAGAGGCTATTACGGTAAAGATCTGTGTCATGTCATTGTTTATCTTAACATTACACATTAAATTCTGATTTGTGTATTGGGTGAATTTGCATAAATCAAAATAAAATAAACTATTTGAAGTTCTCTCACATGATGGTCATTTCGTGTTTACATCTGTTCAACTTGTGTCCTTTTGAAATTTTGAGAATGAAATCTCGGAAACTGAAAAATATTATATCCATGTGGAAAAGTTCTTCCAAGGAAAGAACAAATTTTGTTTTCATTGATTTTTAACCCTTTTGAAGGTTTTATGGATGAAATTTGGATATATTTGTGTTTGTTTTGTGGATTTTTGCTTGTTAGTGTGTGTGTATTAGTGAATATTTCAGTAAAGAAGGTGAGATTGGAAACAACAGTTTCAGTATGTAATAACTTTTAAGTATGTGGAAATTTTGCTTAATTTCTCTTTCCTAGAAATTCTGAAAAGAACACACTTTGCATATATGAGGCAGGACTCGGTTGGTGATTGAAAATTTGAAATTATTAAGTGTTTAAAAATTACATGAACTAAGTATCTTCCATTCATTTGAAAAAATACACATTCATTGAAAATTTGCAGGAGATTTTTAAAGTTTTTTCTGGTTAAATCATGGAATATGATTGTCTAAATTGTTCTTATTTTGACAAAATCAAGAGTTCAGATACAATTCAAATGTAGAAGTCTTGAATACTTGTATGTGCTTCCTCATTTTTAGGACATTCTTCATATTATTTTTATATTTATTTCTTCAGATAAACATAGTTATAACTATAGTCTATATATGCTGCATTACTGTTTTCTTCTATATGTATATTTATATGAGGCCTGAGTGATGTGTTGAAGATTTATCCCTGACACTTGGGGACTTGGCCTAGCTAGTCGCTTTCCTCTTGTCACTATATGCTTTAAGGTTCCACTAAAGTCAAAATATTGCTTAAAATTGGTATGGACGAATACTATTACATGTAATGCAGGGCAAGCGCATGTTGATCTTTTATAAAATGTATTGATTTTCGAGTTTCATTTAATTTCATGTATCTAAGTGAACGAATATCGAAGGTACACTACAGAAATTGGACAAATATGCCATTAAAACATATGTATGTGACAAATCAGCTTGCGCTTGCCCTGCATTACATGTAACAGTATTCGTCCATACCAATTTTAAGCAAATTAAGTCGTCTTGCAGGCCTGCTGATTTTTTTGAAAATTTAGTGTTCACCCCAAGAACCGGTTTGGCCACAACATAACAATTTCAAGTTTATTTATAATTTACACAATGTGTATATATAAAGTATGTTTAAATGAACATATGTTCTCATAGTTTATGACTTTATTCATTATAGGTTGAAAAATACAGGCAAAGTTTAGATGTTTATGAAGTGTCCTATATTTTGACTTTAGTGGAACCTTAAAAAGTTTCTCCACTGCTAAAGTATTTTTTAGAGGCCCTAGTGGTCACAGCAGTTTCTTTCTTCAAAAACAATTCTTGAATTTTACCAAGTTGATGAAATAGAAGTTATATTAGTGTTTTGTGGTTTATCTACAGTATCTATCAAATTCATTAAAAATCAGTACCAAACAAATAATAAAGAATCCACAGTCCTTGTGGATCAGGTCTGAGGAGTATATATTCATACAACATTGAAAACACAAAATATAGTGGGAAGTTGTGAAGTAAAATGTGTTAGGCAGTAATACATTAGTACCTGTTTGCTACATGTACATAACATGGGGTTCAAAAATATAATCTGTGAACTCACTTTCTAACAAAAAACATAGTTACAGAAAACCTAACTATGCGATGTCAGGAAACAAAGTAACCCAAATAAAAAGTAACATAACCAGACTTTGGCTAACATTGTATTTGAATTTATTTCAGGCTTTTGGTAATGCTAAGACAGTACACAATAATAACTCCAGCAGATTTGGCAAGTTTGTACAAGTCAATTACAAAGAAAATGGAATGGTTCATGGGTAGGTATATTTGTACTAAGGATTTTATTTCATAATCAATAATATATGTACATATATGCTTATATTTCAACTTACATGATATTTTATAGTGCACAAATTTATAAATTTTTATTTATTTGTATACATTACAAAACAAAAATAGAACAAAATGTTTTTCTTCACTGAAAAATGTCCTGGAGTTTTAGAGTTGCTCCAAGTTTGAGGTGAATTTTTACATTGTTGGTAAACAAAATAAATTCTGCAAGCTCAAAATCAATCCAAAATTTTGTAGTGGGGACTAAATTATTCGATTATATATAATTGAATCTGTATGTTTTCATGTTCATTCTTAAAATCTTGTGGAAGAGATAGTCAAATATCAGATGGTTTGGGTGAGGGTGTTTGAACCACAAATGGAATTATATAAAAAAAATATGTCTGATAATATATAATAGAGATTTGTATAGATCAGGATACCAGTATTTGACACGGGGTACCCTAATATCAAGCAGATTAATTATGCAACTAAAACAATGAGCAACATAGGAGGCTAGGCAACTTACATGTTCAAACTTTAGAAAAACAACGATAAGGTTAGCTCATTGTCTAATTATACATTTTTAGGTATTTTTTTTTTGCATTCATACTCTGTGATTTTTCTTTAAGGAAGAGTTTACCTTTACGAGGATGTTGTAAGACATAACATCCTTACTATGGATAATCTCGTTGTGTAAACTTTAAATTTGCATGTTGAAATCACAATGATGTACACTTTGTAAACCTTAAATTTATATGTAAACTATCTGCAAATAATGTTTCAAATGACAAAAAAAAAAAGATCAGATTGACAATAAAATCATTAAATGTATGAAAAAATGTAGAACAGGTTTACAGGAAGAAAGTAGTGTAAAATCTCTGTGTATCCTTATCCATGTTATCCGTTGTTAAGGTTATTTGGTGAGGAAAATAAATTTGATTGTTTTTAAAAGTTTTACAGAAATCAGTAGTATAAACAATACAAATAATTCACTTTGTTAATGAATTAGAAATTCTAAAAAACCCACTGCATGTTAATTTATTTGAGATAATTTATATGTTTTAGTACATGAGGGGATGTATGACAAAGCATTAAGTAAACTTGATGATTCAGTGCACAGTGGTTTCAAATTTGTCAGGGCATTGGTGTACCAGTTTTCTCAAAGAATCGAAAGAGTCTTTATTCACAAAAGTGCATTAAAACTTTAGGGATCAATACAAATCATGAATATGGTCTTTCAGTCTATAAATGGTATTTGTACAATAGTTTTAAACCATTGTTCTTGTGTAATAGGATTATTAAATATAACTTTGATTCATTTATTTTCATACGTTCCAATTTTTGTGAAAACTTAGTTGTTAGGTTTTTATGCCCCACCTACGATAGTAGAGGGGCATTATGTTTTCTGGTCTGTGCGTCCGTTCGTCCGTCTGTGCGTCCGTTCGTCCGTCTGTCTGTCTGTCTGTTCGTTCGTCCGTCTGTCCCGCTTCAGGTTAAAGTTTTTGGTCAAGGTAGTTTTTGATGAAGTTGAAGTCCAATCAACTTGAAACTTAGTACACATGTTCCTTATGATATGATCTTTCTAATTTTAAAGCCAAATTAAACTTTTGACCCCAATTTCACGGTCCACTGAACATAGAAAATGAAAGTGCTTGTTTCAGGTTAAAGTTTTTGGTCAAGGTAGTTTTTGATGAAGTTGAAGTCCAATTAACTTGAAACTTAGTACACATGTTCCCTATGATATTATCTTTCTAATTTTAATGCCTAATTATATTTTTATGCCCCACCTACGATAGTAGAGGGGCATTATGTTTTCTGGTCTGTGCGTCCGTTCGTTCGTCCGTCCGTCCGTCTGTCCCGCTTCAGGTTAAAGTTTTTGGTCAAGGTAGTTTTTGATGAAGTTGAAGTCCAATCAACTTGAAACTTAGTATACATGTGCCCTATGATATGATCTTTCTAATTTAAATGCCAAATTAGAGTTTTGACCCCAATTTTACGGTTCACTGAACATAGAAAATGATAGTGCAAATTTCAGGTTAAAGTTTTTGGCTTCAGGTTAAAGTTTTTGGTCAAGGTAGTTTTTGATGAAGTTGAAGTCCAATCAACTTGAAACTTAGTATACATGTGCCCTATGATATGATCTTTCTAATTTAAATGCCAAATTAGAGTTTTGACCCCAATTTTACGGTTCACTGAACATAGAAAATGATAGTGCAAATTTCAGGTTAAAGTTTTTGGCTTCAGGTTAAAGTTTTTGGTCAAGGTAGTTTTTGATGAAGTTGAAGTCCAATCAACTTGAAACTTAGTATACATGTGCCCTATGATATGATCTTTCTAATTTAAATGCCAAATTAGAGTTTTGACCCCAATTTTACGGTTCACTGAACATAGAAAATGATAGTGCAAATTTCAGGTTAAAGTTTTTGGCTTCAGGTTAAAGTTTTTGGTCAAGGTAGTTTTTGATGAAGTTGAAGTCCAATCAACTTGAAACTTAGTATACATGTGCCCTATGATATGATCTTTCTAATTTAAATGCCAAATTAGAGTTTTGACCCCAATTTTACGGTTCACTGAACATAGAAAATGATAGTGCAAATTTCAGGTTAAAGTTTTTGGCTTCAGGTTAAAGTTTTTGGTCAAGGTAGTTTTTGATGAAGTTGAAGTCCAATCAACTTGAAACTTAGTATACATGTGCCCTATGATATGATCTTTCTAATTTAAATGCCAAATTAGAGTTTTGACCCCAATTTTACGGTTCACTGAACATAGAAAATGATAGTGCAAATTTCAGGTTAAAGTTTTTGGTCAAGGTAGTTTTTGATAAAGTAGAAGTCCAATCAACTTGAAACTTAGTATACATGTTCCCTTTGATAAGATCATTCTAATTTTAATGCCAAATTAGAGAATTTATTCCAATTTCACAGTCCTTTAAACATAGAAAATGATAGTGCGAGTGGGGCATTCGTGTACTGTGGACACATTCTTGTTTATCCAATTTCGTGGTCCATTGAACATGGAAAATGATAGTGCGAGTGGGGCATCCGTGTACTTTGGACACATTCTTGCTATTATTTTTTTAAATTCTAGAAATATTAATTTTGTTGAAGTTGTATGGTTAACTTTACTCATAAAATCCATGAGAAGTTATTAGTACCCTGCACAGCCTGCAGAAAGAATTCCTAAATCTCATATTGCATCAATATCTTTGAGTTGGTTTATTGCCAAACTTGAAAATTATAAGTTATCAGAGATTTATACAGCTTTATTTTTTGCTAATTTTTCTTTTGAAAAAAAAAGCTGGCTGGGGTAAATAAAATTATAATTTAAAGGAGGAATAAAGAAGAACACTATTACCAAAAAAACAAACAAAATTTTTATTAAACACAAAACTGAAGATAGGGCAACATCAGAGCCAAAACTCTGAAAAATGACAAAATTTATTTTTACTTCAGTTAAGGCCAATTAAAATTAATTGATAGATTTTCATCCCCGCCCGCCCCTCTGAAATCTTCCCGCCCCGATTTTTTTTATTTTTGAAAAAATTATGATTTCCGGATTTTGTTCATTTCCGTTACCGGTAACCGTCGATAATTTCGCTTCATGTAAAACTTCCTGTTTTAAAATACGGTTTTCGTATTTCTCAGAGTATTCTTACTAAAATCATTAAGTCGATATATTCTGATCTATGATGACAACATCATTTACCGAGAATAGAGATTGATTACGAGAAGGGCATGAAATATTCGGGTTACGAGTAATATGCTGTGTCCAAAAACGCAAATCGCCGTATGTCACAAATGACACAAATGTTTGTGAATAAAACACCTTGGATTTATTTTATTTATACAATGACTTTGTGTCAAGAAATTTGAACTGTGAATGAAACCCAAAAGCGTAAGAATCGTGGAACACATTTGACTGGAATAAAGAAATTGACACAAGCATGAACTTTTTAGATTGGTGACGGTATATTGAGTTCAGAAAATCGACAAACATACGCATTTTTTATTTATTAATTTATAGCAAGCTCTTAGATTTAGATTTAGCCATGCCTTTCGTTTTTTGTAGAAAAACAGCAAACATCCTCTGTCACAATACCCACTATAGAGTCATTAAACAACTTTATGTTTTACATTGTAATTATATTTGCATCTTGCATACTAAGGACCAACCCTATTATTTCAACACTGTTTAAGTTTTCATTTCATTCTGTACTTATCGTACTCGTGTTGCATACCAATGCATTTGCTTCATTTTATTAGGACAACAAAACATTGCTTAGAAAGCAAAATACATTTGATGGAGGTAGTCCAACTGAAGAGAGCATTTCTCCTCATTTCTGCTGTTTACTATAAAATAGGTATCTAAAGCGGCAATTACATGAATAACAGTGATTGCCAATCAGAGATATATATTTACGAATTTGAAAAAGCGGAACCAGCATATGGAGTTTATGTGTCTCAATTGATACGTTACTCTAGAGCTAGCTCAAAGTACGTTGATTTGTTGAACGAGGAATACTGCTTTCTCAAAAGTTGCTGAGACAGGGCTATGAATCAATCAAATTAAAGTCATCACTCAAGCAATTTTATGGTCGCCATCATGAGCTGATTGGCCATTATGACAAAAGTGTGTCAGAAATCATATCTCAGTGATATTCTTCCTCAGTCATAATAACCTTCCATCATTACCGAACTGAACAAAGAAATAACATGACGGGAGCCGTATACGGTGCAGGAAATGCTTACCCTTCCGGAGCACCTGATTTCACTCCTGGTTTTTAGTGGAGTTCGTGTTGTTTCCTACTTATTATTTGTAACTGTTGATGTAAATGTCTTTTGGTTTTATGAGTCTTTGGTTACTCCTTGGTTTTGATTGTTATTGTCTTATACAAGACACCTTATGGATGTATTTACATGATATAAGCTTATTATTACACTTGCATATATGAATAAACCGTGACCAGAAGGTTTCATATGAAATAAAATTTAAAAAATAAAATCCTCCCACCCGCCCCATTTTTTTCAAAAATTTGGATGAAAATCTACTAATTAATTTTAGTTGGCCTAAGTTGTTGTCCTCTCTTATCCAAATTTTGCTTTTTAATTCTGACATCATGTTAAATGATAATTTTTGTTTTTATGACCAACGGTATTATATAACCATGGGGAATTTTGTTTTTCGGTCTCTTTTAGTCTGTCTGTTTGTCTGTCTGTCCAGCTTCAGGTTAAAGTTTTTGGTCAAGGTAGTTTTGATGAAGTTGAAGTCCAATCAAATTGAAAGGTAGTACATACATGTGTTCCCCATGATAAGATCTTTTTAGTTTTAATGACAAATTAAAGTTTTGACCACAATTTCCACTTAACTTAGAAAATGATAATGCAAGTGGGACATCTGTGTACTATGGCCACATTCTTGTTTCAAACTAGGGATAAGAAAAGAGAAGTAAAAAGGTTGAATAATCCATAAGACAATATATAAACTTTAAATGATAAAATTGATTGATCCAGTAGCAAATATTACATATTCAGGATGATAAAATGCTGAGAAACAACAGCATGTTTGTTTGGTGTCTATTAATGCACCTTTTTTAATGAATTATGTCTTTCCAAATTACATTACTGTAACTAAGTCAATGCTTCATCTTTAACAGGGCAATTGTGGAGAAATATCTTTTGGAAAAATCACGAATCGTCAGTCAAGCAAAAAATGAAAGGTAAGTTGGTATCCAATACTGAGGGAATTTATAGTTTCATATCCTTCATTAATACAAAGAAAAAAATAACATTGACAATTACTTTAAAAAAATGATCTTAAAAGTTTATTGAAGCTACATTATCTTTTAGTAAAATATATCACTAAAATAAGAAAGAATAGTTTTATTTTGTCAAAAATATGGCAAAATTTTATATATCAACATGGAAAGTTATACATGTACAGCTGAATCATGAAAATTCACACAAAAAAAACCCATTTTGTTTAGTACCTTTGATCATGGTCATAATTTGTAACAAACACGTATTTCAAAGACAAAATTTAGCATTTGTTTGATTTGAAATGTATCTGGATTAGCTTCATATTTTTTTTAACTGTATACATCATTACATGTCAGTATGAAGTACTTATCATTATTATTTGACTGCCACAAAAGCAACAGAACGCAATACAGGGATTACAATCTGACAGTGATGTGGTACCACTGTTTGCATACAGCTTTATATTTAAGGCAGAAGACCTAGATGCTTCATACCTTGTATACAGATATTTATGTTGCATTGTTTCCGTCTGTCATATGTTCATTGTCCTTGACCTCATGTTCATGGTTCAATGACTGTTTTGACTGTTACACAAATGATACAGCTTCAGTTCTCTTCAGGCCTGGGGTAATGGTAATTTGTAATTGTAATGCATTGTAATATTACTTTTTTTGGATGTAATGCAAAGTAATTTGTAATGCACATTTTCTGCATTACAATTACATGTAATGTAATGATTACTTTAGTTAAAAATTGATGTAATGCCTCCATTACAGTACATTACTTTTCATTACAAATTGGTAAAATAGATAAAATTGAAGAATATTGTATAATAAAAATAAAATATTAACAAAAACAAAAGAAAGTATGGAATAAAATTTTTGTCACAGTTAATTACTGTATTAAATAAATTACATCAATCTTTAAAACACACATTAAGGTAAGAAATATAAAATGGTAAAAAATATCAAGTCTTTGATCTTGGTTTCTGATATTTGTTTAATATGATATTGGAATATTTTGGTGTTAGGTGGTCTTTGAAAAATCTTATCAAAAAAATTATCAAGCAAAACTATATAGATCAATGAAAAAAATATGAAGATGAAAATTTCATAATTCTATACACACCTTATACATGTATTTCAATAAAATATTGAATATATCAAACAACATTTTTAAACCAAACTGTGGTTTGGGTCCTGTCTGTGTTGTTATTTCACCTAATTAATATCACAATGTTTTTATTGCAATCAAATCTTCTCAACTTATGTTGGGCATAGGACATTTGAGCGAAAAAGAAAAAAGCACATAGGGTCATTTGAGCGCCGACTTCATAGGACATTTGAGCGCCGGGATATTAACCTTACCTGAGTTTTCAGACAGGACATTTGAGCGAAATTTTCCCTGATAATTTTACACGAATTAAGATTTTTTTTTAAAAGTAAGAAAAAAAAGTAAGATTTAGTTATAAATATTTTTTATTTTATTTCACACCCGAGTAATTCGACCGGTTCTGGCTGGTTTATGTAAGTGAAATCCTAAGTTGATCTCTATTTACCAATCAATTCTACTATAATTCATAACCATGATACCAGTGATCGTGACAATGAACGTCACTTGCTGCGGGTACGATCAAAAAAAAAAGCGGATGATGATATTGCTCAACGTCCTTCAAAAATTATCCGTACAGAGTTACAGAACATGGATGAAGCAAATCTAAAGTCTGAAGACATTGGCAGCGTTTCAAAGGCTATATATAGAAAGAGGCGTAAATCTCACCCTGCACTTCCTAAATCTAGAGAGGAAACACACCAATCATTAAAGAAGATTAATATTCAGTCAAATAAATTTGAAAATTTTGTGCAGTTTAATGATGAACAAACTGGTATAATTATTCTTACGTGTCCAACCAATCTTGAATGTTTATGCAGTGTGCCGGAAATTTTTATGGATGGTACTTACAAATATTGCCCAAAGTTCTTTAAACAGTTATATACTATTCATGGCTATAACAAAGGAAATTATGTCCCTCTTGTATTCTGCTTACTTCCTGGAAAGTCTGAAGAAATTTACGTGAATTGCTTTTCCTCAATTGTCAAGCTATGTTCCGATCAAGGTCACACACTTCAACCGAAAGCAGTACACGTCGATTTTGAAGAACGGGTAATGAAAGTTATGAAGGATTTTTTCCCGTCTATAGAGATCAAATGCTGTAGGTTTCACTTAGGCCAAGCCTGGTGGCGAAAAATCCAGAAAGTTGGACTTAGTCAACAATACAAAGAGCTTGATTCAGACATTAGTAAATGGCTTAAAGGGATTTTTGGGATAGCCTTTTTAGCTCCAGACGAAGTAGCCGACTGTTTCGTAGAAGATTTTATGGCCGTTGTACCTAACGACAAGCCTTGTATAGAATTTGCAGATTACCTGACTGATACTTATATAACAGATGAATCGTTATTTCCCCCTCATCTCTGGGCCGAAGTTCCATCCTCGTTAAAACGTACTAACAATGGGCCCGAATCATTTCATGCCCATTATAACGAGCAGTTCTATCACAGTCATCCATCAATTTATATTTTCCTTGACACTATTATCAAATTGCAATCTGTGACTTTACATAAAAATTCGGAGTTTGAACATTGATGCACCGCAGAGCCGAACAGAAAAGGAGAAGGAACAGAATCTCCGGGATTTGCATTCGAAATACTGCCAGCAGGAAATTACGAGGGATTTTTATGTCAGAAGCCTGGGATATAAGTTCCAAGCCCGAACAGACTTGTAAATAATGCCGTTGCCGAGTTTTATGTTTTATGACAGTGCTTTGTTTTTAGTGCTTTGTTTACAATTAAAAGATGTTTTAATCTTTTTGTTGGTAAACTCCTGTTTTATGACTGTGCTTTGTTTTTAGTGCTTTGTTTTTTACAATTAAAATATGTTTTAATCTTTTTGTTGGTAAACTCCTCATTTAATGAACTATATTCGTGGTGTGATTGCCAATAAGACAATTCTCTATCCAAGACTTGTTTTCGCTCAAATGTCCTACGCTTATTCTTATTTTCGCTCAAATGTCCTAAAATTTAGGCGCTCAAATGTCCTATACTTTGGCGCTCAAACGTCCTTTTTTTTTCGCTCAAATGTCCTGTCAATGCGCTCAAATGTCCATTGCCGCTTATGTTTATCCTCACAGAACCCTTAGGCATTTCACAAGATAATCCTTTAATGACACATTTATTATATCCCCTTGAAATCCTTAATGATGTCTTAATGATTAAGTGATCAATGTTAGAAACAAAATTATATGATAATTTATTTATTTTTTACCACCACCTAAGAAACTTAAAAGTGACTTTTTCAGTTTCATGCCTCCTACTACTCAATCAAAGGGTATAGACACAGGTACGGTGCAGTACATGATGTTGACATCTACTTGTCTGAGCCATGTGAAGAAATTTCAATCAATGCACTGGAATAATGGAAGTCAAATTCAGTGTGCCTTTCTTCTTTGGTTAATACAGCTATCAAGTATTTAGCCATTTCCCACACATAAGCTCCTGTAGAAAGGCTTTTAAGTATTGCCGGAAAGGTGTACAGAACTGATCACTGGTCTCTTAAATGGCATCACATTTAAACCACTTATGATGATAAAGTGCAATGGACATATTAAGTATTTGAAGTCTATGTCCCTAATACTGTATACATATGTACATATACCTCTGTTTTTGAAATGCTTTTTGTTTTTATATTGAAAAAGTAATATGTAATGTAATGCATTACACAGGCAAAGTAATTGTAATGTAATGCATTACATGTGAGAAAAAATGTAATTGTAATTGTAATTGTAATGGAAGAATCACAAAGTAATTGTAATGTAATGCATTACATTGCAATGTAATGGCCCCAGGCCTGGTTCTCTTGTATATCTTTACCATAAAATGGTAATATGCTTTTAATCAGTTAAATAAGAATTTGGTTATTTTTTATTTTTTTTCTTATAAAATTTTAATGAGATTATAATATAATATAAAAATTAACCTATAATGAAATAATTTGTATAAATTCTAGGTTCTTTACTAAACTGAACAGTCCAAATACCATGTTTTTGTTGTAGAAATTACCATGTGTTCTATTATCTCCTGGCTGGATCTGATGAAGAAGAGAGAGAAACATTGCATCTACTGGAGCCACAGGATTATACTTATTTGAAACAGGTTAGTTCAAATTGTATTGCTGATCATTTGATATTTTCCACCGTATTGTTTACTTCAGGCTAGAAAGTAAAATTTACAAATGATGGTACCAAATCATACCATATTCAACAACTTTCTCTAATTGGTCATTTTGAATCAATTGTGTAAATATTTACGTGTTCATGATGTCATAGTTACAGCAGAATATATCATACTTTTCATTTGTCAATAGAATTAACACAATTTTGATTGAAAAAAAATGCAATACATTTAATTCAATTTTTGTCAGACAGAAGGAAAAAAACAAAAAAAAACAACACTTGTGTAAATAAATGTATCTTAGATTTCACAATCTGGCATTTTAAAATACAATATACTATATTATTTACAGAGATTCTGATAATGAGAAAAAAAAAATCTGAAAGTTAGACATGTTTGAATTACAAGTAGGTTATGATTAGCACAACAGCTATAAGATCTTGTTCTCTGTTATGGGCTTATTACTTTTCTGTAGCAACTTGAGGCATTTAAATGAATGTTTTCTATTGTAGAACGAATGTTTTCTATTGTAGAGTGAATGTTTTCTATTGTAGAGTGAATGTTTTCTATTGTAGAGTGAATGTTTTCTATTGTAGAGTGAATGTTTTATATTGGATGGTTTTGAAGAAGAAAGAGTAGATGAAAAATATGAATTTGAAAGGTTAAAACAATCTATGGAAATGGTGGGATTTTCAGCAGTTACACAGAAAAGGTAATTTTACTTGTCCTAAAAAAGTAAACATCACAAATTTACCTCTAAAATCTTTGACAAAAAAACAAGACATGATAAAAAACATTGTCAATTTGACAAATGAAAAAAATACTTAGCGTTTTTAAACATGTGTGTAATGGATATAAAATGGCTTTTTCTTGCCCAGGTTGTAATATTTTTAATTAATCAATTTTTTTATTTTCAGAATATTTTCTGTGTTATCAGCTGTTCTGTTGCTTGGAAATGTAGAGTTCAAAAAGGTGAGAAATTCCCATCCAGATATTGAGAGATTTTAGTAACGCTTTAATGTAAAAGTGTATGATTCATTTAAATATTAAATCTAAAATTGTTTTATACACAGTTTTCATTACACTGTAATTATTGTAGTGTCTTATTTTGTTGGCCTGCAACATTTCTTAGTCATGAGAATGGACTGTTGGCATTTATTCAGAATTCACAGTATTCTCTTTATAAATGTATTGAGAGTTCTTCCATTTAAACAAACTTTTTTCAGTGACAATTATACATTTTGCACGTTATTCTCTTAGGCAATGAAAACTTATGAAATTTCTTTTTTCATTGTAGAAAGGTGATCAACATCATGATGAATCTGTCACAGTGAAAACAGAATCTGTCGTACAAATTATTTCAAGTCTCCTAAAGGTAAATAGTCATTTTAGAAGTTACAGTAAAAATAGTTTTACCCGCTATATTTAATCATAGTATACCAGCTTTATTAGCTATAATTTCATAATTGGTTAACATAATATAAGAATAAGAAGATGCAGTATGGTTGCCAATGAGACAATTCTCCACCAGAGACCAGAAAACATAGAAATAAGCAACTATATGTCATCCTACAGTCTTCAAAATTAAGAAAAACCAATGCTGCTTAGTAAGTTATAAAAGGCATGGAAATGACAAATGTAAAACTATTCGTACGAGAAACCAACAACTGCCTGATTGATGTACAAAACAAAAAACAAATATGATACACAGCAACAAACAACAACCACAGAATTACAGGCTTCTGACTAGGTAATTCATTTTGGCATTTCATTTACTTTTGATTTTAACGACTAAAGTATTATAACCAGAATACAATTCTGTAACCTGATTTGTGATCTGTAACTTTGTGAGCTAGCCTGTTTAAAAACTTCTTACTCAATTTCCTATTGAAATTGTTTCGATTTTCAGGTCAAGGAGAAGACATTAGTAGATGCCTTGACCCAGAAAAGAGCTACAGCAGGAGATGAGACAGTGGTCATGAATTATAAAATGGAGGATGTAAGTGTTTATCATCAGGAGTAACTACAGGCTTTTATTTTCATTGCTCCAAAACACTTATTTCAACATTTCAAAATGAACTTATATTTTGGAGATCATATTTTTATTATTGATGAAACTTGATGAAACTGAAATTAGTGAATCAATAATAATTGAATCACAGATTTGTTTTTTAAAAAAAAGAAATAAATTAGATTGACAAGCATATATTTAGAAAAGTATTTTTTTGTCACATATAAGTTAAACTACACTAAACAAATTGATATCATCTGCCTGGTTTTCAAACAAGTAATTCATAGCTTCTCAAATAGTTATAGAAAGAATACCACTTCTAATTGAAATTGTAACCTCTTATTGGAAAATTCATAAAAGACATGAACATTTGTATTGCTTTCTAATAATAGGTGATACTTAATATCTGATTTCAGGCAATAGCTACCAGAGATGCCATGGCAAAATGTTTGTATGGTGCCCTGTTTGACTGGATTGTTCTGAAAGTGAACCAGGCTCTGTTAGCAAAACGACATCACAGTGATCATCAGGTAAAAAAGGAATTGTAAACAAATTATCATAATCTTTAGGATTAAATGAGTAGCTTAAATAGTTTAGATTAATTTTGAATAAGTAAAACATAAATATCAGTAAAATAATTTGTAAAATAAGTACCATGGTAATTTTTTCCATGTTCAAAAGATTTGTTATTCTTTTATGGGGTTTTCTTGCATTTTGTTATACACCATCCTTCAAAATTTGAAATTCCCTTTCCTCTATAAGTCCCTATCCTTCATAATTCATTACTACAATTTTCCAGTCAATCCCACACCTTAAACAAAATTCAATTGAAAATACTGTCATATTTTCAATAAAAAAGAATACAGGTCATGTATGCTTTCAAGACAATTAGTTTCTGTATTGTTTTCTTTCAAAAAAATGATTCTGAGCATACTTAGTTTATATAAAATTTGAAATATAAAGATACAGTACAAAAAGACTATATATATTTCTGGTTTCAGTATACAGGCCCAACTTATAAAGTAGTGAGTTCAATTTCTGTTGTATGTTAAAACAACAAATTATTTATAAATAGCACATTTCACTGAGGTTTTTCATAAACTCATGGTAGCAAAGTATCACACTTCATGCACTAAAACTGAAAGGAAAAAGAAACTTAGTAGTGTTGTCATTGTCTTCAATGGATGTTCTGCAAAAATGCATGTTTGTAAAGATTTTAACATCACATTGGTAAATACGAGAGCATTTTTTTATTTAGTAATAGACTTTTTAATTTCATTATTACTTTCCAAAGAAATTTTGGAAAAGACTTTGGAATTTCTTGATGGCTGTTTCATTTTTGCATACTTTGGCTCTAGGGAAGGTACTTGCAAAATGGGGTAGAGGGACAAATTTTGTTTTTGGGTCAATTAAGCCTCCTCTTTAATGTAACTTCTATTTAACTTATGGTAGAGGTATCTTCTCTACTTTTCATGTTAACTAAAATCTTGTACAAGTTGAAAGGTATATGTAGATGCCCTTCTGATACATTGGGAATTGTTTTCAGAACATCCAATTTGATCTCAAAAACAAACTTTAAAAAAAAAAGTGTTTTCTATGGTTTAAAAAGTTCTCTATATTGATTTACTATGGTACTATGCATACTTTTTCAGACTAGAAAAGTGAGTATAAGGCACACCTTCTATTCATACATCTTTCTCTTAGTATATGCATATTATGCATATACCATGCATTGCCAGGCAATATTTGTGGGTCTTTTGTCACAAGTAGGGAATTCTGTTAAAACTGCATTTAACTTTTACCAGCTTTGGTGAATTAAAATGAGGGATGTTTGATAAAAAATTAATAATAAATTAATTAATTTAATAGGTATTTTTGTTAAGAAAAAAATGGAGAACTGGTCATTAATGTCTGCTTCACAGCACTCAACAACTTTTTTTAGTTGATTGAAAAAGAAAATAATGTCAGCCATGTAGTTGTGAAGAAAAATATAGAACTGAAGAAGGCCAATGGCCGAAACATCTCAAAAATTGGTTTATTGTTACAATAATATAAAGTATGTTCCCTATTGGAATTTTAAAACAAGAACTTTTTTTAGTACAAATCTTTTACTTCTTAAAATATTTTGCTGCAAGTTATCAGTTTTGTTAAATTTTATCTAGACCTGTTTAAAATGTGTAGATGTTGCAAGACAAGAAGTCAAAGGTCAAGACATTTAAGTTTCTGTTGTAGAATCTGATTTACTTTGTTTATAAGAACTCAAGCGTAAGATGAAATTTGTTTTCACTGGAATATAAGCTTATTTGAAGGTTATTGTTTAAAACTTAGATTTTCAATGAATTATTATTCTTATTCCTCTTCAATTTGAAATAAAAATATATCCATTTTCTTTATATAATCTTTGTTATACCCATTATTTATTGAATGTATGAAAAAGTATATTGTTATTCTTTAAATAAATACATATGTATATATGTGTTCCTATCTTCAGTTTTACACCTTTCAATATTCCAAGATCTTTTTAGTATTTTACTACTGTGTAAAACTTTTTATGTATATACATACCTGGTACAAATTATTATCCCTATACATGTAGATGGTTTTTGATATGACATAATTTCAGTTAGAGTTACTTCACTTGACTCTATGTTTAAGGGGGTAGATCTTGGTTCAGGGAGATAACTCTTTAAATCAGTCAAGCGTTTGTAAAAGTCAAGTTCATCAATGTATTTTAAGCATTTACCTGAAACAGATTGAAAATAATCTATGTAACCTAGAAGCTTAGAATATGTTTTTGAAAATGGTTGACACAAACGTACTGATGATTTTAAGAGTTATTTCCCTTAACCTAGGTCTAACTCCTTAAGGTGGAAATGGATGATTTTCTTATTTTGTTCACGAAAATAAAAATATAGTACAAGCAAAGTCTGTACTAAATCCTAGTGATGAATTTTTAAAAGAAAGCTGAAATTTTTTTAAAAGTGTTCAGAAATAAACCTTCTTAGTTTAGAAATCTGCAGAACATGCTGAATTTGATTGATTTATGAACAAATCCATGCAATACTGATGTTTACAACATATTGTAATTGTAAGAGCGGAAATCTAGTGAAAACAAATTTTACAACATTCAGATACCATACTCAATGTTCTGTACTACAAATGGGTGGAAGTTGAAACCGTTGGCAGATTTTTTTTGTTTTAATGTCTTAGAAATTTTCATTTTAATCTTTTTTAATTAAGAAAATAAAAAGATGTTTGAAAAACAGTTATTATTCAATAAGCACTTGTATATGATATAAGGAGATACACATATTAACCTAGATACACACATATTACACAAGTGAAACTCTAGATGCAAGCATTTCCAAAACTTGTTCATTACGACTTGAGCTTTATACATTTAATGCTTAGGCTAAATTAAGAAAGAAGGAAGGTCTTTACTTCTAAAATAAAACTTTAAGGTAGATGCTTTGGCAATAACCATGTGCATTATTAAGGAAAGCCAGATGAATAGGAAAATTTGTGTATGTGTGTGTTTGATTGAGAGCATGCATTTTATGTGTGATGTATTTTTTATTTTCAAATATCGAGTACAACCATTTTTGAAATTTAAATTTAGAAAGATTTGCATGAGTTACACAGAAAATCTATATGTTGCATTGTGAAGTTTTTGTAATTGTGGAAAACAATTTATTCTTAAAACATGTATATAAAAATTTGACATGCAATTTAGATACCTAATATTTACCAAACACCAGCAAATTTAAGCTATAACATGCCTTTTTTTTCAAGGAATGTAGGTTTTTAAAATATTTTTTATGTTAATATTTATTCCTCAACAGAAATTTACTAATTAATCAATGTAGAAAAAGTAACTGCTTACACTAAAACACATTCACAATTACTGGAAATTTTGGTTTGTAATCATTTTTACTCAAACCTTGACTTTTAAAAGTTAGGACATACCTTGAAAATGAAATATGTATGTGAGGTTAACAACTATCAACTCCAACTTTGTGTAACTTGAGTGCATTAAGTTTTTTTGGTATTTACACCTAAATTATTTTAAAGTAGCAGTTGATAAGATACTTTGAAGAAAACTATGAAGGGTTTCTAGTGTAATTGCATACCTTTTTTTTATTGATTGTTGTGTCGCCTTATAGCAAAGCTGCATTGATACTTAAGGAATCACTTTGGTCTTCTTGTTTTATCATCCTTGATATGTCTTGTGTCATCATACTTGACACACTTTGTTATTCCAAACTCCGTGAAAATGGCTTGACAGAATTCAGCCTATTCAAATTTTTATGCAGGATACAAGTTATGTACCTGTTTTTTTTACATTTTTGAAATGAATGATTCTCAAACCAAAACATGGGCTTCATTTCTGCTAATATCATTTGGGGACGAAAGCTGATACACATATTCCATTTAAAACATACACATTTTTATAATTACAGAATCATATATTTAGAAAAAAATCTAAATTTTTACTACGTATGAAAAGGACTAATATTATGAATTTTATTGAATATTTATGCATGATTTTAGCCCTCCCTATAATAGTAATAAATTCATGGTTTATTTCTAATAATAATAAATAATCATGAAAAATAGCGAAATGAAATAGAAAAAACATACATATATAGACTCAAAATTATGAGAAATTGTAAAAAAATGTGAATGTTTTGGAGCAATTTTGCTTGAATGACAAGTTTATGTTTTATCTCTATTTTGTGAATAAATGGTAATTAAAATAGAATTAAGTTCTCAATATTTTTCTCTTTGTACTGGAAATAGGTTTACATGTTACTTCACATTATATGCACAAATGGAAACTAATTTTCTCTAGATATTGCAGTCCATGAATTCATACTATTCTAACAATAATTATGTCTTATTTCAGGGTAATTCTATAGGAGTATTAGATATTTTTGGATTTGAAGATTTCACCAAGAACAGTTTTGAACAGTTCTGTATAAACTACGCCAATGAACATTTACAGTATTACTTCAATCAACATATCTTCAAATTTGAACAGGTTAGTTTGCACTGTAGTCATATAGGTTCTTATCATATATTTACGATGGAGCCTCCGTGGCCGTGCGGTCTAAGTAGTCACACTACTGTATCACAAGCCAGTCAATACTGAGGTTGTCAGTTTGAATTCCATTGAGACCAGTGCACTCAACTCCAATCTTAATTGACTAGGATTGTCAGTTTCCCTACCAAGCTTGTTGGTTCTCTCAGACTACTCCAGTTTCCTCCACCAATAAAAACAAGACTGCCACAAAATCACAAAAGTTATGAAAGTGGCATTAAACAACAATCTAGCAATCTATATACATACTGTGATACACCTTATTGTAATATTTGGTGAAATTTGAAAAGAAAAAAACCAACAAATTTTTCGGTTTATAATTATAAGGATTAAACATGTTATGTAAGAGAGTACAATGGGTTTATTATTGTTCGAGGGATACCAATTTTCATGGATTTCATGGCTATTTCAAACTTAAGTCCAACAAAGTACAAATTTGCAATAGGCTTGAAGGCCGAATCAGGCCAAACCAGAAAATCATTTATCCATGAAAAAGTTTCCTTAATCCATGAAAATGGGCACACACAAAAATAAATGAATACACAGTAAATACACTTAGGTTAGTTTATGATAAGGCTGAAAGGGTTAGTTTAGCATTTGGCCGACTAGATGAAATATGTGTGGGGTTCGTCAATAACTACATTCAATAAGTCCATACCATTTTAAAGAAAAATCTGACAATATATGTGTTTATGACTTTCAGGAGGAATACAAAAAAGAGGGAATTCAGTGGAAGAATATTGAGTTTATAGACAATACTGGATGTTTAGAATTATTTTCTAAGAGAGGAACTGGACTTTTCCCTCTCTTAGATGAAGAGTGCAAGTTAGTATTTTATGAAATGATAATTTGGAAATTTAGGAAAATTTCATATTCCTATAACAGCTGAAGCTCTCATTTATAAACCTTTAGGTCCTAATTACCTGTAAGTGGTAGTTATGTAAGACTCAGCTTCTGTTTTACAGAAGGGTTAATTTACTTTTTATTCTCAAGCTTAATACTGTTTAGGAGTACTGTTTTACAGAAAACCTTATATATATTTAAAAAAATATTGAAACTAACAATATTCAAGTAATTGGCATGTACAAAGGAAAGGATATAAAGTGCAGTTGAAAAATAAGTTAAGGAAGAAAATTCAAGAAGTTTTTGAAATACTTAAAGCTTGTTCATTATTTTCAGTAAATATTTCCATTCATAGAATTAATGATAACATAAATTACATATATATGCAACCTCAACACTTATAAGTGTGAGAATAAAATACATAATGAGATGATATAAGAAAATCATGACAACATTATTTTGTTTCTTTCAGTTTTCCTGGTGCTACGAATACTTCTTTACTGACTAAATTTAATCATCACAACAAAAGTTACACATATTATCAAGTACCACAACTTAAAGAAGAAGCTTTCTTTATTGTACATTATGCTGGCAAAGTCAAATATCAAATCAAGGTATAGTATCTACTTATGAAATTAATTTATCTGTGACAATGATATAGTTTTGACATTATAAAATTTCAGCCTTGTAATTGGCATAATTAATAAGTATTGAATCTTAACCTATACAACATGCTTGTATTTTTATTTCTTGGTCAGGGCTAGCTGTTTTAGATTAGGTCCAGATAACAAAGTTTGCCCCTAAATTTGTTCTCTCAGATATGGCAACAAAGGTTGGCACTATCAGTATGGGATAACCACCCTGAAGAAATACAAAAACCGAAATAATAATTTCTTGATTTTGCAGGATTTCCGAGAGAAAAATGGAGACCAGATCAGACCAGAAATAGTGAGTGTATTGAAGAGCAGTTCACTCACATTTGTTAGAGAAGTCATGGGTAAGTTAGAATCCTTCAAAAAAAGATATTTTACTTATAACATATGCCTTATGAGGTAATCAGAGTCTAAAGCTTGACAAATCAATGGCAGTGCTTACATGCTTTTAATTACATAGCATCTTTGAAACATACAATGTCACATAAACATAAACAAACAGAGCACAAGAGTGTTTTTGTCTTAAAAATTAAAGATTTTGAGATGATCACATAACATATATGTTTCATAGAAGTTTTTCTGTGTGAATAATTTGTATAAAACGACTTCATTATAGTTGAAGCCATCAGAAGTTTTAGCAGCCAGCAATGAAATAAGACAATACTAAGTGAATAAACAATCCCACGACTAAAAGAAAGATCAAATGATATACAACAGTCTTCAAAAAATTACACAGAACTTATGAATGACCACACTAAGCCCCCCTCCCCCTTCTAAAAAAGAAACAAAACAAACAAAAAAACAGAGGATGAACTTAGCTGTTGAATACACTGATGATATACCACAATTTCTTTTAGTTTCGTACTGAAATTATGCTATTGAAAAATTGAGAATAAAGATCAGTTTTTTCATAACTGAATTTTACTCCAATTTTTAGAGCAGTTTTTATTTCAGAAAATACATCTATCAAATTACAAAAATACATTAATTAGGTTAGGCCATTGCCACTGACACATTTCTTTTATAGTGAAATGAATATATTCAGTAGTTTGTTTGAATGTCAGACTGGACATTGTTTAGAATATTTTCATGTGCATTTTTTTCAGGAATTGACCCTGTTGCCTTACTACGATGGTCTATAATTAGAACATTGATAAGAAGTGTGTTTGCCTTTACTGCTGCAGGGGATAGATACAGAACTTCTAATAGTAAATATTGTTAAATTTCTTTACCTTAAGGTAGTTCAACTATGCATCACGATGAAAGGGCTATATGAGTCAATGGCTTATTAATGCTAAAAAGTGAAATATGTCAGATTAGTATGAATTTTATGCCTAGATTTATTTGTCTTTCCTATGATTTTTAAAAGATTCAAATATCTCCTAGCAAATTAAAGTCAAAATAATTGCGAAATTAAAGTTTTGGTCATGAAATGACAAATTGTTAATTTCACTGAGTGAGTGAAAGCAGGAGATGGGTGTGAATAGAATATTTATAAGAAATATTTTGTTTGTATAGGTAGATGCTGTTGCAAATTACCTAGTAAGTTTTATGCATGAACTCAATAATTTCCAATCTATAAATAATAATGAAAATTCTTCAAAATATTTTTTAACTAGTTTTATTGTACTCTTAGTAATTTAGTAATTTAATGACTACTGAATACTTGTTTACATGTAGTATTAACACAACTTAAATATGGTCATTTTACAAAATTAATATTTTGGTGGAAAATAATATCTTATACTACCCACTTGTTCTCTTTTTTTAACCTATTGGTAATGGAACATCTATTGCCTAAGAGTCATTATTCTCATATATATTATGTAATGTTTATTTAAGGAGGAGTTTATATAATTGGGGGATACATCCAAATTTGCATACAATCAATTTGTTGAACGGATCCATGAATGATTATAATACATGTCAAAGACCTTGAAATGACTGCATTTGTTGCTTCAATTTGATATTTCGTGATACCTGTCCACAGAAAATTGTTTGAAGAATACATATAATTACTATTATCTTTTCTGTCACAATGACATCAAATTTAGATGGGATCACCAGACTATTATTTTTCAGTTTAAAATCAATGAACCTCAATTTGACAGATTCATACTGCAAAGTTGAACATGTTTCAAATGAAATTTGTTTATCCATTCTTTATTTCAGATTTAAGGATAAATACCAATTTACAAAGAAGAGGATCTGATTATTCCCTTCCAGATTCTCTCATACCAAGTGAAAATTTGCTCAGGTAGGACGTGTTCAATTAAACGTGTCACATAGAGTTGCATTCATTTCTTCATTATATTTGTAAACTTTGAATATATTCTTTGTAAGTCTGTATATATCACTTTTATCACTTAAGTTTTTGTATTTTTTTTCTCTTAGTAATTCATGTAATTGTGTTACAGCTCACATACACATTTCACAGATCACTTACAAAATATGATTTTAGCTTTTTTTCCACTTTTAGAAAAGTTAAGTATCTTTTTCCCTGTTCCTCCTACCGTAAATATACTAGTCAACAAAAGAAACGATACAAGACTTTTTTTTCAAATTTAAGATAAAGTTTTCCGTTTATAGGACCAATATAGAAGGTAGTAATACTTAATTATTATGGAAATATAAATCCGTTTAAAAAAATATTTTTTTTTTGCTTTCGTGTTGTTTTTTGACGATTTTTTTTGTTTTTTACAAAATTTGCATAAAACGACAATTTGAAAAACAGAAGTTTCAACTAATGATGCCAACCTCTCATTTAAAGTTAAAGACAATGTTTGCCATCAATTTGTTTTTAAAAATCATACAGTTTCTTCGTTTATTTGTTTACCAAAGTTCGGCACCACGAGAAATCGTTAAAATGTATACATTATCAACTGATTTACCATAGACAGTATGTGTAAAGTGATATTCAAAAAGCAGTCACAATCTTAAAACTAATCCGAAATGTTCCAAATTTACTGTGTGTTGTTTTCATATCCAAAGCATTGATTTGAGACAAAAATAAAAATTTTTTTTTTGCATTTTTTGAGATTTCAAAAAACACTTTTTTTCCCAAAAATTTGAAAAAACAATATTTCAACCCATTAGTTACAACATGAAACACAACTTGATTAGCATATTGAATAGTTTTAAACAAAGTTGAAATTTTATTTAGTACTTAGAAAATTACGTGTCTATTTTTTATTCAACTTTCCGCAAAACTTATTTGCACCCTATAGTCGTTTACAGGGAATTTAGATACTTTCCGACAAGTTTTGATTTTCATTATCACATGTGCATACATTGCAAATGAAAGCTTTTTAAAATAGTGTATTTCATTTTGTTTTATATTTAATACTTTTTGATAAATTTTATTTCAAAGTCGTGTATCGTTTCTTTTGTTGACTAGTATAGAAACGTGTATACAGTTTACTTCAATTTGAAAGAAAACTGGACACCTTGCTTTTGTCCATTTTTTAAGTATGTAGATTGTGTATATAAGTCTAAGAGTGCTTTTCACTGTTTGGATAAAAGCTCAATGTTTCTCCTGCCGTATGAGTTACGGGTTGTCTGTACCAGATTTTGGTATGAATAAGTTGCACCTGCATATGGAAATTAACAATATAATATCCACCAGTAATACAAAATTGTCAGTTTATATGAATTTGAGGGAAAACTTTACAGGATTGAAAAAAATAAGTGTTACAGCTTTATGAAAAACTTAATTAAATGCAAAAACTATAAAATCAGTATTACAGTCTGTGTTAAGACTTCAACATACTATGTAATTAATGTATTAACTTTGGTTAATCTTTGTTCCTTCAACATCTCAACATGGGAATAACAAGTTTATTTAAAAGGTTTAACATTTAAATATCATATTGTCTTCATCATTCTTTTTATGACATGATGCCATATGTTTATCAATTACTGAAAATAATTAATGATACACCTTTTGACAAAATTTACTTTCTTTGCGCTGAAAACAATATGAGAAAATTGTCCAAATGTAAGAAGGGTTCAATGGAATAGCAGTTCACAAATGAGACGATCCTTTTATAATTCTTTGTCTTGCAATTGTGTTTAACTTGATACATTAATTTGTATTCAAGTAGGTTATTTTTTTCATTTTCTTTAATGTTTTTTTACGGCAGTGTGATTTCTTTTCTGCTTTATAAGTAAAAGTCATAATCAAATATTTATTGTGACTTACTTAATTATATTTCTTTACCCTCATGTATTTCCTCCTTAGTTCAGCCAACAAATTACCAAAATGAAGATATCCATCATAATTTTATTTATTCTTTTTAATTAAAAATGAAATAAAGTTAAATTATCTTTCAATAGATGATTTAACAATGAAGAATTTCCAATGAAATACCATTTATTTTCACATTGGTAACTTTTGTACTTTAAAGATTTGTGAAGATAGCTAAGACTGCTAGTGTTTTAAGGAAAATTCAGTAAGTTGAAATGTTGTTATAAAATTGTTTTCCGATGCATGAAGTGGTATTTGGATGGCTGTGGGAACAATGTTGTAAGTTCTGGTTCATATCTACTTGTGATTCTGAGCATTGTTTTGTGGATTTATAGATATACTGGCATTTTCATACAATTTTCCTTTCGCCTGCATTTGTGATGCAGGTTGTCTAGTCTTGATGTTGTCTTTGACTTTGGGATCCCATAGTGCCATACTTTAGTTCAGATAATTTCCAGCCAATTTTATTTTGGGACTTTTACCATATGTATTTTAATTTTAATTACCATAAGATTTTAAGTTTTGTATTTTTGTTAAATTATTTTTGTTATTTTATCAGTATTTTTACAATAAAAATTAGAAATAGACATATTTTATAAGCTCACAATTTGCTGGGGATAATGGTCAGAAGTCCAATGATCCTGAAACTTTGTGTATTTTTTTTTTTTTTAACAAAATAAACCATGGAATTTTGAATTATGATGAGATTCAACTGCTGTGAAAACTCATGTTCAGTTCAATCCAATTTATGAATGGGTTAAACATAGTTTAGAAATTAAAAACTTGCAAAAAAAACCAAACCATAACACATAACACATGACTAAATTTTGGAATTGATTTTTGCTGCTTTAAAAAAGATATGAAGTATAAAACAAAACAAACTGCTTATATTTAGCTTGTCAGAATTATTTTACCACCCACCCACCCACCCACCAAAAAATAATTTCTCATCATGATAAACGTGAATTTTATGTTAAATTGTGTATCAGTGGATCAAATCAGAATAGCCCACTTCTAGTTTCCTCTTTCAGTAATCCATTGAACAAATTATTGAGTTAGAGTCACCTAATTTATCTTCTGTTTCTCTCTCTTCGAACTTTCCTGTTTCCTTTTCTGGTTCACAAGATACCTCCCCTTTAGCACAGCAAAAAGTTATTTACAATGATAAGGTCTACTGTAGTTAACTGTTCATATAGAAATAAATGTGTACATTCATTAATGTGAATCATAAAAAAATAACTGAAATAGAAAATCAATCAGTAGGATTGCAATAGATTTTATTTGAATATGAGTGATTAGAATTCAAATTATAAGTTTAAGCTAATACTTTCAGAACCCATTTGCATTAATGAATCTGTCAACATTCATTTCTTTATTTACAGCCTTTGTTTCTTGATTTCATTATGATGTTCTCGTACATTCTCTATATATGTAATGTAATAGTGTTGTATAAATGTGCTTTATTGATTTAGAATGTTCATGTATGTATAATATTGCTCTTTGATTGCTAAAGTTTTGTTATGTAAATGTTTCATAAATTATAAATTCTTGCTTTATTTCAAAATACAATAAAACCTTGTTCTGACAAATAAACATTTTTACTTGTGCAGCATTTGAATAGAGCTTTATGATTGACATGATTTGATCAAAACATAGGAATTTTTCTTAATTTCAATGAAAATCTTTGCTATTGGGACTACCTAACTGTGAAATTGCAACCTTATCTAGACTGTGGTATTGCAAAAATACTGTTTATTTTTAACCAGGACAAGGTTTTATTAATATTTCTGTTTGTTTTTTGCATCATGTTGTCTTTTCCTCTTTTAATTTGCATTACTTTATCTGTATAGTGCACGAAGCAAATCTCCAATGCATGATAAATCTGCATGTAATAATACAAAGGAAGACAGCGGTTGCTTTGATCCAGATGATGACGATGCTTTCTTAGACAACGATCAAAGTGGAAAAATTTGTCTTACAAGCCCAGGATTGTCAAAAGACGAAAATATTCTCATGCGTAAAGCCGAGAGAATTTTAAAGTATGTTTATGATAATCGTCGAATGTTGAAGAAATTATCGTAGGAATAAAAAACATATACACACAAGATATTAATTAAGCAGAGAAAATAAGTATATATGCATTTCTGAAAAATAATAATCATAATAAGTTTTCCGTGCTTGAAATGATGGCTTTCAACTGCATGTGATATTATGGATTAAAAGAAACATGAAAATTTATTAACATTTAGAATCAATTCCAAAAAATTCTTACTTGATAAAGCATGATGCAGTATGGTTCCTAATAAAGCTTTCTGACACAATTTCCTAACAAATGAAAAAAAAAATACTGACACTGGAGCATACATGTTTAGTTATTACTTCAAAGATATTAGATATTATAATTATTCGCTTTCCATTGCTCTGTTACAGGAAAAACAAGTCATTCCGACCAAAGTCAAAGCCACCTACAGTAAGTTTTTGTATGCTTTATTTGTAGATATGTTTTCATTGGGCTCTAAATAAATTTACATAATTATGGTGACCTTAGATAGAAAAATGAAAATTATACATTGTGTTTTTTTTTGCATGATGATTTATTTTATACAAGATTGAGGAAAAATGTTACAATTAATTTTTTTTAACAATCTTATTAGACATGTTGAGTAGCTGTTCATTATCCAAAATTTGATATTGACTGTTATATATTTCTGGTTTTGATGTAGACTAAAAGTGTCTATAGGTTGCATTTTTGTAAATAATGACAATGCATTTTCCAATAGGAACTCCCTTTACGGCTAAAACTGTACCACTTTTACTATGAAGTTTTGAAAAAATCATATCCTAGAATGGAAAATTCATATGCACTACTATTTTTTTCAAAGGTCAAAATATAGGATTGTGCGGCATATTTTCAACGTTTATATGCCCCGAACTTCTAGGAGTTTAAACTAACACTAATTTTTTTTAACTATTCCTACCTCGACTAGGGTTACCATAGATTTCAATATAAACAATATGAACATGTATATTTTCTGGTAACTTTCCCAAGTTGTGTCTATGAGATGTAATCTACAGATTAGAACTGGGAACATGTATGTAAGCAAAAATAATTTTCTATGAATATTCTAAATCTCCTCATAAGAGGCGTGGTTTGAGAAACAGCTGTATTTACAAAGTGCAACCTATACTCTTAATCACTTATTTGTGTGCTGTTTGAAAACCATGTTAAAAATTTGATATCAGATAATTTACACCGTAAATCATAAAAAAGATAATAGCTATTTCCTTGCATTCAGTTCAGTAAAGAAATACTTCATGTCGACCATGGTTTACTAGGTCTAAACAAGATTATTAGGGAAGGATTTACATTTTGCAAATAAATAATTTCTCTTGGCTGCCAGGAATTATTACTTCATTTACTAGGACAGCTCAGAACATTTGCTCAAATAGAGGACTATGAAAGACTTATTTGATGGCTTTATTTTTCAGATGCTTAGTGACATAAAAACTCTAAAAGATATAGCCCGTCGTACTATGTATGGTAGTGGTAGAGATCCATCTAAGAAACAGAAATCCAGTGTCAGTGCTCAATTCCAATGGTCTTTAAATAGACTGATGTCAACACTACAACAAGCTAACCCATTCTTCATCAGATGTATAAAATCTAATGCTGACAAGGTAAGGAACTGACAAGAAATTTAGAATGGTCTTCCCTTAAACAATGAGTGGTCCCCAATTATCCATGAATCTCTTTTGAAATACTGAGTTGATTCCTTCATGTAATATATATCTTTTATTTGATAAAATGACTTACTTTTGTTGTAACAACAAAGTCTCAAAGACCTAATAGTTAATTAAGGTAAGTTAAATGCTAGTTTCATTTGGTTGCCTCAAAAGTACTTGCACAAGTGATACAAACAAAATTTGCTGTACATTCACATTATAGCAGAATAACAATTCCATAGATATTTTAAAAGTATGAACAAGGCTTATGCTATACACTGACCTGGTTATAGCCTCTTGCTATACACTGATACAGGTTAACTATGAAACACTGGGTAGTTTTCTATCACCAATCTTAAAAACTCTTATGAATTTATGAATTAAAAAGAAAGTATATAGAAGGAACTTTGAATAATTGATTTTTAAATTTTTTCCCTACTTCCTGTTTTATAGCTGCCGTGTACTTTTGATGATGTATTGGTTCTCAGACAGTTGAGATATACAGGAATGTTGGCAACAGTCAAGATCAGACAGTCAGGATATAATCATCGACTTACATTTGATGTTAGTATAATTATTTATGAGATTTCTATGCCCTGCCTACAATAGTAGGGGGCATAATGTTTTCTAGTTTGTGAGTATGTCTAATATTTTAGCCTGTTTCTTTTCATTCATCTCATATCAGGTAAAAAGTATTTAGATATTTAGTGCACCATGAGGTCCTGGTCACATTGACTTGAAACTCTTAAGGCACTTTCATTATGATGTGAAATATTTTGTTCATATGCCAAATTACAATTTTTACCTTAGTTTCTTGGTTTAAATGAACATGGAAATGTGAAAGTGTGAAACCATTACATTCTCAGGTAAAAGGTCAAGGTAAAGCTGAATCTTAGTTCACATATTCATTATGATTCAAACTTTTGATATTATATTTATATGCAAAATTACTTTTTTGGGTCAGATTTACTTAACCCTGAATTAAAGTGCTTAGATTAAAAAAGAAGAAAGATAAAAAACAGAATATATACTGCAAATAAACCATAGGCTTGAATTTTACCTAATATGCCAATACATTGCACCTCTTTTTTACAAGTGGTGAAATATTTGGCATAAAAGGCCAACTCATGGTAAAATCCAAATAACCTTAAGCCCCATGGAATATTTCTTAATACATTTCTATGAATGTCTTTAAAAAGAAGATTTTTTTTAAATTGCAGATCATTAAATTTGCAAGGGGTATTGATGGGGGACAAATGTGTTATATTGATGTGTTTTATTTCAGGAATTCATACAAATGTATAAGATATTACTGCCTAAAGGATTACTGAGTTCTGTAGATGATGTAAAAGACTTCTTAGAACATATGGAATTTATGGAAGAGAATTATCAAATTGGAATAACTAAGGTAATTTTGTCGAGAAATGTTCTGTTAATATGCCATGTCATATTTTTTATCATATAACTATTAATATATGATATTAAAAAGTCAATTTCTGGCACATATCTTTATTAGTATTTGGGGCTGTCTATCTTTTTGTAATAAAGTTATGAAAAGAATATTAGGTGTAAGCAGGCAACAATTTTATATGCGCTACACGGATAAATCTAGATTATTCTGAATATCTGACAAAAAGTCAAAACAACAGAAACAAATATCCTATATATACATTTACTGACATATGCAGAAAATTTTAGAAAAAAACATTTTTGATGGCTTCTACTTGTGATAAAAACAGAATGAGCACATATTCCATTTTCAAATTAACTTATTTAGTTCTATCAAAGTCATTTTACTACTGAAATTTAGCAAGCAATACCTTTTTACTTGATTTTAAACTGTTTATTTTGGTCTTTGTTGATTTATTTTTAAGGAAATAGTCTCTACTTAAGTTTTCCTGTTGAAATTTGAAACCATTTTTTTTCAGTGACACATTATACAATAGAAAAAAGTAAAAATCACAAAAATACTAAACTCTGAGGAAAATTCAAAACGGAAAGTCCCTAATCAAAAGGCAAAATCAAATAATAAAACACATCAAACGAATAGACAACAACTGTCATATTCCTCACTTAGTACAGGCATTTTCAAATGTAGAAAATAGTGGATTGAACCTGGTTTTATAGCGTTAAATCTCACTTGTATGACAGTCCCATAAAATTCCGTTTGATATTTCACAATTCACAAATGTTTTAGGTATTTCTAAGAGAAACAGAGAAACAGAGATTGGATCAAGCCTTACATGTAGCCATTATGGAAAGAGTTATTAGAGTTCAGAGATGGTTTAAAACAATCTTTGAAAGAAGGAACTATATTAAAATGAGAGCTAGTATTATTGTGATACAGGTTAGTTTTGCAATTATATTTTATGACACGGTTAATTTTTTTTTCAGAAAAAAACTGCATTGTTATAATACTTCTAGCAACATAGTTAATGAGCGAATAACTTTTATTAACCCTTTGCTGTCATCTAAATATGAGAAATTTATTACGAAACATACATTGTTATTTAGTTGACAAAAATATTGTGAACATTAACATTTTCATATCAATAAAATGAAAATGTTTTCAGCAATAACAAATTATTTTAATTAAATTTTCTAAAATATGCAATTTAAAGGGATTTTTTTTTTGCCACTTTTGTAACACATTCTATGCATTTATAGACCTATGTTAGTTAGCAATACCTTTTTACATAAGCACAATATGTATCTTCAAGAATATCATTTCCACTATAATAAGATGCAGTTTAACAACTTATAAATGCAAACAAAATTTCATCAAAATCTGATATACATGTATTGACAAACAACATTTACTTTCCCTAAATTAAAAGTATTATATATCATATATTTGAACCATTACAGGCTTGTGTAAGAATGTTCCTGGGTAAAAGAAGAAAACTAAGATTAAAACAGAACATATCAGCCATGTGTATTCAGCGTTACATGAAAGGATGGCATCACAGATATACATTTCTCAAAACATTATCAGCCACTCTTATCATACAGTGTTGGTACAGAGGATATAAAAGTCGCAAGATGTAGGTTTACTTATATGTCAAATGAATCTTTACTTATAAATTAAATGAATCTAAAGCAAATTTAACTTAGAAAGTTTTGTTTGGAGAGGAGGGGGGGGGGGGCACAAATGAAACAGTCAATTGTCTTATTCATAGGCAGTGGTATTTAAGTCTTAAATACCGTTAAAATCGTTAAATAAGCCGCAGGTTTTTTTCTCTGTCTTTGTCCCTGCGTGTTATACTCAGGTGCGCTTTATGTATGTATTTTTTTCTGTTTTCAGGATGAGCGTGAAAAAAAAATATTTGAATTTTTTTTTCTGGAGACAGTCAGATTGTCAAGTGCTTGCAGTGACTTGATAAATTGTTAATGTGGCATATTTTGTTATGAATAAATATATTTACTTTATCGTTTGTTCTTTATTTCATTCAATCATTGTTGGTTTGGGAAGTTGATAACCATGTGTTCGTGTTCATTTTATAAACAAAGAGAGATAACTGTGTTTTGAAAGAGGTACCATACAGGATATTGATTGTGTATTTATAATAAATATGTAGTTGTTTGTTGATTTAATGTGTTTTAAAATAAAATTTTCTAATGAAATAATTAAGAATGTGATTGTGTGTCTGCCCAATATTCCAAGTTTCTTTTAATAACGATGGTGATGCATATGCTTAAATAGACACTTTAAAGTGTTTCATAAACAAAGAAAGATAAGCGTGTTTGAAAAGAGGTATCATACAGGATATACTATTGAGGAGTAACTGTTTGTCGTTTTATTGTGTTTCAAAATGAAATATCTTTATGAAATATTGTAGCCACATAAAATCGGATGTTTAAATAAAAAAAAAGGATATTTATTTTTATAATTTAATCTGCTAAGACATTTACTTATGGCCGTCTTATTTGAATTCCCCTTTCCGTGGCCCATATCACTTTCATTTAAAAATAGACAATGACTTGCAGAAACTGAATAGTTTTGTTTGTGGTATTCATCCAAATTAAAATTGAAAAATGTTTCTTACTTTTAAAACTTCAACTTTTATTTTATAAACAACAATAAAATTCATAAGATTGATTTAATTAATTTTCTTTCTGACTTATGGGTGAACAGTTTTTACACGTGGGTACAGGTAAGTAGGTCACAATCAAGGTAAACAATGGCAGTTTTATGGCTTGGGTGACCTTTAATGAATACATTTTCAAGATTAATTAAAATCCTTAATTCCAATTCAAACAATAAACAAGCAATCAGCACCATACTAATTTTAATCAAAACAACAAGGTTCAATGGACACCCAAGCTGTCAACACATGGCCATTGTTGACAAAAAACAACAACAAACGAAACTGGCATAATTAAAACAATGAGAAAAGTATAATTATTTTATTAAGATGTTTTATTTTAATATGACACAAATAAATATATACAAAAATACTCTCAACTTTCTCACCAATCTGAAAATAGAAATGAAACATATAACGGTGTGAGTTACAAAAGGAGAGAACATTCATAACACTAAGGTCAGTAGAATAAATGTACGTTTCCTTCAAGGTGCGCTTTATATTCAGGTGCGTTTTATGTAAGGACAAAAACAATCCTCCCCCCCAAAAACGGCCGTGCGGCTTATTTAGGGGTGCGTTTTTTAGTCCGCGAGATACGGTAAATATGATTACATGTTAGGAAATGTGGTTGATAGAAAGTAATTTTTACTCAAAATACTTGCACCCATGCAAATATAAGATGGTCATATGTAAAGGCAAATAATTTTTTTTTTTTTTATTGTGATCAATTAAATAATTTGAGTTAAGCAGAGAGGAAATTTCAGTTTGCCATCGGTTTTTGTCGAGCCTGCAACTTCTGTTGCAGAAAGCTCGACATAGGGATAGTGATCCAGCGGCGGCGTTAGCTCACTTCTTAAAAGCTTTATATTTTAGAAGGTGGAAGACCTGGATGCTTCATACTTTGTATATAGATGCCTCATGTTACGAAGTTTTCGTCAGTCACATGTCCAATGTCCTTGACCTCATTTTCATGGTTCAGTGGCCACTTGAAAAAAAAAGTTCAAATTTTTTGTAATGTTGAATTCTCTCTTATTATAAGTAATAGGATTACTATATTTGATATGTGTGTACCTTGCATGGTCCTCATGTCTGTCAGACAGTTTTCACTTTGACCTCGACCTCATTTCATGGATCAGTGAACAAGGTTAAGTTTTGGTGGTCAAGTCCATATCTCAGATACTATAAGCAATAGGGCTAGTATATTCGGTGTATGGAAGGACTGTAAGGTGTACATGTCCAACTGGCAGGTGTCATCTGACCTTGACCTCATTTTCATGGTTCAGTGGTTATAGTTAATTTTTTGTGTTTTGGTCTGTTTTTCTCATACTATATGCAATAGGTCTTCTATATTTGTTGTATGGAATGATTGTAAGGTGTACATGTCTAGCGGGCAGATGTCATGTGACCTTGACCTCATTTTTAGGTTCAGTGGTCAAAGTTAAGTTTTTGAGTTTTGGTCTTTTTATCTTATACTATATGCCATAGGTCAACTATATTTGGTGTATGGAAATATTTTATGATCTTTATGTCAGACGCGCAGGTTTTATTTGACCGTGACCTCATTTTCACGGTTCATTGCACAGTGTTAAGTTTTTGTGTTTGGTCTATTTTTCTTAAACTATAAGTAATGGGTCAACTATATATGTTGTATAGAAGCATTGTTAGCTATACATGTCTGCCTGGCATGGTTCATCTGACCTTGACCTCATTTTCAAGGTTCATTGGTCTTTGTTTAGTTATCTTGGTTAATGTTAAGTTTATGTGACAGTTGTAATAAAGCTTAGCTTTATACTTAGGACTATCAACATAATATCAATGATTAGTATAGAAGGCGAGACATTTCAGCGTGTGCACTCTTGTTTTTTATGTATATATCTTTTTTTAATCAAATCTTAAAAATAAATTGTTTCTTGACTCTGAAAAAAAAAAAATCCAGTGTAAAAACTGAATGGTATATTTCAATTTAGCGTATGAAAATGAATAATTTTGTATATGTAATGCAGATATAGAAATCTGCTACTTGAAAAACAACTTGAAGAAGCGAAAGCCAAGCAAGCACAGATAGATGATTTACGATCCTCTAACAGTGATGAAGGTATTCTGACTAAAGGATCCAGCGGTGAAGAACTAGATGATGTTGGCAGATCTCCTAGACGTGATTCATCGTAAGTATATTATTATTATTGTGTTTTTTAACAGAAATAAATACATAACAGAAGAATAGCAGTGGAAAATACACTCTTGAAAAAAAATAAAATTATATGATATCTTATGCCACAAACTTCAAATTTTATTTTTCATTTATATAATTCTGTTGCAGTTATTTTGCAGGCTCATGGTAAAGCCCTGCAAGTTTATAAAAGAAAGTTATTAATTGAATTACTTCTTCTTTATATAAAATATGGCAGAGTGTTTGAAGTAATAATTTAAAGTGATTCAGTCAACACTGATGTTGTGAGCCCAAACCCCTGTAGCTTTAATTTAAATAGTGACAATAAACTCGCAGAAGTCTTGTATATTATTATATTGAAATTAAATAACTCGAGTTGATATCAAGCAATATTCCATTCTCACTTGTTATGAAACCTAACTATTTGATCACTTATGATACTATTTGTTTTTAATTTTCTGTTGCAGGAGTAGTGGTGTTCATGATGAAGACTCAGAATCGGAAACAGTTTCCCTAGAATCAAAAAGTCGTGATGGCTCCATAGTAACCCCACCTCCAACACCCACTGATGTTAAAATTATAGTACAACCCACCATTAAAATAGAACAAGACGAATACCTTAGGCAAGACAAGAGGTCATCAAGGTAAGCTCATCAATTTATTCAAAATTGTTTTTTCAATAGTTACCTCCCTTGTCCTGGTTAGTTGATATAAGAAGATGTGGTATTAGTGCCAATGAGACAACTCTCCATACAAGTTACAATTTTTTGTGGTTATCAATATGGAATTTATTTAAATTTAAAGATGTTGGCAATAAAAAAAAAACCTCTCAAAATGAATCAATATGTTAGAAGACCGAAAGTACAAGTCAAGATGAATATTTATCTTACCTCCTATACATTTCTAGGAATATGATTGGTTAAAAGTGTTCTCGTGGAAACCGTGTATATTTAATATTAGGTTAGTTGGGAGGGGGGGGCTTATTTCATATATGGTTAGTAGTGGAGTTACGTCCCTTTATATTCCATATAAGGTAATAAGGATGCGGGGCTTATTTCATACATGGTTAGTAGTGGTGTTATGTCCCTTTAGAAAAACAAAACATTACTGAGAAAAAATCTTAAGGTTTCAACAGACGAAGAAAGTGATGATTAAGTGAAATAAATTCATAAAACACATTTAAATCTAACAAGTTGTCATTGTTGGGATCTGTTTTTGTAGGATCAAAGGAAGTTGTTTCTTAATCATGTTAATGCTAACTGTATTGAAGACTTGCTCATTTTGATAGGTCACTAGTCTAAATTTTACACGTTAAGATAGTCAGTAAGATAAATTTGTTACATAGTGTGCTAGTGACGTAATACGGTATATATGGGGTCAGTAAATTCCATATGGGGATTCGAGCTTGCTCTCACCCCATATGGAATTTACTGACCCCATATATACTGTATTAGGTCACTAGCACACTATGTAACTAATACTATCAAATGCTAAAAATTCATATCAACAAAAAGATGCTTTATCAGGTATAAAATATTTACATATAGTTTATAATTTGATAATGAAATTCTGCTTAATTATTGATTGCAACTTCCTGTATCAAAATTTAGCATAAATGGTTGGTATTATTGGTATCATACTTTTATAGGATATATTTTAATGATATTCTGTAAATATGTTGAATATTTAAAAAAAATACTCAGATACCATTAGTTTGTAACTAAATAAAATTAAATGTCAAATCAACTGTTTTGATATATTTCTTTATTCATTCAATCAATATTGTTTTCAAATATATGTGTTTGGGTGACCCTAATCTAGGTTAATCCAGCAAAGTGATTCAGATGGATACATTTTGTAAAATGTTATTTTCGCTTTTTTGTTGTTAATATGTTAGTCATTTTACAATTAGGTTGAAATTAATGTATTTTCAATATTATTTTTATATGATTTTACAGAGTTCAAGATTTGGCCAAATTTCATGAAGCGAAAGCTGTAAGTAGTCATTATTCCTACTCTTTCCAAGATTCTTATAAATTAATAATTAATTGAATTGTTCCCAAGGGTATTAACAAGTCGCTAGAATGTTGTAAAATAATAAAAATCCAGGTTTCTAAATGTTTCAGACTCTGCATTGTTTTTTTGGCAATATAAAAGTCTTGAAAAATCTTATTATTTCATATAAATGCATACATCATTTAAAGAAAGGTCATATTAAGATAACTATATAAGATAACAGTACTGAGACATGGATTCACCTTTAACATTTAGAATTTGGATCTTTATAGAAATTAGAATTTTTAATGAAAATAACATAAGGTACTTCAAACTTTGAAAAAAAGAATCTAATTGATATACTCTCTACTTGTGTTAATAACCTTGCATGTCTTCAAACCAACACGGCATGCCATGTGGAATCTAAACATGCATGATATTCTTAACTTTACTGATCCGGGTCATGAACCCTCAACATTTTCTACATTGGAACCCTTCTTCTCCCTCTTGAAAATTGAAATTTATTTTAGTAGAAAAAGGATGATTTTTTTGGTGAATAATTGAAAGCCAAGCAAATTACAAATTGAATGAATAATAGTATTTCATGGATTGTCTCCAATTAAGACTTTTTCAGTGTTTTTATCCACAAACTTTCATAATTATGACTGTTTTTGAAAATTTCTTTTTATAACATAAATAAAGACAAAATAGCAGTCAGGATTATCAATAGTTTGATTGATGGTATTGTGAAGGTTCATGTTGGTCTTCATTCGCCCTAAAAATTAAACAATTGAACAATTGTTGAGAAATTATTGAGAAATACTTCAATCCTTTAAAACAAATGAAAAGAAAACAAGCTGGATTTTTTAGTAAATTTTATGAACATCTGAGCTGTTTGGCTGTTCTAAGTATGTTATATGAAAAAATATGACTTGTTAAAAAAAATATAACTATCTGTTGAATGGAATATTCTGATTCAAGGATGCCTTGAAAGAGAATTCTGACACAGTATCTCTTGAAAGAGGTCCAATGAAGAAAAAGCCAAAAGTTATACCTGCACCTCTGGCTAAGCAGGAATCATTCTCTGATTTGGTAAGAAGAAGCTTTGTTTGGGTGTTATATCAGATTTCGCTTGAACCACAACACTTCAAAAACTAGATTCTATTCCATATCTGTAGGGTTGAACATGGCGTTAAACTTGTCTTTGTCAATCAGTCTATAGGGTTTTAAAATGACTTTCTTGTGTAAGACAACTTGAGCAATAATCCATACATTTTAATACATATTGATATCAATCTTGCTGATCTGGCATGATTTTATTTAAAATGACTTCAGATTAGAGTTGATTTGATTTTGTGTTTAAAGAGAGCCTTATTTCCTCTATCAAATAATGTGTACCCTTTCAAAATTTCATCTAAGGAGTTAAGAATAGACAAGCTTCATCTTGTGATACCATTGTCTAACAAAATTATCTGTAACTGTTTAAAGAAGCACTGGGTAAAAAGTGAAAGCAATTCTAAATCTTTCCGACGACAATAAGGAAAAGATGAATGATAAAATGCTAATTAAACAATTGAAAACAAATCATTCTGAACTTATTATTGAGGAAAATCGACAGGTATTCTGAGGTCCTTAACCTTTTATTTCCACAATTAATCTTCAATTTAAAAAATTACAATGTCCTTAACCTTCAAACATTGAATAGATTTTTAACAGCAGACCTTGTTCATTGTTGTTAAGGTGGTCCTTAATTTCGTAAATCACCAAATCCAGAACCTTTCACATCAAAATATTTTGAACCCCTGAAGAAATGAGAAAATATGAATAGGTTCCAACATGAATTATCTAATAAGAATCTAGAATTTGAATTGTTGTGGTCCAGTAGTTTTGCAGAGTGTGCTTCATCTCTGTTGTATTAGTCAGTTTCTTGTCTGTTGTGTACTCTACACTTTGCTGTGTACTCTTACACTTTGTGTGTACTCTTACACTTTGCACTCTATACAATGTCTCATACACCTGTCACCACTATATAGCTAAGTACTACACTCTTTTCTTTGAGTTAGCACTATGAATAAGGATTCTTACAGAGAACATATATAGACTGTATACAGATGTCTCTAGTGTAAATTTTAGTGTCTATGTAGAATATAAAATATGGTGAGAGTTGTGTCATGTTGATAAGTAAAAATGTTGACTAACATAAAAATGTAGATTAGCTATAACCTTTTATTGTACTGTGGATTTATCTATTTTTCTGGTACTAATTTTTTTGTGGATTAAGAAAAAAATGTTTGTTCATGGATAATTTATAATTTTGTTATGTTGACAAAGTTTGCATGCAATCCTATTTTGGGAAATGTACTCATCATTGAACATTTAAATATGTGGTTCATCTAATCCCACAGAATCCATGGAAATAGTGTCTAATAAAATAAAATGAATCTACTGTACAGTATTTAACATGGTGGGGTACATTTTATAAGATATAGTATAGGGGGTACAGGTATTTTTCATAATTCCATGAGTTGTTTTCTACTTGGAAAAAGGTGACATGTGTTTAAACAAATGAAAATCATTTCTATATTTTAAGTCAAAAAGAAACAAAATCATTTTTTATATGCATACAGATTAGATATTGTTCCAGATATGTTATTGATGATAATAAAAAAAAGTCAATATAATGGTTTACTTTTACTTTTTTGTGGCTTGGAGAGTTGTCTCATTTGCACTCATACCACATCTTCCTATAATATCTAGTCCTGCATCACTTACTGTGTAATTACATAAATGAAATTTGAATACAAAAATAAAAAGGGCTATTTCATAAAGTTAAATGTGTTAAGGTAGAAAGGTGATTAAAGCACCTCCCACATGACTTACTTTCTATATGAGGAGTTTTGCATGTATCAATTTAGTATGCAACCACAAATGACCGATCACTTGTGTCCAAAAATAAATACAGGTATATTCTTCTTACCTTCCTGCATTCATTTTAATGGAATAGCCCTAAGTTATTTAGTAGTAGGTGAGAGGATAACTCCTAGAACATTACTAATACTAAAGTGTTATTAAATGTGTGTTTTCATATTGTTCCTGTATTATATAGTATGTCCTAGTAAGAATTGGGTTGAGGCACAGTTGAGGGCAATTTCAGCTACTAGTAATCAAGACTCAATATGACTAGGAGAACATAATGCAATTTCAATATGAAAACACCTACCTTTATTAACCCAATGACTTAAAATAATTACCAGAATCTGAAAAAGAACAAATACGACTGAAAGAAGACTAATATAAGATCAGTTTAAACTAACTTTCACTAATATACAAGGCATGGTGGGAAACCCTAAAATTCATTAATGTAGGACAAGTTACCATTTTATTCACTAATAAATAACCCTTTAAGTCTCTCAATTTATGCACAAATTATCTCCCTTTAGAATAGTGTCACTGGTGTATGTAAATAGAATGGCCACTGACAGGTAAAAGGTAAAAAGTTTGTCCAGTTACGAGAAAACAAGTATTGAAAAAGCATCTGGTGGCAAGGATAGGTTTCACAAACTACCATTTTCTGACACCTTTTTGACCCAATAACCCATAGTTAAAATCCTTTATTTGACCAAATTTCCAGTTTTCAGACACATGGAATTGTAATAAATGGAAAATTGATAATTTATTTTAAGTCATAGGTTAATAATCTGATAATAATGTGTGACTTGTAATTTGATAAAGTTGTGAGATATAGGTAAAATTTTGATAATGGAGTAAAATATTTATTGAAATGATACTGTAAAGAGATTTAGTAGACCTATCATAATCCATTTAATAAGTTGATGTTTTATCAACCTGGCATAGCTTTTTGTTTATTCAGAGAATGCAGAATTTTTCTATAGAGCTTTTTTCAAATAATATGTATACCAAAGGAACTGTATTTTATTTTGTTTTCAATTGTATACACTATGTTGTTTTTAAATTGCTGATATTTATTGATTACAGTCTCTGTTGGCTAATAATAATTAAAAAAAATCATCAGTTTCTACTTTCTGAATTTAAAAAAAATAGAATGGTACAATTCAGTATTAACTTCTGAATATGACATTAATTAATTTCTTTCTAGGAACCAATGTCACCCTCAGATCAGTATGTTACTCCAGATAAGAAGAGGATGGTTGAAGAGGCTCTAAAGAAGCCCCCACATCAGAAAGACCAGATAGATGCTGAACCCCAATCTCCCTCATCGTTTTCATACGCCAGCCCATTGAGGAAGGCCAAAATATTTAAACACAGTAGGCTAAAGAACCTGTTGGGAGGTGAGTGTTTTGTTTTATTTTCAGAATTTTATTCAACATTTTAATCCCTTAGCTGAGATTTGTTAGTTTACCTAAAATAGATACTGAAATTATCCTCCTCCAAAAAATAATCTACCAACATACACAAACAAAAACTAATTTGTAACTGAAATTATCCTCCCCCAAAAAATAATCTACCAACATACACAAACAAAAACTAGCATCACATAGTCCAGGTAGACTTGGTAAAGGCAGAGAAGTGGTGGAGTTTAACCTATAGATGTCTTTGATGGTTTTTAAGTCATTGAGTTATTATCTCAATGGTTGGTACCCTAATGTCTCTTTATAAATTTGTTTAATCTATAGTTTCCATGGAAATGATAATTAGTTGGCAACAATGAATATTCTGATACAGTTTATTTACTCAAATTTGGATGTCTTGGTCATTTTATATTCATATAGAATGACCAATTGGATGATGGTATTTAATCAGATGATGAGTTTATATTTTAAACTAGAATTACCTGCAAAATTTTAATGGTTAGGTTCACTGGACATGCACTCTAATACACATAAAAGTCTTTTAAGGGGTTATGACCTTTCTGTAAAACACTCATTTCATTTTTTCCATGCTTTCATTTGCAGTAATATATCAACTCTATGTACACATTATTATATCTCAACTATATTTTTTTTATAAAAGCCTTATTAACGGAAAAATGTTTAACAGTAAGTTTTTTTTACTAAAATGGCAAGTTTGTTTATAGATATAAAAGAGTCTACTCAAACTTGTCGCAGATCGTCTTTTCGATTCCTCCATCGGGACAAGAGTGAGTAAATGGCCAGTCACTAAACATATAGCATGTCACATGACAGAATAATGGCTGATCGGTTGATATATTTGTAATAGACCATATTATATGGGGTTTGTGCAAAACGTAGGCATGCAAAAAGGATGTAGAATGAAGAAAAGGTCTTTAGCTATCTAAGGAATGGAAATATTACGAATCTCACAAACTTGATTAAGACTGCAGTGAACTTTCGCATATATTTGTGTGGTTTTTTTTTAGATTATTTAAAAGCATGACTGACACATCAGAAATGACAACCACATTTTCTTCATTTATTACCTGGCTTTTGCTATCCCTTTCATTTTTCTCTAGGTCTTGAATGCTGTGTGAATAGCTTTCAGAATTTTTGACAACTATAAAAATGCTTTGCTAGTGTTTTCTATTTTTTGTCTTCTCTATTGAAGCATGTTGTACAATGAATCATTCCTCATATCTTCAAACTTTATAAGCTTATCCCTCTATACAATAAACATGAAAAAACTTGCACAACTAGGGACATTTATATCTGTTTTCATTAATATTTCTTCCGCACACTTTGTAATTTCATATTTAATAGCATTTTATTTAACTCCAGCAAGTGTAGTTTTATCTGAAACTTTTTGTGTGTACTGTATTACCTAAATATTGACTGTAAATAAGTGTGGTTTCATCTGAATTTTTTGTGTGCTCTGAATTACCTGTTGACTGTATTAATCTTTTTGTGAAAAAAAATATTAAGCAGTTTGTTTTATCCATCAACTGTCTTCACACAGCACACAAAAGGGTAACTCTTTTCCATTGGCTGAATATCTATTGTTTATGAGGTAATCAGCCAATCACTGAATTTGAATTCATCTCTTAGATTATACAATACTATGAGAAGCTTCAAGTCTATCAAAATGTTGTTGTGCATTAATCAGAATTCCCCAATCAATCACTATGTGATAAACATTGAAAAATCAACCAGTCAGTTAATAATTATGAATACTTAGGTAAAAATGTGAAAGTGGTGCCAAAGGTAATAAAATCAATCAGTAGTTTCTTTTTAAAAATGTAACATATAAAAACACAAATAATCATGAAAATTCATTCCTTTTATTTCAGCATTTTTATCAACTTTTTGGGGTAACAGAATTTTATTGAAATTTTTACCTGCAAGTTCTTTAAATGTAACATATATTCTTTGGAATCCTTGTCAGCTTTTACTAGTATTCAAATCTCTTGTCTTCATGGCTGCCTTTTGCATTGAAAATTACCAATCCAATCTTGTTTGCTTCTGTTCTGTGGATAAACATAGTCTTTGTCTAATATTAAGCTGTGAGTTCTAGAGCATTGAAGTTCATTATTTGTTGGTAAGATAATTTGTGAATAATATATGATAATTTATCAGTGCATAATTATCTTCTATTGGAATATCAGTTTTATGTAAAATAGATGAAAATAAAAGAGTTAACTGTTTTACTGGAAATGAAATCTAGCCTTTAGCAAATACAATCACTTTGCATTCTTTGTCATAAACTGTTGTCTTGACAACTTTTAGAAATTTAATTCAAACCCTACATAATTATATTAAATGATTTATATGAATAAATTTCCAGCTAGGAATGAATCCAACAGTGAGGGGGGACCTTTATCGGGACTCCGGAATCGGGTGTTTTTAAGCTCAGGATTTCGGGATTGACCCTTTCGAGATCCGGGAATTCTTTTTTTGAATTTCTGGATGTCAGGATTTAAATTTATTTAAAATTGGGACCTCTGGATTTCGTGTTTTTAAGCTTGGGATTTCGGGATCAGGACCCCTCCTACCCTCGCTCAACAGTTGTTACACATGAAAGCAGGATTTTTCAAAGTTTTTTTACTGAACTTGGTCCTGAAACAGGAAGTAGCAATGTTATGGCCACTTCTTCTATAAATATTTTTCTGCTAAATGACGCTGGACTTTAATCAACCAACAATCAATCAATCATCTTTCTGGTCTAATCACTGCCTTGCCTTATTATGTTAGTACAAAAATTTCAGACCATTGCTACCAAATTGCTGATATATCCAAGTTGGAATTGCCATTCCTTCAGTCATCACATTTCATTGAATGCCAATAGAATAATAGCATAAACTTGCAAAGGTTTATTTCAATGCCCCTGCCATTGGGCGAAGGGGACATTAAGTTTTACCAATTATCGTTTGTCTCAATCTGTCACAAAAGTATTCTTATATATTATAAGCAAGCTTGAGCAGGGGCAATACCATCTTTATTTGATTTTGTGCACAGATGATCAGGCTTCCATGTGAAGGGTAATTGAGTACGTAGAATGTCTCTTTCGTATTAATCAATCAAAATCTGGTGTGAAGTGTAATAAACTAAATAGATGTATGGACATTAATATTTTAGTTTAAACAATATTTAATCAGATAAATAATCACATAACAATATAATACACTTGAAATAGATATCTAGGATTCAGAAACAAACAAAGTCAGTCACTTTACAACTTTATGTATAGGGATAAGTTATGGTCCTTTCCCCATTGTCATTGTGTCTGTAATTAATTAAAAGTATTTGATTTGGTTTAATGTCTTATAAAATTTTAGACTTGCATCCTGTGTTAAAGAATGATTCATTAAAAAAATCATCCTTTTTTACCTCATGATACTTAATTGTGGTAATCTTAAGAAGCTTAACATTTTATTTTCATCTTCAGAACTTTCTAAATTGCTTCTATTGGGGTGAAGAGGGAAGTTATGGAATTTGAGAATTCTCTATTGGTATCATTATGCTGCTATAGTTGTTCTTATTATGTCATGGCCTTACCTTTACGTCTATTTTGATAGCAGTTATACACTTGTCATTTTTGGGTTGCTGGTCGGTGTGAGCCAAGGCTCCGCATTGAAGACCGTATTTTGACTCCTACAATGGTTTATTTTATAAATTGTGACTTAGATGGAGAGTTGTCTCATTGGCACTCAAACCACATTTTCTTATATCTATATATATAGGTCAGTTTTTGACATAATTGACATAACTATAAATTATGTGAATGCAGTTGTTCTTTTCCTAAATTTATATAATCTGAAAGTGTGAAGAAATTAATTATATTTTCATTTTGTGAAGAAACCCCAAACTATGTAATATATTCTCATTTTGCAGGTAAAAAACCAAATCGTGAAGACAGTGATGAAGACCAAAGTCCAACTAACACTGAACGTAGACCACCATGTACGTAGAATTTTATCAGGAACAGATTATAACGCCTTGTTTCAGTTTGAGAATAGAATGCCATTTGGAACTTTATTATATTTCAAAATGAAAGCAAATTTCTAGCTGTAGAGTGCAGAACAAAACTTAACATAGTATAAAGTTTTCTGTTAGCTTCAAGACAGCATTCATACAATCTACAAACAGTCATATATGAATAAATGCCAAATCAAAAGACATAAGTTAATCTAACCTAGGATAGGATTTATGTGTAGTGTTGATAGGGCCATTTTTGGCTAGGGCTGTTCCAGTTTAAACAAATTGAGGGTTGGGAGGCACTTTTTCTTAACCACATTCAAACATGATATAAAATTTCATTTTTACTTATAATTCTTACAAAAAATAAAGAAAATGCAACTGCCTACAATTTATTTATTTGATTGCTTTCAACTCCAGTCCCTGCAATACTTTTAAACTGACAATATTCTGAATTGCATCTATCAGAAAGAAAGTCTTGGAAGACCTGGAAGTTTTCAGGGTACACATATTTATGTGTCCTTTAGGTTAGTCACCCTGTGTATCTGGTAGGTTGTCGACATTGATATCTATCTAATTATATAATCTGAAGATGCATTTACATATATTTTTAATTTTTTGAAAAAGAAAAGACTTTCAGAGCCTTCTTGGAAAAACTAGCTGTAAACAGATTTTTTTTTACCTAACATATACAAAAGTGAATTTGAAAGGATAAAAAAGCCAACCATTTTGTTTGTTTTGTATCCTAACCTTATTTCCTAAATTGGCTGTATTAGAGTTATTCGTAATAATCCAATGATAGAGTCATAGTCATTCATCAGACATATGTTGTTTATTTGTTTAAAATAATAGGTAAATATACATGCTTATGGAATCATAACATTAGTATGACATTTGGCTTTTATAAAGGATATAATAATTTAGGTAAGAAACAAGGATTTTGTGTTTGATTTTGTTAATTTTAAACACTTTTTTTCAAAGACGAGAATCACTGATATAACATGAATTTCACCAGCAATAAAAAAATTGCAAATCTTATCCCTGAGTTTGTAACAACTATTCAAATGTGAAGGGGAGAGGGTGTGTGGAGTTGGGGACAAATAAACATGCAAGCTCAGATTTATACAATTTTTAGTTTTTTTTATTAAATGGTAAAAATTATATATATATTTTTGGTCAAAAACAAATTAATTTAGAGATACTGCTATTTTGGTTCAAAACTATTACTAAAAAAGAAATATGATAGACAACAACCAGCGAAATAAGCTAAAAACACATAATATTAAGGTTTTGCTCATTTTTCAAACAGATAAAAAAAACTCTGGTAAGTTACAGGAAAATTCGTGTAAGCATAACACCATTTCTTTGCGCAAACATAATGCTTGTCACTTTCAAATTAGCTCAAACATAATGCTTGTCATTTTCAAATTAGTTTAAACATAACATGTCATTTTCATATTCCTGCAAACATAATGCTTGCCATTTTCAAATTTGTGCAAACATAATGTGTGTCATTTTCAAATTCGAGCAGACATAATGCTTGTCATTTTCAAATTCGAGCAAACATAATGCTTGTTATTTATAAATTCATGCAAATGTAGGTTGCCAGATCAGTTTTGTCTGTCCATTATATAAACAAAAGATTGAAGAATTATTTAGGCATTTCAATGGCCTGCATCACCAAACCAAAGGCAAATGCAGGTTATTTATCGTTCAGCTCTGTCTGTATTATGTATGACCATCAATCCAAAAGACCTTGTGTAGAAAAGTTTTTTTGGCTTTTATGAAATGAATGATTTTATATTTGATCTGCAGATTCTTGTGTTAAATAGTTTTAGCAGGTAAGTAATTTCAACATCTGCCTTACGGCAACCTCCTGTTTGGAATTTTACAACACCCATTGTACAAGGAAAACTATCTTCAAAGGAGTAGGTCCGGTAAGGACCGATTTTGGCCTCAAATTTCAGGTTCATCTGACGAAAGATTTTGACCACTTTTTAAACACTTAAGTGTCTATTTCATTTGAATCAATTAGTTTATGTGAAAGATTTAAACTGATTTAGTCATTAAAATCGATCCAATTCAAGCTCAAATATGAAAAATCTACCAAATATGTCGAAAAATGTCACTTTTCAGATGGTTTTTGTCAAAAACGAAAGTGGCCGCATCCGTGTTCATTCTCAACCTTTATATATATTATGTATTATCATAAAATACAACTTACATTTCAATATTAAGAATGAACACGAATGCGGCCACTTTCTTTTTACACAAAAACCGTCTAAAATTTAACTAAAATGCTAGAATTATGAAGAATTCAGTAAATTAGCATGACTTTATGGTGCTAGTACCCAATATATGTACATTGTTATGTCAAAAACAGCCCATATTTATGTAGCAGAATCATTCTACTGTCCAATAAATAACTAAAAGTTTACATTTTAACAACTTTGTAAAACTGCTATATTTTGGGGCCAAAAAGGGGTCTTACTGGACCTACTCCTTTTTCTTGGCTTCTTTATAAGGGAATAATTTTAAATTTTGTTTGCAGCTTTATATTTAATTGATACTATAATTTGACTGTTTTAGTTGGACTAATTGGAGGTATACCTGTTCTCCCTGGGCTTAGACCAGACCAGCTGTCCCCAACGTCGCCAAAATCACCATCAGATCCCAAATATTTCCCTGGTGTAAAGAACTTGTCACAAGAAGATATTCATGACAAAAAGAAGACTCCAAAACGAGGAAGTAGTCGCAGAGACAAAGAACAAAACGATACACCCAAGAGAGGTGAATCACCAGCACGGGATGTGAAATTTGGAGAGAAAACAGAATGGCAATATCCCAGTGATCTTGTTATTACAGATTACAGAGAGTTAGCTGCCTTGGATGATTTTATTCTGAAAAAGGTTAAATATATGATACTGAGTAGATATAAAAAGATGTGGTATGAGTGCCATTGAGATCACTTTCAATCCGAGTAACTCTTTGTAAAAGTAAGCCATTATAGGTCTAGGTATCAACTGAAGCTGCACTGCAGTTTATTTATCATGTTCTTTTATTTTCACTCCATATGATAGCTCATTCAGAAGCTCATTATTTTTATCATGTTTGATTTCAATGTTAAACAATCCCTAAATAGATATACCGATAAACATATGGCAATCAAAACATAGTTATAAACGGTCAAAATTTGGTTGCAAGAATTCAAAGATATTACTATTTTTTGGCAAGTTAAAGCTAGAGGAAATCTATTTTTTTAATTAGTTCTTGTGTAGTTCTCTTTATGAATACTTTGAACTGCATGATGGATTTTAATGAAACTTGATGTTGCATTCTATCAATTATGTTCATATTTTGAATGGACAGTATTACATTCATCTACCTTTTGATGGAGATATTTGCAATACTTGGGAATATTGCATGCTGAATTTTGAAATAGTATACATATACATGTAATTATAAGCTTCTATACCATATTGTTGATAATGTATGTATATGCTATTGTCATCAATATAAATACTATTAATATATGAAGTGAATTCAAATTCTTCAAGTTATCAAGTGACTTTTAACTTTTGCTACAAATAATTTTGGTCTTCCTTCAATATATAAAACATAAAGTGTATTCATTTTTTTTCACAGCTGATTGACTATAGCAAAGACTTAAGTAAAAACAAGCAGAGTGAATCTGTATTTGATGATGTTTTCATGAGATCAATGTCAGAATTTCATCTAGAAATGCAGGCAACTTTGTCAGTGGAAAAACAGGTAACAATAATGTTATATGCTAAAGAATTATATAAGGAAATATGATGTATAGTATTGATAATAACATTAATCACATGCCTTGATAACGTTTGTCACAGTTTTGAACTGGTGAAATTAGAATGTTTCAATTTTACTTGATTAATTCAAATGTTTATATTTTACTTGTATCCTCTGCTTTTAGGCCAAGTTATATCTACATTTGTAGACTCGAATCGAATGTCAATGTTTTTTTCTCACTCAAGGAGAGTGAGAAAACAATGCAGTTACATGCCAACATCATTAAAGATGCCACTTAAGGTGGTACCCAACACTACAGGGAGATATAAAGTCAGCTAAACGTTTTAATTACGTTGTGTTGTAAAAAGAATATTAAGCTTCTCAATGATCAAAATTGGTGTTTGTCAAATTGCTATATAACCAGTGTAATTTTTCTGACAAAATAGTTGGTTCAATTTTTTTTATATTTTAATATTTTTGTTAAAGGGTCAAAGTAAATACTTTGACAAAATTTTATGAAAATTAAACGAGCCAAATTAATTTTAGTGAAAGTGTTGGGTACCACCTTAAAATAGGGATAAATAGATTTCTGTGGATTCATTATTGTTTATGTGTACCAATTTTCATGGATTTCGTAGAAATATATATGACTAATGATTTTAAATACTTAACAGTAAATAAATTATCAATCGGCTTGTGTGCAGTATAAATCAAAACCAAGAAATCAAATATCCATTAAAATACAATTTTCTCCAATTACATGAAAATTGGTACCAATAGACTTAAATGAAACCACAGTATAGTTGGTCTTTCAACTCCAGAAAATGTCTCTGCTATAATCTCAATAGAAAGCAATATCTTCCTCTTATTATCCAAACAATAGATTATCTATAATTTATTACAGAAAGGAAATATGGACATTCCGTATAGAGATCTTCTACAAAAATTTGCTCAGTTGCTTGAGGCTACATTAAAGAACAGGCATAATAAAGGCACTTTCCCAATTACGATGGGAGTTAATGCATTCCGTGGTTTTCTGGACGAGTTTATCAAACATAAACGAAAAGAAAGGAAAGATGACCAAATACCTAAAAAGAAGATTAGAAGAAGAGATAGGCCAAAAGATATTTATGTAAGTAAAGTTTTGTAGGTTTTCAGTAACTACATTAATAGTCCTTGAAAAAGAAGTGGCACTGGTAGTATTAGTAGAAAACATGTCTTGGAAGCAGACTAAATTTTTAACTCTGTTGAATTGTTTTAATAAGTTATCATTTCTAATGACAAATGAATTTATTTAACTTTGGCATTGACCAATACAGTAATATTTTCTCAGCAATTACTAGTCGTAGCTTCGTGATATATAAGGCACCCAGCTTCATCTGGTCATGCCATTCCATGAAACATTTGATCAGTTTCTTCGATGTTCAGCTCAATATTTGCAGACAACTTTCATCTTTAACATTTCTGTCATGTATATTTATGCCATTTCCCCACATTTAGCCAACAACATTGAGCAGCAGTGGTTTCAGTGAGTGTTAAACAAGTAAGACTAAAATATTTTTTTTCTATTTTCAGGAGGTGATGGGACACAAGTTTATGTTAGTACAGTTTGGTATTCCCACATTTTGTGAATATTGTTCTAATCTACTGTGGATCATGGAAAAGGGTAGTGTTTGTCAAGGTAGGATTTCATCATAATAAAAAAAAAATTTGCGTCGTATAATGGTATGATGTTGTCGTCGTCGTTGTCTTCGTCGTCCAAAGACGCATTTAGTTTCCGGACAAATAACTTAAGTTTTAGTGAATGGATCTCTAAAAATTTTTAACAGAAGGTTCATTACCACTATAGAAAGGTTGGGATTGATTTTGGGGGTTAGTGGTCCCAAAAAAGGGCCTAAATAAGCATTTTTCTTGGTTTTCACAAATAACTTAAGTATAAGTAAATAAAAATCTGAAATTTAAACACAAGGTTAATGGCCACAACAGGAAGGTTAGGACTGATTTTTGGAGTTTTGGTCCCAACAGTTTAGGAATGGGCCCAAGTAAGCATTTTCCTTGGTATTCGCACAGTAACTTCGGTAAAAATTATTGGAAATCTATGGAATTTTAACACAAGGTTTATGACCACAATAGGGAGGTTTGGATTGATTTTGGGAGTTTTATTTCGAATAGTTTTGGAATTGGGGGCTAAAAAGGGCCCAAATTAGCATTTTTCTTGGTTTTCGCACAATTACTTTAGTATAAGTGTATAGAAATCTATGACATTTAAACAAGGTTAATAACCACAAAAGGAAGGTTGGAATTGATTTTGGGAGTTTTGGTCCCAACAGTTAAGGAATTAGGGGCCAAAAGGGTTCCAAAATCAAACTTTGTTTGAATTCATCAAATATTGAACTATCGGGGTTCCTTGATATGCCCAATCTAACCGTGTATTTAGAATCTTGATATTTGGTCCTGTTTTCAAATTGGTCTACATTAAGGTTCAAAGGGTTCAAAATTAAATTTAGTTTGATTTTAACAAAAATTGAATTCTTGAGGTTCTTTGATATGCTGAATCTTAAAATGTACTTTTTTTTTTTATTATGAGGGCAGTTTTCAAGTTAGTCCAAATCGAGGTAAAAAATTAAACTTTGTTTGATTTCAACAAAAATTGAATATATGGGGTTCTTTGATATGCTAACCATATGTATTTAGATTTTTTATATTTGGGACCCGTTATCAAATTGGTCAGCATTGAGGTTTAAAGGGTTCAAAATGGAACTTTATTAGATTTCTTCAAAAATTGAATTCTTGGGGTTCTTTGATATGCTGAATCTAACATGTATTTTGATTTTGGATATTGGACCATAATAGGTAAATGTCCAATCTAAAAGTGTTTAAGTTTAAGTTCTTAATAGACCACATTCATTCTGTGTCAGAAACCTATGTTGTATCAACTATTAAGTATTTAATCACAATCCAAATTCAGAGCTGTATCAAGCTTGAATGTTGTGTCCATACTTGCCCCAAACGTTCAGGGATCAACTTCTGCGGTCGTATAAAGCTGGGCCCTGCGGGGCACCTGGTTATTACCATGTGTTGATCAAATTTATTTTATAGTTGGCTTTTTCTTCATTGTTATATTGTGTCAACTGTTGATTGCCATTGGTATGAAGGAAAGGTATAAAGTTCATGACATGATATTATATAGAGCCTCTACCAATATCACGTAAACTGCTTTAAAAAAAAATAGTAGTACAGTAAGGGACGACATCAAAAGATCGATGTAGGATAAAAAACTTAAATCAAATAGTTTGGGGGTGGGGGGTCAACATTGGTACAAGTTTTGTTAATCTAAAATCGATTTAACATATATCCCTATTGGTCAATCAATTTTTCCCAAATTAAGTTAAGAGGGGGGTGTGGGGTTCAGTGAAAAAACTATGTGAATTAAGTTTTTTATCCTTCATTGAACTTTTGATGTCGTCCCTAAGACAGCTAGCATTCTTTTATGCAATACTTGTTATGCTGTGTTGTTTGTTCTTTGACAAATTTTTGTTGTCTTTTAATATAATATAGTGTTTTTTTGTTTTTTTTATCATTGATTAAAATTTACCTCCAAAAGGAATTTTTATGTGGATATATTAACTAGTTTCAAGAGTGCTCTACAAGTTCTAATCATGGCTTTATAACTTTGTGTTTTTTAACTGATAATTTTATTTTATTTTTTTACAGTGTGTAAATACACCTGTCACAAGAAATGTGTAAATAAGACAACAACTAAATGTAAAGGTGTGCAAGACAATCAGGTAAGCACAAATATGTCAAAGTCATGTGTCAATTCTTGGCAATTGAGAATGGGCAATTTGATAGAGGTTTATTTAAGGGAAAATGAAACAAATGTTCTTTTTTGACAGCATACATTGTTTCAGTTCAAAGTAAATAAAAGACTGGTTCAATTTTAAAAAGTTAAAATGCTATTTCTAGGCAAAGAAGAAATAGTATTATAAAGAAGGCAACAAAAATGTAATTGATTTAAAGAATTTTTTTTATTTAAGAAAAAATTTGAACTACTGAATTGCATTATATGACTTATTTAATTTAAAATTTTTAAGTTAAAAGCGAATTCATAATTTTCTTTTTGCTTGAATTTACAAAAATTGAAATAGAGACATAAATGTCTGCCTGCGTAATGAGTATTTTGCACATATCTGTGACTTAATGTGAGGATTTACATCATGCACAAAAGTTGAAAGGAATCTTTAAAAAAAATTATGGGATAAACTGTACTATACATTTCAGATTCATGGCTCCTTGAGGCCATTTATTCTTCCTCCAATAATGGGTCCGAGAGGAAGGTCTCTCTTCAGACACCATCATAAGGTTTCAAATTTTAATGGAACACCATTAGATATCAATAGAAATTTGCTGACTATCCTATGGAAAAATTGAAACTTCTTAAGTTGCATAAATTGTTTGGAGTTAAAAAAATAATGTGATGTTTCAATCTCAGAAATTTGACATACGAACAATCATTTTTACAGAGCTATGTCCCTTGGAAATGTAAATTCTTTAGAAAACTGCATTAAAGATATACAATTCTGGCCAGATATTTATGAAATTTATATCAAGGGGTTATCACTGCCTGATGATCCAGCTTGCAAACTAACATGGCGGACATTGCTAGAAATAGAAAATAGGGGTAAAATTCAGAATGTTGAGATCTTTCTACTATCATATATTCATCAAACTTCTTATAGTTATGCCCTTAAAAGACAAATATTAAAAAAAAAACTTTTGGCTTTTATCTTGGATTGTAGAATAGATGGAAACTTGCAAAAATAATCAGCAACTGAGGTAGTGAGTTTGAACCCAGCTCATGCAGCTGCACTCAACTCCAATCTTGATTGATTAGGATTGTTAGTTTTTGTCGAGCCTGCAACTTTTGTTGCAGAAAGCTCGACATAGGGATAGTATAGTGATCCGGCGGCGGCAGTGTTAGCTCACTTCTTAAAAGCTATATATTTTAAAAGGTGGAAGACCTGGATGCTTCATATTTTGTATATAGATGCCTCATGTTACGAAGTTTCCTTCAGTCAAATGTCCATTGTCCTTGACCTCATTTTCATGGTTCAGTGACCACTTGAAAAAAAAGTTCAGATTTTTTGTAATGTTAAATTCTCTCTTACAGTCAGTAATAGGATAACTATATTTCGTATGTGCGTACCTTGCAAGGTCCTCATGTCTGTCAGACAGTTTTCACTTGACCTCGACCTCATTTCATGGATCAGTGAACAAGGTTAAGTTTTGGTGGTCAAGTCCATATCTCAAATACTATAAGCAATAGGTCTAGTATATTCGGTGTATGGAAGGACTGTAAGGTGTACATGTCCAACTGGTAGGTGTCATCTGACCTTGACCTCATTTTCATGGTTCAGTGGTTATAGTAAAGTTTTTGTGTTTTGGTCTGTTTTTCTTATACTTTATGCAATAGGTTTACTATATTTGTTGTATGGAATGAATGTAAGGTGTACATGTCTAGCGGGCAGATGTCATCTGACCTTGACCTCATTTTCATGGTTCAGTGGTTATAGTTAAGTTTTTATACGACCGCAAAATTTGAAAAATTTTTTGTCGTATATTGCTATCACGTTGGCGTCGTCGTCTGCGTCGTCGTCTGCGTCGTCGTCGTCGTCGTCGTCCGAATACTTTTAGTTTTCGCACTCTAACTTTAATAAAAGTGAATGGAAATCTATGAAATTTTAACACAAGGTTTATGACCACAAAGGGAAGGTTGGTATTGATTTTGAGAGTTTTGGTCCCAACATTTTAGGAATTAGGGGCCAAAAAGGGCCCAAATAAGCATTTTCTTGGTTTTCGCACTATAACTTTAGTTTAAGTTAATAGAAATCTATGAAATTTTGACACAAGGTTTATGACCACAAAAGAACGGTTGGGATTGATTTTGGGAGTTTTGGTTTCAACAGTTTAGGAATTAGGGCCCAAATAAGCATTTTCTTGGTTTTCGCACTATAACTTTAGTTTAAGTTAATAGAAATCTATGAAATTTTGACACAAGGTTTATGACCACAAAAGAACGGTTGGGATTGATTTTGGGAGTTTTGGTTTCAACAGTTTAGGAATTAGGGGCCAAAAAAGGGCCCAAATAAGCATTATTCTTGGTTTTCGCACAATAACTTTAGTTTAAGTAAATAGAAATCAATGAAATTTAAACACAATGTTAATGACTACAAAAGGAAGGTTGGTATTGATTTTGGGAGTTTAGGTCCCAACAGTTTAGGAATTAGGGGCCAAAAAGGGACCCAAATAAGCATTTTTCTTGGTTTTCGCACCATAACGTTAGTATAAGTAAATAGAAATCTATGAAATTTAAACACACGGTTTATGACCATAAAAGGAAGGTTGGTATTGATTTTGGGAGTTTTGGTCCCAACAGAATAAGGGGCCCAAAGGGTCCAAAATTAAACTTTGTTTGATTTCATCAAAATTGAATAATTGGGGTTCTTTGATATGCCGAATCTAACTGTCATGACTGTGTATGTAGATTCTTAACTTTTGGTCCCGTTTTCAAATTGGTCTACATTAAGGTCCAAAGGGTCCAAAATTAAACTTAGTTTGATTTTGACAAAAAATGAATCAGTTAGGTTCTTTGATATGCTGAATCTAAAAATGTACTTAGATTCGTGATTATTGGCCCAGTTTTCAAGTTGGTCCAAATCGGGGTCCAAAATTAAACTTTGTTTGATTTCATCAAAAATTGAATAAATGGGGTTCTTTGATATACCAAATCTAACTGTGTATGTAGATTCTTCATTTTTGGTCCTGTTTTCAAATTGGTCTACACTAAAGTCCAAAGGGTCCAAAATTAAACTTAGTCTGATTTTAACAAAAATTGAAATCTTGGGGTTCTTTGATATGCTGAATCCAAAAATGTACTTAGATTTTTTATTATGGGCCCAGTTTTCAAGTTGGTCCAAATCAGGATCTAAAATTATTATATTAAGTATTGTGCAATAGCAAGTCTTTTCAATTGCACAGTATTGCGCAATGGCAAGAAATATCTAATTGCACAATATTGTGAAATAGCAAATTTTTTTTTAATTAGAGTTATCTTTCTTTGTCCAGAATAGTAAGCAAGAAATGTCTAATTGCAAAATATTGTGCAATAGCAAGATTTTTTTTTAATTGGAGTTATCTTTCTTTGTCCAGAATCAACTTAAATCTTTGTTATATACAATATACAATGTATATTCACTTTTTACTACCAACTGATAAATTAAAATAATCTTTACCATTCAGTGATAACAAGCAGTTTTTTTACATCTTAATATTTTATGATGTATTTAAATGAGTAGTTATTGTTGCAAACTCCATTAGAAATTTTAATTGAGATTAGTTTTGGAATAAGGGAAAGGGGGATGTGATTAAAAAAATTGGGTTCAATTTTTCTCATTTGAAATTTCATAAATAAAAAAGAAAATTTCTTCAAACATTTTTTTGAGAGGATTAATATTCAACAGCATAGTGAATTGCTCTAAGAAAAAACAAAAATTTTAAGTTCATTAGAACACATTCATTCTGTGTCAGAAACCTATGCTGTGTCAACTATTTAATCACAATCCAAATTTAGAGCTGAATCCAGCTTGAATGTTGTGTCCATACTTGCCCCAACCGTTCAGGGTTCAACCTCTGCGGTCGTATAAAGCTACGCCCTGCGGAGCATCTGGTTGTGTTTTGGTCTGTTTTTCTCATACTTTATGCAATAGGTTTACTATATTTGTTGGATGGAATGATTGTAAGGTATACATGTCTAGCGGGCAGATGTCGTCTGACCTTGACCTCATTTTCATGGTTCAGTGGTCAAAGTTAAGTTTTTGAGTTTTGGTCTTTTTATCTAATACTATATGTCATAGGTCAACTATATTTGGTGTATGGAAATATTTTATGATCTATATGTCAGTCGCGCAGGTTTTATTTGACCTTGACCTGGTTTCATGGTTCATTGCTCAGTGTTAAGTTTTTGTGTTTTGGTCTATTTTCTTAAACTATAAGCAATAGGCTCAACTATATTTGTCATGTTTGTTGTATGGAAGCATTGTTAGCTGTACATGTCTGCCTGGCATATGGTTCAACTGACCTTGACCTCATTTTCATGATTCATGTTAAGTTTATGTGACAGTCGTAATAAAGCTTTATATTTAGGAGTATCAACATAATATCAATGATTAGTAAAGAAGGCGAGACATTTCAGTGTGTGCACTCTTGTCCTATCGAAGGTCATTGGTTTTCTCTTGGCACTCTGGCTTCCTCCACCAATAAAACTGGTCGTCACAAATAGCCCAAAAGTGGTGCTTAAAAGTGGCGTCAAAACATCAACAATCAATCAATCAAATCAACAAAAATGTCAGATATTGTCAGACGACTCCTTGAAAGAGTTATAGCTAGTGATATTGACATTTGATGATAAAAATAAGCCTAAAATTAAAGTCTGAGGAGTGTAAAATTATGAAACAGTGTATCTTTGAAATACCTTATTTGGTGATTACCCAAGTCTAATTATTATCATGTCCTCTAAACTATTTTAAAAGTCTAGCATGATGACGCTTGTGTATTAGTAAAGGGAGGTAATTCATTAAATTCTAAATATTTAGAGCAAAACCTGAGAATTAGTCAGCAGATTTCTGTTGTAAAGCTTGCTGTCAAACTAACATTGTTTCTTTAACTGTTTATTCTAACCAGTACATTTGGAAGTGCAGATGTTGCTTTAATGTAGCATCTGCTCGCTCATCTTGGGAATTATTAGTGAGTTTGATTGTTGTCCATATTAAAAACCAATTTTACTTACACCTGCATTTTTTTGTTTATATGATGTTTTTTTTATAAGATTGATTTAAGTTTTCATATTCAATGTTGTTTTTGGTAGGGAGAGGATTACAATCTGTTAGCTTAATCATTTGACATTTCTAAACAGATAGCATGTGTCAGTTATCAGGTTTTTTTGTCCCCTCTGCAATAAGTGGTTGCAGAATTTGAGACATAGGTATGCTAATAATCCTGCAATCATAAGTGATTAATACTGTGAAAGTACTTTAATTCGTGGGTATCAATTTTTGTGGTTTGAGCAATAGTTACATGTTTGTGGGTTTTTAAATTCGTTGATTTTATTTTTCTAAAAAAAAAGAATTGAAAAATTAAAGCCTTTTGAAACGAAGGTTACAAATAGTCTGGATTGAAGGAAATTGCAAAGTAAACATTGACCCGTGTAAATAGTAGTGATAACACTAATTTACCCATGATTAAGTGATCAACAGATTCAAGACCATCAAAGGTGTTAATTATGCCATAAACATGTCACCTAAAGAAAACAGTAACATAAACAAATGCTATAAACATATCTGGAATTGTCAAATAATCCTTATCAAAATCAAGTCCAGCATGAATTTATTATTTCACATATGTACGAGAACTATGAGAATATAAAATGAACACTTTATCATACTAGCATATCAATACCGGAAATCTAACTTTCATCGATCAAAAATATTTTTTATGAGAATTAAAAGATCAAAAGTTGTACAGTTTAGGTTAATAAAGATTTAAATGGGTATAATCCTGCTTTCGGTTATAGTTCTGTGAATGCTATAAAAGTATTCTCAGATTTTTCGTTATTCAATATATTCTCTAGATCATATCAGTAGTCAAACCTACCGTTGGGGATTTTTCCATGTTTTGATTTGGACAATGGTTGATTTATTTCTTTGGACACTTAAATAAGTGGATAAAGTCATGCACGAAAACCACGAAAAATTGGTACCACACGAACAAAAGTACTCTCACAGTAATAAGGTTTATACCGGTGCTTTACAGTTTGAACATTTGACACAAATCTCCATCCAAGTCACAATTTGTAAAAAGTAAACCATTATAGGTCAAAGTATGGCCTTTAACACAGGGTCTTGGCTCAAAGCTATCAGCAAACAATAAAGGGCCCCAAAATGACTAGTGAAAAAGAATTCAACCAGGAAAACCAATGGTGTAATCTGTATAAAAAAATAAGAACAAGAAACACTGATGAACCACATATGTTAGATTAAAATGAGACCAATATCCCTATTGATTTTGAGTCTGAAGGTCAAGATCTTAGTTACTAAAAATAGACTGAAATTTGAGCAGACGAGTGTTTTCCAGCTGCCATTAAAATCAATTGCTGAAAAATAGATTGTCACCTTACCTGTATACCGAGGTCTAAAATCATAACAGTCTGCACCAAAAACTTTTTCAACTACTAGTCCGAAGACCAATATTCTGACATTTTTCTTATTGGGCCAAACAAAATTTGGCAAAAACTTACTAGTCCGAATGAAATTTTACTAGTCTGGGGCATCGGACTAGTAGCTAACCGTGCAGACTGTCATAACAGAAGTATACATTAAATAAACAGAAAAAAGAGAGCCATCATGTCACTTCAAGCTATTGCACTTTACACTTGGGGTGTTGGGTATATGTGTGAGTGCTCTTTAACAGATGATTCCTAGTTTATGTTATACTTGTTGTAAAACTTGGATGTTTAAGAATTTCTTTCAATATCAAATTCAGTATAGCAGGCGAGACATTTTTTTGTGTATGCACTCGTGTTTATTTTATTTTTTAGTAAATCATGATGTTGTTTGGGATCTACAATAAAAAAAAACTTCTTTTTTCTTTCTTTTTTCAATTTGTAATTGCAATTTGCAGTGGAATATAATCAGTAACAGTGAAAAATATGCGTGTTCTTTTTTAATTCTTGTATTTTTTAGATTCTTTAAACAACTAATATCAAAATTTGTGTCATTTTTTTTAGTTATTTTATTTCTTTCAGCTTTTGTGCGCCTAATACATGTATTCAAATTTATAACAGTTTATGTGCTTTCAGCTAAGACTTATTCAGATTGTTGGCTTACTTAAAAAAGTTTTCAATTATTTCTTAAAAATTGCCTCTCAATGAAATCACCATTAATTGTTAAACACAGCTTAATCTATATTACTGCTTTATTTTGGAAAAAAATACGAGAAGTCAAGATAAAATAAAATCAGTTAATAATTTCATTCACTTTCTTTCCATATACATGTATGTAAATTGTTTGCTTAATGTAAAATATTTACTTTAATCAAAGCAAAAAACTTCAATGCAATTTAATATAAATATATCTATTATAAGGCTATGATGTAAGATATAAGATTTTGAATTTATAATTTTGGAAGCATTTGAAGAATGACAGTACTTGATGATTCCTTAACAAATATGAATTTAAGAAAAATTATCCTAAATTGAAAGTTAAGTATTCAAAGATGTTAAATTGTGAGTTTGAATAATTTATGACAAATGCTTTTTTTTTTGGCTGTAGAAATTATGCTCAGTCCTAATTTGAGAAAATATTATACAATGCAAAGTTTTACAACCCTCAGAAAGAAATAAGATTATCAAATTATAGAAAATTTAAGCTTAAAGAAAATGAAATCAAGCAGTTAAACAACAAAAAAGTAACATGAAATTTTGAATAAAATGTGTGCTTTATTTTTGTACAGTTTGCTGGGACTCGTGTGTTCGGTGTACAGTTATCTAGTTTAGTGTCGAAGGACAGAAAAGTTCCTGTGGTTGTGGAAAGACTTATAACTGTTATAGAGCTTCATGGATTATATGTAGAAGGATTATATAGACGAGCTGGAGCTCAGGCAAAAGTTAAAATTCTAAAACAACTAATTGATAGTGGCAAAGAAGGTAATATGTCTCATGACTCATATTTAAGGTATTACTAAAGTGTAACAACTAACTTAAGTATAGTCAAAATCTTGCATGAGTTTGATAATCAGAAAATCTGAAATAGGAAATCTGTTTTTCTGTATGGAAACTTGTAAAAGTATCTTATATTACTTCTTGTTGATATGAAAACACCTTCAGATCCTCTTTAAATTGTAAGATGGATTCCATTCATCACAACTTGGATGAGGTTCATTGTCAGAAAACTCTGAAATTAGAGACAGGGTCTTGAAATCCCATGTCAATTATGCTATTTAGGGAGTTCTGAAAGCATGCTCACCAAACTTGCCAAAGGTTCTTTCATTTAAACCTGAGAACATTCACATTCCCTAAATTTCTTTGTGCAACAAGTTACATTAAACAAGTTTTGTTATTTGCAGATTTAGTGGGCATAGCTAAAACTGAATACCAAATTCACGTTATGTAAAATCAGTTTTGTTATTTGCAGATTTAGTGGGCATAGATAAAACTGAATACCAAATTCACGTTATGTAAAATTAGTTTTGCTATTTCAGATTTAGTAGCCATAAATACAACAGAATACCAAATTCAGGTTACATTGAATTAGTTTTGCTATTTTCAGAATACCAAATTCAGGTTACGTTAAATTAGTTTTGCTATTTTCAGATTTAGTGGACATAGCTAAAACTGAATACCAAATTAACATTATGTAAAATCAGTTTTGTTATTTGCAGATTTAGTAGCCATAGATACAACAGAATACCAAATTCATGTCCTAGCAGCAGTACTCAAGGGCTTCTTCAGAGATCTGCCAGAACCAGTATTAACCTATGACCTTTATGATGACTTCATTAGGGCAGCAGGTATGTAAATTCAGGGCAACCAGTGTTATGATAAGTTGATACATCTAGTACTTCTTTGGATAAATATTATGTTATTGAAAATATTTTTACATTATTTGTTTAAAGAGCTTGACTAATCAGAAATTTTATATAGAAAAAGAGAGGTGATCAATATCAAAGAGATATTCAAACTTATAATTTGAAAACAAACTATAAATGCCATTGCAAAAAATCAATTAAAAGACAACAGTAAACCAAACACAACGTAGAAAACTAAAGACTGAGTCACATGATCCACACCAAAAACCTGATCTCAGGTGCTCCTGAAGGGTAGGCAGATCTTATCCTGCTCCACATGTGACACCTGTGTTACTCCTAAATAGTATGTTAATAAGTTTAATCAAGAGATAAGGCATCATGTCTTAATATCAGGTTTTAGATATATGTTCCTCTGTTGTCAGTTGCATTGGTAACAGTAATTTCTGGTTTAACAATTTTCAATTTTAGATTTTCAACATATGAGCTTTATATTTTATTTAACTTTGTGCTAAGAATTCAAACACATTTTTATACGACAGAAAATTTTGGTCATATATGACATTTAGTTTTTTCGCACTCTAACTTTAGTATAAGTAAATAGAAATCTATGAAATTTAAATACAAGGTTTATGACCATAAAAGGAAGGTTGGGATTGATTTTGGGTGTTTTGGTCCCAACAGTTTAGGAATTAGGGGCCAAAAAGGGCCCAAATGAGCATTTTTCTTGGTTTTCGCACAATAACTTAAATATAAGTAAATAGCAATCTATGAAATTTAAACACACGGTTTATGACCATAAAAGGAAGGTTGGGATTGATTTTGGGTGTTTTGGTCCCAACAGTTTAGGAATTAAGGGCCAAAAAGGGCCCAGATGAGCATTTTTCTTGGTTTTCGCACAATAACTTTAGTATAAGTAAACAGAAATCTATGAAATTTTAACATAAGGTCTATGACCACAAAAGGAAGGTTGGGATTGATTTTGGAAGTTTTAGTCCCAACAGTTTAGGAATTAGGGGCCAAAAATAGGTCCCAAATAAGCATTTTTCTTGGTTTTTGCACAATTACTTTAGTATAAGTTGATAGAAATCTATGAAATTTTAACACAAGGTTTATGACTACAAAAGGAAGGTTGGGATTGATTTTGGGAGTTTTGGTCTCAACGAATTAGGGGCCAAAAGGGTCCAAAATTAACCTTTGTTTGATTTCATCAAAAAATGTATTATTGGGGTTCTTTGATATGCCAAATTTAAACGTGTATTCAGATTCTTAATTTTTGGTCCTGTTTTCAAATTGGTCTACATTAAGGTCCAAAGGGTCCAAAATTAAACTTAGCTTGATTTTAACAAAAATTTAATTCTTGGGGTTCTTTGATATGCTGAATCTAAAAATGTACTTAGATTTTTGATTATGAGCCCAGTTTTCAAGTTGGTCCAATTGGGGTCCAAAATTATTATATTAAGTATTGTGCAATAGCAAGAAATTTTCAATTGCACAGTATTCCGCAATAACAAGAAATCTTCAGTTGCACAGTATTGTGCAATAACAAGAAATTTTCAATTGCACAGTATTGCGCAATAGCAAGAAATCTTCAATTGCACAGTATTGTGCAATAGCAAGAAATATCTAATTGCACAATATTGCGCAATAGCAAGAAATTTTCAATTGCACAGTTTTGCGCAATAGCAAGAAATTTTCAATTGCACAGTTTTGCGCAATAGCAAGAAATATTCAATTGCACAGTATTGTCCCGTTTTCAAATTGGTCTACATTAAGGTCCAAAGGGTCAAAAATTAAAGTTTTGTTTGATTTCAACAAAAATTGAATATATGGGGTTCTTCAATATGCTGAACCTAATATAACCATGTATTTAGATTTTCAATATTTGGGCCTGGTTATCAAATAGGTCCACATTGAGGTCTAAAGGGTCAAAAATTGAACATTATTTGATTTCATCAAAAATTGAATTCTTGGGGTTCTATGATATGCTGAATCTAACCATGTATTTAGATTTTGGATATTGGACCATAATAGGTAAATGTCCAATTTAAAATTTTTAAGTTTTTAAGTTTAAGTTCTTAGACCACATTCATTCTGTGTCAGAAACCTATGTTGTGTCAACTATTTAATCACAATCCAAATTCAGAGCTGTATCAAAAAAAAAGCTTAAATGTTGTGTCCATACTTGCCCAAACTGTTCAGGGTTCGACCTATGCGGTCATATAAAGCTGTGCCCTGCCGAGCATCTGGTTAATTGTTGATTGCAAGTAAAATTGAAAGACAGGAGATTTTATTTTTTATGTGACTTAGATATAAATGTGATGATTAATTGTATATTTCAGAAATTCATGATGAGAAAGAGAGAATGCAATCTTTGTATGCAGTCATTGATAAACTGCCTAAACCTAATTATGATCTGTTTGAAAGAATTATATTCCATTTGGCAAGGTAAAAAATGTATAAATGTTTAAAGGTAGTGTCAATACAGATATTTCAAATTAGATTATATACCCCCGCTTTGAAAAAAGGGGGGTATACTGTTTTACCTCTGTCTGTCCTTCCATCCATCCATCCTTCCATCAGTCCGTCAGTCCATCTGTCCCATGAATATTTTTTTTCACATTTTTCTCAGGAACTACACTACAAGGATTTCTGAAATTTAGTTTCAGGCTTGATATAAGTTTACTTTCTGTTTACCGAACACTTGTATGATTTTACACATGATAGCCAAGTTGAAAATTTTCGTCACAATTTTCTTAGGAACTACAATACAAGGATTTCTGAAATTTGGTTTCAGAGTTTATATAAGTCAGCTATACCGTGTGATGCGTTTTCAGATTCATCACTAGACAACTTCCTGTTTACTGAACACTTGTATGATTTTACACATGATAGCCAAGTTGAAAATTTTTGTCACAATTTTCTCAGGAACTACAATACAAGGATTTCTGATATTTGGTTTCAGGGTTTATATAAGTCAGCTATACCCTGTGATGCGTTTTCAGAGTCATCACTCGATAACTTCCTGTTTACCGAACACGTGCATATTTTTACACTATTAATATTTTCCACTTGCGTCGGGGGTATCACCAGTGAGCAGTAGCTCGCAGTTTCACTTGTTGTTTATGCACTTTATAGTCTTGTTATCTGTTGAGGGCCCAGCAACTTAAACTTTCTAAAATATGAATAGCATGTTTAATTCGTAAGGTTGATATTTAACAATCAAGGAAGTCACACATTGCAAAATTGTTTTTGACCTCATTATGTATCGGTGTTTAAATATATGTGTTACATGTATATAGGTGATTGAAATGTTATAGCTAGATTTCTAAGATGAAGAACTTTATATTAGAATCTTTAGTCTGTTTGTAATTACTTTAAAGTTAAATTATCCATCCATAATTGTAAATCAATAATAAATCGGCCAATTTATGATGTGTTCACATCCTTTTGCTTATTTCAGAGTGGCTCATCATGAAGATGTTAACAGAATGAGTGTCAATGGTTTAGCCATTATTTTTGCTCCTACTTTCCTCAGAACAAATAAAAAACTTCAAGCACAAGAATCGTTGAATCAAGTGCCAAAACAAACCATGTAAGTATTTATTATATTTACAAGATTAACCCCATAGCAATTATGGCAAATGATACATGTTTTGAACAAAGTTAAATCAGTTATAATTCCAAAATATTAACCTTCCAAAGAAAGGAAGTAAGTGAACGATATCAGAAATAACATTAAGAAACGGAAGTATTTTAAATGTTTATTATTATCCTGATTGGTTAAGGAAGGTTGCATCTGATAATTTTATCTGTTTGTACAATTGTGTTTATGTTGTTTGTAATATGTCATTTTGTTTTCACCAATTGTTCTTGATCTCGAACACAAAGTCCTTGATGATGACATGTTAACTTTGTTGCAGAGTAATTGAAAAAATCATCAGTGAACAATTAGACAAATTAAGATCAACGTTAGAAGATTTACAGACACTTGAGAGTGCAGAGATTACTGCAGTGGATCGGCTACAAGTCGTCAGAACAAGCATGAGAATCTCGAAGGTAACAAATACATAAATACAAGCAATTTAGGGATCAGTAATCTCCCCTGTCAAAATTACAGATTTTCTGATTCTTTGAAAATTATTTCTAGAAATATCCTAAAGAATGGAATTAAATAATTTTAGCAAGCTCATTTCCAAGAAAATAATGATAAGTTACTTATTATTTAATGTACAAATATTTGCAAATTAATGACATACAATACTTGTCTTTGAATAATAAAAAAATTCAGACTGCAGTCAATATTTGCAAATGGAAGTCAAGTCATCTTATAATTCAAGTGTAATGATTAATTTATACTGATGACTCATGTATCTAAACTCATGACAGTGGAGTTCTTTCAATCAGCATAATTTAAAGATAGTCTTGTGTACATTAATATTCTTTTCTGTATAGTCCCCTACAAGAGAGAGAGCCGTAAGTCCTATGATACCAGATGTTCCTGTAACAGAGGAGGAAGAGGAAGAGGTAGAGATCTCAACAGACGTGGAGGAAGAGGAGAAAGCTCTCAAATCTCATCTACGATCAATCAGAAAAGAAAAGTATGTTGGTTATAGATCTGAAAATTCTAACATTGCGTTCAATCCCCTGTGTCAGAGATGCTGATAATTTGTGCATTACGTGATTTCGTCATGTTCCCAATGTAACATTAATAGAATAGTTCATGTTATAGTTTAAGTCTTCTAAAGGGAGGGACAAGTTAAAATTTGATAAGTTAAAACATCAATTAATAATTGCAATCATCATATTTTTACCATATTCAACCATTTTTTGTTGAAATGAATGACAATCAGAAGAATTTGTTCCATGTTTGGGCAAATTTTATCATGACACTATTCTTATCTCTTGCAGACAAAATTTAACATCCAAATTGCCAGCATTAGAATGTCGCCATTTGTCGTCTGATGATGACATAAACAGTACAGATGATGTTGACAGTACATACGATACTGCTGATGATTTTGACGAGAACGAAGAATTTGCAATGACATTTGAACATCCAGGTAGATTGAGAAGCAGCTTTAGATGAACTTTGACCCTACATCTGTTATTGTTTTAAGTTACGTTGCTGCTATGCTCCAGCAGTGTAAATTAATGGGAATATATCTATGGCTTCAATTTAACATGTGATAATTATTGTGCATAAGAATCTGTTCTTGAGTACTGAAGCTTTGCAGGAAGTAACGAAAAACAAAAAAGTTATATGACACTAGGCCTTTGAAAATTTTCTTCAAGTCTTTTTTTCGGTATCGGTCCAAGTTTAACTGTCTTTATTTCCTAATTTCTCATTTCTGGATGTATGCATGGTTCAATTCTTCTCCTCACCTCCATAACCATTTCTAAATCTGTTTAAAAAGATACATGTATATCTGATAGTTATTGCATTTCTTCGATGATTTCAGTTCTATAGTTGATGTATCTAAATGTATGTCTCTGCTATATCCGACCTATAAGTAAAAAATATTAAAACAAGTTTATAAAAACATACAATGAAAATAAAAACTAGAGAAACAACAATTTATTTTTATGTATTCAGGCGCTAAAGCCCAGGTTCATGGAAAAATGCACTGAAGCCACAGTTAGGTAAAAGTACACATTTTTAGAAACTTTCCAAGCACTGATTATAATTATATCTAAAACCTGTTAAGAACTAATGTTATTAAGATTATTTTAGTTGCTTTGGTGGCAGGGCTAGAAATTAACCAATTACTATCAATTCACATTTATTATGATTGCACACAAATAGATTTATCTTAAAATCAGTTTTCTTTCAAGCTTTTTAAACCGTTGATTAAAATAGTGATGATGGAACATGCTTTTGGAATAACAAGGTGTTTTTTTATGCCCAACCTACGATAGTAGAGAGGCATTATGTTTTCTGGTCTGTGTCCGTTTGTCCCTCTGTTCGTTCATCCATCTGTCTGCCCCGCTTCAGGTAAAAGTTTTTGGTCAAGGTAGTTTTTGATTAAGTTGAAGTCCAATCAATTTGAAACTTAGTACACATGTTCTCTATGATATGATCTTTCTAATTTTAATGCCAAATTAGAGTTTATACCCTAATTTCACTGTCCACTGAACATAGAAAATGATAGAGCTAGTGGGGCATCTGTGTACTGGGGACACATCGTTTTTGTTTTTGGTGAAACAGAATATTATCAACTAATTTAAAAGTAAGAGTTAATTACTTTACTTCCTTTCAAGGGAAGTAACTCCACAGAAGCAAACCACTTCAAATTAATTTATTTTATTCTTTTGGTTGTAAGCTTATTTAATTTGGTGTGATCTTTTGGATGCCATTGTACTGTAATCTGAACAATAACTTTGACCGATACATAAAAAACAAACCAAAATATTTATTAGCCTTTGCATTAGAAGAAACCTGTGGATACAATTGATATTTAAATTTGAAAACAGTTTTATTTACCCAGAGCTTTGTTAAGAATCTGTTTTTCTGTTTATTTATGAAAGTAGAATCAGTTAAACAATTATTTTAAAGTGAATGTATATGTCTTTGGTCTGATTAAATTAAAGGACGCTTCTGGAAAGGCAAAAAGGGATAGGTGCTTAAATGGAGGATAGAACTGTAAAGCACAGTATAGCATATTATTTGATAAAAAAAAAGTAATCAAAGTGTATAAAATATATATATGGATTTTTAGTATGGTTAAAAAAAAATTAATGACAATGATGTGGTGTTAACACACTGATGAATAAAATGTCTATTTCGGATTTGATTTTGAAACAATTGAATGCTGTTTGGATGATCAAACTCAAATTTTTAATAAACAGTTACTTATTTTGATAAAAGGAAAACATCAAAGCTTTAAACTTTGTAGTTGTGCTAGGCTAGAGGTATTGTAATAGAATGTAAGTTTTAAAATTGACACAAATAAATTTCTTTCCTACATCAGTTCTATATACAAAATTAGTGTTTAAGTTTCTCTAATACCCTTTTCTTCTCATTTCATACTTAAAATGTTCCTTCATAGATCATAGTTCATTGTAGGTAATGGCATTTATATCATTAATTTTAGAGCCTCTAATATTTACAGTAGATTAACTTTTGAATGCTCGGAATGAACAAAATTATTTCTTTTAGATTAAGTATTTCCTTAGTTACTGATTCTTTTCACATATATTACCCATAATTCTTCATTTCATATTTATTACCCATAATTTTGTTGCTATTTAAATTGATTTCCTGTCCTTGTAGTAGTTTGCCTTTGTGTATATATATATTGCTTGCTTCTTTGCATTGCCATTTATTCTCTTTTCTGTCTGCTATAATTTCAGTCAGCCCACCAAAACAATTAGAACATTTGACAAAACGGAGAGCTTCAGTGCCACTAGCCAAACGTCTTCCTACAAAATATCAGGCCATTTTGGACAAACAATCTGATCAAGAAGCTTTGTGCGTACAATCAGAAAATCTTGATTCAAACGATTTGTGTGATAGCAGTGGTCAGTTAAATACACTGACCAATTGTCAAAGTGCTTGTGAGATGACACATAGTATTATTCTTCCAACATCAATGGAATCCAGTTATGTTGCGTTACCTGCACGAACTTTAGATGATGATGATGATGACGAGATAATGGTTTGACAACTGGAACCATAATCTATAACGCAAATGTGCCAAATTTTTTAAGCCTTCAAAATGTCTCTGCATGATGCTATGTTAAGCTTTAAAAAGCTGAAGTCAAAAACAAAACAGAATTAAATCAAAATAGTTTTATGGAAGGTAATTTTGGAAAGTGATATTGTATAGTGCTTAGGCTAAAAGGAGCTAAAAGTTAGTGTTTCAATACTAGTGACGTTTCACAGAAGAAATACAAATACCATACCCAGCTGTGCTGTGGCTTATGTAATTTTTTTAAATTTTTTTTTAGCAAAATATGTGTTGATCATGTATAAACTGATTAATGACAGACTGAGAACAACAAAACAAACTCCACATTTAAATATTTGTCTGTCTTTGCAATATTAGAACACCTCATGTCCATTGATAACCTTGAATAACCTTGAATTCTTGCATTGTAAATACATCTTATTTATGAGTTTTTATGATTTATCTGTAATATGATTTTGATATCTTGAAATTTAAACATAATAAGATAATTGATTGTAATGATTCTAATGAACTTTCTTTCCATAGTTTATATCTACAATGTTGGTCAAGCGAAAACAATCAGAAATTTAAAACTTAAAATTAATTTGGGCGTTCATAGATTTTCAAAACAACATTCTGATATGCTCCCCAAAAAGTGTGTAGATATATTCAATTTCTATTTGGATATAAGGTTAGACTGTTACTTTTTACTTGATATTCATTAAAGTTCAGTGATTTGCCTTGTCATAGATTGGTTTGAGATATGTCATCTCTCTTATTTTTGAGTGCCTTATTACTTGTTTTAAGAGTTTTTGTTTATAGTTGGTCTTGAATTTTTAGCATAAGTTATAGCTTCAACCAGTTGTGGTAAATTGTTGTTTCAAGAAATTGAAACATTTTTTGTTTTTAGTTGTTTAAAAGATTTAAAAGATCTCACAATTAAAAGCTTTACACCACTTTAGATATTTTGTCTTGTTACAGATTGTTCTCTTTTTATTTGAAATTTGTCTGACTTTTATATTTAAATCTTTGAATTTGATTTTTTTGGGGTTAATTATTTAATATAGATATTATGTGATTTTTTGATTGATGGTTCGGATTAACACATGTAAGTAGCACAAATACTTCACTGAAATAGGGATGTCTATGTTGAAAAAAAAAAAGCTGTGAAAATTTCATCTGTCTTGTACGGTTCAAGACTATGTTTAATTTTTATGAAATTTGTTGACTTGCAATTTGCAAATTTAGAAAATAAAAGAAACTTTCAGAACATCAAATTATACAGACCTTCAGAAATACTAAATCTAAGCACCATAAAGTCTATATTTAGAAGAGAAATGAGGATCTGAAATAGGTATTTTTATGGCACTGTGTATGTAAACATCTTTTTTTTGCATCTGTTGCAGCATATATATATATAGGATAGGATAGGGATATGTAGTGCTAATACATATAGATGTGCAATATAGCAATTATGTTTTTGGTTGCATTAGTTCATTGTGATGTCACTGCAAAGCATAAACATTTTTATTTTTATCTCATAAAAATTCTGCTTGAAAAACAGTCCAAACATTTTAAATTTATATATTTAAATTTGACTTAAACCAGGGTTTTCACCAACTTTAAGCAAAAACCCTTCTTATTGTGTAGAATTGTATGTATTCCAAAAACACAGAATCTCCTATAGACTTAAGAGTCACCTAAATGTCCACAAATGAAATTTTGCTTCCAAGTAGCATATATTTCAGATTCAACTTGTTTTGTGAATGTGATAATTTGTTTTGTGATACAATGTATTGACAGTGATAGTAGAATAGAAATTTGAAAGGTCTACAGCAGATTAATTACTATTGATATTGAGTAATATATGTTTTCATAAAATATTTTTGTTCTTTGTTTGGTTTAAGAAAAAACTTTTTTCAAAAGATGTGTTAATTATCAAGTTCTTATCCATTGTTAACTACCAGATGATGACATCTATATGTTTGCTTTTGGTGAACTTGTTTTCCCATTTGAATGGTTTTACACTAGTAATTTTTTGGGGGCCCTTTATAGCTTACTGTTCAGTGTGAGCCAAGGCTTCATGTTGAATACTGTACTTTGACCTATAATGGTTTACTTTTATAAACAGTGACTTGGATGGAGAGTTGTCTCATTGGCACTCATACTACATTTTCTTATATCTATTGAATCTTCTTGTTTATGTTTCATTGAGTCCACATCTGTTTTATATTTACTGGGTGCCAAAATAAGTTATGTGTCTTATACATTTGTTTTTGCAAATTGGAAAAAGATCTCTCACAGCCTGTGTTATTTCTCCCCCCCCCCCCCCCCAACCCCACCCCCCCACATTTTACACGCATACTACCATCGTTGATTATGTTAAACGTTGGTTAAACGTATTTCAAATTACAGTTGTGTTCAATATTGTCTGTCTAATATATTTAGATTAGTTTGATTTTTGCAAGGGTAATAGGTCACGATGATACATGTTATCAGGATTGAAATACATGGACCTTTTTTACCTTAGAGTAAACTAAAAAAAAAAGGGTAAGTATTCATTTATTGTTGGGGCTAGTTTTGAGGGATAGCTCTTGGTGTGTTGGGACCCATAAAGTTATAGAAAGCCCATGTATTGCAAATCTGATTTCGTTTATCTATGCTTTATCACTATTCTTACCAATGATCTATCCATAGGTATGGATATTTTGATATTTAGTTACAAATTTTGTTGAACACACATCGTTTGCACATAGTGAATTTTAGGTCCTGTTGTTGTATAGTGTAGTTTATAAGATAAATTAATATAAGGTCAATAATTATACATTAATGTTTTACAAGTGCAATTTTTTTCTTTGAATTGAAGGTCTTCCGTTAAAATGCTGAACACATTTGTGTCTTATGTTGATTATTTTGGAAACAAAATAAGGGATTTACCTATAGTATGTAAATGAAAAAATCCTAAATTAGACCAGGCTGACTTTTCACACAGTTTCATAGGACTAATGACAAGATGGAGACCTTAACAAATGAAATGAACGATTTCATCATATTCAATACTCAAAAATCATTACCATGACATCGATTAATATGATATTTGGATAGTAATATTTTGAGAATTTGAGTTCTACTGTTATTTTTTAAATCTTTCAGGGGTTTATAATATAAATAGCTAAATAACTACTTTATGTATAAATTTTGGATTGTGTTAACATTTAGATAGTGATTTATACCTCCCTGCTATTGTTGAAATTACTGGGTTCAATTATTCTAAAAATATTATATAAAAGAGGAACAAAGTATAGAGACAACAACAGCTATATCAGCTGAAGGTTGAAAGTTTAATTTGGGTTCACACGGTTAAACTATCAATAAGCAGCTAATATCAGGGATGTTGTCTCTAGGTTATTCCTTAGAAATAAGATTTATTTGGGTTCACACGGTTAAACTATCAATAAGCAGCTAATATCAGGGATGTTGTCTCTAGGTTATTCCTTAGAAATAAGATTTATTTGGGTTCACATGGTTAAACTATCAATAAGCACCTAATATCAGGGATGTTGTCTCTAGGTTATTCCTTAGAAATAAGATTTATTTGGGTTCACACGGTTAAACTATCAATAAGCAGCTAATATTAGGGATGTTGTCTCTAGGTTTTTCCTTAGAAATAAGATTTATTTCATTATTATAGTGTATTGACTATCACTAAAATTGAAGCAACTCTCTGTTTTCGTACATTAAAAAATGTACATAAAGTAACATGAAACTGTACAATTTTAAAGATACCATTGGAACAAACAACACATTGTTTTGATTACATATGTTGCATTTTATGCTAAATACATGTTAAGAAGTATATATATAACAACAGGCTTAATTGTTGGTTTTAATCATCTAAGTATAACTTATATTCATGTACATTGTATATATACAATATATATTTATATAATCTCCTCAGGGAAAAAAAGGGACCATGTTACTTAATCTCAATGTATAATAAATATAGTATGCTCAGATTAGCAGGCCTAGTACTTTAAAAACTTTGAAAGTTTGACTGTAACAAAATTCCTTATGATGGATGTAGAACGTAGGGTAATTTAGATACAGAAGGTGCAAGAAATTCGTAAAATTACTTGCATGTTCATGGAAAAAATATTATTTAATCATTGCTGCCCTCAAATCATCATGAAGATAAAGGGACATTACTTTTAAACATCTGGAAGATAAAGGGACAGAACTCTTTAAAATCAATGGTAGTTTATTTCAACCATTTTCATTAATATTATCTAAGCCTTAGGTTAAACAGACCATTTTTCTTTTTGTGTCAAGTAAATATTTAAAATACTTGCATGAAACAGACTATTACAAACATGATTCTGATTTAAAGAGTTGTCTCCTTTGTCCTCATTCAACCACCCTGACCCTTAAGCTTGATAAATGTATATATCATTGATTTGTTTCCATTAAGGCCTGAAAGTTAATTTTTTCAGGGTGAGCAAATCAAATTCCTTCATTTTTTGTCAGATATAAAATGATTTCTTGTAGGAGAAACAGTTAAAATAAGGATGATGCAATTTTGTAGATATGAAGAACAAATATCCTCCCAAAAACAGAACAAAATTATATATATTTGAAAACTGGGAAGTTTTGCAATTGTTTACCCATAGTGAACAAATCTTCATCCAAAATGAATCATAAATTTACTTGTTTTTTCTCCATTTGACATAGAATAATTTTTTTTTCTTTAAAAGTATAATGCAGTTCATTTGTTAAATTGTTGTTCTTTGGTCTTGTGAAGAATTATGACTTACTATGCATATGTTTTTATTTATTATTAATATATAGAATTATGAACTTGATGCAGAGGCATCTTAAAAATCGAAAAAAATCTAGTCAGATTTAATGTGTTATGTAAACTATCACATGTAAAGTGAAAAATGAATACTTATCATTCAGACAAACTGTTTTGTACATATAAAGTCTGTAATATTTATATAAAACATTCAGGCCACTTGTTTGTAGTTTGTAATAGATTTTCATAATGCATGTTTGAATTATTCATATTATGTAATTTTCTTTTGAGATATTTAAAGCCTGCAAATTTTTCAAAATAGATATTTTTGGATATGGGATTTGCTTCAGAAAGTACCTTTGATGACTTGTATATTTATTAAGTACTTAACAAATTTGTTTGATGTGGATTTGATATTTTTAAGTTTAAATTCCCCATATAAATTGATTTATGAATAGTGCATATTAGATTTAGAAAATAGCTTTGTGCCAGCATTTTTCCATTTGGCTTTAGAAATAATTCATTAGTGCTTACACCAAATATCTTTTCCCAAACAAGTTACTAGTTTCTAAAGTGTTGGTCCTAGTTATGGATTCTTATTTGAACAGTGTTAAACTAGGACATCAGACTTTTTTACCCTGATCTCGGAATAGGAAAATGTAAAAAGTCATATGACTTTATCTGGTCCAATTTATTATTAAGCTTAATTTCCTTTCCTTATGACTTGATCTGCACCAATCATGTTCACTGTTTTATTTTATAGTGTATAATATTATTGAAATGAACTTTGACCCATATATCTTACTGTGTGTATGTACGATAGGGTCCTGTATCAAATTTAAATTGTTGACTATGTATAAAATTAGTGCATTAATTGTTGAAACTTGTGCTCATGTCATATGACTGTTTATTATTGTATATTTATAAATATAAGTTACGTTATGAAATTTGAGAGAGAAAGAAAGAAGAAAAAGAAAGAGAACAATGAAAGTGACAGAAAACTAAGAGTGAAAATGAACATTATTGATGTATGTGTTTGAAGAGTCAACACTAAGTGCTGAAATGATTAAAAATATTTAAAAAAAATCTTTGTTCTTTGTTAATATTTTTAATAGAAAGGCATTCTTTTAAATCCTTAAGTTGGATGATTTAATATATGGTCACTAAATAGAGCACCTATGAACAGTCAGGGGCGTTACTTAAACAAGTTATTTTTTTTAGTTACTTATATAAGTAATTTTTGTTTTTAAAAATAATAAAATTACTTAATAGAGTTATTTTTATTTTCAATAGAAACATAGACTAAATGCAGTTTTCATGATTTTAAACAACATTTAATATCATAAAATAAAGAATTTATCAGATTTGAGAGGAGTATAGAGATAAGGGGTTACTTTAAAAATAATGACAAAAATATTACTTGGATAAGTTATTTTATATATTTTTGAAATAAATTAGCAATTACACTTATCTAAGGCACACATGTAATTGATTTGGGTTACAAATTATAAATAACTTCAGGTCTTAATTAATTCACAAGTATCTATCTATTTATATCAGTCTACCTTCAAGATTTTAGAGAAAAATGATCATTTAATAGTCCCAAAAGACCAATCTTTGACCTAGAAGCGTCGGTATGAAAAATAAGTGCATCAGAAAGTTAATTAGTGTTTCGGAAGAATTAGCTTTTATATATCAAGGGAAAAATAACCAGATGACTGAAAATTATTTAAAGGTAGTAAAATTTGTATTATTGGACACCTATAAAAATAATATTCAGAAAAATAACTTATGTAAGTTATATTGAAATTAGCCTCGTTTTCAACATTACTTGTATAGGTAATTTTAATTGTTACTTGTTTAAGTAATGCCCCTGACTGATGAATAAAGAGTTTTCCATTTCTTGTCTGTCAATTTACAATTTGTAACGTTTTTAATGCCCCACTTGTTATAATGCCTTACTTAGAGGCATTATATTTTTCGGTCTGTGCATCCGTTAGTTCGTCAATACTTTTGTTTGTTCATCCGTCTGTCCCTCTTCAGGTTAAAGTTTTTGGTCAAGGTAGTTTTTTGATGAAGTTGAAGTCCAATCAACTTCAAACTTAGTTCAAATGTTCCCAATGATATGATCTTTCTAATTTAATGCCAAATTAGAGTTTTGACCCCAATTTCACAGTCCTCTGAAAATGATAGCGTGAGTGGGGCATACATGTACTTTTGACACATTCTTGTTTAAATACTATTTTTGGAAAGCAGACCAGTTACAACCACAGTTGGTCCAAATCATCTATAGGGTGTTCAATTTGATTTGTTTGTCTGATGAAATTGTTGAAAACCCATTATGATCACCAATTTATATAAATAATTTGAAGTTTATTTTTTTAATTTTTTTTCCATGATATAAAGTTTTAAATTTCTTTCACAATTTGTTTTAGTTTTGTGCAAGTTAAAACATACCTATCTTAAATCAAATACAGGGATTAAACAGACAAATAATAAAATGCCAGTTTTTATCATTCAGTGTCGCTACTCCTTGCAGATACAGTAACGGTTCAATGGAACAATATATATCACACTACAGTCAAATACAAAATATATTTTCAATTTATAGGAACCTTGCTTTTCATATTGGTGTTAGGGAGGATTTGAATTAATTTATTAATGGGAGGGACGAGGAGGGCTAAAAATCAGAAGATTTGGAATCCCACTAGAAGAATCACAGTTCCTCTGAATCAATACTCTATATCACAGTTCAAACTGTTCACCTGATTTCTCCAAGTAATAAGCAATATTAGGGGTTCATTTATATTTTTCCTGACTAAGATTTAAGATTTTGATTGAATTTTATAAAAATTCAAAAATATTAATTGTTAGAAACATATGTATTCTCTAAAGTTTTATAATGCAATCAACATTATTCAGTAATAAACTTTTTAATAGAAAATAGTACTTTTACCATTTGAATAAATATAGCAATTTATTCTGTTTAACGAAATTAGAGAAATGATTTCACTTGAAGTGAGCAGAATATATTATTATCTTAAATGGTGTCCTCGTTTGAATTGTTTTACATTTTCTTATCGGGGCCTTGTATAGCTGACTGCGGTATGGGCTTTGCTCATTGTTGAAGGCCGTACGGTGATGTAGTTGTTAATGTCTGTGTCATTTTGGTCTTTTGTGGATAGTTGTCTCATAGGCAATCATACCACATCTTCTTTTTTATATATCCTAACATAAAAATGCCCTAACAGAGTTATAGGAAGAAGGACCATCAATTAACACTATATGAATTAGTTGACCCTAAAATGTATCTCTGTCTTAACTCACTATAGTGATATGTTTTAGTAGTCTTAGATCTTAGATAATGTAAATTTACTGAGTGTGTCCCATTCCCGATTTTCATATTTTGACAAATTAGCATGGTGGAGGATTTAAGTAAAGTAGTTTACCCTGTCACCAGATACAGCCTATTCAAAAGTCAATGCTATTACCTCAAAGTTTGCGAGATTTGAACATTGGTAAACTACTATTGCCTTTAATGTTTAAGACCTAGCCCATTTAGAACAAAACAGTTTATATGAAAAACTGTTAGTTTTTCACCTACAGACATCTTCAAACCTTTCATTTGGCATTAAGTGTACTAGCAAATGAACTTAATAAAGTAAAGAAATACAAGATTTACGTATTCACTGAAAAGAAAAAAGATCACAAGAATATAATAACTAAAAGTATTTGTCTTGAATGAAGAAAATTTGTTCGTAAGATCGGAATTATTTATCGTAACCTTGGTTAAAAAAGCGAAAAAAGGGGTGGGGGAATAGCAAGCTAAAGGACAGACAAACCTTAACCAGAGACATATATGTAAAAGAGACATATATAGGTCTGCTTTAACCAAACAAAACAAAGAAGATAAGAACGATTCATAGAACACAAACACTACTAAGAAATTTGAAAAAAACAAGCAACAAAAACCCCAACAAAAAACTGAAATGTTATTGCTTGGACAGATATTCCTACTTCACTAGTACCATCAGTCTTGTTGCACTTCAGAAGCGTAAAAATTGCGTAAACAACTTTTTCAATTAAGGATGTACTTTGGTGATCTAAGGTAAAATAAAAAAAACAAGAATTCAAAATTGATACTTTAAGCTGGAAGAGTATTAGTTAAGGATCAAAACAAGCTAAAAATATGGCAGTGGCTATTTGACCGGCACCGGCTAAATAGCAAATTTGCTATTTGACCGGCACCGGCAAAATAGCAAATTTGCTATTTAGCCGGCACTGAATAAAACTTCATTGATGTAATAAGTAGAAAATAAAAAAGCTTAATAATAATTTAAAATCATTTTATCACAATATCAAGCATTAAAAATACAGTACAATAAAAAATAATAATATTGAAGATGTGTAAAATCTATGGTTTAAATATCCTGCCATGCTATAAAAATAGTGTTATGTAAAACTACACCGTACATCTTAAAAAAGACAATATTAAAAGTTGTTTGCTACGAATTTCAAAAGGACACATGATTTAACATTTACAATTGTTACAAAACCAATTCTTTGCCTTTGGAAGTTGTTTTAATCTAGCACAAGATAAATGTTGCCACTCCAAACAGGAACTTCACATTACACTGGCTTCCTTTGAATCTGCATCATGTGTGCATATGTTGCATATGTAGGTAGGGTTCTTTTTCTTCTCTTTATAAACGCTCTTAATAGCTTCTCGTGCATCTTTTCGACAATAATTAAATCAATGTTTACAATAGCCCATTTGCCAATTACCGATTTGATTCTATTATGACACACTTTTTAAGACTTTTGTTTGTTTGTTTCTCTGTCCTATATTTTCTCCTATTTATCTGTTTATTTATTGTAACCCTGTCGTGTAATGTTGTCATATTAATGTTATAATTAACCACGTAATTAACACTGCCATTAAAGCGGGAGGTTTGGCATGCCACAAAACCAGGTTCAACCCACCATTTTTTCATAAAATGCCCTGATTTCTTTGGAACTTTTCTTATGAAATGGCACACAATTGCTTTTTCGGGTACTCTTTTTTTTGAAGACCGATGACAGTTTGGGTCAAACCTTTTGGCCTTCCACGTTTCTTCATATTTGGTGGAAGTAATATATGCGAAACACACGATCCACAAAGTTCAACTGGAATCCAATAGGTGTTCTTCTTGTTGAGCAGTATCTCGTTCTTCTTCTTGCGAAACTAGTTTTCGTGATTTTTCGAATATTTGAACATTATCAGTATCATTTTCTTTATTGTCTGTTACATTTATATCATCATCATGTAACTGAATTTGTGTCTCCCTGTGTTTTGTGCTTTGAGAAATTTTTCTCACTCTTTTTGGTGTACATATGATAGAGCACACTGATGACTGGCAGTGGCGGATCCAGAAATTTTCATAAGTGGGGCCCACTGACTGACCTAAGAGGGGGCCCGCCCCAGTCACGCTTCAATGATTCCCTATATAAGCAACACATTTTTTTCCCAAAAAGGGGGGAGGCCTGCCCCCCCCCCCCCCCTAAATCTGCCTCTGACTGGTATCATCAAATAATCTATGTGATGTCCTGACTGTGTTAATCTTCCAACGATCTGACACTGCTTCAACAAACAAATTTTCGTGATTAACTTCTCTTAGTTTGAGTATATGCCTACACGGGAGAAGCACACTTTGATGAAAGATACAAGAGTAACTTTTTGAATTGACCCTCATTTGGCCTTGGCTTGTTGTAGCTGTCCATATAATCTCTCTTTCTGCTCCAGTTTTACTTCAGACCTGAGTGAAAACTGTTTCAGGATATATGCCCAAGCATATGGTGTCACCAACTCTTGATATCTATATTCAGGTGAATCATTCCGGAGAATGCTGAAACAGTCCTCTTTTGAAATATACCACTTGTCTTGAGGTCTCGTTCTGTTCGCAAAGAATTTAAGGCGATCAGAAAGTGTTCAGCAAAATCTGGTAATGTGGAGTAGTGATGTAGTACAGATTTTTTATAAATATTTTTTAGTAAAAAATATATTTAGTAATGTTACATACAAATGTGTTTTCATGCTTTTAATTGATATTATAAAGTTATAAATTATTTATTTATGAACATCTTCAATAATTCTTTTTATTATACTATATTTTTAATGCTTGATATTATGATAAAATGATTTTAAATTATTATTAATCTTTTTTATTCTCTATTAATCACATCAATGAACAGTTTTATTCAGTGCCGGCTAAATAGCAAATTTGCTATTTTGCCGGTGCCGGTCAAATAGCAAATTTGCTATTTAGCCGGTGCCGGTCAAATAGCCACTGCCTAAAAATATTGATAGGTCATGCAGCTCCTTTACGATATATTTGATTTATAACATATGGCGGAAAAAGGCTGACTCGCGGACTTTTACCTTATATTTGCACTGGTATTATTTGGGTCTCAAATCAAAAGAAAGAAAAATCAAGAATCTGCTTAAATTTTGTCAAATGACCTTTTATGAGCTATTAAGTCGTATGTTAAAAGACAAATAGGTGTTATGGGTCAAAATAGTTTACCTTGTATCGTAAAGAAGAACACCAAGGAGTCCAAACATTTGACAAAAGACTCAGAAATGGGCGATCAGACATATTACGTTAGATATTGAGAGAGAATGGCAGATTTTTGGGTTTGTGAATGTGAACATATTTATGGTCGTACGTGACAAAGATGTTTAGAAACTGTCAACAAGTACTGACCTAGAACCTGTGAATGTTCTTGGCCCAGAAGATTCTCTGTGAGAAGTATTAAGATGAGATAAGATAAATAATAGATTATTAATATTAATATTATTAGTATTTCTGTATACAAAATCGAGGAAATGGTTGTTCTAGAATTCTGTTCCAATCGGTAGGCATATACTCTATGTGTTGCTGCTGAAATGTTTTACACAAAAATGGAAGGTTAACAAAAGAGAAATTTAAAGGAGCCTCTTCCCATATTTTAGTTCATAGTCATTTTACACGAATTTCTGGTAGTCATAATTTTATGGAAATAATCAAACGATGCTTAAATACCTTACATAGCTATCAGTGTGTGTTTTTTTAAAACATTTATTACAAATACATATTTCACAAATTCTCGCAAAAGAAAACCATTCTGTAATTGTTGATAGAAAACTTTGACTGCTAATTATTAAATTTGAATGTTCTTATTTTTATGCCAAAAATGATGGATCATGAATGTTGAGGGGATTGCACTTGTATAATAAGTTTCTGTTGTTTGGTCCTTTCTCAGATACTATAAGTAATAGATCAACTATATTTGGTGTATGAAATGATAGTAAAGTTTTCATGTCTATCTGTCATGTATCATCTGACCCGACCTCATCGTTATGTCTCCGCAACTAAAAGTTCGGGGTATATTGTTTTACTGCTGTCCGTCCGTCAATCGTATTATAGGTACATAGTTATTCAGCTTAACCCCTCCTACAGTTTGAATCCTAGAAAGTTTTCACTTTGCTGTCTGTACATATATTGAAGGTGTGCATGTGGCCAGGGTTTAGATTTTTATTAGTATTTTCTCTTTGGGAGATAGTTGAACTTTGTAATTTTTTGGAGAATTTACTTGCATAAGAGGAGCGTTTCCAGATAACTCTTCCTACATTTTGAATGCTAGGAAGTTTTCACTTTGTTGGCTGTTTTGACATATATTGAAAGTGTGCATGCGGTCAGGGTTTTGATTTTTATTAATATTTACTCTTTTGCCGTTTTGGGAGATAGTTGAACTTTGACATTTTTGGGGTATAAGCGGTTTTTAAAATGTTAAATGTTAAAGTTATTTTATAATAACACTTTGCATCTGCGGGGGCATCAATTGTGTCTAGACTTGAGTCAAAGTAGGCATAACTGTATCGGTTGTATCCTTTATTTCCAGTTCGATGGAATAAATCTATATATAGTCCCCGAACTTTAAATTATTTAGTAAGAGTAATTTGACTGCATATATCTGTCGAAGACAAAGTATAATGCTAGCTTTTCTCATTCGTACTAAGATGTACTTGTATGAAGTCTTCCTCATATGAATAAAGTTACAATTTTTGAAGAAGAGGAACCTCGTTTTATTCCATGGGAATTCTGATAGTTTGTTGAAATACAAGTCCTCCAAGCTAATTGACCACTGTACATAGCTTGATAAAACGCAGCTTTACAGTGTCAGTATGTGTTTCAATTAGGGGACTTATCATTATTTACCTGGGAGGGGGGGGGGGGGGGCTGGTCATTTTGAATTCAAACGTATAAAATTTTCTTGACCCCCCCACATAATATTTCACTATTTTTATTTGATCCCCACTACAAAAACATTTAAAAAAAATGTGAACCCCCCCTCTATTAAACATGTCAAAATTGTAACATGCAAAATACATGTTATATCATAGATATCATGAGGCAAACATTAAATATTCTCAGTGGATTGAGTCCAAAAACAATATTCGAGGGAACATTGCCTTGAAATAGGGCTTTTCCATGAATGTTAAGAGGTAGGCAGCAAAGCTTTTTCTGACTCTTTTTTTTCTAATTTCCTATATTGAGCTATTGAAGAAAACTTTTTCCTAAGTAGTTCTGTAAAAAGTAAACTTTTTGATACAGCAACAACACATTATTTACTAAGTGGGATATTTATTACCCGCAGTATGTGTTCCACTCTTGGACGCTGCTTGAAACTTAAGTTTTACAGTAGGCCTTATTAAAACCTCCATAAGGTTTATATGGATTGGTTATTCGTTCATACTTTCTCATTTACTGACACATTTCATTCATAAATTTATGTGTGATAGAAACCCCAAAATTTTGAATTGTTAGCCTAAAAAATACAGATTTTGAGGGAATGAGAGTTATAAATTAACTCAAAGGGATCTTAAAATAAATAAAAACGGTACGATGATTAGTGATGTTCAAACTACTTATTTCTTTGTGCAAAAAATATTGATCCCCCCATTTTGAATTTACAATAAAATTTGAACCCCCCTATTCCACATACAGGAAAAAACTTGATCCCCCCTGTATTTTGACCAGCCCCCCCCCCCCCCGATAAATAATGATAAGTCCCTAGAGTGTTTTTGTTTACAAAGTAGGATTTATTTTTTTATTCGAGTGTCACTGATGAGCCGTTTGTAGACGAAATGCGCGTTTGGCGCAAATACAAAAATGTCAATCCTGGTATCTATGATGAGTTTATATATCATAGATTTATAAGATAGAATTGGATGACCGATAATGTATCAGTGTTTCAACTGACTAGTGGCATAATTTAGAGGTCTTAGATATAAGTAAAGACGACTGATTTGTAATTTTACTTCTTGTGTCCAAGTCCAATTTTAACATTTTGTGAATTTGCATGGATAACAAGAGACGCTAACCCCTGTAGACGTACAAGTCTCACTCCTATTTGGTGTTCATGCGATTCCTTCCGTTTCTGCTAGTTACGTTGATTTGTCTCCTCCTAGTCATTTTGTCAGATTTGAACATCGGCAAACCACTGTTGTCTTAATTTATATCTTCCTTAAACAATTTATTTGTAGTTAGGACTGCCATTAAATTCTATGTAACAAAAAACTTTACTTGTGAAAAGGGTAGACATCTCAAATATTGAGTACACATGTATACTTATCAAAGATGGAAGAGATTCATTTCATATGTAATCTTACATATCTTTAATTGGTTTTTTTTGTAATATCCACATGTGATTTACACCGCCCCAAGAGTAATTAGTTTCGCTATTACTCTAAAACCGGCTTTAATTCCTAATAATATTGATGTTTACAGTTTGTCTCATGCAGAACTTGGCAGACCCAGTAATACAACATTGTTTGCGAGGACATTTCTGTAACTTCCTTTTTACTAATGTTATTTAAATACCCAATACAACAAGGAAGACAAAGTTCTACATCTTCGATTGTAAGAAATTCCAAACGAACATAGAACAAACCTTTGATTACTTACTATTTCCTCATTGGTAAGTGTGAGGGGTATATGTTGAGTTTCCAGTGGGATTATCAATAACTTATTCTTTTATCAATCAGTTTATGTAAAGTGATTTACATACAGAACAATTTAGTTTGGGGCTATATCTGTAGAAACAACAAGCTATTGCAAATTGGTCATAGAGGTAGGACAAGTGCTAAGCAACAATAGGGTCTATAAAAATCGACGAAGCATGAGTGTTAGTCTACTTGGTATCAAAGATTCATTCGAAAAGAGTATCTACGTGTTCTTTTTTGCAGTTAGCATATTGTCGGACTCAATTCATCGGTATTTTCAAGTTGCGTTTCTAACTGTTGGATATAGGCTTTCAGTGTTTTGAGCCTTTGGATAACACATTCTGCCTAAAAGTATTATTTTAAATACAAGAAGCACATACAATATTGGTCACGTAAAGTACGAGAACACTTAAAGATAATCCAAGTTCATGTCTTGCGTTTCATATGGTGTTGTTTAGAATATTCTACGTGCTTAAAATGCTTGTACTGATATCAGCTGTCTTCGTGAATTCACAGATGGTCGTCATTACTCAAAGAATTTGTCTCAAATTGGTTGTAGGGGATGACTTGAACTTATAGTGTGGTGTGAAATTTTGCACACAGGTGTTTGAACGAAGTAAAATAGCAAAAATACCGAACTCATAGGAAAATTCAAAAAGGAAAGCCCCTTATTAAATGACAAAATGAATGGTTCAAACAAATCAAACTTCAGTAAACAACTGTCCTATTCCTGACTTAGTACAGGCATTTCCTTACGATGAAAAATGGTGGAGGAAATGATTCACTGTGACTTTAACACAACGAAGAGGATAAATAATATTGCTCCTAAGCATGGTGTTTATTTGTCGATAGTATTTATGAATTTGCGTGATGAATTTATACACTAAATATTAATGTCATCTTAAAAAATATCGTCCACATTTCTTGCTAGTTTATATAGAAATGTCTCTAAAAAATACGGAAAGAACAACTGACGAATAGGCGTCGTGTTTTGCCTCGGATCGATCAAACCTCCTTTTTGAAATGATTGGTAGAACCATATTATACAGTATACACTACCCATTTTTATGTTATTCTAGTATCAATTGGAGTCAATGAATCGTCAAACGACAGACATCTTTTAAGCAATAACACAGTTATCAACATTGTGATGATTTAAACCATAAGCCATGACTCATTTGAGTTATTCTGAATAACAAACAATGGCAAATATAAACCTTCAGATATTTCCTAATGAATTTCTTGAGATTTATCCTACCTGGCACTTGCTAAGTAGAAACCTATTATATTCGTCAATGGGTTTTTGTTTTTGATAGGTAATAATATGTTACAGTTCAGCTATATCAGGGTTATTTTCATGTTCGTCATGGTTCAGTACTGAGATTCCTATAGTTTACCAAATGAAGGTAAAGTTGTTAGGAAATTGACCAAACGCTAAACATATATACGAAAAGGTTTAGTAATTTTAAATTGACATTCAAGTTTCACAAAAAGTGTTTCAATAGTAAAAATTGAGCCGTGGGGGTACCAAAGGGATGAAGTAAATAAACTCATCATAGATAAATTTTGCACATACGCCAGACGCGCGCCTCGTCTACAAAAGACTCACCAGTGACGCTCGAATCCAAAAAAAATCAAAAAGGCCAAAAAAAGTACGAAGCTGAAGAGCACCGAGGACCAAAATTCCTAAAAATTTTGCCAAATCCAGCTAAGTTCATCTATGCCTGAGGTAGAAAAGCCTTAGTATTTCAAAAATTATAAATATAACCATATCAATGATAATTCATGTCAGCACAAAAAGTGCTGACTACTGGGCTGGTGATACCCTCGAGGAAATTAATCTCCACCAGCAGTGACATCGACCAGATTCGTTATTGAAACCGACCAAACAAATGAAAAACGATGATAAGACAAACAACATTATAATTATTAGAATCTTCCAAATTGCAAACTTTTAAAAAAAGTACACGCTTTCCGTTATCATAATTAATTCCACCGAATGACTACAAAGCATACAACTACTGGTATTACATTACCGACAGGGATATTTGCCACTGTACATTAAGCACTCAACAATCAATTAATTATTGATATGGCTACCTTTCTGATTGGTCAATTGGTTAACAACTATTGTAAATGAACAAACATATTAAACTTACTATTTCTCAACATGATAACATTCAAGGGCCAAGAATGAGCGAGTTGCTACGTTTGCAGCAATGACATCTTTGACTTATACACTTAGTGTCTTTAAATTAATATAGTCGAAAAAGACTGGAACCTGCAGGAGTTTGTATGATAAAAGTACATGATTAATTCTGAGCCTAAAGAGCAATTATTTCATGCATCTTTACCCCACATGCAGATGCTAACCATGCGTTCAACATGTAAAATATATTAATTGACTCCTTCGGGTGCGGGAGTTTCTGGCTGCATTGAAGACCCATTGGTGGGCTTCGGCTGTTCTATGGTCGGGTTGTTGTCTCTTTCACAAATTCACCATTTCCATTCTCAAAATTATACATTTTATTAGTAACAAATTTTAAAATAAATTTAATAGATAAAGGATGAGTCCAGAGGCGGATTTAGGGGGGGGGGGGGCAGGGGGCCCGGGCCCCCCTTTTTGGGAAAAAATTTGGTTGCTTATATAGGGAATCACTGAAGCGTGACTGGAGCGGGCCCCCTCTTAGGTCAGTCAGTGGGCCCCCACTTATGAAAATTTCTGGATCCGCCACTGGAGTCAATATTACAAAATAACAAATCTCTCTCTCTCTCTCTCTCAATTATACACGCTCACTGCACAAATGAAAAATATTGTGAAATTTCAGTTTTTAAATGGTTCATTATTATATTTATCGGAGAGAACTTGATACTTATTTATATTGTCCTACATTTATGTGCATCCATATATGCATTAACACGAATATGCTATTCCTTCGTAAAGCAACTGTAAACAACATTGCAGCAGTAATATTATAACAAGATGGAAAGTAATACAAAGAATCTGCAAGTAGATATAAATCAGACTAACTTAATTAACCTTCTTCAAATTGGGCGAAATATATCAAAGGGATTATAAAACGCATAAATCGAAAACGAGTTGCCAATGGCATGGCAATAAAAAACGTCCGAAAAACAAACAACAGTACTTAAAATTAGTGACCGCAGATACAATTTCGTGAGCTTATGTTTCCCAGTCTCGGCTCTACGACAATGAAAAAAAAATATATACTAGGTGAATTGAGTCAGAACTGTGGCAACCAAATAACACATGTTCCAATAATTATTCTTGAAAGGTGGTTCAGCGGACACTGGAGAGAGGTCTCGCTGGCATTCATACCACATCTTCTTATTTAAACATTTACTAAAAATTTCGTTTTTTTTTTTACTTTCCGGCTATCCTTTGGATAGCCACATAAAACTTTTTTTTTTATTTCAACAGATAAACACAAACTGATTTTTGTAAAAATATAATGAAGATCTTCCTTACATAAATTATCTCTTAATATGTACTACAATTTTATGGATATAATCAATATTTATCAAAGTTTCAGGATTTCCTAGAATATTACTCTATTTCCGAGAGGCCTATATTCTTAGACACGTAGTTTCCCAATATTGTACCATGCAAGAAGTCAAAAGTTGATTGAACATGCTGATATCTGAATTTAAATTCGTTTTTTTCCTTATACTAATAAAAGATTTGAAATAAACAAAGCATGCATAATGAAATATAAAAGAAAAAAATCAAAACTACTTCTTATATTAAACTGAAGCAACACAATATAAATTAATAAATAAAAACATAACGTGAAAGTCCGGTAGTTTAAAACGTCATTTCTCTAATGACTTGTGATAAATCTTTAGTACCATGTAATAACAAGTCTTTCGTCCAAGATTCATCTACGTTTTTGCAAGAAAATGGTTGATGTATGTACCAAATGTTATCTTTTTCACACAATAAAAACTGTGCTAACATCTAAAACACTTGGTCTCGTTGAAGTTTGATAGCTGAGACATCGTTGAAAGTTGGACGTGAATTTTGCAAGTTGCTAACGTTGTTGACCTTGAGTGTGTTTGGGTTATCTACAGCCATTGGCTGGGGCATGCTATCATAAGTTGTTGAATTGCTCATACTCGTTGAAATAGTCCTACCGGAACCAGAAGTTGACGATGTTGAAGGCGGCGAATCAATATTTCTGGCATATCTTGGTTGACGAGGCGAATAATTTTTTGTATAATTACCGGGAGATATTCGTGACTTTTTTTCATAGTAAGTATCATACTCATCTTCATAGTGACCATAAAAGTAGTTAAAATTCTGAACTTCCGGAACAAATAGAATACCGGCTATTATCGCCAAAATGAGAGCCACCAATGTTAGTCCATAAGACCAAGCGATGGAAAAATTCGTCAAAAGTGCAAATATCCAAAGAACACTTCCGGTAAATAACAAAGCAGCTGAAATAACAAAAGTAATGCTAAGTTCATGATGTACAATGTTTCTTATTCACATGATAGGGGTTATACCTCTATTAGTAAAAGGTGGTGGTCTTCCAGATAGTGATGTTAAACCAGTTGAAGGAGGTAAACCACTGTAACCTGTCGAAGGAGGATAAGCACTAGACATACCCGTATTTGGTGGGTATCCTACCGATGATCCTGTGTATACCCATCTAGCTGGTTGTGAAACAATAGGGTCAGATCGGAGAGCTTTCCTTGTTGGTGGGGGAGTGGGACTAGGGGTTCGTTGCTGTTCACGACAACAATCACAATCACATTCGCAGCAGTCCCCACCACAAACACCAGCACACATGTTTGACGAATAGTAACCGGAATTTGAATATGAAGAACACCATCCTAGTTCTGGTATGAGAAGGAGACCAGCTATTATTGCCATTATTGCAGCTAAGATCACCATACCGCAAGACCATGCCATATAAAAGTTTGTCGGAATGTATGCCAGCCAAATAAATACGCCTATCAATGCAATTGCAGCTGGAAAGAAGAAAACGGATCTAAATTTCGAACTTTAGATTTATACATTTAAATAGGATACTATAATGGGATGTGTTAAAAGCATAGAATGATTAAATAAGCAAGGGATTTAATTTATACGACGATACATATTTGGCTTGCAGCATTCCGATGTTATTTTATAATTCAATGGCAATGATTCTTTCCAAATGCCTTGAACAAGTCAATGGTAAGGGTTCGTTCCAAATGCTTTTGATAAGTCTATTGTAAGGATGCGTTCCGAATCCATTATATAAGCCAATGGTATGGATGTGTTCCGAATATGTTTTAAGCCAATGCTTAGGATGTGTTCCATAATTATTTTCAAATCTATTATAAAAAATACTACTCCCAAATCTATTTTGTAGATTTTTTTGAATTTAGGTCCTCAGTGCCCTTCAACTTCGTACTTAATTTGTCATTTTTAGCTTTTTGGGATTTGAGTGTCACTGATGAGGCGTAAATACAAAATTTAATCCTGGTATCTATGGTGAGTTTATTTGTAAGCCAATGGTTATGATGCGACACGGATCTATGTTGTAAGCCAATAGTACGAATGCGCTCCGAACCTATTTTGTAAGCCAATGGTAAGGATGCGATCTGAAAACTATTTTGTAAGCTAATTGTATGAACGCGTTCCAAATTTGTAAGCCAAGGGAAGGTTATAGGGTAAGGATTCTAAGTAAGGGATATAAGTGTATATATATACATATGATGTATTAGGAAATATATATGAATAATAAAAAAAAAAAAAAACACAAAAAATCATTACACAATATACATTGAAAAAAAGTATACCCAAACTTATAATGTGTTGCTGTTACATGACTGTCCGAGATAGCGGTAGCGTTTGGATCCCGCAAATACATCTCTAACTTCGCCACATTATGTATGTGCCAGTCTCAAGTCCGGGGTATGTTATCCAGTGGTTTTCGTTTGTTCCTGTACCACATATTTGTTTTCCGTTCATTGTATTTAACACATTAAACCAGGCCGTTTATTTTTCTCATGTGATTTGTTTTACATTTGTCATATAGGGCCTTTTTTAGGTTTCTATGTGGTATGGGATTTTCTTTTTGTTGAAGCCGAACGATGAGCATTTGGCTTTCTAATGGAAAATTGTATCATTGGCACTCATACCACAATTAATATTTGTTCAATATGTAATAACTGATTCGGCACTAAAGGATAACACTTTATATTATTAACCTAAAACACGGAAGAAAACATGATTTTCTAAATATTTCAAACTATAGTGAATAAAACAATCTTAATGGCAGCCAGTAAACTATACCATATAATGTGTATTATCGTACTAAATGCTTAGCGTTCAATCATCCCTTTGAAAATTTTACGGACGCCATCATGGAATGTCTGTTTAACAGACGACAAAGGATAGGGTGCAATCATCGTAACCACAACCCCGTTCTTCCTTTCCCGAATATGACATACCAAATTAAACCTGGTTGGGTTTGTATTGCCCAGTCTTTAGTTTTTTCTATGTTGTGTTCTGGATGCTGTTTTGTCTTTTGTTTTTTTCTCTCTTTTTTGTCATGTTGTTGTACTTGTATTTTCAACTTTGAGTTTAAATATATTTTGGTATCTTTTGCCTCTCTTTCGGGTTCAAAATAGTGATATGTGCTTATTTGCAATAATTGTTGTTTGCATGATCTATTTCCTATCCGTAATGATAAAACAAAAAATATTTGTCCACCCCTCCCAAACCACGTGGTTATCTGCGTTATCTGCATGCAAATTCCGACTCCATCCATTGATCATCATTCTCAAAAGGAAACTTTAACAAAAAGCAGCACATTAAAGGGAGAAAAAATAATTTCCCCGAATATCTTGTGGTAGGTTGATACAATTTCCCTCTAGAATTCGATTTAATTATTAGAAAATGTAAATCAAAGCATCACAGCTTAATGAATGTTTTTTAAAGTTCTATCAATAATGCTACATTTCTTAATATATAAACAAACTGAGATTACGAATGTATTGTTCAAACTCATTTTGCCATGATGTAAAGTGTGCTTCTCTAGGAAAAATCGCATATTGAAATGATTGAAAATAACGATGATGTATTATTTCTAATATCAAAAGAAGTATTTGATGAAATAATTGTTCAAATTGCAATTTATTTTAATTTAAAGGAACTCAGTATACAAAGACCGTTGCACTTTCAAAGTATTTGGAAAGTTGAGTACTAATTATTTGTTATTTAAACCCACCTGTTACAAAACACATGACCATACAAAACACAGCATAATTGTATGTTCGGGCTCCTGCAGCAAAGACATATATTCCTAAAAAAACTGGGGTCGCAAGAAACATGATCAATGCCATTATCTCAAAAGCTTGGGTGGCTCTGAAGTTATCTGAAATACATTATGTATACATGATGTAATATTGTCCGAGCTATTATTTACTCTAGAAGACAACAGTTACCTATTTATACTGAAAATGATGTTGTATGTACATTGCTGATTTGTGGTATGTAGTCAATAACTGTATTAAGCCTTGGTTGAGACGTATCGCCACATATTGCCGTAGAAGTTTTATTTCTGACATTACACAGGATTAATGGTTTGAGGAATTTACATGAATCCCAGCATTTTTACCCAATTTTATCTGTTTCTACACTTCTACCTACAAACTTCTCATTCAAAGTTTAGGCGTGTTCGTGTTTTTATGATCAGCGTTGCAATAATTTAGTCCTGGTATCTATGATGAGTTTATTTACAACTACTGGGTCGATGCCACTGCTGGTGGAGGTTTTTTTTTCTCCGAGGGTATCACAAGCCCAGTAGTCAGCACTTTTTGTGCTGACATGAATTGTCATTGATATGGTTATATTTATAAATTTGCTATTTACAAATTTTTGATTTTTTGAAAAACTAAGGCTTTTCTACCTCAGGCATAGATTACCTTAGCAGTATTTGGCAAAACTTTTAGGAATTTTGGTTCTCAATGCTCTTCAACTTTGTACTTTATTTGGCCTTTTTAACTTTTTTGGATTCGAGCGTCACTGATGAGTCTTTTGTAGATGAAACGCGCGTCTGGCGTATATACTAAATTTAGTCCTGGTATCTATGATGAGTTTATTTACAAACTATCTTGACTTCGGACAAAGAATTACATCATTTGTAGTCATAACCATTAGTTTGTGTATTTTTTGTAATCACGGTATGTAAAAAAGTTCTTGTAAATGTAATCTTTTGGACGAAAATTAAAAAGTGTCCGCATTACAATAGTGTTGTGACTGTGAGTTTGTGAAACTTTCAAGTGATTGACAATGTAGATCATCACGAATACCTAAAGGGAAAATAAACTCATTATAGATACCAGGATTAAAATTTTATATATACGACAGACGCGCGTTTCGTCTACATAAGACTTAAAAAGAACAGAAACACTCTGATAAGATACAATCCACTTGTAGATCAGTTAATTAATTTTGCTTACCATTTTTATAAGATGATGGTACACTTTGAGTATCACAAGTGCCCGATGTACACGTCTGAGCTTTCCACAAACCTACACTTGTCACCGTAGTACTGTCATTTTGCATCCAGTAATTCGTGGCAAAACCCACTATGAATAAGATAGGAGCAATACACATTATCACAAACGCCCATTTGGCCCAACCAGTTGAAGTCCCAAACGGCATTTTGTTGAAACTCTTTTTATCCTTTTCCAGTAAATATCATACGCAACTACATTTTTGTATTGTTATACAACTTTTGTTTGTCTAACAGTTAACTCAATTCGTGTACTTATATAATTTCTAGTTTTTCATCTAAAAAAATCCAGTTTTTAAAACTACAACATTAAAATTATGATAATTTTGTTTCCGTTATTCCTATATTGATTTTTATATTTTGTAAATATTTGATCACAAGAGAAACAGTTCTGAATAGATAACTATAACGTATATATTTTAACTATTGATGTGAGATGTATGATGAAAATTAAATTCATGTATTTCAAGGGTGATGGTCGTCAATCACATTATCTAGTTCAGAAACGTAATCAATGATATTAAAAAGACTTTTGAATTGAATTTCTATACCCTTATACACATGTGAATGCCAAATGAAAATACTAATATGATGTAAATTTGGACGATTCATAAGGCATTTATAATAATGTTGAAAAGAGCGAAATTTAAAGAACGCTATATGTATACGAATCAGTATTCAAAAGAGAAAGAAATAAATGACCCGTTCGACAAGTATAAAATATACAGAAAGGATTGTTTGAAATGTAATTGCTTCGTATCTAATAAAGTGAATGTCACAAAAATATTAAAAAATGAACATGACGCATTAGATAATATTAACCATTTTATGCTTTGAAATTAAATACACTGAAGTGCAGTAATATATCAACCAAATAAAATAGTCTTAAAATTATAGACCATTAGCATTTAGTGAAAACAATTAGTTCAAACGACACATGAGGTGGTGTAAGGGGTAGAGGATAATGAGTGAAGGTAAAGAAATGGAATACCCCCCACAAAAAAACCCAAAAAATCCCCAAAAGAAAAGGAAAATTTGTAAAATATATAATTAACACAGAACAATGGTCTAAAAAATTTTAAAAAGATGTTAGAGAGAAAAGACTCTCAATTCCAGACTCTATTTTATCATTGCTATCGCTAAATATTTTCCTGATCTTTTTTATTTCGGTCCTTTGGAAAAGTTGAAATAAGACCTTATATATAGGAAACCGTCATTATGATATGGATATTTTACCACATATTGGTTTGTTTGTTTCCTGAGCAACACATACAATTTGTGTGTTTCCAGTGCAAAACATATTTAAAGGAGACCCTTATTATAGTATGAACATTTAACTCCGTTTAGTCTTTATTGTATTCAGAGCTTAACAAAAACAACGTAAATATAACAGTGGAAACCTACTGTGTAGCAGGGTATTATTTTTTTTTAATGTAAAAAATGTATTATGTTTAATTACCTCTTCACCTAAAAAGCATGCTCAAAAATTATCATGCGTGGATAGCTTACAAATACTAATGTGTAATATGTTTGTTCAGAATGCAAAGTTATATCAAAAAGCTACTTATAATTTCTACTTAAACTCGGGAATATTGAAATTATAAATCATGTGGAAAGTATTACGAAAGTTATGTAAAGAAAGATCACTCCATGACATGTGAGATGTATTTCTTTGTAAATTTCGTATCAATTTCCTTCCATGGACAGGCAGTATGAAAAGAACTATCATCCGATTCATGATGTTAACAAAACAGTAAGTCAAATAACAAGATTATATATTGGTTGTTATGATTCATTTTTATTCAATTTAGTGGCTTAGAGTTAATATTAATATCTTATTTATAATTATAGCATATTGCCATGACGGATCCATGACTGAAAGGGAGGTGTAAAAAAACTGCCGAGGCGAAACTTATTTTGTACGATTTTATGGTTAAAAATATTTATTTTTCCAACGCTTCCCTTGAAACCTTCACTGACAGTAACTCTGCGTCAGCTTTTAGGTGTCAGACCACCAATTACTCCCTCCAATTTAGAACGTATGTAAAAGTAGTCCTACTTTGACACAAAATAGTGCTTTTGATGTCATTGTTTACTTAAACTAACCAACAAATTTGCAGAAATGAAACTTTTGGTGAAAGGGAAATATATTTAGACCATTTTGAGCCAAAATTCACTTGTCTATGAGTTTGCATTAAAAATTCAGGATTAATGCGCTACATAGTACACTAATTTAAGATTTCCAGAAAACCGGGAGTTATTTTGGTAGTACCTGTCTTTTCCAAATTAGAAATTTGTTACAAGACTTTAAACATTGGTTGAAAATTGGCATGTAGGAAGGTGATACATGTACGATTCAGGATATACCGGGTTTCCTTGAAGTTAAACTTAGGTAAAATATTTAGAAAGCTGTGAAAATTGCAAAATTTGGTTGAACAGATAGGGATTTTTAATTGGTGGTCTGACACCTTTAAGGGAAATGCGGTGAAACCTCAAATTCAGAAAACAATTGATTTTTTTTACTTAACTGATCATATGAAGTGATAGTAGTCACATTTCAATCTTTTTGGGGGCAAAAAGTCACATATTGCAAATTTAGAGCCTTAGACCTGAATTTGTGCTATTTTTAGCTTTTCCCACCCTGACAATATGCTTTCACATAAAAAAATGTCCCAAATTGTTATAAATGCACAGCAAGATGTTTCTGTGGTATTAACATTAAAACATGGTTATTTTACCACCAAAAAAAGTTCTTGTCATCAAGATTTAATGAAATTATTTGATTTCTATCCCTTATATCATTGCGTCATAGCATGTATTTGGCAGATAACATAGCCTGATGTAAACATTGCAAAAACTCACAAAAATCCCATTTCTTATCTCAAATGAAAGTTTTATGCCTTAAGTTGTATCAACTGATAGAAAATAAAAACAGTTAAATGACCCTGACTGCACTTTTGATCATTTAATAGTCCCATTACTTACACCAGGTGTAAAAAAGGGGGGTCAATATTCCTGGACTCTTCAATACCTTGAATTTTTTACTTAACCTATTGTAAAAATTGTGGAAAGTCTTTTAAGAAGTAGAACAAACAAGAAAAAAATCAACAAAACTGATCTTGATATTGAAAGTTTATGTTCCTGTAGTCCAAAATGAAATTTTCAAGTATTTTCTATCAAAGTCATACATTACAGTCAGTTTAAATTGAGCTGTGAAATTTGTAATATAAGTCACATTATGCTCAGATAGGATGTTTCTGACTTTAAATTGACTAAGGATTAAGAATAAAGCAAAGCAAAGATTTCTGAGCAACTTTTTTGGCTCTTTAGGTGTCAGACCACCAATTACTCTATCCAATTTAGAACGTATGTAAAAGTAGTCCTACTTTGACACAAAATAGTGCTTTTGATGTCATTGTTTACTTAAACTAACCAACAAATTTGCAGAAATGAAACTTTTGGTGAAAGGGAAATATATTTAGACCATTTTGAGCCAAAATTCACTTGTCTATGAGTTTGCATTAAAAATTCAGGATTAATGCGCTACATAGTACACTAATTTAAGATTTCCAGAAAACCGGGAGTTATTTTGGTAGTACCTGTCTTTTCCAAATTAGAAATTTATTACAAGACTTTAAACATTGGTTGAAAATTGGCATGTAGGAAGGTGATACATGTACGATTCAGGATATACCGGGTTTCCTTGAAGTTAAACTTAGGTAAAATATTTAGAAAGCTGTGAAAATTGCAAAATTTGGTTGAACAGATAGGGATTTTTAATTGGTGGTCTGACACCTTTAAGGGAAATGCGGTGAAACCTCAAATTCAGAAAACAATTGATTTTTTTTACTTAACTGATCATATGAAGTGATAGTAGTCACATTTCAATCTTTTTGGGGGCAAAAAGTCACATATTGCAAATTTAGAGCCTTAGACCTGAATTTGTGCTATTTTTAGCTTTTCCCACCCTGACAATATGCTTTCACATAAAAAAATGTCCCAAATTGTTATAAATGCACAGCAAGATGTTTCTGTGGTATTAACATTAAAACATGGTTATTTTACCACCAAAAAAAGTTCTTGTCATCAAGATTTAATGAAATTATTTGATTTCTATCCCTTATATCATTGCGTCATAGCATGTATTTGGCAGATAACATAGCCTGATGTAAACATTGCAAAAACTCACAAAAATCCCATTTCTTATCTCAAATGAAAGTTTTATGCCTTAAGTTGTATCAACTGATAGAAAATAAAAACAGTTAAATGACCCTGACTGCACTTTTGATCATTTAATAGTCCCATTACTTACACCAGGTGTAAAAAAGGGGGGTCAATATTCCTGGACTCTTCAATACCTTGAATTTTTTACTTAACCTATTGTAAAAATTGTGGAAAGTCTTTTAAGAAGTAGAACAAACAAGAAAAAAATCAACAAAACTGATCTTGATATTGAAAGTTTATGTTCCTGTAGTCCAAAATGAAATTTTCAAGTATTTTCTATCAAAGTCATACATTACAGTCAGTTTAAATTGAGCTGTGAAATTTGTAATATAAGTCACATTATGCTCAGATAGGATGTTTCTGACTTTAAATTGACTAAGGATTAAGAATAAAGCAAAGCAAAGATTTCTGAGCAACTTTTTTGGCTCTTTAGGTGTCAGACCACCAATTACTCTATCCAATTTAGAACGTATGTAAAAGTAGTCCTACTTTGACACAAAATAGTGCTTTTGATGTCATTGTTTACTTAAACTAACCAACAAATTTGCAGAAATGAAACTTTTGGTGAAAGGGAAATATATTTAGACCATTTTGAGCCAAAATTCACTTGTCTATGAGTTTGCATTAAAAATTCAGGATTAATGCGCTACATAGTACACTAATTTAAGATTTCCAGAAAACCGGGAGTTATTTTGGTAGTACCTGTCTTTTCCAAATTAGAAATTTGTTACAAGACTTTAAACATTGGTTGAAAATTGGCATGTAGGAAGGTGATACATGTACGATTCAGGATATACCGGGTTTCCTTGAAGTTAAACTTAGGTAAAATATTTAGAAAGCTGTGAAAATTGCAAAATTTGGTTGAACAGATAGGGATTTTTAATTGGTGGTCTGACACCTTTAAGGGAAATGCGGTGAAACCTCAAATTCAGAAAACAATTGATTTTTTTTACTTAACTGATCATATGAAGTGATAGTAGTCACATTTCAATCTTTTTGGGGGCAAAAAGTCACATATTGCAAATTTAGAGCCTTAGACCTGAATTTGTGCTATTTTTAGCTTTTCCCACCCTGACAATATGCTTTCACATAAAAAAATGTCCCAAATTGTTATAAATGCACAGCAAGATGTTTCTGTGGTATTAACATTAAAACATGGTTATTTTACCACCAAAAAAAGTTCTTGTCATCAAGATTTAATGAAATTATTTGATTTCTATCCCTTATATCATTGCGTCATAGCATGTATTTGGCAGATAACATAGCCTGATGTAAACATTGCAAAAACTCACAAAAATCCCATTTCTTATCTCAAATGAAAGTTTTATGCCTTAAGTTGTATCAACTGATAGAAAATAAAAACAGTTAAATGACCCTGACTGCACTTTTGATCATTTAATAGTCCCATTACTTACACCAGGTGTAAAAAAGGGGGGTCAATATTCCTGGACTCTTCAATACCTTGAATTTTTTACTTAACCTATTGTAAAAATTGTGGAAAGTCTTTTAAGAAGTAGAACAAACAAGAAAAAAATCAACAAAACTGATCTTGATATTGAAAGTTTATGTTCCTGTAGTCCAAAATGAAATTTTCAAGTATTTTCTATCAAAGTCATACATTACAGTCAGTTTAAATTGAGCTGTGAAATTTGTAATATAAGTCACATTATGCTCAGATAGGATGTTTCTGACTTTAAATTGACTAAGGATTAAGAATAAAGCAAAGCAAAGATTTCTGAGCAACTTTTTTGGCTCTTTAGGTGTCAGACCACCAATTACTCTATCCAATTTAGAACGTATGTAAAAGTAGTCCTACTTTGACACAAAATAGTGCTTTTGATGTCATTGTTTACTTAAACTAACCAACAAATTTGCAGAAATGAAACTTTTGGTGAAAGGGAAATATATTTAGACCATTTTGAGCCAAAATTCACTTGTCTATGAGTTTGCATTAAAAATTCAGGATTAATGCGCTACATAGTACACTAATTTAAGATTTCCAGAAAACCGGGAGTTATTTTGGTAGTACCTGTCTTTTCCAAATTAGAAATTTGTTACAAGACTTTAAACATTGGTTGAAAATTGGCATGTAGGAAGGTGATACATGTACGATTCAGGATATACCGGGTTTCCTTGAAGTTAAACTTAGGTAAAATATTTAGAAAGCTGTGAAAATTGCAAAATTTGGTTGAACAGATAGGGATTTTTAATTGGTGGTCTGACACCTTTAATGGAAATGCGGTGAAACCTCAAATTCAGAAAACAATTGATTTTTTTTACTTAACTGATCATATGAAGTGATAGTAGTCACATTTCAATCTTTTTGGGGGCAAAAAGTCACATATTGCAAATTTAGAGCCTTAGACCTGAATTTGTGCTATTTTTAGCTTTTCCCACCCTGACAATATGCTTTCACATAAAAAAATGTCCCAAATTGTTATAAATGCACAGCAAGATGTTTCTGTGGTATTAACATTAAAACATGGTTATTTTACCACCAAAAAAAGTTCTTGTCATCAAGATTTAATGAAATTATTTGATTTCTATCCCTTATATCATTGCGTCATAGCATGTATTTGGCAGATAACATAGCCTGATGTAAACATTGCAAAAACTCACAAAAATCCCATTTCTTATCTCAAATGAAAGTTTTATGCCTTAAGTTGTATCAACTGATAGAAAATAAAAACAGTTAAATGACCCTGACTGCACTTTTGATCATTTAATAGTCCCATTACTTACACCAGGTGTAAAAAAGGGGGGTCAATATTCCTGGACTCTTCAATACCTTGAATTTTTTACTTAACCTATTGTAAAAATTGTGGAAAGTCTTTTAAGAAGTAGAACAAACAAGAAAAAAATCAACAAAACTGATCTTGATATTGAAAGTTTATGTTCCTGTAGTCCAAAATGAAATTTTCAAGTATTTTCTATCAAAGTCATACATTACAGTCAGTTTAAATTGAGCTGTGAAATTTGTAATATAAGTCATATTATGCTCAGATAGGATGTTTCTGACTTTAAATTGACTAAGGATTAAGAATAAAGCAAAGCAAAGATTTCTGAGCAACTTTTTTGGCTCTTTAGGTGTCAGACCACCAATTACTCTATCCAATTTAGAACGTATGTAAAAGTAGTCCTACTTTGACACAAAATAGTGCTTTTGATGTCATTGTTTACTTAAACTAACCAACAAATTTGCAGAAATGAAACTTTTGGTGAAAGGGAAATATATTTAGACCATTTTGAGCCAAAATTCACTTGTCTATGAGTTTGCATTAAAAATTCAGGATTAATGCGCTACATAGTACACTAATTTAAGATTTCCAGAAAACCGGGAGTTATTTTGGTAGTACCTGTCTTTTCCAAATTAGAAATTTGTTACAAGACTTTAAACATTGGTTGAAAATTGGCATGTAGGAAGGTGATACATGTACGATTCAGGATATACCGGGTTTCCTTGAAGTTAAACTTAGGTAAAATATTTAGAAAGCTGTGAAAATTGCAAAATTTGGTTGAACAGATAGGGATTTTTAATTGGTGGTCTGACACCTTTAAGGGAAATGCGGTGAAACCTCAAATTCAGAAAACAATTGATTTTTTTTACTTAACTGATCATATGAAGTGATAGTAGTCACATTTCAATCTTTTTGGGGGCAAAAAGTCACATATTGCAAATTTAGAGCCTTAGACCTGAATTTGTGCTATTTTTAGCTTTTCCCACCCTGACAATATGCTTTCACATAAAAAAATGTCCCAAATTGTTATAAATGCACAGCAAGATGTTTCTGTGGTATTAACATTAAAACATGGTTATTTTACCACCAAAAAAAGTTCTTGTCATCAAGATTTAATGAAATTATTTGATTTCTATCCCTTATATCATTGCGTCATAGCATGTATTTGGCAGATAACATAGCCTGATGTAAACATTGCAAAAACTCACAAAAATCCCATTTCTTATCTCAAATGAAAGTTTTATGCCTTAAGTTGTATCAACTGATAGAAAATAAAAACAGTTAAATGACCCTGACTGCACTTTTGATCATTTAATAGTCCCATTACTTACACCAGGTGTAAAAAAGGGGGGTCAATATTCCTGGACTCTTCAATACCTTGAATTTTTTACTTAACCTATTGTAAAAATTGTGGAAAGTCTTTTAAGAAGTAGAACAAACAAGAAAAAAATCAACAAAACTGATCTTGATATTGAAAGTTTATGTTCCTGTAGTCCAAAATGAAATTTTCAAGTATTTTCTATCAAAGTCATACATTACAGTCAGTTTAAATTGAGCTGTGAAATTTGTAATATAAGTCACATTATGCTCAGATAGGATGTTTCTGACTTTAAATTGACTAAGGATTAAGAATAAAGCAAAGCAAAGATTTCTGAGCAACTTTTTTGGCTCTTTAGGTGTCAGACCACCAATTACTCTATCCAATTTAGAACGTATGTAAAAGTAGTCCTACTTTGACACAAAATAGTGCTTTTGATGTCATTGTTTACTTAAACTAACCAACAAATTTGCAGAAATGAAACTTTTGGTGAAAGGGAAATATATTTAGACCATTTTGAGCCAAAATTCACTTGTCTATGAGTTTGCATTAAAAATTCAGGATTAATGCGCTACATAGTACACTAATTTAAGATTTCCAGAAAACCGGGAGTTATTTTGGTAGTACCTGTCTTTTCCAAATTAGAAATTTGTTACAAGACTTTAAACATTGGTTGAAAATTGGCATGTAGGAAGGTGATACATGTACGATTCAGGATATACCGGGTTTCCTTGAAGTTAAACTTAGGTAAAATATTTAGAAAGCTGTGAAAATTGCAAAATTTGGTTGAACAGATAGGGATTTTTAATTGGTGGTCTGACACCTTTAAGGGAAATGCGGTGAAACCTCAAATTCAGAAAACAATTGATTTTTTTTACTTAACTGATCATATGAAGTGATAGTAGTCACATTTCAATCTTTTTGGGGGCAAAAAGTCACATATTGCAAATTTAGAGCCTTAGACCTGAATTTGTGCTATTTTTAGCTTTTCCCACCCTGACAATATGCTTTCACATAAAAAAATGTCCCAAATTGTTATAAATGCACAGCAAGATGTTTCTGTGGTATTAACATTAAAACATGGTTATTTTACCACCAAAAAAAGTTCTTGTCATCAAGATTTAATGAAATTATTTGATTTCTATCCCTTATATCATTGCGTCATAGCATGTATTTGGCAGATAACATAGCCTGATGTAAACATTGCAAAAACTCACAAAAATCCCATTTCTTATCTCAAATGAAAGTTTTATGCCTTAAGTTGTATCAACTGATAGAAAATAAAAACAGTTAAATGACCCTGACTGCACTTTTGATCATTTAATAGTCCCATTACTTACACCAGGTGTAAAAAAGGGGGGTCAATATTCCTGGACTCTTCAATACCTTGAATTTTTTACTTAACCTATTGTAAAAATTGTGGAAAGTCTTTTAAGAAGTAGAACAAACAAGAAAAAAATCAACAAAACTGATCTTGATATTGAAAGTTTATGTTCCTGTAGTCCAAAATGAAATTTTCAAGTATTTTCTATCAAAGTCATACATTACAGTCAGTTTAAATTGAGCTGTGAAATTTGTAATATAAGTCACATTATGCTCAGATAGGATGTTTCTGACTTTAAATTGACTAAGGATTAAGAATAAAGCAAAGCAAAGATTTCTGAGCAACTTTTTTGGCTCTTTAGGTGTCAGACCACCAATTACTCTATCCAATTTAGAACGTATGTAAAAGTAGTCCTACTTTGACACAAAATAGTGCTTTTGATGTCATTGTTTACTTAAACTAACCAACAAATTTGCAGAAATGAAACTTTTGGTGAAAGGGAAATATATTTAGACCATTTTGAGCCAAAATTCACTTGTCTATGAGTTTGCATTAAAAATTCAGGATTAATGCGCTACATAGTACACTAATTTAAGATTTCCAGAAAACCGGGAGTTATTTTGGTAGTACCTGTCTTTTCCAAATTAGAAATTTGTTACAAGACTTTAAACATTGGTTGAAAATTGGCATGTAGGAAGGTGATACATGTACGATTCAGGATATACCGGGTTTCCTTGAAGTTAAACTTAAGGTAAAATATTTAGAAAGCTGTGAAAATTGCAAAATTTGGTTGAACAGATAGGGATTTTTAATTGGTGGTCTGACACCTTTAAGGGAAATGCGGTGAAACCTCAAATTCAGAAAACAATTGATTTTTTTTACTTAACTGATCATATGAAGTGATAGTAGTAACATTTCAATCTTTTTGGGGGCAAAAAGTCACATATTGCAAATTTAGAGCCTTAGACCTGAATTTGTGCTATTTTTAGCTTTTCCCACCCTGACAATATGCTTTCACATAAAAAAATGTCCCAAATTGTTATAAATGCACAGCAAGATGTTTCTGTGGTATAAACATTAAAACATGGTTATTTTACCACCAAAAAAAGTTCTTGTCATCAAGATTTAATGAAATTATTTGATTTCTATCCCTTATATCATTGCGTCATAGCATGTATTTGGCAGATAACATAGCCTGATGTAAACATTGCAAAAACTCACAAAAATCCCATTTCTTATCTCAAATGAAAGTTTTATGCCTTAAGTTGTATCAACTGATAGAAAATAAAAACAGTTAAATGACCCTGACTGCACTTTTGATCATTTAATAGTCCCATTACTTACACCAGGTGTAAAAAAGGGGGGTCAATATTCCTGGACTCTTCAATACCTTGAATTTTTTACTTAACCTATTGTAAAAATTGTGGAAAGTCTTTTAAGAAGTAGAACAAACAAGAAAAAAATCAACAAAACTGATCTTGATATTGAAAGTTTATGTTCCTGTAGTCCAAAATGAAATTTTCAAGTATTTTCTATCAAAGTCATACATTACAGTCAGTTTAAATTGAGCTGTGAAATTTGTAATATAAGTCACATTATGCTCAGATAGGATGTTTCTGACTTTAAATTGACTAAGGATTAAGAATAAAGCAAAGCAAAGATTTCTGAGCAACTTTTTTGGCTCTTTAGGTGTCAGACCACCAATTACTCTATCCAATTTAGAACGTATGTAAAAGTAGTCCTACTTTGACACAAAATAGTGCTTTTGATGTCATTGTTTACTTAAACTAACCAACAAATTTGCAGAAATGAAACTTTTGGTGAAAGGGAAATATATTTAGACCATTTTGAGCCAAAATTCACTTGTCTATGAGTTTGCATTAAAAATTCAGGATTAATGCGCTACATAGTACACTAATTTAAGATTTCCAGAAAACCGGGAGTTATTTTGGTAGTACCTGTCTTTTCCAAATTAGAAATTTGTTACAAGACTTTAAACATTGGTTGAAAATTGGCATGTAGGAAGGTGATACATGTACGATTCAGGATATACCGGGTTTCCTTGAAGTTAAACTTAAGGTAAAATATTTAGAAAGCTGTGAAAATTGCAAAATTTGGTTGAACAGATAGGGATTTTTAATTGGTGGTCTGACACCTTTAAGGGAAATGCGGTGAAACCTCAAATTCAGAAAACAATTGATTTTTTTTACTTAACTGATCATATGAAGTGATAGTAGTAACATTTCAATCTTTTTGGGGGCAAAAAGTCACATATTGCAAATTTAGAGCCTTAGACCTGAATTTGTGCTATTTTTAGCTTTTCCCACCCTGACAATATGCTTTCACATAAAAAAATGTCCCAAATTGTTATAAATGCACAGCAAGATGTTTCTGTGGTATAAACATTAAAACATGGTTATTTTACCACCAAAAAAAGTTCTTGTCATCAAGATTTAATGAAATTATTTGATTTCTATCCCTTATATCATTGCGTCATAGCATGTATTTGGCAGATAACATAGCCTGATGTAAACATTGCAAAAACTCACAAAAATCCCATTTCTTATCTCAAATGAAAGTTTTATGCCTTAAGTTGTATCAACTGATAGAAAATAAAAACAGTTAAATGACCCTGACTGCACTTTTGATCATTTAATAGTCCCATTACTTACACCAGGTGTAAAAAAGGGGGGTCAATATTCCTGGACTCTTCAATACCTTGAATTTTTTACTTAACCTATTGTAAAAATTGTGGAAAGTCTTTTAAGAAGTAGAACAAACAAGAAAAAAATCAACAAAACTGATCTTGATATTGAAAGTTTATGTTCCTGTAGTCCAAAATGAAATTTTCAAGTATTTTCTATCAAAGTCATACATTACAGTCAGTTTAAATTGAGCTGTGAAATTTGTAATATAAGTCACATTATGCTCAGATAGGATGTTTCTGACTTTAAATTGACTAAGGATTAAGAATAAAGCAAAGCAAAGATTTCTGAGCAACTTTTTTGGCTCTTTAGGTGTCAGACCACCAATTACTCTATCCAATTTAGAACGTATGTAAAAGTAGTCCTACTTTGACACAAAATAGTGCTTTTGATGTCATTGTTTACTTAAACTAACCAACAAATTTGCAGAAATGAAACTTTTGGTGAAAGGGAAATATATTTAGACCATTTTGAGCCAAAATTCACTTGTCTATGAGTTTGCATTAAAAATTCAGGATTAATGCGCTACATAGTACACTAATTTAAGATTTCCAGAAAACCGGGAGTTATTTTGGTAGTACCTGTCTTTTCCAAATTAGAAATTTGTTACAAGACTTTAAACATTGGTTGAAAATTGGCATGTAGGAAGGTGATACATGTACGATTCAGGATATACCGGGTTTCCTTGAAGTTAAACTTAAGGTAAAATATTTAGAAAGCTGTGAAAATTGCAAAATTTGGTTGAACAGATAGGGATTTTTAATTGGTGGTCTGACACCTTTAAGGGAAATGCGGTGAAACCTCAAATTCAGAAAACAATTGATTTTTTTTACTTAACTGATCATATGAAGTGATAGTAGTCACATTTCAATCTTTTTGGGGGCAAAAAGTCACATATTGCAAATTTAGAGCCTTAGACCTGAATTTGTGCTATTTTTAGCTTTTCCCACCCTGACAATATGCTTTCACATAAAAAAATGTCCCAAATTGTTATAAATGCACAGCAAGATGTTTCTGTGGTATTAACATTAAAACATGGTTATTTTACCACCAAAAAAAGTTCTTGTCATCAAGATTTAATGAAATTATTTGATTTCTATCCCTTATATCATTGCGTCATAGCATGTATTTGGCAGATAACATAGCCTGATGTAAACATTGCAAAAACTCACAAAAATCCCATTTCTTATCTCAAATGAAAGTTTTATGCCTTAAGTTGTATCAACTGATAGAAAATAAAAACAGTTAAATGACCCTGACTGCACTTTTGATCATTTAATAGTCCCATTACTTACACCAGGTGTAAAAAAGGGGGGTCAATATTCCTGGACTCTTCAATACCTTGAATTTTTTACTTAACCTATTGTAAAAATTGTGGAAAGTCTTTTAAGAAGTAGAACAAACAAGAAAAAAATCAACAAAACTGATCTTGATATTGAAAGTTTATGTTCCTGTAGTCCAAAATGAAATTTTCAAGTATTTTCTATCAAAGTCATACATTACAGTCAGTTTAAATTGAGCTGTGAAATTTGTAATATAAGTCACATTATGCTCAGATAGGATGTTTCTGACTTTAAATTGACTAAGGATTAAGAATAAAGCAAAGCAAAGATTTCTGAGCAACTTTTTTGGCTCTTTAGGTGTCAGACCACCAATTACTCTATCCAATTTAGAACGTATGTAAAAGTAGTCCTACTTTGACACAAAATAGTGCTTTTGATGTCATTGTTTACTTAAACTAACCAACAAATTTGCAGAAATGAAACTTTTGGTGAAAGGGAAATATATTTAGACCATTTTGAGCCAAAATTCACTTGTCTATGAGTTTGCATTAAAAATTCAGGATTAATGCGCTACATAGTACACTAATTTAAGATTTCCAGAAAACCGGGAGTTATTTTGGTAGTACCTGTCTTTTCCAAATTAGAAATTTGTTACAAGACTTTAAACATTGGTTGAAAATTGGCATGTAGGAAGGTGATACATGTACGATTCAGGATATACCGGGTTTCCTTGAAGTTAAACTTAAGGTAAAATATTTAGAAAGCTGTGAAAATTGCAAAATTTGGTTGAACAGATAGGGATTTTTAATTGGTGGTCTGACACCTTTAAGGGAAATGCGGTGAAACCTCAAATTCAGAAAACAATTGATTTTTTTTACTTAACTGATCATATGAAGTGATAGTAGTCACATTTCAATCTTTTTGGGGGCAAAAAGTCACATATTGCAAATTTAGAGCCTTAGACCTGAATTTGTGCTATTTTTAGCTTTTCCCACCCTGACAATATGCTTTCACATAAAAAAATGTCCCAAATTGTTATAAATGCACAGCAAGATGTTTCTGTGGTATTAACATTAAAACATGGTTATTTTACCACCAAAAAAAGTTCTTGTCATCAAGATTTAATGAAATTATTTGATTTCTATCCCTTATATCATTGCGTCATAGCATGTATTTGGCAGATAACATAGCCTGATGTAAACATTGCAAAAACTCACAAAAATCCCATTTCTTATCTCAAATGAAAGTTTTATGCCTTAAGTTGTATCAACTGATAGAAAATAAAAACAGTTAAATGACCCTGACTGCACTTTTGATCATTTAATAGTCCCATTACTTACACCAGGTGTAAAAAAGGGGGGTCAATATTCCTGGACTCTTCAATACCTTGAATTTTTTACTTAACCTATTGTAAAAATTGTGGAAAGTCTTTTAAGAAGTAGAACAAACAAGAAAAAAATCAACAAAACTGATCTTGATATTGAAAGTTTATGTTCCTGTAGTCCAAAATGAAATTTTCAAGTATTTTCTATCAAAGTCATACATTACAGTCAGTTTAAATTGAGCTGTGAAATTTGTAATATAAGTCACATTATGCTCAGATAGGATGTTTCTGACTTTAAATTGACTAAGGATTAAGAATAAAGCAAAGCAAAGATTTCTGAGCAACTTTTTTGGCTCTTTAAGGGAAATGCGGTGAAACCTCAAATTCAGAAAACAATTGATTTTTTTTACTTAACTGATCATATGAAGTGATAGTAGTCACATTTCAATCTTTTTGGGGGCAAAAAGTCACATATTGCAAATTTAGAGCCTTAGACCTGAATTTGTGCTATTTTTAGCTTTTCCCACCCTGACAATATGCTTTCACATAAAAAAATGTCCCAAATTGTTATAAATGCACAGCAAGATGTTTCTGTGGTATTAACATTAAAACATGGTTATTTTACCACCAAAAAAAGTTCTTGTCATCAAGATTTAATGAAATTATTTGATTTCTATCCCTTATATCATTGCGTCATAGCATGTATTTGGCAGATAACATAGCCTGATGTAAACATTGCAAAAACTCACAAAAATCCCATTTCTTATCTCAAATGAAAGTTTTATGCCTTAAGTTGTATCAACTGATAGAAAATAAAAACAGTTAAATGACCCTGACTGCACTTTTGATCATTTAATAGTCCCATTACTTACACCAGGTGTAAAAAAGGGGGGTCAATATTCCTGGACTCTTCAATACCTTGAATTTTTTACTTAACCTATTGTAAAAATTGTGGAAAGTCTTTTAAGAAGTAGAACAAACAAGAAAAAAATCAACAAAACTGATCTTGATATTGAAAGTTTATGTTCCTGTAGTCCAAAATGAAATTTTCAAGTATTTTCTATCAAAGTCATACATTACAGTCAGTTTAAATTGAGCTGTGAAATTTGTAATATAAGTCACATTATGCTCAGATAGGATGTTTCTGACTTTAAATTGACTAAGGATTAAGAATAAAGCAAAGCAAAGATATCTGAGCAACTTTTTTGGCTCTTTAGGTGTCAGACCACCAATTACTCCCTCCAATTTAGAACGTATGTAAAAGTAGTCCTACTTTGACACAAAATAGTGCTTTTGATGTCATTGTTTACTTAAACTAACCAACAAATTTGCAGAAATGAAACTTTTGGTGAAAGGGAAATATATTTAGACCATTTTGAGCCAAAATTCACTTGTCTATGAGTTTGCATTAAAAATTCAGGATTAATGCGCTACATAGTACACTAATTTAAGATTTCCAGAAAACCGGGAGTTATTTTGGTAGTACCTGTCTTTTCCAAATTAGAAATTTGTTACAAGACTTTAAACATTGGTTGAAAATTGGCATGTAGGAAGGTGATACATGTACGATTCAGGATATACCGGGTTTCCTTGAAGTTAAACTTAAGGTAAAATATTTAGAAAGCTGTGAAAATTGCAAAATTTGGTTGAACAGATAGGGATTTTTAATTGGTGGTCTGACACCTTTAAGGGAAATGCGGTGAAACCTCAAATTCAGAAAACAATTGATTTTTTTTACTTAACTGATCATATGAAGTGATAGTAGTCACATTTCAATCTTTTTGGGGCAAAAAGTCACATATTGCAAATTTAGAGCCTTAGACCTGAATTTGTGCTATTTTTAGCTTTTCCCACCCTGACAATATGCTTTCACATAAAAAAATGTCCCAAATTGTTATAAATGCACAGCAAGATGTTTCTGTGGTATTAACATTAAAACATGGTTATTTTACCACCAAAAAAAGTTCTTGTCATCAAGATTTAATGAAATTATTTGATTTCTATCCCTTATATCATTGCGTCATAGCATGTATTTGGCAGATAACATAGCCTGATGTAAACATTGCAAAAACTCACAAAAATCCCATTTCTTATCTCAAATGAAAGTTTTATGCCTTAAGTTGTATCAACTGATAGAAAATAAAAACAGTTAAATGACCCTGACTGCACTTTTGATCATTTAATAGTCCCATTACTTACACCAGGTGTAAAAAAGGGGGGTCAATATTCCTGGACTCTTCAATACCTTGAATTTTTTACTTAACCTATTGTAAAAATTGTGGAAAGTCTTTTAAGAAGTAGAACAAACAAGAAAAAAATCAACAAAACTGATCTTGATATTGAAAGTTTATGTTCCTGTAGTCCAAAATGAAATTTGGTATACTCGTTCATATAAGATTCCATTTTTTTCAAACTAAGAATCCTTACATTTACGGTATATGATAATGAATTATTAAAGTTAGTGGAAGAAGTTGTTTAAGCCAAACTATTCAGTAAGGGAGCTACCACTTTATTTGTATAAGGAAAAAGGGAGGGGGGTGAAATATTGAAAAAAAAGGCAGGACAGGAGTTTTGGGTAAAAAAAGGCAGGAAGACAGTTTAGGTAAAAAAATATTAGGATAAACTAATGAAAAAATGATATAGAGTGAAAAATAAAAACGCAGGATAGAGATTTCAACTTGAAAAAATGCAGAATAATTTGTTCCCCCATTAAAAATTGAAAAGTAACTACCATTATTGATGGTTTCATTGTTGTTGTTTGGTTTTTTTTTCATTCAACATATATGTTTGCACTTCTTATTTTTCAACCTCCATTTAAAAATCCTTTATTTGTTAAAAAAAAAACCACCTGCAAAATCTGAATTCCCCACAATACCGCAGGTTCTCGAGAGGTACTATGGTCCCTACATAGGAAAATAAAGAAAAAAAATCCCAAATTTTACCAAACTGGCTAAAATATATGACATTAATATAAAAAGCTGTTCACCTCCAATGCATTTTAATATTGAACACGAAATATCGCAAAAAACATAACATATGTGTGCACTGACCAAGAGAACATTACCCTCACCTCAGTGATCGTTTCTCATTATTGTCACAATACTAGCTGATAATGTACACTTTTTCATACCAGATAGCTTTATTTATCAGAATATGCTTCGTTGGAACATACAGTTACGATCATCTTAATTAAAAGTTATGATCATCGTTGATAAAAATAAATGTAAGTTACGATCATCATCGTGTTTTTTGTATCTCGGTTTTCATTCTTCTTGTTGCTTTTCTATACCGTGCGAAAAAATATTTCAATGGCAATGCTTATAAAGATGTTTCTTGACATAATACAAATCTGAAAATAAGCTGTTAAAGTGGAGAAATCGGCCTTCTAAAATTTCCCAAATTTGTGTCCGCCATATTGGGATGATCGTAATTGCAGTTACGATCATCACGTTGACACCGGTGATATTGCTATTAGAGTTTGAATAGAAATCCATGCATGCTTGACGCCTTTGTTATTGTAATTAATAGTTATCCCACAAGGACGCGGTGTGTCAGTGTAAGATCACCCCGATGGCCGGAGGCCAGAGGGTGATCTAACACTGACACACCAAGTCCGAGTGGGATAACTATTTTACATCCCAGCTGTCTTAGATTAGACGAAAAACCATTTACAATTCATAAAATCTAGTTTAGAACGACACACAATCATTATAATATACTTTATATATTACTATATGATGTATACCCTAATATGACCCCCGAGTACGATGAGCAGATATCAAACAATGTCAACTCGCACCACTTGCCAATCGGCCCATACTGTATCGCCACTTTATAAAAAAAATCGTCCAACTGTTGTTTACTGACTCGCCCCACTTTTGAAAAAGTGTAAAATCAAATTGAACAAACAGTCTGAAAACATACTTATTAACGAAAAAGGTTTAAACCCCACTGAATAAAGGTCTGCTAACTCGCTCCACTTATAAAAAGATCGTGCTTCTTTTAAAAGAGGGACGAAAGATACCAAAGGGACAGTCAAACTCATAAATATAAAACAAACTGACAACGCCATGGCTAAAAATGAAAAAGACAAACAAACAACAGCACACATGACACAGCATAGAAAACTAAAGAATAAACAACACGAACCCCACCAAAAAACTAGGGGTGATCTCAGGTGCTCCGGAAGGGTAAGCAGATCCTTTAAGTATGGTAAATTACTGTTAGTACGTATCCAGTCGTCCTGGTTTAGTAGTATATGTCGTGGTTTGATATGCTAAAGGTCTTGAGTTCGAATCCCAGCATATACACTGGATTTTTTCTACGTCAATTTTGATAGATAGTCTTTTCCATATAATTAATTATAAGTTTTATAGTTGATTTGACATTCCCGCCAAAATGTTACAGAACAAAGGAAAGCATGCATAACAAAGAAACTCAAACTGGGGTGATCTGGTAGGGGTTTTGATAGTTTGCCATCATGAAAATTTAGGATTAATTACTAGCAAGTGCCTAATAAAGCTGTAACTGAATAATTAGTGACCTGCAAAGAAGTTTTAATGGTAAATTGAAGTAAAAATATGTTTTGTAATTGACGGATAGCGTTTATTCCGACCCAAAACGTCCCTTTTAAAAACTGTGACAGTCGACTTTGGTATATTTTTACCCCTTCAAACTCCTGTGTCATGACTTACTTCCGGTCTTAATAAGGAGACTCGTTTTTCTAAACCGCATTTACCGTCATTGCTAAACTTAAAGTTCGAATTGACATGATGATATCTGTTCGACAGGGTGTTCAGTACCGGTGTCTCCTGTATATTTTTCGGTTTAGTCGAAGATTCATTATAGAAAACGATATTTTGTCTAATGCTTAGTTCATTTCTGTGTGTGTTAAGCCTCTGTCACACCTTACCGGATGGCACTTACGGACGGCTAACGGATGAAAATAAAAGTTGTCCGTTGACAAAATTGTTATCCGTTGGGAGTCCGTTGATGTACTGATCGAATAAAACGGACGCTTAACGAATGCATAACGGACATGCAACGGATATGCAACGTACGAGAAACGGAAACGTACCGGACAGAACGGATGTCGAACGTACACCCAACGGACGAGTGCCGCATAAAACGGACACCTAACGGAAGCGTACCGGATAAAGCGGATGAACAAGATACATGTATACGGAAAAATTAAAGACGGCAATAATAATACATGTAAATCGCATAAATATTCAAAATGTTTCTGTGTAACTGGTTTTGGTTTGTTCTTCAAAATGCCGCCAAAGGGCGGTGTCTGGCCTGAATAAGAGCTGCTTGATTGCGAAGACGTGCCTTTACTCTAAGATTGATTATGAATAATAAAATTTCATGAACCTTAAGAAATCTGACATACCAATAATTGGCATTTCTGACGCGAAATCTTCAATTGGCATTTATCCGTTTCAGATCCGTTTACCATCCGTTTTATCCGTTATACGTCCGATAGGAGTCCGTTTCTCATTCGTTTCACATCCGTTTTATCCGTTAAACGCCCGGTAGAAGTCCGTTGTTGAATTTATCTTCCAGACCTCCAACGGATGTATAACGGACACGGATACAAAACGGAAACGAAACGGACGAGTACCGTACAAAACGGACGCCTAACAGACGTTCAACGGACATTTTATCCGTTAGAGGTCCGTTCAAAGTTTTGAACATGCTCAAAATTTTCCACCGGACAGAACGGACGTCGACAGATAAAACGTACGCTTAACGGACATGCAACGGATATGGAGGGACGTCTAACGGATAAGAACGGACGTCTGACGGACATGAACGGATTGAAAAAAAAAGTTATCCGTTAGGCGTCCGTTCGAGCTATCCGTTTGGTGTGACCGAGGCTTTACATTTTAATGTTGTGTCGTCATTTTCTTGTATTAATGCGTTTCCCTAGGTTTTGGATTATGACCCGAATTTGTTTTTTTTCTATCGATTTATGAGTTTTGAACATCGGTATACTACTGTTGCCTTTATAAAGTGACTTTCATATCATAGCATATCCACCCATCCCTAAATCCGTCTTACGGATCTTAACAACTATAAATAGTGCTTGGAAAAAATCATCCCGGTTTTCCCCTGTAACAAACATTTTACAATGGAATATTCTGAGTAAATAGTTAAAAAGCAACACGTGGAAAGCATACATCCCCATCCGAGTGACTATGTTGAAGTAAATTTGGTAAATTTTGATTTATTACATTTTGATTCATCATTTTTTCTTTTGAAATTAGTTTCACCGCGAATCCAGTGTCAATCCAGGGGGGTCGGGGGTTGGAACCCCCCTTTTTTGACCGATCAATGCATTTGAATGGGGACATATAGCTGGACCTCCCCTTTTGTCCAGGGTTGGGACCCCCCTTTTAAACATTGACTGGATCCGCCCATGAGTGTCTTAACCACAAAAAACAATATCAAAGCAAGAGTCTTTTGGAAATATCAGATAATCTAACACTTGAATGCCCTTTGTTTTATTGTTTATTATCAGTTATAATTTGTGTACAGCCTATCCTATTTCAAAACATTTGAACGATTGTTTTGTGGTTAGCACTTCTATTCCTATTTTAGTTATTGTTTTCCTGTCTTCTGAAAGGTCCTTCTGTGCCGTATTACTTTAGGGGTCCGTCCTTGTGACAAGTGTAACCTATAATAATTCTATTGTCTCTAGATATTGTGTTATTGACCTTAAGGGTCTCTGATTGTTGGCCATGTGTAAAGTGTTTGTTGATTAATCTTAATGGAATCAACAAGCTCCTAAATACTTGTTCACTAAGTGTATTTTTGCTTCTTTTAAACGCGTGTGTGTGTGTTTGATGCGTTGATGAGCCATGGCTATGACAAAGAACGTGACTGTGTTTCTTTTCTAACAAATTTCATTTAACGATACCATAAATGATATAATGATGGTCTTGAAGAATACATCCTATTCACTGACGTTGTTTAACATCTGAATTTCGAATCATAGTGTTACTTTTTTTTTGTTCTTGTACATTTAAACCTTTACTAGAACACACCCGCGAAATCGCGGGCATATGCAGCTTGAACACTGTTGTAGGATGATTTTTTGTAAAAGATATTATGTATGGAGAATTTCATAAAAGGTATCAAAAGCCCTCTCCCTTTTTCCAAAGTCCGATATTTGTTTCCTTTCTGTTAAATTCAATTATTTTCGTGTGTCTGGCCTCAGACCACAATTTGCTTCTTTTGGTAAAAGTCAAATCAAATTAACAATTTGCACCGTTTCAAACATGAAATAAATGTAACTGCTTATATATAGACCATTATTAGTCTAATAAAATATGCTTCTAGGATAATCCATCAGTGTTTTCTTTTTCTTTTGAGAGCCTTATTAACATGCCAATGGTAGGATATGAATCATGTATAAATGACTAAGGCTAATTTGAGGGGTGGTCGGACGGGTCCTGATCCCGAAATCCCGGGCTTAAAACCATGAAATCTCGAGATGCAGAATTTAAAGAAATGCATATCCCGAAATCCCGAAATCGAAAAATATATTCCCGGATCCCGTAAGGATCAATCCCCAAATCCCGAGCTTAAAAACACCCGATCCCGACGCCCCGAAAAAGGTTCTGCCTACTTCTAATCTCTACCTTACTTTCATTTTTGCCAAATCACTATTTTCCCTTTCAACAATAAATTGTTATGCCCCATTTATGGGCATTATGTTTTCTAGTCTGTACATCCGTTCGTTCGTTCGTTCGTCCGTCCGTGTCTGTCCCGCTTCAGGTTAAAGTTTTTGGTCGAGGTAGTTTTAGATGAAGTTGAGCATGTTTCACTTATTTTAATATATATGCAAGTGGTATGACCCCTTAAATAGTAAAAATTTCAAAGAAAACAGTAGACAGAATCAGGGCCGACTTTCTATACTAACATGCTAACATACTAACATAGAAAGTCTCTATATATTAAAGCAGTATAATCGTAGTTTACATGTAGATAAACGCGAAAAATAATTGTCTTCTCTAAGGAGGTATAATAGTTGTGGTTTTTGCGATCTAAACACCATGATATGAAACGCGAAAAATAATTGTCCTCTCTAAGGAGATATAATAGTTGTGATTCTTGCGATCTAAACACCATGATATTGAAAACGCTCTGAATGGCTTATTTTTTTTTTCCATTTTTGTTATCCATCATACGATTGGTTGTACTTGTGTCAAATGTTTTACTTATTTTAATATATATACAACTGGTATGACCCCTTAAATAGTAAACATTTAAAAAAAAAAACAGTAGATAGAATACAGAGTCTCTATATATTAAAGTAGTATTATCGTAGTTTACATGTAGATAAACGCGAAAAATAATTGTCCTCTATAAGGAGGTATAATAGTTGTGGTTCTTGCGATCTAAACACCATGATATGGAGAACGCTCTGATTGGCTAATTTATTTTTCATTTTTGTTATCTATCATACGATTGGTTGTATTTGTGCATCTTTAAAACCGGAAGTCTTATCTATGACTAAAAGTCAGTCCGATGACGGAATCATATCCGGACTCCTTTTTTGTCGTTTTTCTCCCAAAATAACTCAATCTGAATAATCATAAGAATGGATGACAAATGCGACTATGCATGTTACCTATAGGACACAGAGGCATGATGATTGATTTATTGTGGAAGGAAGAGAAGCGACACCAAAAATGAGGTCTTCTCGTTTAATAGTATAGATGTTAAGTCTATTTTTTTTTGGTTACATACATTTGACGTGGCTTGGTACTCAGACATCCCGTCATTGTGCTATGGTCAATTTTGAATTCTTGGTTTTCATTTTTGGCTATGTACTTTGTCTACAGAGTGTCATATGTCATTTCGTTAATTTTGTTGAAAAGGAATTTTGTTTTTATAGTTATCAAGATCATATTAAGATATTGACTGCTATACCCCTATTTTGATTTTTTTTTTACCTATTATATTCGTTTAGTTCACACATTTTTGACATTATAATGGAATTCTATGCGACAGTCATACAAGCGAGAAGTTAAGCTAGCTATAAAACCAGCTTTAACCCTCAATATTCTACATATATATGACAGTTGTTTTCCATTCATATAATGTGTTAGAGCTTTTGATTTTTGCCATTTTATAAAGGAAAATGAATTATCCTTGGAGTTCAGTATATTTCTTATTTAATTTTTGAGCCATTAAAATATATTCAGATTTTATTTCAATTTGAAGTTTCATATGCATTTAAATAGTACAAGTTGCTAGTGGATTTAATGATGAAACTAATCCAAATCAAAATGAAGAATACATAATTCTATTATTTTCTACCTGCATGAAAGCTTCTGTAAACTGACATTATCAACATTAAGCTACACAGGGTTGAAAAACGAAACAAAAGAATGAATGAAGCAATTTATTGAATAGACATTGTTTTTCTCATCAAATATCCTGCTCATGTCTCCTAATGCCATTTACCAGAGCTTCCGCCATATTTTCCACCACCAACTCTTCCTCCACCACCTACACTTCCGCTTACACCACCGCCTAGACCACCATGTAAACTTCCGCTTCCACTACCACTAACACCTCCGGAAACACCTCCTTTCAGTCCACCACTTACACTTCCTCCATGTCCACTCGAAGTTCCTCTAACAGCACCCCCAAGATTACCACTTACATCACCGGTAAGCCCTCCTCCACCTGCACTAGAAACTCCTCCACTAACACCACCTCCAAGCTTGCCACTTAAACTACCGGACGATCCTCCTCCTAGACCACCAGAAATTCCTCCTCCAATTCCACCAGAAACTCCACCTCCGACGTGACCAGATCCATCGCCACCACCACTACCTGCAGGTTTTAAGTATTTGAATAGTTTATCTGTTTCCTTAGAAACAAAACAAAAAATGTAGACGGATGTTTAAGGTTTTTTTGTATAAGTTTTTGTCGGATCTGATTATTATCGACACTAATATTTCATTTTATTTCATTTTTTACTGATTGAAAATTTTGATGTTTTCAACACTGTCAGTATGATTAGATGTTACAAAAGTATTTGACCTTATCTTTTTATGACATTGCTAAAAAAGACAACGAACCTTAGGAATGTAACTTCTAATTTAAAAAAAATTAAGAGTAATCAATATAATCTTCATCAGCCTTGTCTTACATTATATAGCATTCAAATAGGATTTTGTTTGTTTTACATTTGTCTCAATTATCGGTTTACAGTTTGATGGAAGTCTCTTACCATATCCGGATCTTTTTCTTCTGTAATCTGTTAAAGAAAAAAAAAAAAAAACATTTTGTAAATTAAATATGCAAGATTTTATACAATTATTTATACCAACAGGTGTTCGATTTTTCTGAAATGGTGATACTTTGGTTTTGAACATTTTACGATTTTACATTAAATGACATGAAAGAACGCTGAAAGATATCAGAGGGACATTCAAACAAATAAGAATTGTTTTACAAAGGAGTAGGTTCGGTAAGGTCCTAAAATGACCCCCTTTTTAAGCTTTAATTTCTAATTAGGATTAATTTATCATAATGAATCATAGCTAATGGTCCTAGACCACAATTGTCGTCACAAATAGAGTCCCTAGTGTTGACAGTGGGTTACTTGCCAATATTTTTTATACCCCTTCCAAATTTATTTCTCCATGTTTTATGCCTCAAATGGCAAGTAGGGGGCGAAATTACACTGTAAAAAAATTGGGTCCAGAATTTTAAAGGAAAGTAGTGATTTGGTCCAGTTGAAAAAGGTTAAAAACTAGCACTTCGGAAGCTGTCAAAAGCTTTCAAGACTCCCTAAACACAAAATTGTCCATATTTTGAGTTAGAGCCGATTAAGTTTTCTATAAGTTTGATGTAATTTGTCCCAAAAGTAGTACAACATACTGTGAAGATTTCATTGAGAAAGCGCAGGTGGGATTTTTTAAATTTTCATTTATGTTCTAAAAGAAATGCATAATTGTTGTCTCGAACCTAATACAGTGACAAGGAAGGAAACAGAACCTTTTGTTGACAATGTACGTTTCTGCGTTTTATCTATGACGTTACAAATAGTACTTATTTTTTATTTTCCACGAAAAGTAAATGAAAATGGGTAAATTTCCATCGATATTTTGACAGTAAACATAGAGCGCATACGTCGACAACAAAGATCACTTAAAATAATGTTTGTGAAGACATTTAACATATCTTACTTTGATTATTAATTTTGTCGACGCCTGCGCTCCATGTTTCCTGGTCCTAAATTTGGTTGAAATTCGGCCGATTTTGTCACATTTTGGGAAAATCTCCTATATTGACCTATTTTGGATGTAAAAGTGAACGCTTTAGAATAAAACTTAGACAAAAATAGTTCTATTTAACTTTCTCGCGTGTCTTAAAGTCTACTTAAATCATTTGTCATCTTGTTACAATGAACTTCATAATCGGGACCACATGTGGCCCTTACCGAACTTACTCCTTTTAGAATTATATTGATAAATTAAGTTATAGTTCTATTGTCTGAGAAAAAAATCCACATGTAAAAAAACTCTGGTAAAAAGATTTGATTAAGAAATGCATTAATCTCTAACCAAGTCGGTGACAATGATTAACTATATTTATAATTTAGTTTCTTACCTTGTTGTGCAGAAACACAAACAATCAAAATACTCAAAGCAACTATGAACTGCATTCTGAAATTTTAATTGATATTTTCGTTTACACAGATTTTCGATTTAAAAATATGAAGATGTATTATGATTGACAATGCGCTTCTTTCATTGAAAGCAATGGTAAAACTATTTAGACTTAGATATGAGTAAATGAAGATGTGGCAGTGAATTTTAATATTTCCCTCCCACCGAAATTCTACAACATTTGAATCAGATTTTTTTCAAATTCTACATATCTGATTTCACTTTATCTTTGTATGAACGTTACATATGACTATGACGGAATGCAACTTTGGTAGCACCTCAATGAGCTTGCATTCCAAGCATTATGTTGTTAAATAATGAGGACCTTAAACTTTTTAACAAATCAATTTGATATTTAGACCTACAAATATATAATACCGACCCACATTATCTAAAAATGATATATGGATGGACTGACACATTATATACACAGGCCCCGAGTTACATAAAAGTATTATGTCATATAACATAGCAATCTAATTAAAAACCGATCTCGCTCCCGTTTTCTGATATGTCGCGTGGGATATCAGAAACAGGAGCGATGAGAGATCGGTTTTTAATTAGATTGATAACATAGCTTTGAAGACACGGCAAATTAAACTGCAATAGATACTAAAAACAATGATTGTTTTAAGATGTGGCTATCTTTTCTGAAATTAAATTAATTTTAACCATTTTGTCAAATTTAGAAAAGTATATGCTTGCTCTCGCACATATTGAAATTAACTTACAAATACTTATATAGACCAGTATCACGAAAATGAACATATATTTTTTGAGACTGTATAGATTTGTAGATTTTATTCAAATTTTACTTGAACTATACTGTAATTTATACATACCTGGATATTTGTGTGCGGTAATGGACTGTCCTTGGAGCTTTTCTAACGAAGATGGTCCAGCTCCTTATTTATACTTTTCAACCAGACGTGTTGTTACTTTTTCTGCAGGTTATATTTGTCCACTACCTGTGTGGAAGTTACGGCCATGCGGAAATTTACAACTGTAGTTAATTAGCGGGATGTCTTCAGATGTACAATTTGTGTTTTGCAACAGGAAGCAATAATTACAGTAAATGTCAGAGTGTAAATCATACAATTTGTTTATTATTAATTTCAAAATTGTAAAAGTTGCAGATTTTTGAAAATCCCCTTTTACTTCCGATATTCGTTAAAATGATTTCTTTGCTACACGAATCGGACACACACTTAACCTTACTGTTTTAACGTTTTCTAACCTGTCACGGGGAATAAATGTAATACAAATATTTGATCTAATAGACAATTTTTAAGGACTTCCCCCCTTGTTTTGAATTTTCGTTAAAATGTTTTACCAATGTACTTTTAACAACAACTGATTGCAAAGAATTATCAAATCTGTTTCACTTTTCTAGGTTATCACTTTATAACCCAAATGCTCTCTATAAAAAGTAAAATCACAAAAATACTGAGCTCCGAGGAAAATTCAAAACTGAAAGTCCCAAATCAATATCAAAATCAATGATAAAACTCATCAAACGAATGGACAACAACTGTCATATTCCTGACTTGGTAAAGGCATTTTCGAATGTAGAAAATGGTGGATTGAATCTGGTTTTATAGCGCTTCTTAGATCATGTTGTGTCGAGTAACAATACAATACCTTATCAGAGAATGAATGGTTGGAGCCACAAGTTTACAAGAGACAGACTTACAGGTAAAAGAAATAAAAACCTAAATTCATCCTTTGAAAACAGAAACGTTACACACAGAAACATTATACATAGAATGAAAAATACAAGAGCAGGCAAGAGGACGGTAAAATAAATCGTAAGGATGTGAATTTGTAAAGACGTTACATTTTTTTACTGAAAGTAATCTTACCGTTTATGAAGAAAGCGTTGGTGTTCATTTTTTCTTACATAAGATAAATTCGTTGACAAGTTTGGATACCTGATGAGGGAATAGTAATTATCACTTGTTTTTTTATACGAGGTTATGAGGCTGAATGTCCCTTTGATATATTAAGCCTCTCTTATTCACACTGAACTTCTTTAATTTGAAATTTAGGCGATTAAAAACTACCTTTAAAAAAAAATTAATAAAATGCACATTTTTGCTGCTTTAATAAGTTATCAACGGTACCAGGATTATAATTTAATACTCCAGACGCGCGTTTCGTCTACATCAGACTCATCAGTGAGGCTCAGATCAAAATAGTTATAAAGCCAAACAAGTACAAAGTTGAAGAGCATTGAGGCCCGAAGATTTAAAAAAAAAAAAAAAATGTGCTAAAGACGGCTGAGGTAATCTATGCCTGGCATTCGAAAATCCTTAGTTTTTGTGAAATATTCAAAGTTTTGTAAACAGGAAATTGATAAAAATGACCACATAATTGATATTCATGTCAACATCAAAGTGCTGACTACTGGACTGGTGATACCCCCGGGGACGAAACGTTCACCAGCAGTGGCATCAACCCAGTGGTGTAAATAGTTATCAAAGGTACCAGGATTATAATTTAATACGCCAGACGCGTTAAAGTATTTTTCTATTTTGTAGTTTTGGCCAAGCTGCTGATTAATATTATTATACTGATATCTTCACATGTGTTAGTTTCAGTTTACACCTTTTAATATGCTTTCTATAAGGTTCGACGGTATGATTTAGGTGCGTGTAAAAAAGTTTGAGGTGCGTGTAAAGAAGAGGCATACCACAAAGTGTTTTACCCTAAGTTGACTTGGGAACAGATATATATGATCACTAAAGATCTTATTCCGACTGGTAGTAAAATCCTTACCAAAGTGTGGCAGTCGTTTGGTTGTGTGGGTTGTACAAGTTCGCAGCCAGGTCCGGTCTGAACGAGGACGTTTAATCCAATACCTCGTGTTCAGAGAGTGCCACGCTTTTTGTACGTTTTAAAAGAATCCTTGTAACAACTCTGTAAAAGCTTCGAGGTGGACTGTTGGATGGTAAGAATTCTGTTGTATGATCTGTGGTCGGGTTGTTGTCGCTTTGACACATTCCCCATTTCCATTCTTAATTTTATGTCTCTATTCAATATATCCTCATTTCCGAGTGGTAGTCTAAATTTCCCCGAACTTTATCGTGGACGGCCTCTTCAGCTACTGTATCACTAGTCACGTGGCACGTGTATTCGAATCTTAATCTTAATTGACTATGATTGGCAGTTTTCCGGCTGACGGTTTGTGTTTAGTTCCGAGCACTCCGACTTCTTTCACCACGAGATAGCCACGAAGCGGAAATTAACCTCATACAGATTTCTTTTAATAAACAATTATTTTCAAAAGGGATGTGAGAAAAATACATTATTAAATAGATAAAAAAAAGAAGATAATATTAAAAAAAAGAACTTGTTCTTGTATCTATTTAAACAAAAAGTAGTTTTGTTGTAAATTTAATTTCAAACAACAGTTGGTTTTGTTGGCTACCTTACCCCACAAAAGAGGAATGTTTCGTGCCTTAGCTGATATCCACGTTCAATGTAAACAATGGTGCTCATGTTGCTCAGTTTTCAGTTGGATTGGGCTTTTATTTTTCAATAATATTAGTTGTTTCCTATTTTTGTCATTTGATAATGATCTTTTATGTCGTTTGAATTGAACAAAAACAACAATTGCCATCTTTCAACCCCGAATTGGTGTATAAGAACCCCTATTGAGTCCGAACTTGTTCAATATCAAACATGATTCGCTGTACTTTAACGTCATTTGAAACTTGTTTCTTATAATTGATTTATTATTGAATTGGTGAACCAATACATGAATATAAACTATATTTAGTTCCGTACACACTTTAAAAAGATATTTATTACGAATCTAAAACGTAGTATCGACAAATAATATTTCAGTCAGTCAGAAAATGTTGATCGCAAGCTTATAAACTTTCGAGTTTGTTGCTGACATTCATCGGACTTCTAAATCTAAATGCCTGTATCAAGTCAGGAATATAACAGTTGCTAACAGATCGTTTAATGTGTTTGAGCGTTTTTGCCATTTGAGTGCGGACTCCGTTTTGAATTTCCCTCGGAAATCAGTATTTTTGTGATTTTACTTTTTTCCATGGAAATTAACTCATCATAGGAACCAGGGTAACAAATTTGTGCGCCAGACCCGCTTTTCGTCTACAAGTTACATTTGAATAAAAAAAAGTCAAAAAGACAAAATAAAGTACGAACCTTTGTTTTGCGCTACTATCAATGAAATGAACTGATAAAAACCTACTGGATAATTAACAAATACCATTTGGTCAGTGATCTATTTATTTACGTACGATTAATGTCTATCATATAGACTGCTTGTTTTCAAAATACATTTTTCTTTGTCTCTATAATGACTTGTTACTTTTCATAGGCTATCTATTTGCCTAAGATATAAAAAAAAAAACATTTATGAACACCAATAAAACATTGCAATCCAAACTGATTCCAGTTCACGATATTTGTATTTAACATCTTAAGCTTGAAGCTAATGAATGTTCTGTATAAAACTATGAGAAACAACCAATGTGTGCACGAAATGAGCCACAAACAGGAGACAAAACCATTGTTAATATATAATTTGCGATAAATGAACCACAAACAGGAGACAAAACCATTGTTAATACATAATTTGCGATAAATGAGCCACCAACAGGAGACACAACCACTGTAGTTACAGACGTGTCCTAAATCAACCATCAACAGGAGAGACAACCACTGTAGTTACAGAAGTGTCCTAAATGAGCCATCAACAGGAGACACAATCACTGTAGTTACAGACGTGTCCTAAATGAGCCCCCAATAGGAGACACAACCACTGTAGTTACAGACGTGTCCTAAATGAGCCATCAACAGGAGACACAACCACTGTAGTGACAGACGTGTCCTAAATGAGCCCCCAATAGGAGACACAACCACTGTAGTTACAGACGTGTCCTAAATGAGCCATCAACAGGAGACACAACCACTGTAGTTACAGAAGTGTCCTAAATGAGCCTTCAACAGGAGACACAACCACTGTAGTTACAGATGTGTCCTAAATGAGCCATCAACAGGAGACAACCACTGTAAATAAAGAAGTGACTCGGCCTTAAAGAGCCATCAACATAAGACACAAGCAGTGTTAATACAGAAGTGACCTAAATGAGTCACATACAGGCGACACAACAAGTGCTAATATGCAGTTACCGAAATGAGCCGTCAATAAGAAACATAACCAGTCCTAACATATAATTGCCTTAATAAGCCCCATCCAATGTGTAATAAAGCAATACTATTTAACTATAATTAGGGATAGTTTCTTTATATAATTACTAATTTTATCACCTTCCAGGAAATTAAGTACGTCTTTTTATTCTCCAGAAAGACGATAAATATTTGTCATTCGAAGCAATTAATTTTTATATAAAAGAGCTTTAATTTCAAGCTTTAGAATCATTTTAATTTCCCAAATGATATAAATCATAAACAGTAATATCCTGAGATAATTAACTTTTCGACAACAGAAAATAACCGGAACGGATCATGTTTTCTCGAATATTTTATAGCTTTTATTAATTTTGCAAGCTAAGGTATGTCTATATATATTAGTATATAATAATTGTACTACATTTTTATAATAGTATTTGGCCATCGTCTAGTCAAAAAGCGTTAACTAGATTTCTATAATGACTTATAACACCATAATACGATCATTTGTACTATATTACGTTTTTCAAGATTTTTTTGTTTTTGCAGGAAAACCCTATCAAAGACACGAAAGACCAAATAATGATAGCGTGGCTAGTAATGTAACCGAGAATTATAAACGTAATGCACATTTGGATGTGGAAAGAAGTTCTGGTAGTGGAGAAACGACGACTTTTGTCAACCAGTCGTTTCACTACCACACAAGTGTTTCTCCATATGACACTTTAGTCCTATCAGATCCATGCTTTCCTGACGGGACATGTGAGTTTACACAGACAAAGATGGAGGAACAGTATTGTAATTGTGATGGAAAATGTCATCAATATAAGGACTGTTGCCATGACATCAAGCTCAACGAAGATTTAAACTCGGTATACACACCATATTATCAGTGCTACAAATCATCTAAAAACATATACAAGGGACTGTTTGCAATGGCTGAATGTCCAGCGATGGAAGAAAATACCACTGTCTCACATCTTTGTAGAAGTAATGACATGCTGAACACTGGACCTTGTGTCGTTCATGATGAACTCATATTTAAAAATAGATACTGTGCTTTGTGTCATAATATTACTTCATATAAAACATTTGATCTTCAGTTTATTGGGGCAGACACGAGAAACATTCCAGAAAATATTTCTAGAACTGACAAACTCAGTTATTTTTTCCAAAACAGCATAGGTTATCAATTAATCCCACCAAATGGCACAGTCGTTCGTCCATGTATGTTAGGATTAGCAACCAACAATGATGCACTGTGTCAAATGTTTATAAATCCAGTTTACATGTACATTAATAGAATTTTACATTTCTACAGAAACCGTTTCTGTGTTCCAATCTCTAACCGTGACCTATCCAACTGCGTTTCTTACATATATGATAATATAAATCGTGATATCATCCACCCGATGACTGTTTTGTTTTCATTCAAAGGAAAAGAAACCAAGGATGAAGATTGCACACGATGGTCTCAAGAGGTAATTTAACAAAATTACTAGTATAACACAAGCCATACATGTTTTGGTGGTGCTTTGGTTTTGCGTCAATTACCATTTCATTTGCGCCACAAACTATATTTCATTTGCACCAATAACAAAACTTTTCGGGTATCATTTTGCAACTATATAGTTCATTTCAAAGTTCTTATAGCAAATAACAAAAACTAGTAAATAATGATCTGAATTGAATTATTCAAGTTGAACTGCCTTTTAGCTCACCTTGCCAAATGGGCCAAGTGAGCTTTTCTCATCACTTGGTGTCCGTCGTTTACTTTTACAAAAAATCTTCTCCTCTGAAAGTACTGGGCCAAATTCAACCAAACTTAGCCAAAATCATCATTGCGGTATCTTGTTTAAAAATGTGTCCGGTAACCTGGCCAACCAACCAAGATAGCCACCATGGCTAAAAATGGAACATAGGGGTAAAATGTAGATTTTGGCTAATATCTTTGAAACCAAAGCATTTAAAGCAAATCTGAACTGGGGTAAAATTATTTATAAGGTCAAGATCTATATGCACTGGAATTTTCAGAAGATTCGGACAACCCGTTGTTAGGTTGATGCCCCTGAATTGGTAATTTTAAGGACATTTTGCCGTTTTTGGTTATTATCTTGAATATTATTACAGATCGAGATAAACTGTAAACAGCAATAATGTTTAGCAAAGTAAGATCTTCAAATAAGTTAACAAGACCAAAATGGTTAGTTGACCCCTTAAGGAGTTATTACCCTTTATGGTAAATTTTTAACGATTTTTCGTTAATTTTTGTAATCTTTTACAAAAAATTTCTCCTCTGAAACAAAATTGTCCATAATAATTAGTAGGGTATCTAGTTTTAAAAGTCTGTCCGATGACCCCACTCGCGAACCAAGATAGCCAACATGACTAAAACTTGAACAGAGGGTTCAAATGCAGTTTTTGGCTCATATCTCTGAAACCAAAGCATTTTCAGCAAATCTGACAGGATAAAATTGTTCATTAGGTTAAGATCTATCTGCCCTGCGTTGTTGGGTTGCTGCCCCTGAATTGGTAATTTTGAGAAAATTATGCAGCTTTTGGTTATTATCTTGAATATTTTTATAGATAGAGATAAACTGTAATCAACAATAATGTACAGCAAAGTAATACCTACAAAAAGGTCAACATAATCCAAATAGTCAATTGACCCCTTAAGGAGTTATTGCCCTTTATAGTATTTTTTTTACAATTTTCATAAATTTATAAATTTTTACAATATTTTTCACTGTAACTACTATGACAAGTTCATTATAGATAGAGATAATTGTAAGCAGCACTAATTTCAGTAAAGTAAGATCTATATACACATCACCATCACCAAAACACAATTTTGTCATGAATCCATCTGTGTCCTTTGTTTAATATGCACATAGACTAGGGTGAGCGACACAGGCTCTTTAGAGCCTCTAGTTTTAAATTCGGAAAACACAAATATCCAACTTTTAATAGTCATATGAAAATCTAAAAAAAAAGTGAAATATGCTATATAAACTCGAATAACTATGTTTTACTATAACACAAATGCACGTGAACTAATTTCTTGTAAAAGAACATCTTTTTTATTTTTCAAAAGCTATAAAATGTAATGGTATTGAAATTTGTTTTCTCGTATACTTATTGGTTCGTGTTGTTTATTCTTTAGTTTTCTATGTTGTGTCATGTGTACTATTGTTTGTATGTTTGTCTTTTTCATTTTTAGCCATGGCGTTGTCAGTTTATTTTAGATTTCTGAGTTTGACTGTCCCTTTGGTATCTTTCGCCCCTCTTTTATTCGCCAATAAACAGAACATTTACATGCATTGATTCAATCATTTTAAAAACATTAATATGACAAGAAACTCGTTTCATGTGACTTTAAGAGGTTGTGGCATTATCTCAGACTCTTATAGTACATATTTTTGACGTACACGCAGTCTAGTTCATGTTTCGTCAGTTTATTTTCAATCTATGAGTTTGACTGTCCCTCTGTTATCGTTCGTCCCTCTCTTTTCCACAAACTTACTTAGATATTTTGAAATAATATAAAATTATATGAATATATATTAGTGTAAAATAAAGTCAAAACAAATACAGTTAATTACTACTCTACAAAAACAAATTCAATAAGAAAATTATTCTTTAAGCTTATAATTAGTGGATCATATTCTATCTCATTGGCACTCACACCACATCTTCCTATATCTATTAACTGTGAATTTTTGAAATACTAAGGTTTTTCTTCCTCAGGAATAGATAATCGTAGCTGTATTTGGACAAACTTTAAGGATTTTTTGGTCCTATGCTCTTCAACTTCGTAATATTTTTTGGCTTATTTAACATTTTTTTAAGAGCGTCTGTAGACGAAACGCACGTCTGGTGCTTCTTAACTTTCGTTGAAAGCATAGATCACCATTTTTTCATATACTAGAGGTTTTAAAAACGTTTTCTCCTACACTTTTAAGTAATTTATACCTTTGAGAAAATCTAATATATATATTTTTTTATAATGAATATCATATTACGATGATTTTGGCGGGGTTTGTGCATCTCAGTGTTTACTTTTGAATAAGTAATTGAAATTACGTATATAAATAGTTAATTTAAATTTCATCTCTGTATTTTTTACTTAATTTAATTTTTGATAAACAGAGAACTTCCTATTTCACAGTATTAAAAACATAGAGTTATTTACCCTAAGTAATGACTGATAGAGCTATGTTTTACTTTAAATCAAAAACAACACACTCTCCAGGAACTTGTACAGACCTTTTGTCTTCAAATTTATTCTGTTCAATCCCTCTACCGTCTCACCCGTTTTAAATAAGACTAAAACCGGCTCTCTTAATAAAATGAAACTTTCATTTAGTTAACAATATATTTACTTTTAAAACTAAGATTATCAACAACGGTGGTTCCCAAATCCCAAAACAGCCCCAGAATTGTGATTGGGAAAATGACTGAAAAAGGCACTACATAATTTTCACAGAGAACAAATTGATACGTGTGACTGTCTTATAAGGGACCGTTCAATATTTATCAGATGGATGGGCCGGTGCATTCTTAATATTGTTTTATTAAAAAAGTTATTGCCCATCCTTTTAAATTGTGAAATGATTTAGGTTCTTTTTCTATTTTAAAGTTTTTAAATTTTTATGTCTTGAAATCAAAGAATAGACTTTATACAAAATTTAAAATGTGCTAGTTAATTATATATGTATATATCTATGTGTGTATCAGAACCATACATTTTATTGATTTTTAAAACCAGTATGAATATACATGTACAGATTTGATTTTATATGTGCAGCCTCAAATACAATATTGATTTAAAATAAAGGAAATAATTCAAATTAAGGGACAATAACTCTTGGACTAGTAAACATATTATCATATATATACTGAATTACTAATTATTGTCCTAAAAACAGAACATGTTTATAGTTCAAATATCAATGTCCCTTTATCTATTCTACTTTTCAAAAAAGAAATTTATTATGGTCTTTTTAAGCAAATATAGGCAGACATGTTTTTGACTTTGATGCAGCCTTTTTCGCCTATTAATTAATTCCCTAAATTTGACAGGTTAACACCAAACTATAAAACAACCTGGTATTCTTTAAGATAAATATATAAATGAGATAGCTGTACAGTTATATGAAAATCTAAGTTGATTTGAAAAAGTTATAAAAAAATGAAAGGTGACCATCTGAACTTAGTCGAAACTTAAAATTGTAGCTTTTTTTCAACCTATTAACTAAATCCTTTAAATGACAGCAAAAAAACAAAGTACTAAACAGCCTGGCATTCAGTAAGATCAATATACAAATGATATAGCAGTAGAGTTTTAAGAAAATGCAAGTTGATTTGAAAAAGTTATGAAAAAAATTAAAGATGACTATCTTGAAATAACAAAAAACTGAAAATTTAAGCTTTTTCTTGAACCTTTTTATTAAATCCATAAGAATGACAGTATCACACCAAACTACCAAACAACTTGGCATTCTGTAAGATCAATATATAAATGAAATAGCTGTTAAGTTTTATGAAAATCCATGTTGATTTAAAAAAGTTATAAAAAAAATTAAAGATGATTATCTGGATTTAGCCTAAACTGGAAATTTGAGCTTTGTTTAACCTTTTTATTAAATCCATAAGAATGACAACAATACACCAAACTACCAATCAATCTGGCATTCTATAAGATCAATATATAAATAAAATAGCTGTAGAGTTTTATGAAAATCCATGTTGATTTAAAAAAGTTATAAAAAAAATTAAAGATGACTATCTAGATTCAGCCTAAACTTAAAATTTGAGTTTTTTTTTCTTACCTATTAATTAGATCCATAAATTTTACAGCAATACACCAAACTATTAAACAATTTGGTATTCTATAAGGTCAAAATAATCTAAAAGATAGTCTGAACAGAAAATTCTAGCTTTTTATTCCTTAATTAAATCCTTAAAATTGACAGAAATGAGCCAAGCTACCAGTTTGTTGAGACATGTTTTGAGTGCCCGCAAAAGAAATATCCTACAAACCAATAAAATTGATAACAAAATTTTTCCTATAAAATATGTTCTGACCCATCCACTAAATATTTAAAAAAAAAGTTCTTGCCCATCCAAATATTTCCACAAAAAAAGTGCTTGCCCCGCCCCATTTTGCACCGGCCCATCCATCTGATAAATATTGAACGGTCCCTAACTTACAATAGACGTATTTTCGCAGTCTTAGCACTGATCAATACATTTAACGACTGTGACCTTTTATCTAATGTGACAATAAAATTAAGGGTATATTCGAATAATGTATGTATAGATGGAGACTCTTACTCTGTCGACGCATTAGAGTTGGTCCTTTTTGGACTTTATGCATTCCTCCAAATTTTTAATTCGAGATTTGAACATTCGAAAACTACTGTTGGTTCTAATTCTACCAATTTTCCCAAATCTTTTATTAAATGAGATCTTAATTTTTCTTTTTAGATGCAGGTAAACAACGAATGCACAGATTTAGAAACTTACACCAATTTTCGGTTAACAGTTGAAACTTTTTACCTTGTATCAAGTATGACCATGACAAAGGAACAGTTTTTATCAATAATTGGTACATATATATGGAGTTTTACCCAGGTTGTAGAAAACTTAGATATACACAGCACAAGAATTCTCTTCCCAAAGAAAGAGAAAAGCAAAGCTTCAGAAATAAGACTAGAAGTTATGATAACCAAACCATCGTTCATCGATGAAATAAGAACAGTGCAGTACAATGTTAACAACTTTATGTGGAAAATGGTATTCGCTTATGAAAATAATACTTCTGTAATCACCAAAGAACAAGATTTACCAACTTCATTGCAGAATGAATCTTTAAGTATAATAAACAATGACATAATCAAATATACAATTAATAATCTTAACAGGAATATTATAGAACGATCTGAACACTTAGACTGTAACAGGATGACAGTCATTGCTGAACAAAACACATCATTAAATTTACACGTAAAAGACATAGTATGCCATGAATACCATATAAAAAAAGATTTAGGAGACATCAAAGGACTGTCATACTCTATAAAAGCCATCCTGACGTACGCATGCTTTTCAATCTCAGTAGTGGCGTTGGTTTTCTCTGTCACGATGAACAGAAAATATAAACTGTCTTCAACCGTCGCAGGTTCTAACATGGAAAACTTGTCTATATCACTGATTGCCTCAAACATTTTGTTCATGATAGGTAGTTATGCCTCGCAAATAATCTACGTGTGTTACACCATTGGAGTATTTCTTCATTACTTATGGCTGTCTGTGTTTTCTTTCATGATGATAACAGTTCTATACATAGCCAAGAACCTTACCTCAATGAAGTCAGGCAACAAAACAATAAAACAGGCGGGAACCGAAACTCGAAGAGTTTTAACTGTGATTGGCTTGATGATTCCACTTTTATTTGTTGCTCCTGCTGTCATTCTTGATCAATTCAATATTGCTAATTTATCTGTGGGGTATGGAAATTCAGTTTGCTTTCCAAACATTTATCCAGCAAATCTTATTTTCTTCACTGGACCAGTTGTCGTTTCTACTGTAATCAATTGTGTTGTTCTGTTTCGAGTTATATTTCAGGTTTGTTTGTTTCGTATGGAAATGAGACATCTTTTAAAATCTTCATCTTTTCAAGATGCAAAATTGTTTTTGCGACTTGCCATTTTATCTGGTATATTTTGGGTCACAGGATTGTTGTCTGGTATTTTTGAATCCGAATGGCTGCAATACATATTCATATTACTTTGTGGTCTACAAGGGTGTTTTATTTGTATTGCTAACTTGACAACAAGATATATGTATAGTAATGTGAAAACAATTTTCAGCAAGAAATCTTCCAGTCCCCAAACGGTTGATTGACACTGGTTTTACCAAATACCTAACCTCCCATTCCTATGAAATAAAATGAAATAAGACAACCTGAACCCCTATTATGCCCAATGCATATTTTCACCGTTGTTGCTGGAAGTCTATACAAATAATTCTAAATGAAATTTGAAATTAATCTTCAGTGTGAAAACAAATATTTACAGCACATTCAGATTTTCTCATTGTTTGTTTAATTTTTATTACCAATGATGACGAATTTTGATAGTAGTTGTAAAATATCATCAAATTTGTCAGAGGCGGATTTGGGAGGGGGCAGGGGGCCCGGGCCCCCCTTTTTGGCGAAAAATTTGGTTGCTTATATGGGGAATCACTGAAGCGTGACTGGAGCGGCCCCTCTTAGGCAGTCAGTGGGCCCCCACTTGTGAAATTACTGGATCCGCCACTTTGCGATAATTTTTTGTAGCTATATGTCTTCAGAACGATGTTTCATATTTGTTTTTTCAATGAACTATTCAGATTTTTTTATAATTGTGAAGCACAATAGGTTGTAAAATATTGTCATTTACTATCGTCTGCTTAAATCTTGATAAATATAATTTTAGACTAACATTGGCATAGACCATATGCGCTCATTGACTGGTGCCGTCGTAAAGATTTCCTTCTTTTTTCTCTTAAGGATGTACATCTCTGCTGGGGAGCCAAACATTTCAAGAGTTTTGTTAATATCCATCCGAGCTCTTGTACAAAAAGTGTATTGAGAACTGAAGTTAATGGCATACATCTGACGGACAGGATTTACTCATTATTTATTGAAATAGTTATTTGCCTTGTTAAAATGTTAATATCTTTTATTTTGAAAAGGTATCTGTATGCTGATTAGTTGTCTGTTTCTTTCAATTTTCCTTCTTTTTGATGTTTGTTGCCTGCCTATTTGTAAAAGGTATACCTCCCAGGGGAATAGGTGTCTGATTTACTTCAATTAGTGTCTGTTTTGTTTAATCGTTGCTTGATGTGTTACAATATATTGCTTCAATGTTGTTTGCTTGATCAGGTTGATGTTTCACTTTCTATTTGGTATCTGCAATGTGGAATTATTGTCATCTCAATTTCTATTTTGATCTGCATTGTGGAATTATTGTCTTCTCAATTTCTATTTTGATCAGCATTGTGGAATTATTGTTTTTCTCAATTTCTATTTTGATCTGCATCGTGGAATTATTGTTTTCTTAATTTCTATTGGTATCTGCATTGTGGAATTATTGTTTTCTCACTTTCGATTCGGTATCTGCATTGTGTAATTATTGTCTTCTCAACTTGATATGTATTTAGATCTACAAGGTGGAATTATTGTCTTTATTTCAATTGGTATCGGTAAAAGTTAGAATTTGTTTTCAATACAGACTTCTTGATTGTTAAAGTATGAAAGAAATCATGTTTGAATGTTGTTATGTTTGTAAATTAATAAAGTTGATTTTGTCAACATCATATGTTATTCTTATAGTTCAATCTTCTTGCGTGTTACTTTACCTTTCCAGAAAATACAATAATTTACATTGACCTCTAGTCTTGAGTTATGACTACTGATTTTTTTAAAAGGACTTCAAGGTGCAATATGTTACTCTCTTGCTTGAACATTGAATTGCAAACTCCTTTCAAAAACTTCAATTGCATTCATGTTCTCTGTGAAAGTAATTGGTTCCTGTTTCACCAGTAAAACATCTGTTTCTCATAAAAAAAATCCAATGATAGTTCAAAAATCGGTGACTAACAATTGAGGATTGGTAGATGTTCGGATCTAAGCGTAAAAAGAAATGACAGAGGAGAAACAAGACTAATAATGTATTTGGACCTGCGTCCTCAAAGCTGATGTAATGGAGAGCCCTGAGATTAAGTGTTATAAGAATTGGAAAATATTCAAAGCTTGAGAATGGTGTTTTAACTAATTTTGTACTTCGCATTAAAGTTATGACAGGTCTCAAGACAGTTTTATCTCGAAGTGCTGACGTCAAACAGCAATATATTACCTTAGCTGTAATTGGCAAATCCTTTGGAATATCGGGTCCTCAATATTCTTCTTCGAATTTTATGAGGTCTTTTTGTTCCGATCTTCAATGAGGTGTCTTTTTTTTTTATTTTCATTTGAATTATATTGATATATTTTGATGAACATTTTTGGTTTGTTTTGCAGTGAACAATCATATACAGTCTGTGGTTAAAGTTTTTTAGACACCGACTTTATCAATATAAAACAAAAAGCGTTTGCATGCTCAAGAAGAAGCATCCGAAGCTAAATTCAAATCAAATATTGATTTGTGCATTTTTCGTATTTAACTGAGTATCAGCGGTAAACAATCAGATAAATTCAATGGTATAAGTGTTGAATAAAGGCAACAGTAGTATACCGCTTTTCATAGGTTAAAGTTTCCTTAGTCTGTTACCTTGATATGTTTCCATGCTCAAATATTTGAACATCATTAAACAACTGTTGCCTAAAAAATTTAATATTAAACGAGCATTTTTTTTATAAGATAAAATACAGATGACAGATTTAAATCATTTAAATATGTTACTTTTGATTTTTCACTGCATTTAAAACATAAATTATAAGATAAATATTGTGAGATAAAAAAAATGGACTTAGTTTCAAGCCGCATTGTCTATAAGTCACAGATTAATTAAAGGTTACAGTAGTATATCGGTGTGCAAAAGTCATAAATCGATTTAGAGGAAATACATATGGGTTACAAACTAAAACCGAGGGAAACATATCAATTAGGAAAACAAGGGAACAACAGGAACACTGGCGTGCCACAAAAACCAACGCCAATATACATAGAAACGAACTATTTGATAACAACTGCATTTTCCTGACTTGGAACTGGACATTTTAAGACAAAAATGATGGGCTAGTTTAATTGTTCTTCGATCATGATTGTTGTCAATCAAATACACTCGCTTAATCAAAAAGACAAAACTAGCCAGGAAAATTGAAAAAAAAAACATAATGATTATTATCCTTAAAACATATGCTTTAAAATAAGATGAAACCATATTTCTTACTGTTCATTTATGCATATTATCTACACAGACCTTACCACAATTGGGAACTATTTGTCAGCTTGTATAGCAAATCTGTCTACTTTCAGTTTGGGAGGCCGGTGCCTTAGGAAAGATTTGAAACAAGTTTCAATCTTTCCATAAAATTAGTCTATCTTTCAAAAATAGGTTTGCTTCTTACCATTAAAAAGCTTTTTCCCAAATTTCATAAAATTTCTATAAAGGTTTGACAAGTAATTGATGTGTAACGAACTTTTACCTCAGACTGCATCTATTTGTTAGCTGTAAAAGAGTATCGATGTGCTTGAAACACTGAAGGGTAAAGATTGCTTTAACTTATTACTGTGGAGTCAAATTCAACATTGCATTGTATAAAGCATTTTGTAGTCCATTTGACTACAATTATGGACAAAGGTATATAACTCAAATTTTAAAGATTTCCAAATCAATGACACAGAACAGAAATTAGATTCCTGCACCCTGCACAAGTTATGTAATTCTTTACAAGTATAACATCATTGTGTATCTTGAATGTCTGAGCATATATTTTATTTATAAATGTTTTGAACTGCTCATGAATAGGATGTTTGGAATGTTATGATCAGTACACTATATTGTGTGCATCTTAAGAAGTAAATAAACCTTAGAACATTTAGATATCAAGTCAGTACCACATGGTTTTGATTGCATTTTATGAATCTATACCCCAAAACTAAATCCATTTATCAGTAAAATACGAAATTTTCAAAATTTTGCACTGGATACTGCCTTTTTTTTGGTCATCAACAAGCTTCTGTTCAAATTTTATTAAACTCCATTCAGGTTTGACAAAGTTATTGATGTCTACAAAAACTTGAACCATAGACTTACAGTAACATAAATGTTGACACTGCCAACAGAAACTAGGATTGCTATGTCTCCCTTTTGCCAGATTTAAGGCTCCTTAAAAATGTATTTATTCTTTCCAATTACACGCACCTGCATTCCCTATGCTTTAAGCAGGACTAGCAATATGCACAACCTGGCAAAACTAGAGCAATTAAAATAATGTAATGTTCTGCATTTTCAAGCATAAATTTTGAGTGATAAACGTGCTCCTCCATAAAAACTGAAAGGAAGGCAGTCTGAGTAAGGTATTCTAGAATGCTGCAATTAGAGTAAAAAAAGTAATTTCCTCCTTGAGGATGTACAGGGAAACAGGGCCAAATAAAAGAATGTATGTGTTTCCTATTACATCAAATAGGGAAGGTAGATCTTTTTTTTCTTAATTTTACATTTTTTTTTTACATCGAGTCTATTGGAAAGAAATTGAAAAATGACCAAAAAATTTTAAAGGTAGGCTTTTTCTAACCTTAAAATTTAGGATAGGTAGGAAAATAGAAAACCCACATATTTTTTTATTTGTTATTTGACCTAATGGTAGATGGAGTCAGGTGCTCAGCAGGAATGTACCCTGAAATAAAGGCAGATAAAGTAAAACAACATAAAGTTTCTTTTTTTTATTAATCCAAACAAGTCTAATTAGGACTTTTATCATTTATATAATTAACAAATTTATAATTCATTTCTGATATAATACTTTCTATAAGTTTTACTCCTCTTTTAATGAAGAAAGAATGATAAATGTTTCAATGAAGCTTAAGTGCAAAGTATGTAATTGTATGAAATATGAAAATATTATTTGTTTTCATGCCATCTAAGAAAGTCAATGAAATATAAATGGAGTGACCTTATATAAACTTCATTAAACTAGTATGCTTATGCAAGGAAAAAAGTAAAATAAAAAATACTGAACTCCGAGGAAAATTCAATCGGAAAGTCCCTAATCAAATGGCAAAATCAAATGACAAATGACAAAACACATCAAACAAATATTCCTGACTTGGTACAGGCATTTTTAAAGGTAGAAAATGGTGGATTGAACCTGGAATGAACTATTTTAAAAAGTCAACACCTATCCATGCAAATGTTTTTAGTGCAGTAAATTTCTCTTTGGTAATGACACCTCAAACAAAGTTATAAAACAATGAGTTACCCGTAATTTCAACACCATAAAAAAACACCAAAGTTGGGATTTCTCACGTTTTAAGGCTGACAAAAAATACAAATATTTTGTTTCTTAGAACACCAATTTTGCATAATCTTTATATAAAAAAAAAAAAAAAAAAAAAAAAAAAAAAAAAGCGTTTCATTTTCTATTCGCAAAAGCTTGGAAAGCTGTTGGTTACTTATTTTTTCGGCTGGTATACAAATTTTGAGTGACTTAATATTGCAAAAGCTTGGAAAGCTGTTGGTTACTTATTTTTCGGCTGGTATACAAATTTTGAGTGACTTAATATATTGGTTCATTATGTACTGTCATAGCTTCTAAAAGACTAATTTTTCCTGCACTTAATAATGTGGCTACTTATTATCCATCAAATCATAATCCTTTTAAAATGATTGAATATACAGTAATCATTAATGATTAATTTTTAACAAAATCACATTTGATGAGTCTTATGAGAAAGAGTCCTAGGTACAAAATTATAAGCCTGGAGTCAATTTCACAAAAAAACTTACGACTAAGATTGGTCTTAAGTCATGAACAAATCAGTATACATGTACTTACGATAAATCTTAGTCATATTTTTATGTGAAATCGACTCCTGGTATCTTTAAAGAGGACATATGCCCATAGAGTAACCACAAGGCCCTACTGATTGTATTATTGATACACAGAATATAAATGATTGAATATCCTATAAATAATATCTCGTTTCATTTTTGAAAATAATTTTTCACTCTATCACATACACTAAACTAAATTTAACATCCTGAAACTCATATTAAACTTTAAAACAAATCAAGATTTTATATAAATAATAGATTTCATCTTGATATATAATGAAGCACCAATAGTTTTAAGATTTATATAAGATTTAAATCAGTGGTGGAAGAATGTCACGATGATTAGATGGTGGACAAGACTTAATTGTTTAGACAAGCAAAACGGAAAAAAAAACATGACAAGAGAAAAAACAAATTGTGGATGCAACTGAATTAATAATACAGAGAAATCAACAGAAAAAAAAGTAATTGAAAAACTATATTATGAATTATTTAAGAACATGTTTTTGAATATTCCATATTCCATCAACTATGGTTGACATATAACAAAGATCACATATTACATATAACATATATAACAAATAAGGCACTTATATCACTTTTTTATCAAATAAGCCAGTAAACATGCATCACATGGAACATTTTATCTCAAAATTAACAATAACAAAATATCATTATTTCTGCTGTACAAGGGTCATTGAAACGGTCAAACTGAAATATGCATAGAAAAAAAAACCCACGGTAGGATAATCAATGCATTTAAATGGGGAAACCTACAAAAACTTGATCCTGGGTTGGGACCCCCCCTTTTGAAAATGCATCTAATGTAACAGAAAAAGCTATTATGTCTTTTAATTATGGATCCGTCACCTATGACCTCGAAATTGATGTTAATTTCAAAGGTCAATTTAACTTTCTAGATTTGTCTTTTGCTTGTTATCTTTAATTTATATGAAAGACATAACAAATAGAAAATTTCAACAACAATACTGTTTCTTTGGTTCAATTCTAACTACAAAATTTAGGTCAAAAGAAGCACCACATAACAATCAGAAAGAAGTCTATGTTGACCTATTTATTTACAAATAATCATCTACACATGAACTTTAATGTCCTTGAGTTTGTCATCACTCTAATGGTGAATGCCTATGGTTATTCTAGAATGAGTACATTGCACTGAAGCTGATATACATGTGTTTTATAGACTCTCACTATGCATAACATTGTAATTATTTTTCAAAATATATAAAATCTAACATTTACATTAAAATGAATGATAACATGATTTTACTTATATTTAAGCATAACAACGTAAAAAATGAAAAAAATATTGAAATAATTATCATTTTTTATCACATTCAGACTCTGTGAATGAGCAATGTTAAAATGATTATGAAAAAAATAAAATAAATAGTGAACAATTCAAATCACAGTTTGTATATGTTTCTTTGATTTCGGAACTCTCAACTATGCCTTGGAACAGGATGCAAAAGTTTTATACGATCTGCCTTAAGAACTGGCAATTCACATTGTGTATAATGATCAATCATTTCAGGCACTGTAGGAAATGGTTTACTGTTTTCACCAAGGATATACAGTCCGTTTGCCAAACTTATTCTTAGATGCATTGGCATTCCTCCAACTCCCCTATAAAAACACAAAAATAATAGATATGACATCAAACCCTATTCTTCATTAATATTCTACACCTATTTATTGAGTTCTAAAAGAAACTTCTAACAAATATACAAATCATTAATAATATTAACTTCATGGTAACAATTTATAACATGTTTAGATTTTATATAATCTGTTTATAAACACTGTCAATGAATTCTCAGTTTGCTGTTAGTTCAGAAATTATTGCAAGATTTTTGTTAATGTACAGAACTGTGTAAGTATAGAAATATTTATAGCTTGCATTAAGATATTTGATACATGTATCTGTATGCAGCCTATTCTGCAATTTACAGTATTTGTTATTGTGTAATTGTTTAGAGCAATATTAACCTACATATATCTGATACGAGTGAGCTATCGTGACTTAACTGTTGTTTAGAGTAGCCTTTGTATAAAATCATATAGTCACACATTCGAGTTGTGTTAATAATAATTCCAAAGATAAAGACCGACAACAATCCTTCAAATGCCTGTGCCTGTAGTTCAGTGCAATTTGATGGTTCTTGTCTATCATATTTGTTTTCTGTATATTGTTTTGTTAACAATAAGGATGTAAGTTTTTTCTTGTTTAAATTGTTTCAGGTTTTGGATAAGGACATCCATGCCTTTTTAGTTTTATAGCCAACTATACATTATGAGTTTTTCTCATTGTTGAAGACTGTACGGTAGCCTTGCTTGCTAAAACTGAGTACCATCAAAGTTCAGAGCCCTACATATACATATAGTTGATGTGAGACTACCAAAGTACAATGGCAAAAATCCACATGATACAAGGTGTATTTACAAGAGACAGTGACTTACTTTAATGACAATGAGAAGACATTATCTTGTGTCTCACTTCTTCGTACCAAATAACTCCCTTCTCGATGGATAAGTAGCAGCGATTCAGCTTGTTTCCTTCCAATTTTACCATGATAAAACCTTCAAAAGAAACACAAATAATGTAAACATAAAATAATGTAAACATAAAAAATACCATCAATACAACATGTACAAATGGTGAATTAAGTCTCAAACTAGCTGAACTTTCAGTGCAATTAAATCTTTTTCCATCATACCTACCTCCTAGTAACATTTCCATGAAATCTCTATGGAATATACTAGTATAGTTTCAAAATTTACCTAATAACTATAAATAACAAGTGTACTAAGTTTCAAGTAGATGAGACCACAAACTAACTTTTACCAAAACTTGAACCAGATATGGGTGGCCAAACAAAAAATAACAGACTCATGCAAAATGATGAAAAATTGAATGTGTTTGTTTTTTGTACATTGGAGAGGGTTGAGATCCTAGAAAACATGTTCAACCCCACCACATTTTTTCTTTGTCCAAAGTCAGGAGCCTCTGGCCTTTGTTAGTCTTGTATGATTTTTAATTTTAGTTCATTTATATGTTTCGGGGTTTAGTATGGCCTCCATTATCACTGAAATGTAGCACACATTTTGGTAAGGGGCCATCTGAAGTCACCCCCTTCGGTGCAGGATATTCTCTTTGCATTGAAGACACATTGGTGGACTCTGGTTTGTTCTTTTTGCTCTTTGGTTGTGTTGTTGTCTCTTTGACACATTCCCCATTTCCAATCTAAATTTTATAATATACATCTGCTATAATAGGTGGAGCTTCACTTACTTTTGTATATCTAATGGAATATCTGGATTTATTCGTTCTGCAATCATCTCTGTCCGACTTGTTCTCATTCCTTCTGATTGCCTTCTTTGGTTTGGTGAATTACCTAAAAAAAATCAAAAGTAAATATCTAGATTTGCTGCTTAACTTACACTTACACTTTGATCACAATCATCACTATATAAGGGACGACATCAAAAGATCGATGTAGGATAAAAAACTTAAATCAAATAGTTTGGGGTGGGGGGTCAACCACAGCCAGGCCAAGGTTGACAATGCTTTTTAAGGAGGTACCAGTCTGTTCTATCACCCTCTCAGCTATGTATTATTTAATTTAATATACTGAATGTCCTATCATTATTTTCTTTTGCAGATGAATTGTATTTAAAAGTATTTTCTATGACGTCACGTACAGAACAACATTAGGGGTATTAGAAAATTAACAGAAGTGAAAAAAAATGTTTTATTTTGACAGTCAAATAATAAAATCTGAACAAACACATAATACTTACAAATGTAAGCATTGTTTTAAATTACTTGATGTAGATTCAATTCATTGTACTCTGAATTGTCGATTTTTGATTGGTCTGGACAAGAGGGTGACATTCAAAAGAATTGTCACCTGCTCAGCCACATGATAAGAGTAAATTAACACCCTCATATTAGCCAATCAAATGTTTTTGACAAATGATAAATCAAAATGGCTGCTTTTCTTTGTTTTTTTGTTCACTTCAAAGTAAAAAAGTTCACAATTAATCCAATAGAATTGTTATAAATCTTTAATGCCATGCTGTTTTCTACTTTCAACCTGATTAGGCATACTTTTGGTCCATATTTTACCATTAGTTAATGCTAATGCTTAATGTAAAGGCAAAAGTTTAATGCATCATTGTCGCATGTCATATTAAATTAAGATCAGACATTTTTATTTCTTAATCAGGAAGTGTGACTGACATTGACCTCCGAATTCATCCAATGCAATAATAGTATTCTATAGTAGTATATAGCTGTCACCCCATTTATAAATATATTTTGGCAATATAAGACTAAAATGACATCTTTTCAATGTCATTTTTTCATCGGATTATCATAATATGTGCATAAATTAGAAGAGCACCTCATAAAATGCTTTGAAAAATGACAATAAATCTGTATTATCCAATATTTAAATGTATATGCTTACCTTTTCTATTTGAAATATAAAGATCTATACAATTAAATAACCCAATGCTTACCAGAAACAGTATGCTTATTAACACCAGGTATTGGGGGTATCTTAGTACCATGAAACATTTTAAACAGAAAATAATTTTAAAATTACCCAGGTAAAAATTGATTAAATTGCATTCATTTTCATGATTTATGCAGAACAACAAAGTAATTTCGTATCGCATCGATGCATCCAGGAAGAAAGAGGCTTTCATTTTACAGCTACTTGAATGTTTGTGAAAGCGACGTACATTGTACATCACTGTTCAAATAAAATTGTTTTCACAAAAGAATAAGATTAACCAAATACAATCATGACAATGTAGTTGTTAAAATATTCAGGAAGTTGAAATCTGTATTTTGAATAATTTCTTTATTACAATTGGACCCACACATATAAATATATTTCATATGATCAGAGCTGTAATACAAGCTGAAAGGAGTAGGTTCAGTAAGACCCCTTTTTGGCCCCAAAATATAGCAGTTTTACAAAATTGTGAAATTGTAAACTTTTAGCTATTTATTGGAAAGTAGAATGCTTCTGCTACGTAAATATAGGCTGTTTTTGACAATACAATGTACATATATCGGGTACTAGCATCATAAAGACAAGCTAAATTACTGAAATCTTCACAATTTTAGCATTTTAGTTAAATTTTAGACAGTTTCCCTCTTAATGAAAGTAGCTGCATTCGTGTTCATTCATAATATTGAAATGAAAGTTGTATTTGATGATAATACATAACATATATAAAGGTTGAGGACGAACACGGATCCGGCCACTTTCATTTTTGACAAAAACCATCTGAAAAGTGATGTTTTTCGGCATATTAGATAGATTTTTCATAATTAGGCTTGAATCAGAGGGTTTTTAAGGACTAAAATCAGTTAAAATCTTTCACAAAAACTAATCAAATCAATTGAAATAGACACTTAAGTGTTTAAAAAGTATCCAAAATTTTTCTTTAGATGAACCTGAAATTTGAGGCCAAAATCAGCCCTACCCCTTTTGGCCCCTCACAAAACAAATTTTTTTACTAAGCATCTTTTAACAAGACTTCAATATTGAAGTAAGCATCTATCAACAGACCATTTTCAGTATTTCCCTCTTTTTGAAATTTTTTATTGCACAACTTCTATGATGGCTGAATTTAACATGTTTATATATAAGATAAAAAAAAAAAGTTTTCAAAAGTTTTTCAGGATGATTCAGTTTGGTTCAAGATGGTTGATACATGTAGTTGTTTCAGATCTAAACTTTAAATAAAATAAAAGATGAGAGTCTTCACTCTTAACCACAAGACCACCAGCCTAGGCTTGTAAAATTCTTCTCTACGATCCAACCACCTAAAATTTTTGTAAAATTAAGCTTCTGACTTGTGGATTAAAAAGTTAATCGTGAATACTTTAATTTAATTTATTCCGACAGTGTGGGGTATACATTAACGAGACAGCAACCAAGGGAAAAACAAACCCTAAAACATCTAGAGGTCAACATATATTTAGACTTAAGTAATAGGCAAGTGTCTATACCATATCAGGATCTTTAGTTTTAATTTGAAGTAGTGAATAGATTTAAATCTAGCCATGATTTCTCATTAGAAATGTATTTAAAGAACAAATTAGAGGCTCTAAGGAGTTTGTGCCTATGTATTACATGTACATGTAAAATGTATAATGAAAACTATAGTTCCTGTCAAATTAGGAGAAAAAAACCCATGGTGCTTTGAAATGGCTTTATGATGTCCCTAAAATTAGAATGACACTGCACAATGTCATGCTAAATACATTTAATTTGTTATTACTGTAAATTCAGAAATTATTGCGAGGTTTTTATTATTGCGAAAAATGCGACAGATTTGTAATCGCAATAATTTAAACTTGCATTTTGAAATTATTTATATGAATTAAACAGGATTTTTCTCAAAATCGTAAAAATTAAAATCGCATTTAGGTCAAAAATGACAAAATCGCAATAATAAATGCACGCAATAATTTCTGAATTTGCAGTATATGGAAATCATAAAAAAAATCCATGTTGAGTGGTTACAGTAAAAAGAAACTCCTCATAGCTTCTAGCTATAGCTAGGATTAAAATTTTATACGTCTGCGGTGCATTTTGTCTACACACATCTCATCAGTGATGCTCAAATATAAAAAATTTGAAAGAAAAATAGTTGAGTTCTCTTTCAGAGTGAAACTCAACATTGTCACAAATTTCAAATATATATCTAGATGTGACAAATTATCTCACCAACAATATACCAAATATCACTTCATTATTATCAAGGATGGCTTAGAACAAATGATATTAAACAGCTGTTTCTAAGCCCAAAGGTCATTGCTAGGTCAAAAGTATGTCAGTCACAAAGATTTATAATATAATCAATAACTATCATTAACATAATAATCCAAAAAGGGTCAACTTCAATTGACAGAATGGTTTTAAAACAAGTAAACAGAAGGGTGATGATGGAAACAGACGACAGACACCAGCGAATTGTACAGCCAAACACACCAGGGAATTGTACAGCCAAACTGACTTAGTCTTAATTAATTATCATTTGTCATTTAGGGTTTTTTTTAGCTGACTTTGCAGTATGGGTATTGCTCATTGTTGAAGGCTATACAGTGTCAGACCTATGGATGCTAAATCACATGCCATTATTCTCTGGTGGAGAGTTGTTACATTGGCAATCATACCACATCTTCTTAGTTTCATATAAGGACAGGGATATTGGCATGTTACTGGTTTAAGCTTAATTAGTTTTCTGAGCAACCTCAACCGTTATCTTCTTTATTCATCAAACTATACATTATTATGATATGAAAGCGAAAGTTAAAATTCAAATCTGTACTATTTCTACAAACTATGAGAATGCAATATCAATAATTTACCTGAGTGATGAGATGTTCGATTAACAAACTGATTTTTATCCCATGTTTCTTCATATGTTTGTACATTTGGCGGTGGGGGTGCAGGAAAACTTGGCACATCCATATGATCCTGACTACTTGGTGATTTTGGTGAAATCGCAGCACTATTAAATCGTTTTTCTAAAGCTTTTACTTTTTCACGCTGTTTAATATCCCAGGGATCCTCATAGGCTTCTGAATACACTGGGTGTTCTGGATTTCCATTTTTGACCTTTGAACTGGGTTCAGGTTGACCTTTCATTGACCATGGTTCCTTGTACTCATAATTATCTCTTCGCTTTGATAAGTTTTGCTGTCCCTCACTCATTCTCCTGTGAGCTTCCTGCACAGTATTTTCTAATTTTTGTTCCCTAGGTTTTAAATCCCAAGCTTCTTCATATGTTGCTGAAGTTGGAGTTGAAGCTGAAGTTGATACCGGTTCTTCATAATCATCTGAATGAGACTTTTTACGATATTCTTTTTTAGCCTTGTCGATAATCTTGTCAAATTTCATTTGGCTATCAGTTGTGTCCCATGCATCCTCATAAGGTGCAGCATACAATTTAGTGTCTTTTTTATGAACATCAGGATTTGTTTGCGAACTGGGATCTTTGGACTCGCTGTGTTCATGTATAATATGTTTCTCTGTCTGAATAGAAGTAGGATTAGGTATTACCTGTGCCATTCTGTTTTTACCACCGTTTGTGACCCACGTCACAGTATGATCATATTCATCTGGGTCCTCAACTCCCGAATCTACACTTGTCCCACTTAACGAGGTACAAATTTGTTTACTTCCTTCAGTATAAGTATGGCGGAAACTTTCCTTTTGTGATTTGGATGGATGATCGTTGTCTTCAAGAGGTTTAGCTAAAGCATAAGTAAATTGATCCTCAACTGGCGCAGAGAAACGAGGCCCTCCTCCTCTACTTCTTAAAGCTGGAAGAAAAAAAAGAATGAATCAACATTAATTAACATTAAAGACAAAATTTCACAACCAAATATTTATTTGAGATATCCAAATTTAAGTATGACATGTTCAAGCTGAGCTAAGTCCAGAAAAGTGGATAAATATCTAGAAATATCTAGAATATACAGACAAACAATAGTACACAAAACACAACAAAGAAAACTTAAGACTGAGCAGCAAGAACCCACCCAAAACCTGGGGGTGATCATAGGTACTTAAAAAGGATAAGCAGATCTACTCTACATGTGGCGGCCGTTGATTTGTTTATGCATGTACAAACCTGATAATTAGTCTAAGTCGATAGGTCACATTTGGGTTCATTCAAATATATACGCAACAAATTTTAACTCCTGTTCATAGAATTTTAGTTAATTAAGATAAAATAAAATTCTGAGTGTTTTTACAACAGGATTCACCAATCAGAATCAATGTTAAATGGTTTTGATGTGACATATTTAGTCAAATATTAACATGTTTTGTTTTAGTCTAAATTAATTACATTACAATATTTTCTTTCATTTTATCACGTTTACACAAATCTTCACTTTAATACTACATGTATCAGTATTTGTCAACAATATTTTGTCAAGATTGAAAAAAAAAAACACCAATCTTTTAAATTGGTACGCCTGACACCCAATTTGTCAATTTTTTTATAATTTGACTCATCAGTGGTGCTCAATTCAAAACAGTTGAAAGCCAAATATCCCAATATTCCCCAAAACATGTTTTAAATAGGGTTATACTGTCATCTATGCCAAGGGGTAGAAAAACCTTTGCTTGGAATTAACAGTATTTTTATCATTTTTATGGAGAATAATCATGACCACACCCATTAGCATATTGACTACTGTCAGTTAATACTGTACTCTATAGATCTGTCCAGTAAAATTTTGGGTCTAGCAAATTGATATAGTGTCAATTATTTCAAAGTTTATGTAACATCATATTGCAGTTTTAAAAACAATGTTTATACTTATTTTCTTTTATTTCTTACAAACTTTCAATCTGTAAATCTGAGCTATAAATATTAATATAAATATAATAGTATCAGTAAATTATTATGATTTTTTTCTCCAATCGTTTTCAACCTTACAACTTTATATAACCTGCAGTTTAACAATTTATATAAGTAATTTGCCTTATCCTGGTGCAGTTCTTGACCTTTTCAACATTTCTACTTGAAACATATCATGAACTTGTAAATAATTTTTAAGTACAGTAAATCTGTCTAAAGTGAACCCTTCATGTATTGAACACCAGCTTACACAGAACTGTTATATATATATACTTAAATAAATATTATTTAAAAATATAACCTATGTAAACCAATAACTGTCTATATTAGTAAAACAACTTTTATGTCCAAAATAGTTTTGTTTTAATAGTCAATTTTTATGCTAGTTACCTCAAATGTATCATGTCTATATAAATCTTCTTTTCTCCTTTAATACCAGGATTAGTAACACACTTGTGAGTCATTTAAAATCTGTGACATTTTTAACATATTTATTTGTATGTGGTCATTTTGTATACAATCAATTTGACATGCTTCTATTGTCAATGTCAATATATCAATGCATGTTATATTTACATTGCCACCCCCTCATTTAGGGAAAAATATATACATGATATTTTTATTATTTTACCCCAAAAATAGTGAATTGGAATAATCAGGATCTTGATTTAAATTTATATAGTATTTTAACTGATTTCAGCCTTTATCTTAAAGAGTAACTAAAACGCTTATATCAAGTATATATTGGTGATACATTGTAATACTTTTATAAGTTCTAGAACTTAAAGAAAATATATAACAATAGATTGCTAATCATGTCAACATTCATTTTTTCAGCCCCCCCCCCTTTAAAAGTACATATACACGTTAATATGACACACATTTTTTGACATTTTGAAACAATTTTGGGGAGAAAATATTTGTTATAAATCTTGAGACCCCAGCAGAAAAATATTTATCCCACCTATCTAAAATCTGTCATGTAGGTCTAACCTAATATTTTAGAATAAACAATTAAGTTTGCAAATTTTCTGTTTAAAAGATAAATATAAAGTCACAAGATTTACCAACAATTGGTATCATATTATTCATTCTTAGTAATACTATCAATTTCCGGATTGCCCTATTGTTTTATCTTAAACTTAATGCCATTAATTTAATATATGGATTATACTGAGACAAAATTACCTCTATTTTCTTCCCTGTCCCCGATCAACACAAGGAAACAATTCAAAATATGTCCTCATGGTTTAAATAACTCAAAACATTTACCTGTTCTTCTTTATAAAGTTTGTAAAGATATCCTAGACCTTGATCATAGTCCAACAAAAGTCATGTTTTGTTTAAATTTCACCTTAGGATCATTGAAAAAAGTTAAAAGTAAAAATAGCTGTATATTTTGTACATAAGGAAATTCATCCATACACTAATAAATTATGACGAATGATTAAAATATTTATGATGCTAGTAACTAATCAAACTTATATCACCCAAAGGGGAAAAAATATATTACATGTCCTTGGGGCAAAGACGTGTATACATAATAATGTGTTTACAATAATAAAGATCTCAAGTGGACAAATATATTATAATGAGATGTTACATTTTAATCTTTTCTTTATCCATAATGACCACTGTGAGAAATTAAAAACATTTAAATATTTTATGTGAAAAGTTACCTCTATTTTCTAACACACAAGTCATTTTTTTGGAGTAAAATTCAGTTATATGTAAAAAGTGAAATCAAATCACAAAAATACTGAATTCCGAGGAAATGCATGTTTGTGCATGTACATATAAAAATTCTAATTATGGATGATAAACTAGAAGGAAATATTATAACAACACTTGTTTGGGAGTCATGGTAGAAGTATTTATCGAGTCATAAACTAGGATAAGAAGTAAATACACATTTTTATGTAGATTTTAATTTCAATTCTTTATTTAAATTATGTCTAATTACAAGAATTCGTGGTTCACCTGTACCCAAGTAAACCATGAAAATTGGTATTTAACCAATAATAATGAATTCACATAATTCTATTCAGCCAGTAGACTTTCTTTTCCTTCATAATTGATTATAAGTTATTTTTTTTCTATATGTATTCATTGGAATCTTCTGTTAAATATATATTTGCAGTAAGTTATTTCCATTACAGCAAGCATATTATTTTTGGTCTGCTGACAGACTTCAATGATTGGTAATAATGGTGTATACAATATGTCAAAGCTCTAAATCTTCAAGATCCTTAAAAATTTGTAAACAAGTTGAACTATGGCTCACTTATGATACCCTTAAGTATTCTCAGACTCTGAACAGGAAGTTGATGAGCCATGTATTGAAAAACATTAGTCTGTTCAGAGATATATTTTATATGTTTCTGGTCTATTAGCATGCCCACATTAAGCTTAATGCCGAAATAAAGAAAGTTCTAATTTGTAGTTCCTGAGAAAAAATTGACAAAACTTTTCATTCATGGCCATTATTATGTGCAAAAATTGTAAGAAATTATACAGTTTTCAATTAGCAGGAAGTTAAGAAGCAATAAAAGGCATCAAGCAGTACAATATGCTGACATGAAGCTTGATACCAAATTTCAGAAAATATTTCAAGTAAAATTTGACAAAACTGTTATATATACACAACCATTATGAGCAAGAATATATTTTGTAAAGGGTGTTGATGAAATATGAAAATGCATCACTAATTGTAGAATGCTCAAATGAACTTGAAGCCTAGAACCTATTTTCAGTAAACTCAATTTGTACATGAAGTTCCTGAGAACAATACAACAAAATTTCTTGAGACAGACACACATAAGAAAGAATGAACATATACATTATACCCTTCTTTAGGAGCATAGGGAATTGGGAATTAAAAGTATGACAGCAGATAGGGGAGTAAAGGAAGGATAGAAATGGAAGGTAAACCATGTACAGCCAACAACTCCAAACAGCAGGAACTGTAATATTACAAAATAAATTTAAAAAAAAAGGCGGAGAAAACATCTAAAAAAAAACATATAGGTTGCACTTTGTAAATACAGCTGTTTCTCAAAACACGCCTCTTTTGGGGAGTAATTGAATATTCATAGAAAATTCATTTTGTTTACATACTGGTTCCCAGTTATGCTCTCTGTGTTCCATATCGCAGAGACAGAACTTGGGAATGTTACCAGTAAATAAACACGTGCATATTGTTTACATTGAAATCTGTGGTAACCTTTCATTCGAGGTAGGGGTAGTTAAGAAAATTAGTGTAAGTTTAAACTCTGAGAAGTTCAGGGCATATAAACGTTGAAAATATGCCGCACAGCCCTATATTTTGACCTTTGAAAAAAATTGTGGTGCATATGAACTTTCAATTCTAGGATAAGATTTTTTTCAAAACTTCATAGTAAAAGTGGTACAGTTTTAGCCGTAAAAGGAGTTCCTATGGGAAATTGCATTGTCAATATTTACAGAAATGCAACCTATATAGGGTGGAAAAGGGGAACATTCAGAATTTAACCAAATTTGCTTTATTTCATAGATTTTAAAGAAATTAACTCAAATAAGAAGTTTTATAAATATTTAATGAAGATTGATAGAATCCTGGGCCTTACATATGATGACTCAGCATAAATTCACAGTTTACAGTATGCATAGTTTACTTAAAGTCCTGGATACAAAATTAAATCATAATATTTGCATATTTGTAAGTTAAATTGTTAAGAAGTGCGTATATTTACTCTTCGCAGTCCTTGAAACTCATAGATCCTTCCTGAATATTATTTATGGGGTATTTGTCTCCTTTCGATAACCCAAAAGTAAGCCGCAACACCTAAATCTGCTTTTTTGTCACCACGGCATAATAAATACAAGCTAGAAAAACAAAAATATCTCAAGAAAACTTACAATAGTGTGTTCTATCCTGAATATGTACTAAATATTCCAAATTGCTAGAAACAGCAGAATTATTTAGGAAATTTGAGGCCCCAGGGGCAAGAAACATAGAAAATTGCCTTCCCCCTGGGTCATAAAACAAATAATTTAACTTGTAAATGCTATGATTTTATGATTTTAAAGTTCTTGATATAGAAAACAATAACTATGCTTGAAAGTTATGCAAAAATCAAATGTTAGCAGTCATCTCTACAACATTTTAAGTGAATTTATATCTCAGACTGGTATCTGCATACATACAACTATTGCAAATATGGCTTTGTTTGAACACTTCTAGTATATATAGTAGCTAAATTGTGTCAGATATATGGTTAAAGATGATACTGTTGTGACAAGAATTCTAAATTGACCAATTGAGGCAGAAAATGTGTTCTTTAATTGACAAATAGGCATACAGTAAGATGTGGACTGGAGATAGAGGCTGGATTGGATACTTTATATAATCTTGAATGTTGTAATGATTGACTGCTAAACATTACATTTATGATATTCTGATATGCTTTCAATATGTTATCAAAACAGTTTTTAACAGGTTCTAGGCATTTTTTATCAGAAAATATGCAAATACAGTAAGCTGGCAATAATTAAAGTCTTGTTTTCAAATTCTTTAAAAAATTGAAACAGGGGAGGGGGTATAAAATGTATAGTAAAGAAAAACTTAGAGTATACACAGTGATTTCTTTAAGACTTTAATTCTGATAAATGAGTATTAATGTGAGAAAAACTGATTTTAGAGAGTTTTCTATTTGAATAAATGTCTGTATAGGTTGCACTTTGTAAATACAGCTGTTTCTCAAAACACGCCTCTTTTGGGGAGTAATTGAATATTCATAGAAAATTCATTTTGTTTACATACTGGTTCCCAGTTATGCTCTCTGTGTTCCATATCGCAGAGACAGAACTTGGGAATGTTACCAGTAAATAAACACGTGCATATTGTTTACATTGAAATCTGTGGTAACCTTTCATTCGAGGTAGGGGTAGTTAAGAAAATTAGTGTAAGTTTAAACTCTGAGAAGTTCAGGGCATATAAACGTTGAAAATATGCCGCACAGCCCTATATTTTGACCTTTGAAAAAAATTGTGGTGCATATGAACTTTCAATTCTAGGATAAGATTTTTTTCAAAACTTCATAGTAAAAGTGGTACAGTTTTAGCCGTAAAAGGAGTTCCTATGGGAAATTGCATTGTCAATATTTACAGAAATGCAACCTATAACTGAGTTATAAGAAGGGCAAACCCATCACTTCCATAATCACTCAGTAGTGGAAAGAATTCGAGCTACTGGATTATTCAAGGCTTTTTTAAATTTTTTTCTTATTCAGGAAGCAAGATGAATTAATGCTGATAAAGTAAATTTAAAAACTCAATACAAACCTCTGATTTCTGTAAACAAAACAAATTGTTGATAAACAATCCACTTATAATCCAAATATTAAACTTCACTGTAAAGCTATATATATATATATATATATATAATAGTCTATTTGTTTACATCATGCAGTGCCTACTTCTAATAAATAACAATTCATACTTTTCCGCTTGCACTTGATATAACAATCCCTTGGTCATAAAGTTATATTAAAAACACCACTAATACGTAATTCTTGTTTAACCTTAATAGAACCAAAACAGTTGTGATATTATTGCCCAAGGCGTACTTGTATGTCATGTCTCGGAAATGAATAATACTGTCAACAACTTTCAACAATAACTTTCTTTCAAGGAGAGAATTCCTGATTATTAAAGGTTGGTTCTTGATTTACTTATAATTATGTACTTATTAGAGGCAATTCATTTATAAAAATATGCATCTTTCTTGGAAGATTTAAAATCAGACTGAAATTTCTAAAAAACAGATAAAAAATCAAAGAGTTCCTAAAGGCTTGCACTTGACTTCTTTTGAATTGACCAGCCATTTTCAGAGAAAATTCCATAGGGTTTTATATAAAGCATGTTCCATTGTGCAGCTAACTTGATTGTAAGTAAACTATCGCAAAATATTTCCTTGTGACCTCTTGATCTTGCATTTGACCATGTTAAAAAAGGAAATGTGATTTACATGTCAAGGTCAACATACAATCTTTAAACAATAGATATACTAGTATGCACCTTTACAATATTTGTCAGGCTTTCAACTGCCAGGGGTAAACATGAATTACAAAATCTAAGGAGGAGGAATTTATAAGATGTATATAGATATTAGTTCCACATAATCTGATTTTTTACCATTTTTTATGTCTCCAAAGAGACTAAGCATTTGCTAACATTATTTAAAGTTCCCAATTTATATGAATTTTTAATAGGTAAATTTTTATGAGTTTTCATATGTCAGTACTACATTTGTACTAACTCAGATTTCATAAATTGGCCTGCACAATTAATTGTTTTTATGCCAGAAAAAGTAAATTAATAATATGAACTCTTCTTCTGACCACAAAATATGAGTTTATAGTTACTCTTGGTGGACACTTCTACTGTTAGTGATGGTGATTTCGTACATTTCATAAGGAAATACATATACTGGGTATAAGACAAGTAAACAAGAATACAATTTTTTTTTACTGTCAGGGCCCATGATTGGCAATTTTTTCAACAAATACATTCAAATGAAGTGAATTTAAGCAATTACCATGATTACAGGCAAACGTACTGCCTTCAACAATGAGAAAAAAACCATGTCATATGTGTATAGTCGGCTATAAAACGGTCTGACTTGAAAAATATGAAACAATTCAATTTAGAAAATTAACTACCTAATTTATAACAAAACAGTTTTATACAAAAAAAAAAAAAAAAATATTACAGACAGTAACCAATGACAACAACTGAACTACACGCTCCAGACTAATAAGTTAAGCACATAAAGAATGTGGCGGGGTTAAACATATTTGTGAGCGCTCAACTCCCCCTAAGCTGAGACAGTGATTTACTTAACACCAGCAAAAAGAAATATTAAACTGAATCCCCATGTTTTACTGTTCCTCATATCAAACTCCAGTTATCTCCCTTAGTCAACAATTTAAAACAACTGTATCTTTACTTTACTATAGCTGACACTACTGCATTAAATTAAACTAAAAAAATAAAAAGTCCTTGTTTAGTACTAACTGAATTTATAAAAAAAGTATCGTTCTTTTTTAGGAGTATAAAATTACTTTTTGTCCAGGACCTTCTATGATTTAAATCAGAATTCTACTCTCTGAAAATTATGTCTCTATATTAGAAGTTATGCATTTTTAAGATTGCTTTGTAAAGTCTGTCAAGTGTTATTCAAACACACAAATTCATTGTTACACTGACTCATGAGAAAAGTATTGAACTTGACCCATATATAATATTTCATTATTTCAGTACTGTGAATTTTAAAAGTTATTATATAAAAATGTGGCATGAATTTATAGAAAACGAAGCAAGAGGATACATAATTTTTGTATTGCTTTATGCATTTTTAAGATCAAATAGTCAACTTAAACAATCTTGAACATAAAAAGGAATACTTAACTTTCCCTTTTTTATGAAATTTTGGACCATTTTTAGGATTTTTACTCCAAAAAATGTCCCCCTAAATGTATTGAAAAGTTTCAAAAACCTTGATGAGGGATTTAGGCCATATAATTCTCAAGGAAATGAGATTTGCAAATGCCGATACAATTGCATACCTAATATCATTGACTTCGTTAATATCAGATGTTCATCTTAAACTGACCTAGTCACATACTTTAAAATGTAAATATGTGTAATGCAAAATATTCAAAGTCAATGAAAGATGAATGAGGGGGGAGTTTAACAATCTACCACTAATAGTTTCCCTTCAACTGATCTAATATGTAAACTATGTGAAAGTTACAAAGTCAATAGACCATGACTGAGGGGGCTGGGCAAAATAATCTCCATTGATATGGGGTCTACCAACACTTTTAGTACAACTGCATACCAAATATCATGTACCTATCACTAATGGTTCCCCTTAAACTGACCTAATCACAATCGAATACATGTAACAGTGATCTATAATTTCTATGTCATTTGGTCTTTGTGGAGAGATGTCTCATAGGCAATCATACCACATCTTCTTTTTAATAAGCAAGTTTCAAGTCAATAGACCATGTAATGAATGACGGGGTACTGCCAAATAATCTCCATGGAAATGACCTAATAACAAACTTATTTATACATTGTTGAAGCCACTGCCTGAATCAGCATGCCTCCACTCCTTTGAAGCAATAGAAAAAGCACTGTAGACATTTTTCTCTGAGAGCTATCTAAAAAATCTCCTTGATTTTTAAGGAATTAATTCAAATTTAAACATGTTAAAGGTATGACAACTATATTCAAATTCTGCATCATATGGGGTTGTGAAATAGTGGAATAATTTTTAATTTCCATTATAAATATACCTAATGTTTTCTTAACCCTTTCATCCCAAATGAGGCATTTAGGTTAAGCCTGGCATATGACCAACAATGCCTAAAGTCACTGCCTGCCATGCATACACACAACAATACATCAGAGGAATTTTTCATATTAATGTAGCATCTAACTGACTGAGAAAATTGACAGTCATTGAAAATATTTTGAGATATGTTTCTACCCTTCTTTTTGTGCAATATATTACTGTTTATCATTCTGACTGTAGAAACTTAGTACAATCTGAGAGACAATTATTGGCTTACTCCTTGATGTCTCTTTTGTTCATGATAGTTTGGTTAAATGTTTTTCATTTCAACATGTGCTTTTTTTTATTTTGTTCAAATCTCCATTAGACCTCAATTGACAACAGGGCCCGAAATCCAAATACATGGTTAGATTAGCATACAAAGGTACCCCATTATTCAAATTTTGTTGAATGCGAACAATTTGAACCCTTTGGTGGTAATGTGGTAGATGTAAAAAAAAACAACAGGTAAAAAAAATTAAAGTCTATACAATTGAGAACAGAAATGGGGAATGTGCTTGTGTTTACACTATTAAGTGACTGTATAAAAGACACTTGCTCACTGCAGTCTGCACTCTTAGCCCCTAGTCCGATGCCCTAGACAGGGGCGGATGCAGGAATTTTCGAAAGGGGGGGTGCTAACCCAGGGCAAAGGGGGGGTGCAAAGGGGTGCAAAACATATGTCCCGATACAAATGCATTGATCGGCAAAAATAAAGGGGGGGTGCGCACCCCCGGAACCCCCCCCCCCTGGATCCGCCACTGCTAGACCAGTAAATATTGATTCAGACTAGTAAAAATTTTCAAAATTTTATATAGTCATATAGGGACAAGTTTGATGATATTAAGTGTCTGGACTAGTAGATTAAAAAGTTTTTGGTACAAACTATTGCTGTACCATTATTTATTTCCCCTGTATAATTTCTTCAAATTCCATGTAGCAATGGTACAATTTCATAGAGATCCATACACTATTTAAACTACGGTATATACATTGTACACCAGTTTAATTTAAATGACCTAAAAAAAAGGAAATCTAAGTTTTTTGCCCCCTTATTCCTAATCTGTTCAGGCCATAACCCCCATAATTCTGTCCCAACCTTCCTGTTGTGGTATGTAACTTTGTGGTACAATTTTATAGTGATTCATACACCTCTATTATAATCAAGTTTTGTCTGGAAAACCAATTGCCTTCAGTTGACAATCAACCAATGCCACGTGTACAATGCCATCACATTATAAGGCAGTCTATAAAAAATGTTTATGTCCATGCAATCCTGTTACTTGATTATACAAATCAGAATAAAATGCAATAAAAGTTAAAGACAAATTATGCACTCTTATAATTACCCAGAAATAAGCTAAGATTTAGATAAAAATGATTGTTGAATGGTACATGTACTACACCATTTTCTATTTATAAATAAGTATATGTATGCTTTATTGTGGGGATCATTGCCTCAGGCTAACCATCAAGCTTCAGCATGTGATGTGAGATAATTTTACAATTGATTTATAAGGTACAAAATTTTCAAAAATAGATCAAAGATTCAAATGGCCAGGAGATTGCTCTATACTGCATATTTACAAATGTACATATTTGAAATATAAAAGGTGCACAACTTCATTAGGTGACAAATCTTCTTGTGACATTTCAGGGATCTTGGTTGAAAGATGGTCACACAAAACTTGTATTCTGTTTCATAAATTTTGCTGAAAAAGGACTGGAAAAATAAGAAATTAATTCCCCAAACAACTCTATAATAGCAGATGCACAACTTCAACATGTGCACAATCTTCCTGTGAAGTTTCAGGGACCGGGGTGGAAAAATGTAGAAGGAGTTAATAACATCATGGAAGTATTAAATTGACATACTAAATACCTCCATGATTACACAAAGTTAAAGTAATTTGTTTACCCTTAAAACAATATAAATTAATTATCATGAAGCTTTGAATTCAAAGCTCAACTTTTTTATACAGTTCTACAAAGAAACTAATAAATGCTGGCAATAATTTCCGAATTTACAGCAATAAAATGTAAGATGAATACCTTCTAACATCTGTTTTGTTTCATATGGATCTGCATATTCTGTTGTCCTACTGGAGGCTATTCCACCAAGTGTCTCCTCCTTTTTGTCAGGGGGTAAACAATAATCCCCCAACTGAATCTGAAATGACATTTTGTACATCCTTCACATAAAATTAAGATTGTATCCTTCCTTCAATAAGTAATGATTCTGAACAAATTTTAAATAATATATCAATTTCCTTTTTAGAATCTATATATATATATATATATATATGGTTACAGTACGAACCAATTTCCTGAACGTCATATAAGATTGAGTGTAAGTCACTTGACTATTAGTTAGTTCATTTATAAAAAAGAATATTTTTGGGATCTACTGTAACCTTTCGTGGGTACAAGGTTACATGTACTGAGAATAGACAAAATACATAAAATTTCATGTACAATATTTCATCTTTATCTTTTGCTTATAAAAAAAACTAATCACCCGTATTGTTAAAATGTTAACAAACCTGATGAAATTCAATACTCAAATTGCACTATGTCTTGTTTCTGACATATTCAGAGAAGCAGATAAAATTCAAGTTATAGATCTCAATCAATGCATCTGAATGGGGACATGTAGTTGGACCCCCTCCCCCCTTTTTTCATCAAGGGTGGGGAATCACCCTTTTAAAAATGATTGTCCACAAACAGTCAACTCAGTGTTTTTGTTAGATGTGTATTGATTTTTATCCATCTGATAAGCTCAGCCTTTTTCCACTGATTATTATAGTTGTTCTTATGTTTTACACCACTGTCCCAGATTAGGGGCCACATTCTTTATGTTCGGGTCCCAAGTTAGGAGCCTGTAGTTCAGTGGTTTTTGTTGGTCTGTCATAAATTGTTTTGTTATAAATAAGCCTGTTAGGTTTCTGAATTGAATTCTTTCATATTTTTCATGTCAGGGCCTCATATAGCCAACCATCCTGTATAGGTTTTTCTCATTATTGAAGGTGGTTTATAACGTTTGCCTATATTTGCTTACATCCCCTTCATTTGAACTAGTCCTGGTGGATTGTTGTCTCATTGGCAATCGTACCACATCTCCTTATTATAATATTACTAATTCCTATTCCATTGTCAACATCCTTTATTTTTCTTTTAAATTGAATGTATAAATTCATGAATATATATGTTATCAATTTCAGCACACACACACAAAACCGATAAATATTTTCCTAAACTATATATTGTTGTTTATATCTTGATGAAGATTAGATCTAAAAAATGTCCCTGACACAAATTAATGATGGATTTTAGATGGTTTAAAATCTGAATCAGGTACAAGGAAACAAATAAAGAATAAAAACATTACTGGGATCAAAATGAATCACTTAATCAAGCCCATATTTCCTGACTACTAGGCAGATGCCACCTTTCGGACTATTCAGTTCAGTGACCCATTAGCAAAGGCCAACAAAATAAAACTGCAAAATTATCAATTACACAAAAATATGTTTCCTCTGTAAAATTTGACCATGACTTTTATACAATGGCAGGTTAACTGCTTGTACCCATACACCTCCTTTTCATCAGAACACCAAAAGGCCTTCTTTTAATGTTAGCTTACAAATCATAGAAAAGAATAAACTTTAGTGAATAAAGGGAACAGAAAATAATAATACCCAATTTGTCATAGCTATTTGCAGGGGTGGATTAAGTGGGTGCCTAGCCACCCCCCCCCCCCCCCCCACCTTGTAGGAAAAAAATGGTTGATTATATAGGTAATCAATGAAACATTGCTAGATAGGGCCCCTTCTTATGCAGTCAGTGTCCCCTCCCCCTTTTGAAAATTTCTGGATCTGGCATTGAATTTAACAAATTATAGTTATAGAACTAACAGTTATCCTATATTCTGCCCTCCCCCTCCCCTTATGTTCTGAAATTCTGGGACCAATCTGTAAGGTTTGGTCCATAAACATACCTGGTCCTCCTCATTCATAGTTCAATGATGCATAAAAAGTCTTAAAATGAATTTCAACTATTATTCCTTTTGAGAATTCCTTGTTTTCCCTTCATTCACTGAATAAAATTCAGATCTTCAAAGTGCATTTATAAATGGTGAAAGTATATATCCATTCCTGGATTCACAGTTGCACAAGTCATGCAAGTTTATATTTCAAGGAAGCAGAATGCAATCTATTTCCTTTTAGTTACAATAACATTTGTTGAAAAGGGTACATTTTACACTCAAATTACAAATACTGCAATAAGAATCCAATTCTAACATATCTAAGTCCAGCAATATGTGCAAAGTTTTACTGCAGTTTTTCTTGAAAATTCACTATTTAATTTAAAAGTATTTTTCTTTCCTCAAAGCTGTCTTTAAGATACAATAACGACAGGATATCGCCAATTTGTTTTTCCTTCAATTTATTATGATGTCATTTTCTTTGTGGTTTTGTATTACTAGAAGTAGCCTAACATCCAGTAATTAGGGAGAAAACACATGTTTATAATAAATCACTACAAAAATACTGACTTAAGCAAATATTCACAAATCAAGATTTCAAGTACTAACTTTTAATTCAAACGAATATTTTGTTTACATCGTTTTCTCATACATTCAGATACTCCTGTTTTTAAAACAGGAAAAAGAAAGCTTTATTTTGGGTTTCCCATCCGGGAGAGGAAATGATCAATGTTATACTATAGTAAACCTATTCACTTCTATGTAGGTAAGATTATTTTGCAGATTATGTCAATGAGTACTCGATTAACAATTTACCGGTAATAGTGATTCTAAAATATTTTTTTTAAACATTATACATGTGCATGTATTTGCATATACATTTATAAGGAAATCAGGATGTGTTTTATATATATATTTATGTACATGTATTTACTTATTATTTTCTGAATGATACAAATGTTTGGTAGTCTGATATGTATTACTCATAATTTTTCTTTATGGTTTATTACAAAATTGGTACAATCATTTAAATCAGTTGCAATGATAACTTTAACAGCCCCAAGGTGCTTGATAAACCTACAAAGTGTTTATGCATGTATATGTAATTAACTGTCACATAAAAAGTTCTTCACAAGTGAGGCATGCATCATCCGATATACTTGATATCATTTTGAATCGAGAAACCCTTGAGGTGATTGAGTCTGTTCATGTATAAAAAAAAAAAACGTAGTAAAAGCGCTGACGCAATTGCCAAATGATAGCAAAACTTCCCAGATACTTCAAGAACACTTATATAAAACTTATGAACAAAAATTTATTGTTTCACTTTTAGTTGTTTTAAGTGTCAATCTTAATTAAATCAATGTACTGACGTACTGTTTACTTTGATAATCCCAAAAATTTGATGCAGATATCAATGTCTTCTTTAATTTTTTAGAAGTAACCTGCCGATGTTTTTATTTCTTTCCATAACAAATATTCATTCATTTAACCCTTGCTTATGTGTCTACACTATGCAGTGATTGTCTGAAAGACACTTGCTTTCAATTACAGTATTTCCCCCTTTAAATTTCTTACAAATCAATGTAGCACAGGCCTTTTGCATTTTCCAAACTTCCTAATATGGTTCTAAATTGTTCTTATTTTAAAGCAAAACCTCATCCTTTTTCTTTATCTTTCCATCATGAAATGACAAATTTATGCATTAAATTCAATGTATTTAATAAAAGTTGTTTCGGTGTCTCACATGAATAAAGATACATGTGTAAAAATACAGATAACTTTATAATTTGAGGGAGATAACAATTATTTTCCACTTCATTAATAGATTAAAACGTTTGAACTGTCATTTTAAATTTATTTAAAACTCAATGTTTGTGTATAAATCTAAAGACATTTTCAAATTATTTTATTTATCTAGGAAGATATCAATATAAGTCAGTACCATAGCGTTTTGATTTTGTGCAATCTTTACCCCAAAACGAAATGTCCTAGCTATAATACAACTTTTTTCACGTTTCTAGATTTGATCTTGCTTTTAAATTTGTAAATATTTAAAAAGTAAACCAGATGCTCCGTAGGGCGTAGCTTTATACGACCGCAGAGGTTGAACCCTGAAAAGTTGGAGCAAGTATGGACACAACATTCAAGCTGGATTCAGCTCTAAATTTGGATTGTGATTAAATAGTTGACACAGCATAGGTTTCTGACACAGAATGAATGTGTTCTAATGAACTTAAAATTTTTGTTTTCTCTTAGATCAATTCACTATGCTGTTGAATATTAATCCTCTCAAAAAAATGTTTGAAGAAATTTTCTTTTTTATTTATGAAATTTCAAATGAGAAAAATTGAACCCAATTTTTTTAATCACATCCCCCTTTCCCTTATTCCAAAACTAATCTCAATTAAAATTTCTAATGGAGTTTGCAACAATAACTACTCATTTAAATACATCATAAAATATTAAGATGTAAAAAAACTGCTTGTTATCACTGAATGGTAAAGATTATTTTAATTTATCAGTTGGTAGTAAAAAGTGAATATACATTGTATATTGTATATAACAAAGATTTAAGTTGATTCTGGACAAAGAAAGATAACTCCAATTAAAAAAAAATCTTGCTATTGCACAATATTTTGCAATTAGATATTTCTTGCTTACTATTCTGGACAAAGAAAGATAACTCTAATTAAAAAAAAATTTGCTATTTCACAATATTGTGCAATTAGATATTTCTTGCCATTGCGCAATACTGTGCAATTGAAAAGACTTGCTATTGCACAATACTTAATATAATAATTTTAGATCCTGATTTGGACCAACTTGAAAACTGGGCCCATAATAAAAAATCTAAGTACATTTTTGGATTCAGCATATCAAAGAACCCCAAGATTTCAATTTTTGTTAAAATCAGACTAAGTTTAATTTTGGACCCTTTGGACTTTAGTGTAGACCAATTTGAAAACAGGACCAAAAATGAAGAATCTACATACACAGTTAGATTTGGTATATCAAAGAACCCCATTTATTCAATTTTTGATGAAATCAAACAAAGTTTAATTTTGGACCCCGATTTGGACCAACTTGAAAACTGGGCCAATAATCAAGAATCTAAGTACATTTTTAGATTCAGCATATCAAAGAACCTAACTGATTCATTTTTTGTCAAAATCAAACTAAGTTTAATTTTGGACCCTTTGGACCTTAATGTAGACCAATTTGAAAACGGGACCAAAAGTTAAGAATCTACATACACAGTCATGACAGTTAGATTCGGCATATCAAAGAACCCCAATTATTCAATTTTGATGAAATCAAACAAAGTTTAATTTTGGACCCTTTGGGCCCCTTATTCTGTTGGGACCAAAACTCCCAAAATCAATACCAACCTTCCTTTTATGGTCATAAACCTTGTGTTTAAATTTCATAGATTTCTATTTACTTATACTAACGTTATGGTGCGAAAACCAAGAAAAATGCTTATTTGGGTCCCTTTTTGGCCCCTAATTCCTAAACTGTTGGGACCTAAACTCCCAAAATCAATACCAACCTTCCTTTTGTAGTCATTAACATTGTATTTAAATTTCATTGATTTCTATTTACTTAAACTAAAGTTATTGAGCGAAAACCAAGAATAATGCTTATTTGGGCCCTTTTTTGGCCCCTAATTCCTAAACTGTTGAAACCAAAACTCCCAAAATCAATCCCAACCGTTCTTTTGTGGTCATAAACCTTGTGTCAAAATTTCATAGATTTCTATTCACTTAAACTAAAGTTATAGTGCGAAAACCAAGAAAATGCTTATTTGGGCCCTTTTTGGCCCCTAATTCCTAAAAAGTTGGGACCAAAACTCCCAAAATCAATACCAACCTTCCTTTTGTGGTCATAAACCTTGTGTAAAAATTTCATAGATTTCCATTCACTTTTACTAAAGTTAGAGTGCGAAAACTAAAAGTATTCGGACGACGACGACGACGACGACGCAGACGACGACGCCAACGTGATAGCAATATACGACGAAAAATTTTTCAAATTTTACGGTCGTATAAAAATACAGATCCTGCCCTGGTCTGCATGGCCTTTACTAAGTGCTCAGGGGTTTCATTATCTTTCATGTTGACTGGTACTTTCCACGTTTCTAGGTGGTACTTTTCAATTTATTTCATGAATATCTTTTAAAAAAATTCCTACATTTAGGCGGTACTTGTCAATAGCATAGGAGGGTAAAAGTAACGGGTACCGCCTCCTAATGAATGGCCTGAGTGCTTCATAAATAATTAAACATATATAGACCAAATGGCTGATACATCACAGAATGGCTTTATGCAATGAGTAAAGCCCATACTGCCTTGTAAGTTATAAAAGGCCCTGAACCTGACAAATGATAACAATTCAATTATATACAGTAGATTCCACCTAATATAAATGCTTTCACAAATTGAAAGTGGAGAAGATTAGATGTGGTATTGTTAAAGAATTTAATAGATTTGTTGAACTAACAACATGTGAGGGACTTATTACATGTACTTTTGATTTGATTTAATTTATGGATGGATATCCCACAAGGAATATAATAAGATATTTTTAATCATGTCACACTCAAGAAGCTCTTTAAATTTTATGATCTTGATAAGAACAGTATCTTATAGGAAAAGCACTTATAAACTGAACTCAATGCTTCTATAAAATTTTATAAAGTTAAAACCATATGTCATTAGCCGCCCACATTTAAAACTACCAAATACAGTCAGTTTATAACCTTATCCATCAGTTTGCATTAACAGGATAATATCCTGCACCTGAACATGTATATTTAGAAATATAAAAGGATGTACATGTATACATCTAAAGAAAATGATAAACATGATTTATTCTAAAGTACTAAAATGTACTTAATTTCCATGTAATGCAAGTAAATACAGAGAAATCCGACTGATGGATTGGTCTCTTTATGACGTGATACATTAACATGGTGGATTTAGAGATTTCCTATTACTGTATCATGGCAACATACCCCCTATTTACTCCTTTGCACTTCTTGTGATGGTGGCAGGCCATAACTGAGGGCTGGAATGGAGAGGGGTCTTGAATTTCATCATTCTTTTATTTTTTTAGACCATTTTTCTCTGCTAATTTTTATTTTGACCCTTACTCTTAATTCTTTATATTTTAACACCTCAATATTCACTGTTGTTTAATTAACTTTTTTTTACTTTTCCTCTTTTTATTTAATTGCTTTGACCTTTATTCTGTACTGTTTTGCTCGTTACTTTTTATTCTGTCAACCCCATCCAGATCCTTATAGTAGCTTATTGTAGAAGCTGGCAAAAACTATAAATGTCATAAAAATTAGTTTATCACTTACTCTGGATTCATTATTATTTATTGGGTACCAATTTTCGATGATTCATGTGTTGAGGCAAACTATTACGAATTCAAAAGTCCAACAAAGTATAAATTTCCTATAGGCTTATATACATAGAGAATATCATATGGCTTTTTCAATATCGCATCCGAATCAACCCGAGACACCACTTTAATCCCAAGAGCTCTGCTTGAGGGATTATATTGGTTGAGGGTTGATACGGTGTGTGATATTGAAAAAGCCATATCATATACACTTTATTATATATACATTTACCTCAAGTAGATGTTTTTTATGTGACATACAGATAAGGAGTTTTGAAATGACCTCATACAGATTATAGGTTTGACATGACGTCATACAGATTTGGAATTTGATAAAGCTTTGCAACAGTGACTGCAATCAATGACGTGACGTCATACAGATTAAAGGTGTGATAAAGCTTTTGCAACCGTGCTGATATCGATATCATCACGGGTGGCTGATACAGTACGCTTGCCATTGATTGTATTACACATACAATTTATCTGTATTTACTACTAAGTATATAATAAATGTATATATGGCACATGTAAAGTTTGCATTAAACCATAAAATCCAGTATCAACAAGAATCATGTGTCCCCAGTATACGAATGCCCCAATCACACTATTATTTTCTATGTTCAGTAAAATTAAAAAGATCATATCATAGGGAACATGTGTACTACATTCATCAAAAACTACCTTTACCAGAAACTTTAACATGAAGCGGGACAGACGGACGGACAAACGAACGAGGGACAGACGAACAAACGGACGCACAGACCAGAAAACATAATGCCCCTCTACTATCGTAGGTGGGGCATAAAAATACAATGTATCTTTAACTGACAAAATTTAGTACCTCCTGTATGAAATACAAGTCATTGGGTTAACATTAATACTGTTTTTGTTTAGGGAATTTATGTTATGCAAAAGTTTTTATGAACAGGCTTTTTATCATTCTGGGATGAAGTACTGTATGGTTAAAGGCTAGCCAAACTTGTGTTGTAAAGTGGAACTGATGAAGAAGTCCTTTTGGAAAATGAAATCATCCTTACCATGTTTCAATGTCATGGGACTGTGGATAAAACTCTCAAAACATAAATGTGCACACATTAATACATGTATGTAAACAAAGCAAAGCAATATATGGACATAAAATAAGATTTTTTTTCTGTTTTTGTCTCTCTCAACATGCTCAAGTGACAAAAAAATGTAAAGTTATGGAGTTTAAGATTGTGTCTTTGGTGACTTAGTTTAAAACATTATCAAAAATTAAATATGTAAACACTCATATGATGTAATATTATCATGATATATCTGACTGTTTGGTTAACCTACATTTTTGAGATTTTAATTGATGTTTGATTTTCTAATTCTTGGGGGTAAAATTGTGACTTAAAATCGTGCTGTCTCCATTATTGAGATAAAACAAATATATATATACATGTACATGATATATGTTAACCTTTTCATACAAGGAAGAAGGAACAATACTCCCTTGGCTTAAACAAATAGCAATTCTAATACATTGTATATACGTAATACACAAGCATTAAAATTTGTAAAACGTTGAACACTTTTTATTTTCTAGAACAATGTAATTTTATATTAAATATGAAAATAAGAAGATGTGGTATGATTGCCAATGAGACCTGAACTTCCTCAATAATTTTGATTGTTGGTTGACCTGGAATTATCCACAGATTTAATTTATCAGTAATTGATCTCAAACATGTAAACAGTATAAAACCTACTGTAGGTCACCAGCCCTATTCAGAAATTTTTTTTTTACCTTATTTAATTAGTTGATTCTCTTCTGTTCCCTGGCACTGTAACTACATAAACCAAAATTCAAAGGTCCCCTTTCTCATTACCTTTCCGCTTACCCTAACTATGTGTACATTTACATGTCCAGATGTTAGACGAAATGTTAATTTATGTATGTAATAACCATGATAATTGTAATGATTTTATGGTCTGTTCCTGCCTGGAATTAATGTATATGATTTTTATAGAATGAAGATAACAACATCTGTCTGGACTTTTTTTAATGTTTCATTTTAGTTTATAAAAATGTTTTTCTGTTACAAATCATGATGTATTTTTTTATGTGTACATGTTATGCTGCCCATCAAGGGCCCTTGATTGGAATAATAAATATTCTTATTCTTAATCTGTACCCTAATTTTTAGTGCCTAAAAATTACATGTTTAAGGCTGATTTTTAATTGACCATATAACTCTCTAGGTTTTTGTGATAACAAGATTTTGAATTTTTCAACTTCTTGTCAGATTACTACAGGTACATGTTCACCTATATACATTGTATACAGGTCATGTTTGTATACATATTCAGATATTAGGTAGAAATTCAAAAATTAGTGGTGAAGTTAAACTGTACATAATATTTAGCGATAATCATGATGATATTACATAATAAATGTATATATATGTTTTAATCAGCAATGCAGAAAAATCTTTACAATCCCAGACATCAATAGATATATGTGTATTTATTAAGATACATCTTAATGTCTTTTTTAGCTTGAATTGGTGTACAAATGTACATGTATCTAATTTACAATAAGATATCAATCTCAAGTTACATTTTTTTTTGTAGAATGACTGTTTTCAATAATTTAGGAGGGGTATTACAGCAATTTGTTCATGTTATTAAAACACATGATATACATGTACATGTATGCAGGGTATTCAATTTCATATATACATGTACATGTAATTACATCTTGGTGTAATTATTCATAAAGTGCTCACTTGTTGATTGACACTCCACTTGAACATATACCAGATTGACAAAAATATTTAAATAAGATTTTTAAACCATGAGTTTTGTTTGTTTTGCAGCACCCTGCCATACTACTGAAAGAAATGGATGTGAATTCGAACATGATACAAACTTCTAAAAGAAGCAGCAGATACAAAAGAGAGAAACAAAACTCAAAAGTGGATTGATCGATTGAGTGCCAGGAGATAACCACAGATCTTTAGTAGGGACTCTAACATTATCCTAGTCGATTTAGATTCGTGTTGAGTGCACCTGTCCTGTGCTGGATTTGAACTTACGTGCACCACCCCAGTGTCGTCAGGCAAGTGATTAAGTAGATTGACTACTTTTACCATTTGGCCATAGAAGCTCTGGCCCTCAAAAGTGGAAGAGAGACAACAAAGTACAGACAAAAAACTCAAATTTAAATGTTGCATACATGTTCATATTCCTGTCTAGATGTCATGTCTGATTATGTTGGAACCCATTTTTTCATGAATTGAGAAAATATCCATTTTTCATGGATATTGGACTTTGTGGTTTTGCAAAAGTCTGCAATTTAAGTCTGTTTAAACTTTATTATTAATATTTTTTTATTTGTGCACAGCTGGACATAGAAATAATACTGGTACAAATGTAGAAAGGAAGGAAGGAAAAAAAAGTATTTTTAATGTATTTTTGTTATTAATGCTATTTTAATTTGTCTATTATAAAATCTGTCACGTTATATACTGTACATGTCTCATGTTTGTTGCTTATACTATCATAATTGTTAATTGTAAATGCCTCCTGTGGGACCCTGATCATTGCTGATTGGAAAAAATAAAATATTTGATTTGATTTATAGACATGATAGAAGCAGATGGAAAATTTGTAATTCACTGAAAAATTATATTTGTGGTTCACCTACAGGTACCATGTGTACCCACAAAATCTACTTAAATTGGTATCCTACCAACTGAATCCACAGTATATGATTTTAACTCTGATGGAAATTTGTCTCATTGGCAATCATACTACATTTGTACATAGCCTTATTTAACATGTTTTACATAGATATATTTGTACATGTACTTTATGTTTTATATCATGTATATCAATATGATTTTTTTTTTTCATTACAAAACATAAACCTATAGGCATAACTGTCACATTACACACTTATAAATAATTATTTGTTTCTCTCTAAATTCATCTCACAAACTGAAAGGTCTATATGTACTCTGCTGCATACATCATGTACAACTTATAATTGTTATCATTAGCCGTATACAGCTTAAAAAACTATAAAAGGAAAATTAACTGAGCAGAAAATTTCAAATTTGGACTTATGGAAAATTGTTTGAAATTATACATGTATATCTATCATGTATATTACAACAATGAACATGATGAATTAAATTAACCTTTTTATAAGTTATTTATAATCAATTATTGTATTGATCCTCTAAAAATAAAAAATAATTCATCACATTTCTATAATATTTCTTAATAATGAGGATAGTATGTCAACGTATATTTGTTCCACCTACATGACCTAACAGAAGTTCCAATGGAAACTTATAAACATTGTCATAATATCTATTCCCAGATTCCTGTTGGAACAAATATTCTATACTATTTATTTCGTTAGGAACAAATACTGTAATATTTGTTATTTTGGAAATGATATTCCAGATCATTTTTTCCATTTGGAAATAATATTATAAAGGAACTTCTATTCCGTGACAAGTATACCCCCCCCCACACACACCATTCCTTAGCCTGGGATCCTGGCTCAGTGCTCAGTAGATCGATGAGGTATTATATTGAGGTCGGATGCCAGGCTACCCATTCCTGTGGAACGTGCAATGTAGGTTATTAGTACAAGTAAATTATGCACATGAAACATGTGAAATGGGCTATATGCACAGAAAAAAAGGGGGGGAGGATGCACATCATAATCAGTATTTCATACCTGACTGTTTGAATTTATTTCTTTTCCTCTCTTCACATTCCCAGAACATTTTACGGAATTTTCACCACTAACGGAATCAAAACTTATCTCTGATAATTTGCCTCCATTATTTCCCATTCCTTGGAGTGCTTTCTCTGACGTTCGCGTGTCTTTGATAGCTCTCCGAGTGTTTTGGTTGCGTTTTGGCTTTGTTTTAGGCAGTACATCCGAGGAGAAACCTCCGCTGTTTGACTCATAAAACCCATCTTGTCCTCTGTTTCCTGCTAACATTGTCAGGAAATTAATACTTATAGCACTTAAAAGTTATACTTCATATTTCTTCAATGTTTATTTATAAGTTCTATAAGATAATTAAACATATGTACTCTAATTCAAAGTTTGTGGTAAAAAAAGAAAACTTTATTTCAGAAGCTCATAGAGCCAATAGGGGTGTTAGACAAGGTGATGGTCTTAGCCCTCTGTTATTTAATATATACACTAATGATCTGCCAAAAATATTTGATTTTTCAAAAACATTTCCTGTGTCACTCATTACAACACAATTTAATTGTTTACAATATGCAGATGATTTAATTCTACTGTCAGAGAGTGAAAAGGGTTTACAAGCTTGTCTGGACAGCCTGGGAATATATTGTAACAGATGGAAGTTGAAAGTCAATATTACTAAAACTAAAGTTATGATTTTTAGTAAGGGCAAGAAAAAATCTGCCATCAAATTTAAAATTAATGGTCAAAATATAGAAACAGTCGATAAATATAAATATCTTGGAATGCTGATTTCATTTAATGGCAATTTAAAGCATGCCGCAGAACATATGTATAATAAAGCTCTTAAAGCAGTATTTAGTCTTAAATCAAATATTCTAGATTATAATTACTCTGGTACCAAGCTTAAGCTAAAGTTATTTGATTCTCTAATTAGACCTATTACAACCTATGGATCAGAAGTTTGGATATCCGATTTTACTTTAAAAGATTTAAATAAAGATAATATACCATTTGAAAAAATACATAATAAATTTTGTAAATATCTACTTGGAGTACATAAAAAGGCATCAAATTTAGCCTCCAGGTGTGAATTAGGAAGATTACCAATTATTAATTTTATTACTAAATTGGCTTTTAAATATTTCATAAGACTGCAACAACTTCCATCTGATAGATTTCTTGCTGAAGTGTATAAAGTAGATAGAGGACTTTTCAAAGAGGGGTCAAAATCATGGTATTCATTTATTGATTATAGTTGCAAAAAATTTAAATTCGATGTAAAGAATTTGGAAAATGAAAATCTAGAATTGAAAATACACGATCAAACCATTCAACTAATTAAAGAACAGCTTCAAAATTATTCTAATTACAATTCTGACTCAAAGCTTAAATATTTTTCATTTTGTTACACAAATTTTTCTCTTCAAAAATATCTTGACTTTAATATTCCAAAAGCACTATGTAAAAATTTGACTAAGTTAAGAATTAGTGCACATTCTCTTTTAATAGAAAAAGGTCGTTATCATAGACCAAAAATTCCGCATAACTCAAGACTTTGTCAGACTTGTGATTTATTAGATGATGAAAAACACTTCATTTTATACTGTAAAAAGTTTTCAATTTTAAGACAAGATCTCTTCAAAAAATTAAATATCGACCCCTCGGATTTAAATAAAAGGGAAAAGGAATCTACTATTCTACATAACATTATGTATCCTTTAAATAAAATTGATACAAAAGCTATCTGTACTTTTATTGAAAAAGCTTTTGAACTATATTAATGTTTTACAACTTATATTAGCTCTGTCCAGATATTATTTCTAATGTATATGCATTTATTTTGTATTAATTGTTTTAATATCTGTTCATTGTGTGGAAGACATCAATTGTGCACTGTACATATATATTGATTATCCAATAAACATATTTGATTTGATTTGAAGTTCCTTGTTACATTCGTCTGATTGTAACATCAACTTTCATTGGCTGATTGTTGATAAAGAAAGTAAACTTTGCGGGAAATTTAAAACCGATGTGTTAAACCACAAGGACTCGATTAGCAGATTAAAATTTTGTTTATCAATGTTCAGTGGCGGATCCAGAGGGGGGCGTAGAGGGCGTACGCCCCCCTTTGCTCGGACTTTTTTTTTTTTTTTTTTTTGGTAAAATGATTAATCAGACTTTGCCATTTCCCGTCTACCTTAGTACTCTAGTATTTAATTTTTATGCGACAATTCTTTACTTAGAAAGATATATTTTGCTGAAATTTACTGATTATCAAAGTCATGTGATTCGCTACGGTGGAGTTGACCAGTGCGTCGCTCTGTCAAATTACAGTAACACAATGCTTAGGCTGAGTGAGGATGACAATCATGACACCTTCATAGCAACAAAGTATTGACTTTTATTTCACTATACCACCAAACAGAAAGTAATACCCTATAGACTCCCCAGCAAAGGAGTCATCTAACTGCGAAAAACCCAAACGCCCCAGCCTATTTTAAAATAACATGGCTGAATAATGATCCCTGGGGCAGTCATTTTAAGCTCTAGATAAATTTAAAGTCGTAAGTACGAACCAATGGATTTAAGGAGACAGTCTTAGATATTTGAGAGAAAAAAATTGACTCTGATTTTTGCCGTAATGTCTGACCGGAATGTCTGTTTCGCCGAACTGATATATGGAATACATTTTTCAAGACCAGACTGCAACCTGCCTGCTGGGTGTGGCCTTTATGAAAAATTCTGGCCGTATCTGGATTGAAAACAAAAATCTCAACAGAATTGTATGGCATTAAATGAACATGATGAATAAAACGGGCATAATTTTTTGTGGCAGGGATTTTAATGTCTGACCGGAATGTTCTTATATGATAGACAAAAAATAGGGAGAATACAGCATCGAAAATGTCCAACCCTATAAACACCTTTACAGCAATTACAAAATATGCCCCACGCCAGGAACGGTTTTTTAAAAAAGTGCATACTACTTTATTTTATGTTTTTAGCCCAAAAAAGGGCCCAAAAAAAATTTCGCCCCCCCCCCCCTTCCAAAATCCTGGATCCGCCCCTGATGTTTTTCAAATCTTTTTTCGTATTTCCTGTTTATTTGTAATACATGTTTAACGTTTAAATGCATGGCCAATGCCCTTCAGTTTACCCATTTGTAAATAAACGTCTTATTCTAACAACTTTCAGGGAAACAATTGTCCCAGGTGAAAAAAAGGGCGGGGGGGGGGGGGATGAGCAATCACATGTTAAAACCGGCCACAA